>JAWWLV010000045.1:56723687-56781317 GCA_035041135.1 Platyrinchus mystaceus
CCTTTCTTGTCCAAATATCAGATGTAAGCACAGCTTGTAAATGAAAATATTTGATGATTCACAGGTCAGCAATTGTGCTTTTGAATTTTAAATTTCATCCTTACCGATTTTCCTGGATTTTCCTCACTGGGAAGCAGGTGTTTGTACAGCCTGGCTTTATCTGACCCTCACAAGATAAGTGTGTAAATTCATACATTCCTGCTCAGAGAGGCTCTACCATTGCTTACCTCTCTAGTCAGAGAGTCCAGGCAATGTTTTGAGGGTCTGTAAAAGGTAACGATGTAGGAAAAGCCAGTGGGTTGCATTAATATTCACTATCTGTACATCTCTGTCCTCGCTGGACAATGGATGCACATCCAAAGGTCAAAAACCAAAGGCTGTTTACCACTGTTGGTTAGATTATTTGTCTCTGGTGATAAATAGAGTTCTGGCTCACAACATTAATTTCTGCGTGGCCTTTTAGAAGACTATGGAGACCCTGCATCCTAACTGATGGACTCTCCCCGTGATTAAAATTTTAGAGCTGTCAGCCTGTATCAGTAGGAGAGGGTTCTCTGTTCCAGGAATGAAATAGCTGGAATCCAAGAATTACATCAGTGTAGGATTTGTTTGCAAATAAAACCCTTTTGCACTGATCTGCTACAACAACAACCTGGGCTTCTTGTTGATACTGGCCAGGGCCAGGCTTTCAAAACATGGAAAACATTCAATCTGCACACCCAAGCAAATTGCATGGCAGGTACTTTACACATTGTGGAGACAGAATTGTTGTTCAGGAGCTGGGAGGCTGTGCCAGAATTCTGAGGCTGCCAAGTGTTTTGGCATCCTGAAAATAGCTCCACATTTCGTGATTGTACAGTGCCCAAATTCCCTGACTCCTGGTGGAGGCAGCTTTTAGAGCTGTGAGCTGTTTGGGGCAGTGCTTGTGTGTTCTCCCATTTAGGGCGTGGTTATTATCACCTCAGTAAGTTTTAACTTACTGAGAGGGGAAATTCTGAAACACAAATCTGTAACAAGTTGAATATGTCATTACAGGAGCAAAATGTGACTTGATCATCTTCAACTCTGGCATGGTAACAAAATCTGTAGCCTAGTAACCTTTTTACCTTTTATATGATGCAGAGAGCTGGGGGATGGGCTCACAAGAAAAATCAATACTTGCCACTCTCCTGAAAACATAAAATATGTATATATATATATATAATCTATCTATATTGCATCTGTATCTAGGCTGGAGCACTGAAATAGTTTGTAAGAGGACTTACTATCAGTACACACCACAGAAAAGAGAAAGAAAATAAGAATCCCAAGGACTATCTCCTGGATAAGAAAAGTGTAATGTGAAATGATTAATACTGGAAGTTAGGAAACATGCTGATAGTAACTCATTCCTCTTGCCAAAGGTGCTGTGAGTTTTAGTTACCACAGAGTGTGAGGGAACTTCTGTTTCACTGAGTTTTAATGGCCATTTTTCAGTGCATTCTGTGTGTTATAGCTTTCTCACCGTCGTGTAGACCTTCGTGGTGCAGATAAACACTTCTGTAGTTAGAAAAACTATTTACAGCAAAAATAAATGTAGTTATGCACACCAGAATGCTGGGAGGCCTTCACTTCATCAAAGATGCTGTTGAGGGATGGTGTGAATTTGTCTGCATTCAGGGAGCAGGTGACAAAATAATAGGCAGAGTTGGTTTCTTGGGCTTGATAAGTGTTTGGTCTGGCATTGTCAAGGGGACACAAATTCATGGTTTCCCTGTGTGTTATGTTCAGAAGTAGCTGCAGGACTTCAGTAAGTGTTGGAATGAAAGGCAGCCCTGAACAGGTGAGCTGGTAAAATTATATATCTGATATGTGTCCCTTACAAAGCAGGAAGTTTGACCAAGTGATACAGGATGACAGGAAGCCCTTTATTTTACAAATCTTCCGTTCTCCCACACCAAGGGCCACAAAAAATAAGTTAACACTCATTCACTGACAGGTAATAAAGAGATTTACTTCAGGATCGAAGCTTGGGATTGTTTCCCTTTGTCAGTGGACAGACATTTAAAAATGAAACACGAAGGGATGTTGGAGAATCTGAGAATGAGGTGCCTGCAGAGTCTGGAAAAAAAGCAGATGAATTATGTCTGTATCAATGAGCTAATTTCACTCCTTTAAACCTCTGCCTCCAAATTTATAGGTGCAGTTTTCAACTAAAAGATCTGGGAACGACCTCCTGCCAGGACTTACTGAAATGATTATCATTAGGATGCAGGCACACCCCCCTTGCCAGTAAGGTGCACAAAAATACTTCCCCATTAGGCACCCAAGAACTTTGAAGATTAGATGTGTAATCAGACATTTCCCATTATATTAGAAGAGGGGAATTGGGGTGGAAATGGCTGTGATTTAGAAGTGGTGGGAAAAATGCTGTCAAATGTCATGTTTCACATTGAGAACAGCTTGTGAGCAGGAAATCTCTCTGCTTGAGCTTGTCGGGCATGGCAGCCACTAAATAAAGACAGACTCTAAAACTGCTCTGTGCTCTGCAGGTATCCATCTTTATTTGGGTATCTCACTTGCAGTTCAAAGAACTTGCAGCCAGTCTGTTTAAATATCAATTAAGACAAATGTCAAACTGCAGCAAACTCCAATCAAGGGTTCAAGATGCTTAATGCAGGGTAATAATAATTTGGGATTTGTCTAGAAAAATATTTGGCATGAATGATAAGATTGCATTGTGCTGGCTGAGATGGCAAATGACACATAAGGATACTCTGATACATGAACAGAAAATATATTGTCCCTTAAGGAAAGAACTCTGCTTAATTATTTCTTTTTTCCATAAATGATTTGAGCTATCCAATGGTTTTAGACACCCAAAAAAAAACCCCCCACTGTATAAACTTAATGTTAATACAGCAGAAAGACTTGTCAAAACCTCTATAAGGTGAGATCCCAAGGGAAGTGTTCCATGTCAGGTGTTGGACTCGATGATCCTTGTTGGGTCCTCCCCAACTTAGAAAATTCTGTGATAGAATTCTGTGATTTAATTGATCTCCTCTCCATTTCTGTCCCTGAAATTTCACATATGACTGTAGATAGTATTTAGGTGGCTGGCAAATGGTACCAGATCTCAGCTTTCAGTTTCTGTGTTACTTTTCTATGTATATTTTTAAAGTCTTGTTTATTCTCCTGTTCTTCAGTGATAGCTTTCCACTGGCAAAGTACATGTCCACTGAAGCAGGAATACCCGAGAGGATGAATGAAAGGGTACTTTCTTCTGTTTCTTGTCAGTTTGATGAGCTCATCAATGTCCAGCCATTAAAAATGTTCTTCTAACTCTTTGAATGAGGAGTTTAAGTAAGGAGGGAAATGTACAGGGAAGAGAACAGAGACAGGAAACTGGGGAAGGTGAATTTTAGAAAAATATGAGAAACGGAGTTCTAGAGACCAAATTTCTTATCAGCAGATGAAGAATGTGAAGGTCATTCACCAAAAATATAAAATAGAGCCATTCAGCTTGGATTTTCATTATCTGTTGCTTTGTTTCATTTAACACTGTGTAAGCTAAGGCAGCTGAATTCAGCTCACAGCACTGGGGGCCTGATAGTTTCTGGAATCTTTAAATGTGACTCTTTAATGTGATTCTTTAATTCTCTCTGTCTGGTACACAATACTTGAAGATCATTAACTAAAACTTGGAAAATAACAAGTGCTAAACACACCTGTGTTTTCTGCTGCTGATAAACTCAGTTCATGCACTTCATTGCCTCCTTAGAGAAGGACTTGTTTGTCTAAAACCTTGTCTGGGTTTTTTTTTTTTCCCAAGCAGTGAAGGTGACTCTTGTAAGGCCACCCTTCCTCTGTGGGATTTGAAAATTTGATTCATGTTTCCTGTGCTCAGGAAAAAAATTCAGACACTGGGCAAAGTAGGGATCAACAATAGGTGACCCTGTGCTTTCTCTTAAATTATGAGTTAGTAACTGTGGTTAGAGCAAAAAATATTAAACTTCATACTATAATATTAATAGAAAGTAAAGTCATATCCTACAGCCAGTGATAAATGAGATGGTGTCTCATTTGCCTTTCAAGTGTATCCTAAATGCTTTTAGGCAAGATAGTTCTAAATATGGGACTGTTCATACTTTAAAAATGTGTGTGCTGTTTAACCAGCTGCACAAACCTCTCCAAAGCTTAGTTTGTATTCCATTTTCCCCTCCTTTTTTCAGACAAGTGCTTTAACAAGGTACAAAGCATGATGAACTTTGTGCTTAGCCATCACAGAAGAAAAGGAAACAAATAAAGCTGCTACAGAGAACTTGAGCTTTTCTGGAAACAGTGTGAAATGGCTTCCAGAAAAACAGCACAATACCACAGATTGCATCCAAATCATCTCCACTGAGCTGCCTTGGCATTTTCATTTTAGTGCTGGTTTAATGCTGGAAAACAGGGGTTTGTGACATTTTTGAAGGAAGTTGTAAAATTGATTTTTTTTTATTTTGTTTGTTCCTTGTGGGTGCACTAATGGGAAAAATGTGGGAGAGGCAGTGCTCATGGTGGAAAGGCTCTTGAGGGATTTATACTGAAAAAAAAACTTGTGCTAAACAACTTATTAGACTTGTTCTTTTTCTTTCTCCACTGAGAAACATCAGGCTGCTTGTTCTGATTTTCCCCTGTTCCCAGCCTGCCCACCCTTGACCTTGCCTCCTAGACTGGTCCTAATGGCTATCAAGTTTTACAGTTTTCTTTGGCACAAGGGTCTTGAAAACATCATGGCAACTGGAAAGCTGTAAAAACTGCACTCTGTGTTCCTGTTCCTCTGATTCATTAGAGTGTAACGTTCCCAAGGTCACAGCATCTAAAGAATAAAGATGTTAACATTTATGAGTCAAAAAAGTATCTCAGGAAGAACCAGATGTAACAAATGAGAGATTTTAATTTAAGAAGCTTTTCATGGGAAGGGATTTTTCAGAAATGGGTGAAGGTTTTGTTTGGAGTAGAAAAATTGAATGAGTCTTAATATGTCAGTGTTTTCTTTGTAATATGTGGTAAAAGCTGAATTCTGATACCACAAAACTCAGAGAGAAGTGGTGTCTCAGCAGGTCAGGTGGAGTGACATGGATACCATTTTCCCACCTGATTCTCCATACATCAAGCTGAGTCAGTTCTTGCAAATTTTGAGAGTAGAGCTGAGTGGAATTCAAATACTTCTGAACATTTGGAAATGGGCTGGTGCTAAACACCCTTCTGGAGAATCTCATCATTTGAGTATCCTTGCCTGGGTTGAGTGTTTCCCAGAGAGCTGAACTGCTGGCAAATTTGGCTTACACTTAACCAAAATGGGCTTTAATCCTGGCTTTTAGTTCTGGAACTGGTTCCCTTCTTGAGAAAAGTGCAACTTGATATGAGAAATACAAATGACAGGGGTTCAGGTTGCCCAGTGTGTGTTGTGTGTCTGCTGGAAGTGTATTAAATGTAGAATCTGCCAAAAAAACAGAGAAGATATGATGATCTCCATGTAATTTTTATTTATTTTAATGACTTTTGCAGTCCCCAAATCCAGTCATTAAGAAAAAGAAGATGCTGATCTGATTGGGATCCAGGACTTGAACTTGTTTGTATTTTTGTCAGTGTGCATGTCACTTAATTTCTGATTTAATGTCTCCATAGTGCCTCTTTGACTGTATTTTTTAGATAAGGATGAATACGAAAATATTGTTTTTTCTTCAGATGCTGAAGAAATATGTGGATTTATCCATCAAGATGACCTTACAAAGATTTTATTATTCATTTTTATATCTATTTAATGGATCCAGCTTCTTCAGGAGATATTCCACATCTGCAGAGTATACCTGTGTGCTAACTTTTGCTTGTGGTTCTCTAAATTAGAAGCAACTGATGTGGGCAGACAGCTTTCTTTGGCTATTTATTTTAAAATGTCCAAGCACATAAATTACTCCTTTCAAAGTCAATTGAGGTTTTTGTTTAGTAAATTAGCTCCAGATCTCTCCCTTGTATTACTAGTCAAGGAATACTTTAAAATGGGCTCAGATTTTACTCAATCCCACCCCCCATTTTGAACATCTTCTCTTGCATTGTGAGTGTTGGGATCTGTGGCCTTGACGAATGCCAAGATAAAAACTGTGCCAATGCACACTTTCCCATTTTCTTTGGAAATCTGTGGAATTCAACACTAAAAGCTGAATTTGGCTCATGGACTTCCAGGCCTCAGCCATTCTTCCTTTTGCGTGTTGATGCCATAAGGCTTCTGTGACACTTCAGCTGTGACACTCGTCCAAAATTCATCAGCTCCTGCAGGCATTTGCTTTGATTTCAGTAGCTCTGCCCACAATGATCTGTAGCTGTGCTGACAAATTTTGTTACATGTGCCGGAATGATTTTGGGACATCCAGGAACTTGATGAACTGCAACCATGGGGATGAGTGGGGATGGATTTTGCTGGAGGTGGACTTTTTACTTTCTTGGCATAGATTTTGTGCCACCTTCTAGCAAAGCTTGTTGCTGCTTGGAAAAGATGATTAGCACACAGTAAATTTTGTGCCACTGCTGAAAATGTTCAGGCAAAGTGGGAACCAGCATTTCCCTCACTGTTTTACAGCTGGTTTGTATTTCAGACATTACTTATTGCATGCTGATGTGTCTTCTATTCTCTGCTGAAACAGTTGAAATACTCTCTGATATTGGAAGCAGAAAAGTTTAATTCTTGTTTTTATTTTGAACATTTCTTAGTTAAGTTGTATGAGCTCCTGGAAGAGCTGCTTCTCTGCAGGGTGGCCTTGGGAGAACTTCTGAGAGTGCCATCTCCTTGCTGCAAAATACACAAATTAAACCAACTTCTGGGGGAGTGTCAGTGTCACCTCTAATAATGAAAGAAGAGCCAACCCCAGCATGGATAAGGTTCATACACATCCCACCAGACTGAAAAAGAGTTGTCACTTAAAGAAAAATTTAAGTTGAAATACAGGGATTGTAAATTAAGCACTAAGAACACACTAAGCCCAAAGAGGTCCTTGCCAGACTGTCACTATTATAATAATATTATAATATATTATTACAATAATATTATTATCTTAATAATTTTGGTGCATCTAATTCTTGTCCAGGACTCCTGTAATTCCTGCCACTGTAATAGCATATGAAATTAATTCCTCTTAGAGATTTTCAATACATTTTCAATTTAAGGTGCTTTCTCAATTTGAAGATGATTTCTTCACTAAACACCCTGAGTTCCCTGTCGGAACAGCCAGAATTTACTGGATTGAAAACTTTGGAAGTATTTTGCCAGTGTAGATAAAACTTCAGGTTTCCCTTTGAGACAATTTCATGGTTGGATGGCAACATTTTTTTTTCTATTGTTATGGTAATGCCTTCACTGTGAAAGACAATTATTAAGTGATCACCTACTAAAAATCTTGCAGGTAGTTGAAGCTACAAATTTAGGAGGGAGAGTTTGCTTTCTGAGTTAGAGGTGTTTGGAGTCCAGATTGATAGACCCAATTCTATCAGTTACAGGCAAAAAAGAATAAGAGAAAAAAAGCATAAGAGGATATGACCTAACCAGAAGGAAATTTTGAGTTTTACAATAGACAAAATTAAGACCAAGCTTGCAGGTTTTATGTGTTTAAATGTGCTCCTGTTACTTTTACTCTGTATTAAGCTTTCTAATGAAGCCTTATCCTGGCATGTCAGGTGTAATATTCTGTCCATAAATTATAGTTGGTCCACATTTTCACTGAGGCATTCTTTAAAAATAAAGATATGCCTTCCTCCAGGTATGTGGGAAGAGAAGATGGGGTGGTGGTCACATTGTTTGCTTTTCTCTTGGGCAGCAGGAGCTTGAAAAAAGTTCAGCATTTGGACTTTGAAGGTTCTGTGAATGTTTTTTGTGAGGTTTTCTTGTTTGCTTTTTTTAAAGGGAAGTGGGGAGGCTTTTTGTGGTTCTGTTTTTTGGGTTTGTTTTGTTTTGATTTTTTTAGAAGGGTTAAATTCACCATTCTTACCCCCTTGTTGCTTTGCTAGCAGTACTGGAGATAGAAATTCCATCAGCCTGCCAGGTGAAAGTTTCTTATACAGCAGTGTGGTTTTGAAGGGGGAAGAAACACCAAAAAACCCACAGTATGGCTCTAAAAAAGAGTTAGTGTGTTTGGTTCCACCTCTAGTTTTGGACAGATATTGGGATACAAAGGGGAGAAATAATTTTCTAATCCTTCTGCAAAATTTATTGTGACTCAAACTCCTGAGAAAGAGATGAAAAGAATCTGTTCCTTTTGTTATTTTTGTGGTTTATTTATCTCTTGCATTACCCTTTCTGTAACTTGACTATTTATATTATATCATAAGTATATTACATCATCACCTTGTGCTGCTAATCACAGTACAGCTTTTTAGAAATAAGTATTATTTAAGGGGCAGGCATTCAAAAGGCTTCACACTTCTTTGTTTTTACTTTTTTTGCCCCTTCTGAAGGCTCTCCCATTGCTTATTTAAACAAACAGTCCTATTTGATTCATTGTTTGAAAAAAGGCAATTAATTGATGGATGGAAATTGTTAGTAAAGGATGAGAACTTTCTGAAACAGAACAGTGGTTGAAAGACTAGGAGGATTACCTTTAAGCAGCAGGTTGTATTTTTGGGGGGAAGATCCTTCCTCCAGCTCCTTATTTCCAGTATTTCTGTGGTGCTGAATGCTGAGTTATGAAATAGCTGATTGGTTTTGCAGGTAAAGCTGAATTTGTAATTTCAAGCTGCTTGGAGATTGTAAAAGTGGGGCTTCAGAGCTGCTGGAGGGAAATGGATGGAGACCTTGGACTACTCTGAGTTTAAGGTGGATTTCTGGGAGGGACCAACATGAGGGAGAAGGCTTGGGAAAAAAAACTTGGGAGAAGCTTTCCCTGCTCTGACAGGTTGTGCAGAAATGCTGAAAGCATGGGGGAATGAGTCTGAGCTGGCTTTTCATCAGAGGATGTTTTTACCAAACTACGTTGACTGTCTTGGGATTGAATCTGGCTGTGAGAAGCCCAGGTAACAAAGCTTTTCCTGGAATACTTTTAAAACTGAGGGTGGAAAAAAGGCAAGTCTGTGTGAACACAAACCTAATTCAGAAATACATGAAGCACCTCTCCAATGGAAGGCACATTTGAAATGTTCTGATAATTCTAAAAAGATCATTTTATCTGTTTATCATTCGCTGCCTAAATTAGGGAAAATAACTGGGGTTTTTGGTCTACCCTATCACTAATTTAGGCCTGATAGTCATCAAGCTGTGAGGTTATCTTTAATTATTTCTGTATTTTTAGTTGGTTGATGTGCACCACTGAATGATTCACAACAGTGACTGTGATACTGATGTTCCAGGTGGAAGCCAAAATACAGACTGTAAAAAACAGAAAGTGTTGCATTTTCTAGAATGAGTGAGGAAGTGGTTTTGGATTGTTTTTTGTTGTTTTGGGGTTTTTTTTTGTATGAGGAAGGGAAGATCATAACAGGATTTGTAGTTAAAGCAGAATGCATCTCTCATCATTCGTGACACTTTTTTAGATACAGGACAGAGTACAAAAAAAAAATTAAAAATCCTATTATATCTTGTAAAACACTGGACTTTTTGTGGTTCTTGCTGTATGTGGATTAATACAGAAAAATGTAATAAGGCTTCCTTTGTGGGGAAGACAATCTTTTGTTACAAAAGGCATACCTTTTTCTCATGCCATATTAACAGCATGTTTCAGATAGTTGTTTGTTACAACAAAATCAGTGTTTGAACTCATTGTCTGCTTATTTTAAAGTCCAAAAATAAAAAACTACATTTTAATTTCAAAAAATGTACCAAAATCAGGTGTTTGGTTTTGATTTTTGACGGCATATCATTGTTTACTGTGATGACACTCCAGTTATTTTGCGAAGGAGTGTCCCATACATTGGCTTGCTGCTTTTCAGTTGTGTGTATTCAGTCAGTTGTATATATATTTCACTTGTATATATTCAGCTGTGCATGTTCAGATTCCCTGAGCACGTGTTGGATGCAATAGGCAGCGAGTCTATCGACAGATCAGGAACATGCATATATTCCAAAAAATTGGAGGATTTTTTCTGCATTCTCAGCATTCTTTTCTTAAAAAGCTGCTTTTCCCTCCCCTTGTGTTTCAGACATCGATGAGTGTGAGAATGACTTCTACAACGGGGGCTGTGTCCACGAGTGCATCAACATCCCGGGCAACTACAGGTGCACATGCTATGACGGGTTCATGCTGGCCCATGACGGCCACAACTGCCTTGGTGAGTACTGAACTCTGACAGAAAAATGCCATTTTATGGCTCTGGCCTCACCTCTTTGCTGCAGTTTGTCATCTGGTGTGTTTTCAGGGAGAGACTTGATCCAGATCACACTGAATTTAAGTTTCTGTTGACCCTGGTGTGGTTTAGACCAGACCTTTAATGCTGTCACTCTTAATCCCAGCATATCAAAACAAGTCTTTAATATCCCATCTTTAATATTGCTGAAGAAAACTCTGACCACCAAAGCCTGTGCTGGATGTTTGGCCGCCTTTTTAAAAGAAAAGTAATCTGTTAAATATATTAAATATACTTAAATATATTTGGTCTGCTTCTTCCAGTTTTGTAATTCCAATCATATCTGTAGAGCTTCCCCCTTTTTTCCCTCTCTAGGATATGGTGTATGAACAGGAATTACAGGATGTTAAAAGTGCAAGTGAAGATTCTGGGATCTGTATCTTTGATTCATGTGCAGTGCTCTGGTTTAAATAGGTTGAGTTTATCCTATAAGCTAAATAAGTATATGTTTTGTCATAAAATTTCTTCACACCAATTACCTGGAAATGAACCTTGATAGCTATGGCCAGTTTCCTATACCTGCTTACTTGTTGGTCATTTTTAGTTAAATTCCAGTGTTTAGAGACTTCCTTTCTCAATATTCCCAATATAAATGCCATGACCAGTGTTTTGGTACAGTCCTAAATTAATTTCAAGGTGATGTTTATAAAACAGCGTGGAAAAGGGATATTTTTCTGTGTCAGGCAACAGCTTTATCTTGGTAAAAACTGAATTATTTGCAATAAAAGTGAAGAAGTGAGGCAGTGAATCAGAAATACTGAAGTCCAGTATCCCCAGCCTGCACTAATCGAAGCTATGGAACAACTGGAATTTCAGAGCAAGGATTTGGTTACCCTTTCAGTAGATGTATTTCCTACCTGTGTTCATTTTTAAACTGAGTAGTATTTGTTCATATGAATTATATATCCTGACCATTGGCAGGCTTTTGACTAAAACTTCCAAATTTCATGTGTTATAGAAGGAACTAAATAGATTTATTTGCTTTAGCCTGAGGTGGTCAAATCATTATTTGTGCAAGAAGTATTTCTTATACAAAGAGCAGCCAGACATTAATTTTAAAAATACCCCCCCCCCTTATTTATTCTAATTCCAAATTACTTCCATTGTAGTAATGGAAAAAACCTTTTGAACAATGAACAGCAAAAGGAGTAACCTCGTAAAGGATGAGCCATTCAGGAGACCTGTGGGATTTTTTTGGACCTCCTATCTGTGTTATTGCTCTCTGCTCATGAAACAGAGAGGTTAAATCTACAAAGATAGTAAAATTTCTGATTATATTTCTGTTAATTTCTACTCAGCCACTTGGGTTTAGGGTTTTTTTTTTTGAAACCAGAAATGTGTAAATGCAGTTGGCTGGATTTAAGAGGTTGCAGTGAGGTCTCAAATCAGAAACAAAAAATACAAATTTAAGTTAGGATTTCTGTAAAATTTTAGAAATTGATTTGCTTCTGCTAGAAATTTTTCTCTTTCACCATGATGAAATTAGGCATTGAAAGGAATTAAAGTTTTGATGAGCCCACTGTTTTCCACCCATTCCTGCTTTTTGACAAACCACTTATTTTTCATGGATTTTAAGGAGACAAAAAATGCTGCACAAGTTTTGTAGCCATGTTCTTTCTCCTTCCATCCTTCCCTGCTTCCTTATTTATTTGTTGGGAAGAGATAATTTGGTTAAGAATTCATGGTTAAAATTTATACTGAAAAAATTCCCCAAGCTGTCCTCACAGGAACTTGACTTACATAGAATATATGGTGTTTTCATTGACGAACTCCTCAAATATAGCCTGAAATGTCACCATGGGGTATTCAAATAGGATGAGATCCTTGTCTAGCTAAAAATCATTTATTTTAGCACTCTAATCCCTTGAAATACCAGTAGTTCTTTCTCAAAATTTCCTCTTAAGTTTTGCTCAGTGGATGCCAGACTGAGATTTGGTCTCATGCAATAGGTTTGAAACCAGTCAAGAAATATGTTTTCCCTTTTCTTATATGAAATACCAGTCTGGGATTTTTTTATAAGCAGTTAGTTCACTGGTCCAGATATTCTTTCCTACTTGATAATTTTTCTCTCCATGAGATAAATTGACTTTTCCTCCTTTGTGTCTTTCATATGTTGGGTCATGCTGTCACTTTTCATTCTCTCTCTTGCCTTCAAGAAAAATTATGACATAATTGATCCTTCTTCCTATTCTTGCCAGACACTTTTCCCATCCATTTGGAGTCTGTTCTCAGATATCTGGTAAAATCTGTGCTGGAATATCAATGGGTAAGACGAAAGAAAAGGACTAATTTTCTTCCAGGGAAGAGAAGATGAAAAAGAAGATTAAATGGTCATCAAGAATTGGATTTTTCCTGGTTTGGTTTTGTATCTCTGCAGAAGTGAATGAGGCAGTGCAACAGTTGGTTACTCCCTCTGGGATATTCAGAAAGAGCATTGACTTATTTTTACTTTCTCCTGGAAGACTCTCACTATCTCACATTAATGTTTCCCCCACTGTATAAAAAAATGAACTTCCTGAGAGATTATTATGTGTTGTATTGGTCTGAAGTATCACCAAGGAAGGGAGTTCTGAATGAATTTTATCATTGACTCTAAACCTTGGGGTTTATCTAGGAAAAACTTGCTAGAAACCTTGCTGAAAGGAGTTCTTGCTAATATTCTTGACTAAGTGTCACAAATTAATTCAGCATCTGCAAAGAGAAAGTGGAAGAGAGTGCCAGGACTGTTCAGATCAGAAAGCAGAGAGCTTTGTTTCTCCAAATTTCCTTACCAAGGGCTCAGCTGATATTCCAGCTGTTCTAAGCCTTCTGAAATTCACCTATCTCTGATCAGAATGGGGAAAAAATGGAAAATGAAGAGTGTGCAAGAAAAATATGTAGAAATAAAAAGCTAATGGTTGCTGATTCTTATTTGAGAAAACCAGGTAACGGCTCCTCCACGTTCTGCTCGTGTGTCCTTTTCTCTGGAAGGCAGACTGTTGTGTTAGGGAATTCTTCCTAAAATATAAGTTGTTTTATATTATTTTCTCCTTAGCTCTGATTTGTGGTAGTTGCTTTTTTAATAGGGAATAAGCTTGGGGTTTTTTGCATGAACACTTCTTGCTTTCAGGCTGCACTCATCATGACTCTTCTTTTTTTTCTAAGGATAAGGATACGTTCCATGAAGTCCTCTGCTTTTTATGTTTCTCTCATTAGTAAGTGTGCTCAAGATGGTTGCAAACTGTTCTTAGAAAGTATCTAAAAAGAGACAAAGCAGCATAGAGAAAAAAATCTATTATAATGTATTGAGAGACTTATTTATAGGTTTGTCTGTGGAATTAATTGCTGTAATGTAGGAACACATGAATACCTGGCAAATACTAACAGATTTGTCCTCAGAAAGTCCTGTGAGGGAAAGTATAATTTGAATTGATTTATAGATGAGTAACTAGGGCAAACAGATGAAGTTACTTCTCAGTCTTCGCACAAGGTGATTGAGGCATCTCAATATGTGCACCAAAAATAGAATCCTTACCCTTCTGCATCCCTGCTTACACACTCTTATTTCAAACATTCTGTGTACCTGTAGTTTCTCTTACAGAAAAATAGCAATTACTTAATTTTGACATCTATAATATGACATCTCAGTTGATTCTTTCGTGTGTCAGAGCTCCTGCAGGGAACTATAGAATTAAGTTTTGATGGTTCAGCCTAGTTTGTGGTTCTTCAGCAGTTAATCCTGTGTCTGATGGGGAAGAATCCTGGGAAGCTGAGTGAACTTCTGGTTATAAATCAAGCCAGAAATGCAGTTACCAGTGTTCCATATGTGTTGCATGGATGCTCAGTGTGGTAGACACAAGCACAGTGTCAGCTGTGAAGGGAATATCAAAGTCCTGGTTATGTCCACAACCTTGGAGGTGTGCTTGGGGCAGAAGGCCTGATTTTCCAGCCTGAATAATGGACATCAGTTTTTTATATGTCTGTTCTCAGATGCTGCTTTGCATTTGTTGACACAGTGACTGTGTCACGTGGAAACCCCTGTGGGGAAGGAGAGGTGGCACTTTCCCTGGAGCAATGGAACCTGCTCCAGGAGTGGTATTGCTTGGCCAGCTCTGGTGGGTGAAGCAAAGCAGCAACTGCAGCATTTGGGAACCTGCAGCTAAAGGAGAAACTTCTGAGACAAACCAGGGGCAGATGAGTCACAGGCCTGTTATGAAATGGACCTTGGGATCCCAAATCAGTATAAAACTTCATGTTTGAAATCCCATAATTTCATTTCTTTCTTTCTTTCATTTCTTCTAAGGTGTAAGGTTAAGATCTAAACCCAAGTGCCTGTGTTGCAGTGCTCCTTTAATATCTGTTGGCTTATTTTAAGAGGAGAAGAGGTTTTAACCCTGGTATGTTGGCTTAACTCCTGCCTGGGTGGTACAAGTCTGCAATCTGACAAAACTAACATTAGGATATACACACAGAGAAGCACAGAATCATTTAGGTTGGAAAAGACCTCTGAGACTGAGTTCAACCTTTAGATCATCAAGTCCAACCTTTAAATGTGTGTATATCCCATCATAACATTCATCTTCTTTCAGTAAATGTTCCAGTGCTCCATGTTTTCCTTTCAAAATAAAGCCAAGCCAGTTAGAAATCAAATCTATGTGTTCCTACCCTGCTGTTTGAATGTTCACACCGGGATGTGGGACTGTGGCCTATTCTGACAGTCTACATGAAGTGGGAGGAGAGCTGCAAATGGATGAGAAATCATTTCTAAAGCTCCCAGATGTGTAATGTCAAGTAGTGCTACATAACTCAGCATTGCATAATCACTGCTATGATTAAAGAGACCAGTGTCTTCCTTTTAATTTAGCTGGTTTTTATTTCTCCTCCAGACAGCTGTGCACAATGTGTTGCTTGCTTGAACTCCAAACAAATGCTTCTGTTACTGATGTTTATTTTTCTTTATGTTTCCCAACAGTTCAAATTGATTTTTTTTTAATGTGAACATTTTTAATATAAAACTAAACAGCTTTTGGAAAGTTATTTTTAGTTAAATTAAAAAAAAAAAAAAAAGAATATTTTAAAGAGGTTCTGAAAAACGGTCCATTTCCTTTGCCGCCTTCTCCAGTTTTCCTTGCCCTTCTTTCTTAGTTCCAGAAAGGTGAGCTGACAGTTAAGTGTTGTCTTCCTCCAGCATATTAGCAGGGCCTCTAATTTATCAGTCATAAATTCCCTTCCACATTTTCATGGCTGGTAATCTCAAGCTCCTTGGCAGACGGAGGAAGATTGAATACACCCAATAGTCTTCTTTTCAGAACTCCTCATTTTTGTTAGAACACGTGTAAAATGATGGTATTTTTGTAGAGGAGGTTAATAATGTAAATCTTGAAGCTCTTCCTCACTGGAATCACTAGAAATAAGCAGAATTTCAGGACTTGGCAGTTGTTTTATGCCTTATGAGAGGCAGGTCGGACTCTCAGATTAGGGCTTGGTCGTTGACTTGGGAGCTCTTCTAACTGTGAGGGGCCCAGGCCATATTTCCAGATGGGAATGAGAATGTATGTAATATCTGTTTACAGACTAGATGAAAACTGTTGAAATGCAAGGTTTAACAGTAGATGTATCTGTATGTTTTAAACCTCTATGAATTCTATATTCCTGCACACGATGGGGAGTGATGAGGTCCTTGGAGCAGAGTAAGAACTTTGGGATGAGGGGAACCCTGCAAATAGGAGCCCAGAGCTATTTGGCTACTGAACCTTCCCCAGACAAGCTGCAGTGATTGCATCCCCAAAAATCCATGTTGCCAATAGCACAACAAACTGCATTTTAGTGACAAAAACCTTCTTTCAGCATGAAAAACTTAAATGCGTTTTTTAAAGTCCTTTATTTTTCAGATGCAAGAGAAAGTGAGTTACTTTTGATATATTTCTTCAGCCAAGTGATTTTTACTGTATTTCTGGTTTCAGATCTTTTATCAGTCTTGTTTGGTCTGTACATTAGATTAATAGTAGCAGCTGTGATTCATCAGAGCAACTTAAATCCAGTCTTTGTGGTATTTTAGAACATGTACTACTGTTCTTCTGACTGATGACTGGGTGCTGAGAAAATATGAATAGCTGGGAGGTAAATATTCCATAGACAATTCTTTATTGGATGTTTACATGCAACTTCTGTATTTATGTTTACTTCTCTTACTTGATTGCCTGTATCTGGTGCAAGTCTTCGTGGTGCAAATGGTAGCAGGCGATCCTAGAACTAAATTAAATCTCTCTTTCAGAATGGGATTATAATATGTTAGTTCTGATGATCTTCCAGAATCGAATAAAAATACAGAATTCTCTTTGTGGTTAATGGAAAGGTGTCTGATATGCAGCCCTCTCTGAAGCTGGAATCTGAACACAGTGCTTCTATTTCTGGATCCAAAAGTTTCCCCCCTTTAAAAGTAGTCTAATGTTTGGTCACCCCACATTAATCTCTGGAGTTGAAATGAGATATAACTTTCTTTACATGTTAATTTGCCATATGTTTGCTTTCTTAAGCCAGTGTGATCTGAGACCTACTGAAACAAGTGAGAGCATAAATCAGCATGGGCCCAAGGTTTTTTGTTAGGTATGGGGAAATAATCAGAAGTGTGGAATAAATCTTGGTCTCTGTCAACTATGAAGGTAGATTCTCAGACTGTCATAATAAATTAAGAAACTGGGAGCTATGTGACAGCAGCATCAATCTCAGTCTCTTGTTTCTGCAAGTCTTCTTGTTGTCTCAGCTTTTTTTTTTCTTTTTTTTTCTTTTTTTTAAATACTTACTCCCTGGAGGAGGTGATCAATCACAGCAAAGATTTCTCTACATGGAACACTCAGTAAAGTAAAGAATGATCAGCTTAGAGTGTGAAGTTGATATGTATATATTAAATCAGTTAAATCCCATTTGGATGCTCTATCAGTTGGTCTGATAAGCCTGTTCTTGGTTCAGAAAGCTCGGAGTTTTATATTGTATCCTTACTGCTTTATCTTCTTTGTGTCAGTTTTGTATCCTTTGTTAATTCATTAACTTTCTCATAATAGCAAATTTCTAACCCAGTCTGGCCTATATTGAGAGGAAAAACTATAAAATACATTGAAAATAACCAAAGCTTTGGGAGCCATGTTTTGTTTAGCACTTACTTTAAAAAAAGGGAGGATGTGTTGACCCGAAGGTTCAGGATTTCAGCCTATGACGGGTGTGTTTCCCAGTCAGATGTGTGTGCCATTCAAGCCTTCCCTGAGGAATGGTGTCTTTTCCAATCCTAGGAAGTGCACAGATCAGTGAAAACACTGAATTCACGTGGATTACGAAAAGACATCAAAGTGGAGAGCAGCAAAGTCTCTGATTTCAAAGAGAGTCACTGTCATTGTGCTGTGCTTAGAATGCAGCCAGTTCTTGGCAGAGCTGATTTATGATAAATATTATGATTTATACAGTCAAGAAACAGCCATCAAAAAGACTCTCTGCTACAGAGTTCCTTACTGTATTAGAAGATGAATCCTGACTCTTTTCCAGTATGAATGAGTGCTAGATGAAAAGCTGGGAGTGAACTTCCTTGTTGAGTAGATTTTAGGGTTCTCAGCTTTCCATAGAGCCCTGGCTTTGCTGTCGCATACTTTCCATGGATTTCTGCATCTTGACATTATCCTTTTGACTTCAGTGTACAGTGTGCAAATTTGAAAGTATGGATCAAACCACAAGACCAAGGTAGAGGATTGTTTTTCCACTACCTTCAGACTTCAATCCAGTTCTTTCTCTAGCATCTCAAAATACTCCCCGTGTGCACATTCCTTACTGGAGTTGTATCAGAGCATAAGATGTAGTTTTGCAAAAAAAGAGGGGCAGGAAGGGAGATGGACAAGTTGATGGTAATATGTTTTAATATGACTTTTCTGATGACTGTAGCTAGCATCAAAATAATAAGAGCAATAATAATTGCTCATTAAAAAGTCACTGGGTGTATCTACAAGACTGATTTTCTGGTCACAATCCTGTGCAACCTGCTCCAGGTGACCCTGCTTGAGCAAGGGGGTTGGACTGGATGATGATCAGAGATCCCTGGCAGTCCCAGCTGTGTTTCTGTAATTAAAATATACTTTATTACATATATAAGACTGGAGTAGACATACAGTACTGTGCTGTAGGAAAGAGAAGAATTGTTTGAAAAAGTTGAGAAACTTCATTTATTTAATTATTTCCGTTGTTTATTTTGAAGGCATAACTAAGAAACTGCTTCTGAAATTAGTCAGAGACTGCATAAAAATTACTAGTATGAGAGCAATGAATGGGTTCTGGACCTGATAGTGATTTAGTGGGATTAGACTTTTGGGGTGTGACCAGTCATTTAGGGCTTGTTATTTAAGATGCTGAGCACTCTGATCCCACAGTGCATCAAAACTTCTGTGCTCACACCAGATATGAGTCACGATGTTTGCTGCCTGTGCTTTCTTCAGAAGGCCTGAGATCATCTGTATGTCACCAAATGTTATTCAGTACTTACAAAAATCTCTGAAACTCCCTGAATGAGCATCTTAGAGAAGTCTGAGAGGCTTGATTTTACTCACTTTAAAAATAACTGGATGAACTATGAGCTATAAATTCTCAAAGAACCGCTGGCTCAGGCTGTTAATGACTGCACACTGAAAGACTGTGAAAACTCATTCTTGTGCTCTGAAATTACATGAATATCCCAGATATGAACTGACTCTTGCTTTGATTATTTCAATTTGAAGTCAGAACTCAAAGAAGAACTCTAGGAAGCTGAGCCTCAAATAAAAAAATTCCAACAAGTGTCCACTTTGTCTCTTCACACAGGCTACATGTCCATTTATGTGTTCCCAGGTGCTGGGGAAAAGAATATACAGCTCTGGTGAATTTTATAGGGAAGATGGAGTTAAGGTGGTTGTTTGTTTTGATTTATTTTTGGGTTCTTTGTTTGTGTTGGCTTTGCACTACCAAGCCAACCCCAAACTTATTAAATTCATTCCTGCTTTACATAATTATGATGTTCCTGAAGTCAGGTTTTTTGACTGCTGTTGTTTTTCATTGATAATTCCCAGCACTTAAGTATGTTTTCAGGTATTTCTGTCAAGAGAAATCAGGGAAAATATACGTTCTAAATACTGCTGTTTGTGTTACTTGTGTTTAGGAGAATGGAAATGCTGAACTTGTTTCATAATATGCCCGTTTGCCCAAACATTTTGTGCCAAATGAACCCTTCGTTCACTGAAACTATTCAGAGACTGAGGCTGTCTTTATAAAATCCTTTCCACCAGTGGAGGTGCTTTAGGGAAAATTTTTTTGATATGAACTGCAGGAATAATTTCAGCACTTCCAAAACATTTTGCAGCACTTTTCTGTTCCCCAGAAGTTTAATGAGTCTGACTAAGCCAGTGTACCTGAATAAGCCAATATTTTTCAACTCCTGCTATAATTCTAATTTCGATGTGTTGAAGGTTGTGCTTCAGACTCTCCCATTTCTTCCACTTTTCATGGACTTCAAGTATTCTCCATATGGAGAGTGAGAATCTGAATCTAGAGAGTCCCCTACCTGTGTTACTGGTAGATAAGAAAGAAAATCATTAATCCATTTTCTTGGCTTTTGTTACCAGAGCTCAGAATAAAGTGCTTCATGTTGTATGGACCTGGAGAATGTTCCCAACCTGAGATGAAAATACTGTTTCACTTTTCCTGTCAAATTTTATGTTTTGCTTGACCCACAGCAAAATCTTCTTTTTCATTTTTGCAAGGAAAAAAACCACCAAAACAATAATAATAAATAAAATTTTTGAAAAGGCAGTTTTGAGTTAACCCAAACCAGATTTTTCTAATGCTGGCAGGGTCTATAAGTAAAAGGAAGCAGGTATAAGCAGTAATGAACCTGGAAGAAGGATAGAGAATATTCCTTCAGTTGAGCCTGCAGCAGTTAATGATTCCCAGGGACAAGACAAGGCAAGGGACATAATGGTAATAAACTGGATAATTTACTTAACTTGTCTCAGATTTTTCCTTCAGTTGATCAGGACTGATGCTTGTCTGTATCTCTAATTAACTCCCCTCCACTAGTTCACAGAGTACTGTTAATCCAACATTTTCCACTTGGAACGAGAGGATAGAAGATGTCACATTGAGGGACTTGGGTGTTTATTTTGGAAATGCTAAAAGCTGTGAAAAAAAGAGTTTTGGTGCCGTGGAAGGACAGAGAGTGGTGCCTAGTTGTTTAAGGAAGGAATAAACAAGTGATGTCAAGAGACTTGAACTCAATGGAACACTCATGGAAAATCCATGTTTACTTCAGGCAGGCAGCACATGCAGCAGAGTTAAGCAGTTGCATTAAATGCATATTTCCTATGCTCTACACAGCAAAAAAAGTCCTTTGCCAGCCACATTTACACTGTGTTTGTGTAGTGTGAAATGTAAGGAATTCCTCTGTGTGTCACAAAATAGCTGCAGAAGTGATTTAAAGTCTCCTTTTCAAGCTGTGCAGGCAAACAAGAAGCCCAGTCAGTGGGTGTTGAGGTGAATAGGGGGTTGTAGCCCATTAAAAGACAGAATTATTCTCCAGGGCAGATCATGGCCATCATTTTAGGTGTTGTATCCTTGTAGATAAGAGTTGTTCTAGGGGTCAATTCATTGATCATTTTAGAATTATTTTAGTATTCATCACCCAAGAACATTATTTATGTTTCCCTTCTGTAAAATATGCTTCATTTTTCAGGGAAAGGTTATTTTTCACCCTTTGGTGGGTTTTGTTTGTTTATTTTTGTTTTGTTTTGGGGGATTGGTTAAATGTCTAGTCCAGTAAACATTCATTACTGTAGGATGTGTTTGTTTTTTGCAAGTGGATCTTTTCTCAGCAGGGGCTCCAATGAATGTATCTGCAACTGTGGTAATGAGTGAAGCATTGGCTTCAAGGCTGTTCTTTCTCCTTTTCTTCACTAGATTTGTCAGCCTCTCAAAGGAGGGACCAGAAAGTAGAATTCTACCCTCAAATAGTGCAAACAGTAGAAAATTTGGGCCCAGCTTTTAAATTTGGGGTGAAACCTGCTTTTAGATCTGCTGGAGATACAAATGCTGTGCCCACAGGCAGTGATGTCTCTCTATTCTGGTATTTCTCTCTCTATGCTCATATAAAGTTTGGCTACAAGATATGGTTTAGCAGTTCAGTATGCAGTGATTCTTGTTTCCATGGCCCCCTCAGCTGATCCAGTGTCTCCTTCCCTGCCTTCCCAGCATGTCAGCACTTGTATGAGCATTCCAGCAGGAGCACCTGCCTGCAGCCTCTGATCTGATACCACTTGCTCTACTCCTACATGCCACATTTACTCCTTGGGCTTCCATGGGTATCAGGAGATCACATCTTCCAAGACACCCACTCCAACAGAGCATCATGGTACTTGGAGGAGGAGAGAAGTGAGAAGAATGTGTTCCAAATGTTGCTGTCATTGAAGGCTAACTCCTAGAAATGAGCACTTTTGGTTTTAAGCGTGACATACTGAAGTAATCTGAATTGTTTCTGTGATTATCTTGTTTGTGTACTGCTGTGCTTCAGGGCTCAGAGTAGATGAGAGAGACAGTATGAGGCTGAGGGGGATTTTTAAGATCGAGAAAGATGCAGAAAAGGCAAGTAGTGAATGAATATTTACTGTTTCTCACAATAATGGAATTTGGGGGCCTTCATTCAGACTGAAACAGCATGTTTGAAATAAGCAAAAGCATATCTTCTTGATATAAATCATAATTAAATTGCAGAAGTAATTGCCTCATCGTGTTGGGTTCATTAGAAATTAGAGAAGTTCATCCAGGAAAGGTCCAGCAGGGTAATGGTGTAGCAAGTGATTTAAGAAAGTTCATACGGAGAGCATGTCTGCAATGGCTCTGTCCCATCTCCACAGTCTTCTCTTGAGTATCAGCTACAGGGAAGTGTCAAAGATGCTGGGCTACATGTTATTTTAATATAACTATGATTTTAGTAAATCCAGGAATGTGATTTTTTTTTTTTAAATTAGATTGTCAGCCAGTTTTCTGACTGGAAATATTCAGAATGTAATGATTTTAAAATCCCAGAATCAGGCACTTATATCATCTGTGTTTGTGGTTGCTAATCGTTTCCCCTACAAACTCAAAATATCCCAGGTGTTGTTTTGTTGCTAACATTTAAGGAGAAGTCTGTAGTGTTGCAGTCAGTAGTTCATCTCTCAGTCATGGTGTTATGCACTGGTAAAATAGGCATCTGAGAGAGCTCTTCCAAAAGTGTCAAAGAGTAGCTTAGAGGAAAAAAAAAATATCAGGATCAGCTCCCTGGATCATGAGTCAAAGTCCTGATTTTAGAAGTCTTGATTTCCAAATGCTTTGGAGACTTTGAAGGTGAGATTCAGATTTCTCAGGGGCTTAAGTGTTGATGAAAATGCTGACACGGAAGGAAAGTGTCCGAAGGAAGGAAGAGAAGATCCTGGGAGGAAGTGAACAGACAGGCTGTTCTTGGCATTGGCTCTGTGTAGGGTTTCATTTTCTGTGTCTTCCTGCTTGTGGTTTTGGTTTCAGGTACCCTCAGCAGACCTTTCCTCCTCCATGATATCCAAACAGGACACTGTCACAAGAGCTTCTTTAGGCCAAATGCTGCAGGAAGCTCTGCTCCTCATCAGGGTGAAACACCAGAGAAGCTGGTTTGGAAAGTTCATCAGATAAACAAAATGAGAAACTGAAAACATTTGTTTATTTATTAAATAAAACATTCATCTTTATCAGCTGTGATATTTCCTACCCTTTGATACCGATCTAGAGGAGCTCATCTTACCCAGGTACAGAGCACAAGTTTGATGATGTGAGAGCAGTGGGCCAAAAAGCTAGAGGTCCTATGCAAATTCAGATCTGCATTAATTTGCATAATGCTTCTGATCTATAGATATGGCTATATATTTATGCATATATGCATCCTTTATCTGTCTCCTTTGAAAGATGCTTCTCCTTTCCCAGCCTCTCCCTGAGCTGGCTCTTCCCCTGTTCCTGGTTGTCCCGAATGATGATGCCTGGCCACTGTGAATCCAAGCCCTCACCTCCCTGGAAATTGGTCTAAATTCTGTATAAGCAATCTCAGTTCTTGTGCTGGGTGTCATCTGAGCTATTTATTTCTAATTGAGAGCTGTGGGAACTGAGTTATTTCTAGAGGATTGTCTTTGGCAAAGGTAATCACAGGGCAGTGCTTTGTGATGAGCATTAAAGAGAATGGCTTGAGGACATTTATTCACTTTCTCCTAGTTTTTCGTCCTCTTTCTGAGGATGAGGGGGACAGCAGCCACGTGGAATCTTTTTCCATCCATTTGTGAGTCTGGATTCTGAAGGTTTGTTGAAATCTCCTACCATGGGATCATCAGGAGGATTTTGAGACTCAGCTCTCCTATAAGCAGTGGATGATGCACTATAGGAATCACACTTGGTGGTGAAGCCAAGCTGAAACTTTTGTCAGATAAGTAGCGTAGGGAACGGATTTGACTTTCCATACACCAGTTTAAAGGACCGGAAACCTGCCCCTGCTGCCCTGAGACTGCCATCCTCAGAGAGACAGTCTGGTCCTGAATGGTCAGTGGATTTTGTGCAAAAGGTTCTGAAAGAAGACACACTGTTTGTTCTAGAAAAAAAAAATCCTTTTTATTAAGAGTAGAGCAACAGAGCAAGTGAGCTTTGTATTTGTGCTTCAGTTTAAAAGTTTTTAAAATGGTTTTAGTTGGGGCTTGGAGTAGATTCGCTTGAGTGAAGGGATTTTATGCCATAAATGACTTTTTTCGTGCGTCCAGAGTTAGGCCCTGGAGTGCAGGTCTTCAGCAGGTTTACAGTGTCACACAGAGTGGCCACAATCAAAGCTCCTGAGAATCCACCCTCAGTTTTTTCAAAACACTCAACAGCCATGTTTGACACGTAGAGCCTCCAAAACTGGAGCTTTATTGAAAACCTGACATTTTGGTGCTTGTGTGGTACTTAATCTCTAGAAAATCTGGTCCAAAATTCCATCACCCCTGCTGCATTGTTGATGTTTACAGGTTCAGCTGGGTAATTTGATCTGAATCGAATGAAATTGCACAATAAAAGAAAGGAAAAGCCCCTTTGGCAGCCCCTTTTCTTTTGTGAGCTTTGAAAAAATTCAGAAACATGAAGGAATTATTCCTACAGATCTACCAAAGCTTGAGCTTCTTGGAGTCAGTGGAGTTCTATCTCCTAACTTCAGGAGACCATTCTACCCTATTCTCTAAATTGAGTTACTAATAAACTGATTATAAAGTGACTTTATTGGAAAGACAGTTTAGCAAGTAAATAATTCAATAAATATTTTCCAGGCATTGATGTCCAGTAGATTGCTTGGTGTGGTGGATACTAAGCACCTTTTAAGAACTGTAGTAATACAAAGTGCTCCAAAAGGCCTGGCCTAGAAGGACTGAGGCCTGAGAAGAGAAAATATTAATCCTGCACTGTTAAGCCAAGATCCATTGGAAGGCACGTAGTATGGAGATAGGGATATAGTAGTCCTAAATCCAGCTGTTCCCTTTCTTCAAGTCCTTCTCTTCAAAAATGCATATTAAAATAATTTTGAGGCAGGTAATTGAAAACAATTGGCAGAAATTCTTCATGGTAAAGCTTTTTTTTAACGGGTTTCAATTGTAATAATTTTATTCCAGCATATGGATTTGGGGCTTTGGTGGTAAATTGAGCTGTCTCTTTATGGAAGTGGTAAATCCACCAGCATTTGCTATCAAGAGCAGGAAAAAAATATGTTTATAAATCATTGCATTTGTTTCAGATTATTCATCAGAGCTGGAAGGCAATTGTTCAAGTTATTTGGGATATTGTAAACAGAGCTCTGGGAAGGCCACATACTTTGTAGCATAATTTGGGAGTTTGTACATGTACCAACTAAGACTTTTTCCTTCAGTAAGTGTTCAGCTGATCTTCCAGAGATGAGAATCCAGATTCCAGTGTGCTGTTTTCAAGGGAGCAGGTTTGAGTTGGCACTAAGAGGGCAGCAGGGCTGGGAAGACAGAGGAAGGCTCTAACTAGGATCACTTATTTATCTTCCCTTCTTGTGCAGCAAGTAGGCAAGGAAAGTCTTCACTTCTCCTCTTCCTCTGCACTCCCAAACTCTCTGATGGGGGTTATGAAAACGTTCAGATCTGGAAAAGAGTGAGAACTGAGGGCACGGGGGACTTTGATACAGAAAATTTGAGGCAATAGTGCTTAACCTTTCCTGGTCAGTAAAAAAATGAGGACTGTCTACACACTTGCATTGTAGTTCAAGACAGAAGGAGCCTGCCTGGTTTCCCTGGGTACTGTAATTACCCTGAAGCTTTTTTCTCTGTGAGAAAGAGCTCTGATTTGTGTCACATGAAGTGCAGGCAGCATCCCAGCACAAATAACAGGCAAGGGGCTGGAACTCACTGCAGTTCCTGCATTAAGTTGCTGGCAGAGTTTCTGCAGCCTTTCAGAGTTTCCTGGCCTTGCCTGCAGAAGTACCAGCAAACCAGCTTGGTTTTACCTTAGTGTGTTGTGGCCAGTCCTGGAGGAATTAATTTCTGCAGGAGCTGTGCCAGCTCTTCTGAGGTTTAGGGTGTCATGGATCATTTACCTTTGTTGTGGGTTTTTTGCCCCCTCCAAAAAACAAAATGAAAGCAAAACACACACACCAGCCCAGTTGCTGACATGTTGGTACATACTGTGAAATAACTAACTGGCTGAAGAGTCTTCATTAAAAAGAAAAAAAAAAAAAAGGAAAACATGGAATTTTCAGGTGGCAAGTTGCTCTTATCAAAACAAACAAAACCCCAAACAAAAACAAACAAGAAAAAACAAATTAACAAAAAAACCCCCGGCAAACAGATATGATTCACTTTTATGAGCAAAACAGGAGAGTTGCAAGGTTGAATGTGGGTCAGGTATCTCTTAGTGCCAGTGGTTTTCCAGTGCTGGAACATTTGTCTCTGTTCAACACAACAGCAAAAAAACTGCTATGCCAAAGGGAAGCGATGGGGGATAGGCAGAGACCCTCAAAACAGCCAGTAGCTAATGCTGCCTTTGTGGTTTCATATATTTGCCTATTAAAAGGACAATACAGACGTGGAACATTTAGATTTAAGAAGCCTTCTTTTCATTAAACAACATTAAACAAACTGACAAAGTAGGGGGTTATGACTCCAGTAATTGAAACATGCTGTTCTCTTCAAGACCAGGACTCTATAAAGACTCTTTTCACCCAGTAATGCCCTTTGTGTTTGCCTGCTACCCCTGCTAAAAATTACTGTAGACCTGAAGTATGTCTTTCCAAGTGGAGTGGGAATGACAGAGTGCAACACCACACTTGGCAGATGGGGTCACAGCCTTTTTAGGACCTTAATGTTCATTGTGCATTGGAAATCAATTTGCAGCTCGGAATACATGGAGATATAGCTGGACTCCCCTCCCCACTGTTGTTTTTTTTTTTTTTTATGTTAACTTTAAGTCTGGGATGCAGAAAAAATAATTAAGTGTATTCATTTGGATTAACTGATGGCATTTGGGTAGTTTTTCATTAACCTTTTTGTGGCTTCCTTGCTCTTCCAGATGTATATTGTGAATCTGTAGGTTTTCTTGAATTCCTTTTCCCTTCTCTCTTCTAGATGTTGACGAGTGTCTGGATAACAATGGAGGGTGCCAGCAGATCTGTGTAAATACCATGGGCAGCTATGAATGTCAGTGCAAAGAGGGCTTTTTTCTGAGTGATAACCAGCACACCTGCATCCATCGCTCCATTGGTAAGTTCTCAGCCTGTAAACTCTGCTCTGTGTTCAGTCTGAAATGCTACAACAGTTTGGGGCTTGTTGGTTTGATTTTGTTTTTTTAATCCCCAGAGCTCCCAAAATCATTTCACTGGTTGAGTGGAATTGATTGATTCCTCTGCTACTCAAGCTTGTAGCAGAGCCATAAATAAGATGATGGAAAAGGCTTTAGTTTGACACAGAAATTATACTTGATTTGCACAGCAGACTCTTTGGGCAGGCAGAGACAGATGTTCAAATGGCAGCTGAATTTCCAGGAATTAAAAATTTCTCATCTGTTTGCGTAGCAGTTCACCTGTCTTTCAGCTGGGAAAGCATGGCATCCGAAATTCAAATGACCAGCTTGTTGCTTCTGGAAATGATACAGGTTATGTGGGGTGTTTTAGCCGGTTGTGTAACTCATTACTTCATTGCAGACTGATTATGGCTGATCTTATATTGACACAGCACTTTTTTCTTTGGTTCAGTACCCTGGCCTAGGGTGGGTTAGAAAGCTGTTTCTCTGTTGCCTGTGCACTAGTGGGAGAAATAAGGAATCCCTACAAAACTGGGATCCTTGTCTGCTGCAGCTCTCCCTTTTCTATAGATGTCAGACATGGAAGACAAGTTTGAGTGGAAAGGGAGAAAAGAAAACAACATAGCTATAAATCTTTGCAATTAAGTGGACTCCTTCTGTGTTCATTCAGACTTCTGTGACCCTGACAGCAATGGGAATATATTCCAGCAAACTCATTTCCCAATAGGCAATACAGGATGACAAAGTAGCGAGATGAGACTGGTGATCAACAGTGTAAGCATGCTGTAAATTGCAGCGAGCCACACAAATGGTTCTGAGCTGTTTCAAGGGACTAAAATGAACCAGAAAACCCTACTTGAACACAGAGTATGAATTCAGTTGCTCTGTTGACAAGAAATCTCAGAAATGTAAATGTATTTCTGGCACTGTGTGTCTGCTTACACAGAATTGCAAAGACAGGTAGTAATTTTGATTTTTCAGAATTGTGAATCCCTGGAATACACTCACAAGTCCACTTTTTAGCATGATTATTAAGTTTTAAGCAGTTGAGGTGTTTTGCTTATGACAAGAACATGCAATTAAGCTCCATCAACCAGTGCATTTTGAGGGTTGTTATCTAATAGGCTTTTAGTCATTCTTTGCAACATAAATTGTCCAAACTTCTGTCCAGTGTAACCTGACACAAAGATATCCAACAAAGCAAGGAATAGTAGCTGGAGGCTTAATGAAAACCAGTTGAAGAGTATTGTGATACAATCATTTTTTCAATTTACACATTATAAAAATTCCCAGCTGTAATAAAAAAGAATTTATTTATCTGAGATGGAAACTAATGAAATAAATGAAAAATGAGACTCTAAAGGCAGAAGTTTATTCTTTATTGAGGGAAAAGGGTAAGTTTTTATGGCAAGGGAGGATTCCTAGTTTGCCCCAGGAACTGGGGTAGTAGATTTGAAGGCTGACTTCTGTGTGCACATAATAAATATGCATGGGAAAATATATTTGTGCTAACTTGTTTATGAAGAAAATGTCACAAAAGGCATGGATGTTTAATTTGAAGCAACACCTTAAAATTATTTTAGATCTGAAAAAACCCCAAGCAAACTACCAAATAGACCAGTGGGGATTGCAAAGTGTTTTCTGAACAAATGGCCTGTAGCTTTTCAGAAGTAAAGTGTCAATTTACAGTGACAGCAAACATGGCACTGTAGTGCTGTGATCCCCCCCAGAAATACATCAGGTGGGTGTGCTGGAGGAAGGAACTGAGATGAAGCGATCTCCTTCACTTGCCAGAGGTGACTGAACTGCAAATAGTAAACACGCATGGTGAGAAAGCAAGTGGCTTTTTTAGTAGCTGTGTTTACTTATTTTTGTATGTCTCACTTGTAAGTGCTGCTACAGAAGCTGTTGGAACACAAAAATACACATCAACATGTTTAGCTGTGCCCAGGGCTGGGTTGTGCCTGTAGTTCTGTTGGTAAACAAGGCTGAAGTGGACCAAGGCAGAGCACACAGCCAGCACTGCAGTCCAGACTCTTGGACCTGGCTTCTCAAAACCCTTCAGCAAGTTTGCTGGCTTTGTGCATAATAAGATCCATTAACTGCAGTGGGATTGTCTTGGAAAAGTGTGTGTGCAGTCACAGAATCTCGGTGTCCTTGTTGTTACCTGAAGTCTCTTCAGGGGCTCAGCCGGTCTAAAACCATCCATCCCTCAAGGTTCTTCGTGCAGTTTGCTGCCACCTTTTCTCTCCTGTTTTCCTGTGCCTTGGGAAAAGGGGAGAAGGCTTGCAAGGTGCTTAGGACGTGTTTGGAGTCGGGATGGGTTCAGAATGGAGCGAGTACCAAGCCTAAGGATGCTCTGTTTGCAGGCCCAGCTCTCTTGTCCCGAGGCTGATGCTGATGCCATGCTTGGAGCTCATCAGCACATTCAGGTGGTAGTTTCAGAGCTGAAAAAGGGCATTGGGTATTCCCTTGGGAGTTGAGCAGAGGAAGGAATGTGTCCCTTTTTGCACTAACCAGGCAAAAGAATGGTGTCTTCTGATATGAGGTGCCCTCTCTAAAATTGTTGGCTGCTGTGTGAATTTTCTCAGCCCCCAGAGATGCCCTGTGCCCAGTGGTTTTTGGGGTGTATTGTATCACCATGCTCCCACAGTGGTTCAAAGCAACATTGGAGTTCACAATTGGATGTTGTGGACAAAAAGGATTAATGATCCACAGAGAAATATTAGTTTTATACCAACGGGAGGCCAGGCTGACATTAAAGGCAGAGCAAACCCTGGTGTCCCAGCATTTGCTTTGTTTCACTGTCTTTCTACTGATTTCTTATTTTTAGTCTCAGTATCTTTTGGGAGGATTCTGTGCCCAGTACAACTTACCTCATTTATTTTTGCATAAAACTTCATTTCCCTTTGCTGAGTCAGATTTTGGTACCAGTTTGCTCACAGTAATGATGGCAACCACAGGCAGAGAGATTGGGAGGGAGAATAGATTGTAAAAGATATGGAGAAGTTAAGAGTTGTTTATCTTTGTACATCTTAATTGCAATACTAGGTGTGAACACTGAATTATACCAGAGACAGGGTTGTGTTTGTTTCCACGTGACTTAAAAAGAAAGCAGAATAAAACAGCTGTTACTGTATCATCTCCAGCTCCAGAGGGAGCATGTGTTTAATAAATGTGGAGATTAGGATCCTGCAGTACAGCTGTGACTGAGTCAGGTGAGTGGCTCATGGCACATTTTCCCTTAATTTGATGATAAGCCAAAAGCCCTAATTCAGCAAAGCTTCAGGGCACATCCTTAAAGTCCTAATGTTAGCAAGGTTGGTTAAAAATCTGAGTTGGGCTTAAGAAGTAGCAAAACAGACAGAGTTTAGCTCTATGTCTGTGTCTCCACTGAAGGTCAGAGTGATCACATCCTTCTGGAGTTCTGTGGCTGGGGAAGACCTTTGTCATTTCAGATTCCATCCCCTGAATGCCTGCCTCAAGCATAAGTTATATTATGTCTGCTCATCATTCACTGCCAGTGTTTCTATACAGCTGGATCCAAACTGGACAGGCAGGTGCCATTCTGAGTGGTGAGAAGAGGTGGAGAAGTACCAGGTTATAAGGCTGAAATTAAGGTGGATTCATCCAGTGGTGAAAAAGCTCTTTGCACAGTTGTCATTGCAACTTTCAAGGCTGTTAAAAACCCATTTGGCAAGGAAATGCTTTTTCACTTCCCCTTATCCCATTAGCCTTATGTTCTTAGCAGAGTTAGGGAATTTGACATAAAGTCAAATTTTACCACAGCTTAGCAAATTACTGTGCTGCAAACAGAGTCTCAAAATCAGGTTGTCTCTTTTCTGTACTAAAAGTGTGTCAGTTTAATCTCAGAGGAAAGGGGAACATGCATTTGTCATGGGCTAAGGGGCATTATGAAATGGCTTACCTTGCTCATGCTGATACACAGAGACTTGTTAAACTTGATTATGTGTTAAACCCTTGTTAATTTTGCAGTAGTAGCACAGGAGTCCTTTGGTCAGATGACTACAGAGTTTCTTCTGGTCCCAAGGATTATAAAGCCACCTTTGTTCAGTTTTTTTCCTGCCTATTTTCGGTGATTAATTTTTTTCTTTACCTGTTTTCTTAGTTCAGTGTGATTTTGTGGTGGCAGAATAACGTGTTAGGGCTCGCTGGGAGCAGTGGTGGTCCCCAGTCAGTGCAGGAAGGGTTACAGCTGGGACTCTGGGTTTATTTATTCCCATCTCTGGTGCTGATCCCCTGTGAGACTCAGGGCTTGTATTATTGTGACTCAGAACTTCTGCACTAAAGCACTTTAGAGGACAGAGGTGTATTTCCTACAGAAATAACAATAATCTGTTCACATTTATGTTCATGTGGAAGGGTGACTTTAAATAATTACGTGTTGCCAGCACTGTTCCAGACTTTATGAAGTACAAGGTTTCTCATCTCAACTATGAAAGCTCTTTCATAATGATGTAACCAGTTCAATTACTCCATTACTTGAACATACATCACCAGAGGTACCCTGAGTGCAGGCATCCCATTCACAGAACAATCCTATTTGTCTCTTCTAATTGGAGTCCTAATGTGATTGTAAAGGAGAGGAATTTATGTAAAGCAAGTTTTAAGGAAATCAATCCGTGTGCTTTTAGATAATATAGTAAGAAAACCTTTCAGGCTGCATAAGTTTTATCTGGACAAACATACTGTGATCTTGGAAGTTTTTTCCTAAACATGCACACAGTATGGCCTAAGTGCAGTAGAAGCATGTCTGTTTATACATTCTCGTGGTACATTTAGAATAAAAAGTTCAATTTATTATCTTTCACAGAATATAGGATACACACACACATATATATATATACACACACTATTTTAAGTCTCACTGTGCCCGTTAGAAATGTATAACCTTTTAAAACTGTGTATAACCCACAAAAATTGCTGTACTTCAGTTTCTGGGATTCTTACTCGCTCCAGCAGCCTGTGTGAAGACACCTCAGTTATCTTTCTCCATTCCTCTGGATTGGGAGGAGTTTTTAATGTGCTTGGAGGGAAGATGCAACAGGTGAAAATACCCGGTTTAAGTAAAAAGTAATTTCTGTTAGACCTGATCCTCCCCTTGTATGTGAATGGCTTACCATGATTAAGACTAGTAAAGTTACACTGGTGTAAAACTAGTTTAAGTGTCATCTGACTTAGGTTCAGCTGTGAGGGGAAGCAGTAATTATCATATAATCATAAAAACAGTTTAGGGCTAGATGTTAGATTAAATAGTCTGATAGAATCATAGATCAGCCCAGGTTGGAGAGGATTTCCAACCTTCTGTGGGAAAGGGAGCCTGGATGAGAATATCAAGTGCTCTGTCTGGTCACATCTTGAAAACTACCATCAGTGGGGACCCTACTGTGTCCCTGAGGAGGTTGTTCCACTGAAAGGTTGTTCTCCTTTTAAAAATTACCTTTCTTAATGTCAAGATAAAACCTCTGCCAGTGCAACTTGTACCCATTGCCCTTTATCTTTTCTCTACTTCCATCCTCTTTGTAGCCACCCTCTAAGCACTAGTTAAATAAAACAAAGTCTATCTGAATTAAATTGCAAAAGCAGAGTTTTAAGTATCAAAATTGTCAGTAGATTTTTGGGGGGGTTTTGAGGTTATTTTGGGTTTTTTTGTTCTTGTTGATTTTTACCCTCAGCTTTTCGCTTTAAGTCTCTCAATAATTGTCAGCTTAAATGGTGACTGCTTAGGATGTCACAGAATGGAGGCAAAGGCACATCACTTTTGGCTTACAAAAACTGTAAATGCACCTGAGACTTGAGCCTGCAATCTTCCTTTTGTAGGTGAGAAAAATGAGATGTAAATACGACAGTATTTTCTAATACTCTGTCTAGACTGCAGGACAGATTCCCTGTAGCTGCAGTCCTGTTGCTCAGAGCAGCCCAGGTGGAAACCAGGATGTGAGGAGATGTTATGTGATATGAAATGAAGAGAGGGTTTCAGTATATCCCAAGTTGCAGAGTTAAATACAGCCAAGTTAAAGTTGGTTGCTGGCCTCAGTTGAGTTCCTAGGGACCAATTTAGCCCCATATCACAGTTACACTCAGCAAAATGTGATGAAGCCTCTACACGCTCTGCCTTAGTTTTGTAGCTCACTTGCCTTCTGAAAGAAAAATCTTGTGTTAGAAAATTTTCTGGGACTTTGAATTGGTTTTAATTCAGAAGGACAACCAAATTTTGTTGAGTAGCCAATACCTGTTGTTGCTTTGCTTCAGCTGGGTTTGAATGCATCAGTAAACCAAACCAGTCATCAGGGCACAATTGCGGGGAGTTAATTGAAACTCAAAGGAGAAATCTCCCAACGCTCAGAAACAGCAGCAGATTTCCAGATTTTGCCAAAAAGTCTGGGATTGAATTCCAGGAGTGTTGTGCAGAAGCTGTCCTGTAACAAATACTAGATTTGGTATTTTGAAAAGAAAACAGAACATACAATAATAGTAAAAAAATTAAAGCCTAGATGTACGAGGAAACATCACCTGGTAGGTAATCTAGAATTTAGTGCTTGAACAGCAGTAAAAGTAGAGGCACAGTGGAACATGACTAAGTGACAAAATAGGACATGCAGGTAATTTCTCAACAAGCAAGAATCTGAAATACTTTAAAGGTAGTTGTTTCTGCATCGCTCCATTGCTAATGCCTTTTGCTATGGAAAGGATGAAGCTAAAGGGGGGAAATAAAGCTGGAGATGCAAGGAAGTATGTCTTGGAAAGAGCTGCAGCAGCCTGACAGCCAGGCAGCTTGTCAGGGGGAGCAGGGGGTTTGTAAGTCAGACCAAAAATCTCTCCACACTGTGTGACAGAAAGGGCAGTGACCAGTCTGGAGCTCAACAGCTCCACTGGAAGTGCTGACAAGATGGAGAAGCTACACACACCAATGGGAAAACACACTGGAAAGCAGTACATTAAAAAAAAAAATTAAAATATGCAAAGGGGGCTTTCACACTCAATCCTTCAACAGCACTGGAAGGGAACCAATGTTCTGTTCATACTGTCTGCTCTGGATTTAGAAAGATTATAGCAAGTAAAAGAACTGACGTGTTTTTTAAAGGCCTCTCCAGCATCCAGTTGACTGAAACATCAGGTGAGAAAGATCTGGGAAGGATAGTAAGCCAGAGTGTACTGGGAAAAAAAGCTTGCATTCACAGATGCACACAACAAATGGACTCTGTTTTAATTAATACATTTAAGTAAATGTGTTGTATTTGTCATAGTGTGTCTCCCTGTGAATTCAGGGTCTGCTCCGAATATTGTGTAAGGATGCTCAGCATCTTTTATAGTCACTGTGGGTTTCTCCATGTATTTTTATTGTATTTTTTACTCTGCAGAGAAATCAGGCACAGACCATGTTGCAGGCCCTGTTCTTCTTTTCTGCTTTTCTTTTGCAGACATGTGATCCAGCAGGAACTCTATAGATTGATAGCACCATGTGTTTTTGGTTTTAAACCAGCAGAAATTCAAGATTCAAGTACCAAATACCTGTTCATATATACTGTTAGCCTCCTGTATATGGTGTGTGTTCTGTTAAGTATTCAGTTCCATGTAATTATGTTTGGGGTTGCTCTGATCTACTCTGAAATAATTTAGGAATTAATGGCAATAAGAAGGAAGATGCTTGTATTTAATGGCTGTGGGTATTTGGAGACTAAGAATACCTACATGCTTTGTTAAGCTTCACATCTTAGAAGTCACTGTGAATGCTGTCATGGCAGGAACTTTGTAGTAGCACCATGAGATATTTTTAAGAGGGGGCACAAAGGGAGAAGGGAATGAGATAAAGGGGGAATGATGTGAAGTGCAGAAGAATAGATTGAAAATGAAGAGAAAGGTGAGAAGCAGCATGAGGCAAAAATCCATCCTTCTCTCTCCTTAATTCCTTGGCTCACTAATGACATTTCGTTATCTGCTCCCTTAGAGTTTCCTTTTCATTTGGGTAACTCCTCTCCTGTATAAACCACACTATAGCCATAGCAGAAATTACTTTGGAATCTTATTTTCTTCTCTCAGTGGAATGGATCAGGTACTGAGGTTGCAAAGCCAATCTGCAATCATGCACAGGTCATCGGGATGACACCCCTGCAAGGGTTCAACTCTTTAATTCTCCCAGGAGCCCAAAAATGCAGAAAGGGAGGTGTTAAGTGTAACAGGGAACATTGTGTGCTGTTGGAGTTACTCTCTGAACTATGTTTCACCGTCGATAAAAGCACTGAGCTCTGCAGCAAATCAATTAACCTGCATTTTGTGCACGAATCATAGTGGGACTGATCATTTTCAAAAGGCCGTGCCTGACTTATCAGTGCTGAGAAGCTGCAGATAAGCTTTCTTCTCTTGTTCCAACATAAAGCATTCACCTCTGAGTAAAAGCAACAGCACTTTTGGCCCCCTTTGATATGGAGCACCTCCTTTAAAAGTTCTTCTCTGTGTTTATAGCTCACTAAATCACTGCACATGCAATGTAAGGCCAGAGTATCCACTTTTGCTGCAAGCATTGTGTTACATCGATGATTTACCAGAGCTGGCAGATTTTCTGCCTACAGTTAACATGGGCTGAGGATAATATAATAGCTGCTATCTTCAATGCATATCAAACTTCAAAGTACCAGACAGGCCAAAACTAAGAGCCTCCTTGCTAAAACATTAATTTTTGACAGAAATCCACATGATCAGCGTTGGCATTTCAGTATTTAATGTAATGAGAACTGGTTATTTAAACTGACATTTCTTTGCAAGGCTACAAATGCCAAGACGGGGAAGCAGGGATGGGAACTGTTCTTCTGCTGTGTGTTTCTCATTCTGCCTTCCTCAGAAGTGAACTCCTAGTTATTTGCTTTTCTAATCACTAATTTGCTAGAGGATGTCACAGGAGTCTCCAAAAAACTACCTCAAGAGTCTAAACCCCCTCTGAAACAGGAGCTGTTATTCCATGTGCTCTGACTTATAAATATGGGAGGCAGAAAAGTTAAATAATTTGCCTAGAGTAACACAGGAAGGCTGCAGAAATCACAGGAACTTTCCAGAAAAGCTGTGAAGGGCTCATTTGACAGAGCATGCAGTTTAATGTGTTGATCTCACCAAATCTGTTTTGTTAAGCTGAGGATCTGTTTTTATGTGTGTTCCTACTAGGAACAGAATGCAGATACCCTGAGCCCCCACTCTTTTGGGCTGTTATTTAATTCCCTTCTTTCATCCCTGGTGCACTTTAACATCAGTGATTGATGTACATGTTTAGAGGTCAAAGTGTAGCACAGGGAGCCGGGTGGGTAAGGGTGCATTTTGCAAATCCTGTTCTCTCCCGCCTTTCCTTCCCACACTTTTTTTGTTCTTTTTGTTCTCTATTGGCTCAGTGTTGTAAACTGAACAATTTCTGATGGTGCCAGGCAGCTTGACTTCTTCCTGAGATTCGGTGTGCCTGGTGGGACTCTGCCGGGAAGGGCAGCCAGACTGACTCTGGAAGTGGGGAGGTTCTGAAAAGTGAGGTGGAATCCAACCACCTGAACAAGTCGACAAAATGTTGCCAACGTTATTTTTGACGGAAGTTTATTCTTCCACTGAAGCAAAATTAGTTCTTAGGAGTAGCTGATTTTCTTGGAAAAATAATAATTTTTTTATTTTTTTTTAAAAAAAGCATAGGAAAAAAACCCTCTGAAACATTTAGACCTGGAGGTATTGTCCTTGGCAGTCTGTAGAAGTGGTAGTTAAGCAGCCTCTTGTGCCTCCATGGGTGGCTGTTGTATTGCTCTGCAGCACAAATATCCATGAACCCCAATAGCAGGAGGGGAGACTGGGATAAGAAACAGCTCAGACATGAACCCTGATTTGCTGGGTGAGGGAGTGTCTTCCTGGGAGTGTCTCTGACTTGCCCCTTTCCTAGGTGAAATGTTTCAGAGTTGGGGGAGCTTTGCAGGAAAATGCCAATCTAAACTAAAAAAAAAAATAAATAAAAAGGGTGCTGCCAGCTCTGCCAAAGGGCAGCATTCAAGCTCTGCCTGCTCCTCTCCAGGACTGTGTTTCTGCTCCTCAGCTCTCTGGGCAAAATGCTTTCAGAACTCCCTCTAAGCTTCCCAGGAAAAGCTATCATTTGGCCTAAGTGCTTACTTAATGGGTATTTAGTTACTCTGCTCTAATAGGAGTCTGAAAAACAGATCATTAAAAAAAGAAAAAAAAAAAAAAAAAGCCTGTAATGAGCTGTTTTAAAGCAGGATTTGTACTTTCCTAATCTGTGTCTCACTCTTGAGTCCTGAGTAGTATGTTTACCTGGAGATTTGTTTTGAAAAGGTTTTCTGTGTAGATCTAAACATGACTTTGGAGCATTTGGCATTAGTTGAAAATACCTTGTGCTGTTCAATCTTCTGAGAATTCCCAGAAAGAGATAGGGAGCTGTCATTCCTGTGCCCTCTCTCAGAGAAGCTGACCACTTACTGGCCAAAGGAACTCTGAATTAATCCAGTGGATTACCTGGCAGGAGCTCACTGAAATGCTGCATGAAACAGCCCCATGATAGAGCAAAAAGCCAGAAAAAAAATAAAATCCGAGGAACACAGACTGTAATACTCAGTAGTTAGATCCTTCAAAAGGAACTCCAAAGATCCTCCCTGGTGGGAGCAGGAGAGCTCTGTGGGTTTTGTGCTGTTCTTGTTAACTTCATGCAAGAGGGGCATTAGATGACTAAAGGAATTTTCCTGTTGTCCAGACTGTGGGATGTGTATTTTAAGGCAGCTCTGAGTGTGAATGGTACCAATTCTGAATGTCTGTCAAAGTCCCTCCTTGATCTCAGCTATCAAGTACCCAAACCCAGAATATAAATAAATATATCTCCAAGCACCCCAAGTTTATTTCTATGTCCTTTGGTTAAATATTTTATAGAATTGTTTTGTTTCTTCTAAAAACACCCGCAGAGCCCTCAATTTCCCTCTTAGTGTTTGTTATGACTCACTTTGTGGAGACACTTCTGTAATGAGCCATACAAAGCTGACCTGTCTCAAAAGCAACATTGTGGTCAGGAGTGTGGCTGTGTTGAATGACATCCCATTTTCCCTGTTTCATATTTATTCTCTCTTTGGACTTCCACAAGTTCTATTTACAGGTAGAAACAGGATTTCCTTGCTTTCCAACACGGCATGAGATCCAGAAAAACACTGTCAGGTTTTTTTTCTGCTTGCCTTGACCACCAACAAATACTGCCCATATTAAAATACATGTTCAGTATGAAACATACTTGTTTCAGATGAAAGCTGATGCTTTTCATCACAGTGCAGAAATCAAATACAGCCTCTTATCAAGAAGAATTCTATTTTTCCATGTTCCCCCAAGCACAGCAATATTGACTACACTCTATTTACAGTCCTTTGCTGACCTCTTGCAAACAGCCTATAGGTTCCAAAGGATTTTCTCCAGCTTTCTTTTTTTAGATCATTGAAGCCAGAGATGGCTACAAACCAGATATCCTGCTGAGCTTATTTCCATGTGCAGCTCTGCCTGTGTGTCACCATCTTTGCTCATCCAGACCCTTCATCTCCTTGCTCCTTTTAGACAATGGAATACACAAGTGTAGACATGGTGACTGGGATGAAATAATGCAGCATGGAGTCTGTGGAGGCCTAAAGACTGTTCCAGTCACTGCTCCAGTGTTCCTTCTGAAGTGGAGATGAGATTCCTGCCTCATCAAACCAGTTCAGACATCCACCAGCTTCCCAGCAGTCTCGGTACAGTTTGAACTGGCATCATGAGACTCTGAACATCTGCCAACACCAGAGATTGAATCAGAAGCTGAAGCAAACCATGATGATTTCTTTGGGGTTGCACCACTGTGCAGGTAGAGACAATCGTGAATAACTGTGCTACAGTGGTAAACTTCTCACTTGCTGTGGAAGACATTGGCAAGTTATTTCACTGAACTGTAGGAGAGAGGTGTCTCCAGGCCCCACACAGAATTTTGGGAGGGTGAAAAGAAACTGCCAGCAAGAAACCAATATATGATAAGTGGACTAAAGCCAATTCAGTACTGAAGGATATGCTTGCAGCAGTTACAGAGCCTGCAGCTCCCACATGATTGTTGTGGTAATAAGGGGTAGGTAGCACTGAAGCAGAGCTGTAAACAGGTGCTGAGATAGTCACTTGGGCACAGAAGAGAGCCTGCCAGTTTTAGGGTGAAGAAACTATTCTGCAGTGCCAAATAAGCCTCAATGTACAGAAAAAGAGCACTGATATGACAGCAGCAGTGTGGTTTGTGTACACACTGGATGTTTCTCACCCTGAATGTGCCAGCAGAGCATTTAGACCTCTGAGAGAAGCAGGTTCTTCCACTTTCACACCACTGTTGCCCTGTAAACATTTCATTCATTTCTGAAGTACAGCTTGCAGATTAGACTTCCACTCATTGTGTTGGTGATAGCATTTCTTCCTAAATGCCTAATAACATAGCACTGCTGTTTCAGGTGCCTCCACGTGAAATCTGATGCTGAGTGCCCCAGAAAAAACAGGAATGTGACAGGAATGGGATGAGATCTGCTGCGTTGTGGGAGATGCGTTTGCCTGCATGTGCTCACCGTGTGTCTGTGCTAGGTGCTGGTTTTAGCATTTGAACAGAGAGGCCAGAGGAGGAATGCAAATACTGGTGACAGTAAAAGCAGAAATTATAACTGTGCTTTAAAATGGTCCTTTTGGTAAAATTCTTGCTCTGATAATGAAGGATTTTATTGCCTGAGGTAACGGGAAAATGTTTTCTGAATGCCTTAATGGTGCTGTCTGAGCAAATCTTGAGAGCAGGTAACTTTTCTCAAATGGCAATATATTCATCATCTCCATTCTAATCCATCCTTTCCGAGCACCTCTCAATTTTCCCTGGCCTAGACCCTGCCAGGTCTCCTCCCAGACTGTGAATCACTCCTCTCTCTCCCTTGTGCTCCCACCAAGTGTTATCATCACACTCTTCTGAACCCTGACATTTAATTTGTGTAAGCCAGGGTTGCTGCATGGCTCAGGCTGACATTTTATTCAGATTCCTCCTGTGAAGAAAACTCAGGGAAAACACAGCAGCACGTTTCCTTTGCACAGTGTGGCCAACTGTCTGACCACAAAAGCAACCCCAGCAAAAAGTTTGGAAGTTTTTTCGTAGCTAAATGGCCTTTTGGGGATCAAACCTGTATGGTGTTTGTGGCAGGGTTTTTTGTTTAGAAATCAATATGTTATCCCACCAACGTATGTATATTTCAAATTTGTGTGTACAAATACAAATGCATGTTTTAAGTGTTTTCCTAAGCTGTCCTTGAATGTGGCTGCTGTGACCCCACTCCTTGCTTGCTATACCCAAGGGAGGCAGCATTGATTTTGTTCTCTGGGTTTTGCAGGTTTTAATGAAAGCAAGGGAGAGGCTTGTGCCTACATTGCAATTTACTTTAATGTATGGGCAGTCTTTCAGACCTTTGTTGTTGGGACTATTCATGTGCTTAAGTGTTTTGCTGGATTGGAGCCACGGAGCAGTTAGTGAATTAGTGCACATACCAGGGTATATAGCATTCTATTTCTGCTTTCCAGACAAGTTTGCATTTCCAGTGTTTGTGTAGGATATAAGGTGACCAGCAGCCTGTTTTCTTTATTTATGAAATTATACGTCAGAAAATGGTTTGTCTTCTCAATAGTCAGTATTTCTGCATCGCCTTCTGAAAGATGATCTTCCCCTTTTCTTCCCATCCAAACTCTACTCCCTGCAGAAAAAGTGTTTGTGGTGGCCACTGTTGCCATACTTCCTTATCTCCTGTGAAAGTAGCATTGTATGAATGGGTTTTCCTTGTGGTGCGTCCCAGATGGTACTGGAAACAAAATTTAGCTGCCAAATAATTAGAGCGATAGAGGCAACAGGTATTCAGTGCAGGCTGTCAGAAGCTTTCTCTCTAACTCTGTGCTTCCAGCTTGGAAGGTGGGAGAGTGGTTGTGCATCCCTTTGGCAGATTTATCCTTGGGAATGAAATTTTGACAGTGGCATTTGAATTGGGAAAACACATGTTTCTGCACACTGTTTTTTGGCATTCTGGGCCTTTTTCTGTCCTGCAGCGTGAGAGCTGTTTGGTTGCATTAGCTTTTCATTCCTGTGTGGACTAGTAGACCAGAAGTTATTTTAAGGCATTGGTATGTATTGTTTTCTCACAGTGCTGCTTCTGAGGTGGTTACCTGTTTTGTAATAGAGCCCCTTTCATCCTGAAGTATCCCAGGGTGCTTTAGGGATGTGGTCCTGGGACACTGGGACACTGTGTTACCCCATCATCTCTGGACAGAGATGCTGGAAGGTAGGGACATTGTGGGATGCACATACATGGGTTTTACTGGAAACAAACTGTAATACAGTAGTGATGAACATTGGTTTGTAGAGAAAGCAAAGTTGTGGTAGCTACTATGGAGGTAAGAAGAGAGGAAAACTGGAGTGGTAACTTTTAGCAAGGGATATTGTGACATAAGAAATCTGGCAGTATAGTAACTGTTGGCCAACAAGAATTACATGAATTTGGGAGTTGGACACCGTGATCCTGAGGGGTCCCTTCCAAACAGAGATAAGTTATGATTCTGTGATTAAGGGGGCTATCAAAACCCAACACAAGGAGGAAGAACACCTCAGGAAGATATAACTGAGCTGGAATCAGAGAATGACAGAAGAGAATAGGATGAGTGATGTTAAAGAAATATGGTGTTGGAAAGGAAGAATTCCAGATCCTTGTTTGAAAGTCTCCCTTACATTATCTTCCTTTTCCCTCCATAAGAGGAGGCCAGTGGTTCCACTGCTAACCCTGTGGGTGGGCATGTCCTTTATTCTGTACCCAAGGGCTCTGAACAGAAGCCCCACTGAGATGGGGCAATGAAGAGACAGGTTCTGGGCAGGGTTTGTGGGACTTACTTGGGCAGCTGGACAACAGAGCCTCCATTGCACTAGAAGGTACTTTAAAGGAAGTATATGCAATGTTTCTCTTTCCAGGGACCTGCAAGATGTATCAGACTACTGTGGTGAGCTCTCCTACCTTCATTGGGATATAGAAGGGACTTAGCATCAACCTCTTGGGATCCCCTCTGCCCCTGTTACATTCATCAGCTTCTGTATAGCAACCCGACTTTGATTTGCTGAGAGAGGAGGGGGATGAGCAGTTCAAACTTGTTCTTTGAAATTGCTGTAAACAGCCTCAGTAAAAAGTAGTTAGTGATAAATGTGTTTTATTGTGTACAGTACAGTGATCTGGGTTTGGTTAGCTACTGAACAGTAAGTGGGAAGTGTGAAAGAAAACAGCAAAATATATCTGTACTTACAGAAAGTGTATTGTCACATGCTGATTCATAAAAGTGTATATCCCTTCACACAGCAGTTTCATTCTAAGAATCCTGGAGGTTTCTGAAGATGTGCTGATATTAAAGCATGTAAAGAACAGCTGCTGATGTTTTGGTGAAGAGGCAAGTTACTCTCCGACACAAGTGTAAGCACAGTAAAATATTTATATAATCATCAAACTCTCTGCTTTGGATGGGTCATTTGATCTGATTCTTGCTCCTCATAATGTCAGCAGTGGCCATCAGGTGACAGTATCTGTACAACCAGCACAGATCTCAGGCTAACACAACTGGTGCCCTTTGGTTCTGAGTCCCTGACTGTAAGTAAATGGATTCATTCTGAGATGCTCTGAGGGAAAAGGACTCACTCCTGCTTTCAAACTATGGAAAACATAGTCATGCTGCCTTTAACTGTTCCTGCTAGAAGAACACAGTGACTGTGTGTAGCACCCTCCTGTGGTGTCTTGTGGCTTTTACTGCTACTTTCATTTTCTTCTCTGCTCTCTCCTTACCAAATTTAGTGTCTTGGTACTGACTCACAGGTTGTAGCCAAGGCTGAGGACAGCAGGGTGTACCACAATGAGCAATCCATGGGATACTGCCAGCTTTCCTCGTGGCTCTTATCCTTATTTCTGGATACTACCACATCCTTTTCCAATTCTGCCTGACGTCAGAATTGGAAAAATGGTTTCTGAATGTGTTTAGTGTCATGTTAAGAACGTAATTGAAAGAAGGAGTATTATGAAAGATAGATGTAGTATGAATAAAGGCCCTTCATCACATCTTTCAAAATTCCTCATTCTTATTTGCTGGTAACATCCCTTTGTGACCCCTTGTTGGAGCACGAAATTGTTAGTCATGCTGAAATGAGTGTGAAGTCTCCATGTGGAAACATTCACCTGAATGGTTCAGTTCAAGAGCTGAACTTCAGGTTTCCAGGGTGTAGTTCAAGCAGCATTAATCTGCTGTGATGCTACTCCATTCCATACATTTTACTGTATCCTAATCACCTTCATCTGCAATATTACTCTGCATCACCAATAGAAATTATTTCTGTTGCATTTATCTTGTTTGTATTCTCATGTTTTCCACATGATGGTCATGAGGATCTCATGATTCATTTCCCCTTCTTCCATTCACCTCCAGGAAAGATGTGTCTCTGCCATAAACTTTACCTCAGAATTACACCTCTATAAAGAAGTTTCCTTTTAATTATTTTTTTTCCTTCTTTCTAATGACTAAAGTTCTGCTGCCTCCACAATAAAAACAGACACTGTTCCATGTGGGTTTGGAAAACAGCCATACCAAAATTAGGCTGAACTGATACGTTTTAGACTCTTATCTGTTGCTCCTTTTGTATGATATTAAATTGCTGTTACATGTCTCTGTAGAAACAAGAATGGTTAGGTGGGTGATGGAAGAAAGGCTGACAGAAAAGCACTAATTAAATACTGTTTTGCAAAGCCCTCATTGAAATTCATAGCTTGGTACCTTTGGGGACTTGAAAGCAGGGGAGATGGAAAGATTTCAATTAAAAAGGTATTTGTATGGTGCTTTGTGAAGCCAATCATTGCCTTTTTAATATAAAGCGTGTAAGTGCCTAATACGCTTTACAAACATCAAATATTGTGCCTTGAAACAATGAGTGTCTTAATAGGTCTCAGAGCAAGATACTTTGAAATAAAATAAAAATCCCACATGCCTAAAATTTAATTCAAATGAAAGCCCTGTGTTTTGGGTTTTTTTAAGCACAAATACAATCTCAATGTAATTTCTGTATTGATTGACTGATTAGAAAATTTGAAAGGAAAAATCTGCTTGGAGAAAGAAATACTGTGTTTTTAATGACTAATTTAATTAGTTGTGTTTAGCTACAGTTGTAGTTGCCATTTAGAGGTTTTTAATGCACATCATGATTATATTATTCTTGCAAAGCTTTTAGATAATTTTTTTTCATTAATTATTCCAGGGACTTTTCTAGCATGAACCCCTCACTGAATGGGTGTCTGGGCAAGCCCAGTCACCAAATAAATATAGCAATATATGGCTAGAAAAGCCCACCAGGGCCATCAGCTGCAGTCAGTTGCAAGAGATACACGGCCCAAAAGGGTTCAGAGAACATGTATTCCAGTTGCAACTAAATGCCACAAAATGCTTGTCAGCAGAACAAACTCAAAACTTTCAGTAGAACCCCAAAAGCCACAACTGTAATTTACTACAGTAAGAAAGAAAAAAAAAAAAAAGAAAAGAAAAAATCCAGGCCACTGCCTGGTCCCTAAATCCTTGAAGTCATGGGGAACTGGAATGATATTCTCAGATAACCCTGGTGTTCTGTATGCAGTTATAAAAGCAGGTTCAGAAAGGTTGCAGTTGGAAATGACTTAAAATAAGAATTCCTCTCGTTCCTAAATCTCGTGGTCCGAATATGCAGGGAGTGTAGAAATACACAAACAGGTGTTGTAAGGGCAATAAAACCTACTCTAAGTATTCTTCGTCTTCTGTCTTCTTACCAAACCATGAGCTCTGTCTCACTCCTACATATCCAGGCAAAGCCAAGAGTTTTACAAATCAAACCTTGGAGAATCCCTGGAAGCAAGTGCAGACAGTGGGATTCAGGGCAAAGTGCCTGAGGAGAGAGGAGCTGAGCACTTTTGCAGTCATTCGGATCTCATTAGATCTCCTGCATCTCATGCAGTACTTGAAATTGTATCTTGGAGCCACAAGGTTTTCACTCTGGCAATCTCCAGAGCATTGGGCTGAAATGAGCAGGAGTTCTTGGCAGGAGCACAAATGGCAGCAGATTAAATCAGTGCCCTTTCGAGGCAAAATTGCTCGGGAATTTCATCTCCTTGGCTGTATCTGGGTTTGTGTGGGGCATCTGTGGTGGCATTTGAACTCCTTAACTGCTGCATCACTGGAAGTGGCAGAGCACTTAAAAGGCTTTACAGTAAATAAAAATACCAAATCTGAGTCATTCTGGTAAGACAAATTGTACCTCCTGTTATTGAATGACAGGAGGATGCAGCAGAATGCTTTATTTGAAATAAATTATTTTACCTAATACCCCTAAGTTCTGCTCATCAACTCTTTTTTTTTTTTTTCTCTTTTTTTCCCAGAAATTGACTTAACTTTTTGCTTGATCCACAAGCCCATCTAGTGAGGCACTTTTTGATTTTATTCCTGCAGATTTTTTATGTAGAACTGCTGGGGTTATGTCCATAAAGAAACTTCATTATGACTTTGTTATCTAGAAAATTACTCAGGAGGTGGAAATGAACTGTGGTTTAGGACCTGTTGTCTCATGCTCAGTGGAAGGCTTTTGGAATTCCCAGTGGATTCAAAACTTAACTGGAAGGACTGGAAGCTGGATAGGCAGCACAGCTGCACAAGCATAGTTTCCATATAAACAGCAATAATAACAAATAACAATTGAATAATAACAAATCGTACCAACAGTAATAAGTAATAAAGATAAATATAACTTCTTTTTTTTTCTTTTTGGTAGTTATGACTGCATTTTATTTTAAAGTAGCAGCCACTTGGAAAGCTCAGATGCCCAGGCTTGCATTTTTCAGTTATGAGATTTGCTTAATTTCCTTTTAAACAAATTCTGTACAGAGCTTGAATACAAACATGCAGTCTCTTAAAAATTACTGTCATTTTTTGCCATCCATTCTAGATAATTGTGGCTGCTCTACACAGGTTTAAACATAGTAAGAACATAGTCTTGCCAGTGGCAAAGCTTGTGCATTTTACACTTTGCAAAAGCACAGAAGTATCACTTAGGTGATGAATATTTCAGCAGAGGAGCTGGCATTGAACAAGATGATGCTATTTTCTTTTTATACCAGTGAGATCTAAAAAAAAAAAAAAAAAGTTACTTCACTTTGGGAATTGCAGTACAAGTGGTGAAAATCTCTGGTGCAATGCATTTGTTTTGTGGCCAAAAAGTATATTTAGGCAGCTTGTGGAAAATTGGTATTAATTTGTATTACAGTAGCTTTTTGGTCTGGAGCTATTGTGTTAACTGCTCTAAAAGCTGTACAGAGAGAGAGACTGAGGGCTTGAGACTCCCCCTTGCCATTCAGGGAGACAAAAGATGTGTATCCCTGCTTTTACAGGCAGGGAAATGTGGGTTTCAGCTGAGAGAGAAGAACCCTGCCTCCTGATTTCTGGCCCACTGGATTTGTAGCCTTCACTACCTCTGTCAGGCAAGGTCTCACAACCTGTTCATTAGCTAAAAAAATCACGTTTATATAATCTGGAATTATAAGTAAATTCACAGAAGAATCAGAAAACTCAGGCAGAGAAACAGTATTTTGAATTGCATGTACATTTCTTTTAGAGTTTTGGGGGAAAGGAGTTAAAATAATTGAAATAGCTGCAGGTTAGAAAATAGTTACTTTGATTGTCTCTAAATGATTGATGCTTCATTTTGGCCAAAAATATCCCCTGAACCTAAATGAAATGAAAAAACAAAACTGTTCTAGCCTTCCTCCCCATGTGGATATGATGGGAACAGGTTCTCCAGAGAACATTAATTCAGCATCCATGCTCAGCATTAATAGGATGATATGAACTCTAATGAATCTTTGGTTCGGAGCACTTGAGTTCAGCACATCTCCAGAAGGCCCCAGGAACACTGGTATTAGATGCCTAAATTTAACAGTGGAAATACATCCTTTTGCCTTTGAATTTGATGTGAATTCAGAACTGCAATGGGATGTCAAGAGTTGTGAAGATAAGTTTACTTCTACTTGAGAAAGAAGCCAGTTAAATCCTATTATAGGTCTACTAAGGCAGCAAGGAGCAGGACACATTTGTCTCAGTGGCAATTAAACCCCCACCAAGTAAACAGAAAATTAGTTTCCCTATTAGATTATGAAATAAAACTCCGTTGCACCCTAAGTTTTATTTTAAATGGTGAAAATCGGTTTAAAGTTATTTAAAACCCTTTCTAATTAGCCTTTTATATAGAAGTATTTGCTGGTATTTTCAAATATACCTGACTTTGCATTCTGTGTTACCAGGCTAGTCCACACCTAATGATCTGGAGAAGTGGTTTGTTATCAATCAGAAAGCTGTTGGGGGAAAATAAAGGGGATTCAAATAGGCGAGTGTGAGAGTGGGTTCTTATTTATATTTATACTTATATTTATAATATACTTATATTTATAAATATATATTATATTTATATTATTCTATTTATACTTATATAATTTATTTATGTGGAATTAGCAGCAGAAAAGCTAACATAAAAGCAAAAGCACTTAAAAACTGTCTCATCTGCTGGATGAGTAAAACAATTCCTTTGTTATCCAGGAGAAGTGTGGTGTGGAATAATCTGTTAATAATGGAGGGGGAAAGCAGAGTATGTAGGCCACAGGGAGCATGCTGGAGGGACTCTTCTTAGATAATAAGAATAGTGGTACTTGCTCAGAGTACATGTGTGCCTTGCTGTAATAGCTGTCTCCAGTAATAGCCTGAAGTACCTGGGGAAGAGGAAAAGCAGGGCAGGCACATGTGATACTTCCTTGCTCTGTTCCCAGCTCCCAGGGATTTCCCAAGCCTGCTTTAGCTGCTTTGTAGCCATTAGTGGATCTCTCTTACGTCTCCTCTTCTTGTCTGCCCCTGAATGTGTGTAGGCACTTTGAAAGGAGCCCTGCAGGCCTCCTGCCTCTTGTCTGAAGAGCTGCCACCTCCTGTTTGTCTCATCCTGGCTCCTGCTCTCTTCCTTTGGTGGCCTTTTGTTCCCAATTAGTGATTTACTGCTTATTTACTTGCTACTCACTGGGGCTTTGGAGTAAGAGGTCCATGTAAGTAAGGGAAGCTGAGGCCCATTGGATGCTTCCTTTTTTTGTTTCAGTAGTTGAATTTATTTTTCTATCTGTAGTTTCAACTCTGCAGTGTTTATAAGCCAGCCCATATTTATTATAAGGAGTGGAAGTGGATGCCTCTTCACAATTTTGTTGAATCCAAACCAATGTATGTTCATGCTGATGTTCATCAGGGAGCCCTGAGGTGCAGTGGGAGTTTGCTTGCTTGAAGATTACATGGTATTACATGTTTGAAAATGTAGTAAAGGAAACACACACAGAGGATGAAGCATAAGAGAGATTTCTGAATAATTAAAACAGGACTAGTTTAGTAAATGCATCAAATATGTTTCGAAGTAAATAATGAGTGTAGCTGAAAAACGATTTTGCTATTATCTTGCCCTCTTTCCAAATAGACATAAAGTTCTGTTTCATGTAGATGTGTTAACTATTAAGAGGAATTACTTTTGTTGCACAAAAAGTGATATTACGGTCTTATTTCTAATATAAATACATCGTTTTCTGCAATGTACTCTTACAGCTCCGTTGCTTTCCTGAGGCAATAAGTGGATACAGGTGTGGGGTGAGGCAGGAGGAAGCAGTTAAGACTCAGTATCAAAGCTTCAGCTCTGATAGGAGGTGGAAAAAAAAACAAGTAGCAAACTTGTTAACTGTGTCAGGATATCTGAGTAACAAGGCTGGAAATATGTTGTTAAAAATGCCACATTGGGGAGTTAATCCCTCCTTTTTTGAATTACAGAAGTAAATTTCAGTAAGCCTTTTATAGTTTAGGTCTTGTCTTGCAAACTTTTAGAAGTAACTTTTACTCCCTAGAGATAATTTAATGTAATATCAATAAGGTTCTTTGGTCAAAGTTTTGAAGGGATGTCTTTCTGTGAAATCAAATAATAGGAAGGAAGAGTTTTTCTGTTTATGCAATTCTACATTACTCATTTTACAGATTCCTGTCATATGGTCTGGTAGGTGGAATAGGTTATGATGAGCTGCTATAAGATTATGTACCAGCAAAAGGTGTCACAAATAATGCAGATAAACAATTTTTTGCAAAAAAATCAGGATTTTTGTACTGCTTGAATTCTTCCTCCTTTTACTCGTATCATGAAAGGAGCCGGTGCTTCAGAAATTCAGTAGTGAGAATACCTTCTGACTCCAGGAGGAACAAGTCTTATAAAAGAGTTACATTCTCAGCTGATGTTTTGGAGTGGCAGGTGCGTTCCTAAAGCAGGCAGCATGGGAATAATGCAGGTAAACTCTTCATGCTTTTGAGCACAGGAAAAATTCTGTTTCTGTGCATACCTACAAAAGAATAAATTAAAACTGATTAGTAAATTAAGATCGATGGGACTTCATTGGAGCCATTTGAATTCCTGGTTTTCAGCAGTGACAGGTGTGCCTGTAAGTCTGGCTGGGTACAGTCTTATACTAAATGGGCTTACTGATTTCTGAAAATTATACTCCTTAGCAGAAACCAGAAGTCAGATCCTGAAATACTGACACATCCGTTCCTGAGAGCTGGCCTAAATAAAAAAGGAGCTGATAAGTCACTGTCTCGCTCAATGCAAATACATCTCATTGCTAATGGATGCTGCATCAGACTCAACATGCAAGTGAATTCCTTACATCAGGAAGAATTCACTTCACAGAAGGAACAGGGAATACTTCTGTTCAGAAGAGTAGGTGATGGAAGTATATAAAAGTCCAAAGTGCTTTCTAGCTGTCCCTGCCTTTTCCTCCTAATTTTTATTATGTCATTTTCAAGGCTATTAGGTGTGACTCAGCTTGCTTTCCCTTCCTTTCCAACTGCCTTCCAATTACAAAAATAAGCTGAAGTGTGTAACAGCTCTGGCCTTTTGCTCCCAGCACTCTGTTCCTACTACAGTGTGTTGTTTTAATGGAATGACTTAGGTGGTCTCAGTTCAGATCCCAGTCGACTGCAGACCATATTATAAAATCACTGTGTACAGATTCAGTGGAATTGGCAGCCTCTGCTTGAAATAAATCCAGGGCCAAACAAGCATAAAGAATTAATTATTTCTTGCTTCTAGAGAGGGTCTCTTTAGGTCAGGGTTGAAAGCATTGGCAGGCCAGTGTAGGGAAGCTTCCACTGCAGCAGCCTGCATGGAAATCAGGCTGTCGATAAATAGAGGGACTACAGTTTTCAGAACTGCCAACTCCTTAACCTTCATTAGCACAAATATTTGCTCAGGCGTTTATGAATGTTTTATTTTCAGTGTCTGCTGTTACATTTCATCCCTAGAATGTTACCCTTCAGGACAAAATATTAAGGAGTTGTCTTTTTCTTCAGCAGACATGCAGCAGCATTAGCAAGGTGTACAAGATCCTGCAGTTTTCACAGATAAGTTTCCAAAATTCCCCAAAGCATTTCCTCTTGTCTATGGCTGTTGGATTATTTGGTAAAGAGGTAGCATGAATTTTTCCTTCATAAAATAGGCAGGAGGCCCACAGGGACTCATAACCTGACTTCAAAAAAACTGCTTTCTTAAGCCACTCCTTATGGCAAACTAGGAATCCCTGGAGAGCTGGGTTAGTTTGTGGTCTTGGCAGTGTTTTCCTTTGGCCCACCAGGTCTGGTGCAAGCACAGGTAGTCCTAGGCATAAATAACTCTGATTTTAATGAAAAAGATTTATGTGGTCATAAAGGAAAAGGTTCCCAGTGAGCCAGTTCTGTACATACCCAAATACCAGACACGTGTACAGAGAAATAGCGTCTTTTTTAAAAAATATTATTCCACCGCATAAACAATGGAGATGACTTTGGATAATCTAATGGCATAAGAAGCATGGGGATTGTCAGAAGGGACAGTATTTTTTTCAGACTTACTTGATAGACATGGAAAACCTGGCAAGCTTTGAGTGTGTAAAATCTTCAGGTCTGGAACAGAAACAGAAATGTTGAGAAATAAATATGAACTGAGCACAATTGTTCCGTGTTTGACTGGATGCACTGAGGGAAACACTGGCTGTACTGAGCAGGGGAGTAAAGGATGATAAGGTCATGGGAGAAAAGAGGGTTGGTGATAATTGTTCTTCAGGTGATGCTGTTTCAGTATCTCCTCCATGCAGATAATTTGGTGTATTTTGCTACTTGATTTTTTTTTAAATACAAGCACATTTCTAAGGTGGCAAAAGTACAAGTGACAAATGTCACATCAGTAACTGCATAACAAATGGCTGAGAATTTTATTAGAAAAGTCCTCAGAACTAATTTTCAAATGTTTAAAAAAGACATTTCACCAGACATCACGTGGTTCATAATTGCTGTGCTGACAAATAAGTATTTTTAAGAAAGCAAAATCCAGAAATGCAAGACACAGTGTTACTCTGAAGCTTTGAACTAATGATCTTTCAAGGAGCCTTCCAATCCGTGTTATTCAATTGTTTTAGGACAGCAAGACTCACTGTAATTGGTGTTCTGGTGATAAGGATGCAGGTAAAGAGGTGTGGAAAATGGTTGGGCTAGAAGAGGTGTTTATAGTGTTTTTTATTATTGCAACTGTAACCCAAGAGTACCTCAAAATAAATGTATATAATGAAGTCACAATAATATGCTGTGCTTCTCAGTCCATATTTGTCTCTTTTTGTCCAGCACTGAGCTGGGGAGAGAAAAAAAGGTGTCAAAACCTTTAGGAATTGTTTAGATTCACTAGGGTACAATTCCCTTTCAATAATTTTATTTTAATTACAATGAAAATTCTAAAATAGCATACAAATTATATAAAAACTCTCCACAACTGCCTTTTCTTTTTGGAGGCTGCACAGCCTATGCCTTAGATGCTGCATTCCGGGAAGCCATTCCTATCATCCTTAAGTCCAGGGAGTCATAACCCTTTTCTAGCCTTTCCAGTCTCAGCTGAGAGATTGAAATGTTACAAGTATGTCATACTATGACAACTTCTTACTGGGAAAGAGGAAAATACACTGTACCTCATACATAAAAATGCATATAGATATATAGATATATTCAGTCTATAGTGCAGCTTTATGTATAGTGGTTTTGTCACTTGATCCTTACATGAAATATGTTCATTTCAGGTCCACCTTCAGAAGTTGTTGGGGTTTTTTTAAAGACCTGCAATCAAAACATTTATTATTTGAATTTGTGTTTCAGTAAAGCTTGCATGTGTCAGTAAAGTATGAGATCCATGAGCTCCTCATGGCAGTAGAATCTCTTAATATTTTTCACAGAATCACAGAGTAGCTGAGGCTGAAAGGAAGCCCTGGAGATGATCTCCTCCAGCCCCTTTGCTCAAAGCAGGATCAGCCAGAGTAGGCTGCACAGGGCTGTGTCCAGCCAGGTTCTAAATATCTCCAAGGATGAAGGCTCCATATCCAGACTGGACAACCTGTGCCAACCATGCCCACAGGAAAAATGAAATTTTATGTATTCCAATGGAATTTCTTGCCTTTTAGTTTGTGCCTATTGTCCCATCATAAAGACCATTGAGTAGAGCCTGGCTCCATCTTTTTACTTCCCCTTTACTATCAGGTGTTTATATACACGGATAAGATACCCCTGAATTTTCTGTTCTTGGGGCTAAATAATTCCAGCTGTCTTAGCTTCTCCTCATAGGTTAGATGCTCCAACCCCTAAATAATGAATTATATTCATGGCTCTTCGCTGAACTCACCCTGCTGTGTCCATGTTGTGCGTTGGGTGCACAAACAAAAAATAAACAGCCTTCAAATTTCCAAGATTTTTGCTTCAAAATACTGTCTCCAGGCTACAGGAAGCACTGCCATATTCTAAAAGCAATTTCATTCCTGGTAGGCAGATATTTTTAAATGATTGCAAGAAAAATTTATATTATTTTTAGACCAAAATATGTTGCTTTTCTTTGGAAAAAAAGGTTAGATGGATGGGTTTTTATCATTTTTCCTAATCTCACTGGCAGGGATTCTTTCCCTAGTTATAGATGATGGGTCTTGGAAAGGATCTGAAACAAAGAGCTGAGGCTTCCTGAGTTGTATTCCTGTGGGCACGACTTTATCTGAATATTTCTTCATCTGCAGATGGTTTTTTTTGTTGGCAGCTATTCACAATTTCTTTATATTTTAAGTGGATTTCTGATTAAAAACACAGATTCATGAGTGGGCAAATGCATTTCTGAAAGTTGGAACTTAAGTGTGAATTCTTAGTCACATACACCCAAAATACTTCTTTTCATAAATAATGTGCAATTCCAGCTTAAAATTTGCTGTTTCAGCAAGTGCTTTTGCCAGCAAATTATCTGAGTGAAATTCATTGGAAAATTCCCTAAAAAGGGGAATTTTAAAATTCAAATGTACACTGGGCATTAAAGGCATTTTTAAGAGTATCTGTTGCATTTCTAGCTCAGGTCTTCAGTCATAGGGGATTTTATTGCTGAGAACCCAGCTCTGTGGAGACCATACTGGTGGTGATTTGTGGTGAGCACTGCACCATGTAATGGCAGGGTCTAACCCTGAGAAATACCATCAAATTACATAACTTATCTCATCTTCTAAACCACAGAGTAGTTATATGGTAAATACTCCGGGATCCAGTGGAGTGTAATTATCAGGTGAGCTGCAAACATGTGTAATTATTGTGGAGCCCTACCTGTGATATTTGCTGGTGGAGTTACCACATAAGTCAAATACACTGCAGAACTCTCATTCTCTCAGTGTAAAGTTTTACCATTAGTTTTTGTCATGGTTTTTCAACAATAATTCTTTTATTTGTGGAGCTTTCATCTCATGTTTCCCGTTGCACCCCTATTGCAGCTGCCCAAAGGGAGGGCTCAGCCCGCTTCTCACACAGGAGCACCCTCAGGGTCAGAAACCTTCCAAGCCATCCATCTTCCCTTTCCTCCACCTCCTTCAGGATGCAGGTAGTTTTAATCCCTCTGTTTTCTCAGGTGTCACGTGCTCCTGGCCTGCAGTCCCTGTGGGCAGCAGCTGAGCCAGCAAAACCGACACCCTCAGCACTGCACTTCCAATTCCATTGTTAAGTTTATACAGAGCAGCTCAGGAGGAAAACCTACTTGTCCTGATAAAGTGTGGTGGTTATAAGCTGAAGGAAGGTTCTACATACCTCCAAAAAAAAAAGCAACAGCTTTAAGAGAGAATTGATGCCTGTATTTCTTGGTACTTGCATAGATGGATGTGAACACTTAAAAGGTGAGGCATAGCCGTGGCAGAAATTGTCACCAGTGATGCTGGTGGCAGGGAACACCGGGAATAGCAGGATAAAACTACTATAAAGTTTGGGAGAAAACACTGGTAGATTCACAAGGTGTAGTTGTTGCACTTCCTGAGTGAAGCAGATTTGTCAGCTTTTCTGTTGTATTTTGTAATTTGTAGGTCTGGGTGAGAAGTCTTTCGCTCATGAGCCTTTTTTCTTCAGTGTTCCACGTTGCACAGGGCAAGAACATCGTGGTTAAACTGAAGGGAAACACACTAATCCAGATGCTGTGCAGTTGGTTGGTTGGTTTCTTTAGAAAACTATAACTATATTGCTTTGAAAGGAACAATGTGTTCTTTGGTTGTCATGTGCTGGACTGTTGTCTTGGTCAGACACGGGCACACAGATACAATGCACTCTTTTTCTAGTCTCAGTCATAGTAATATGTTCAGTAATATTTTCTCAAAATGATGCCCAAGGCTTTTTTTCCCCTATTTGTGATATTAGAAGAGTGTTGGGTGACACGGACCTGCTGGAGCAGGTCCAGAGGAGGGCCACAAAAATGATCAGAGGGATGGAACAACTCTCCTATGAAGACAGGGTGAGGGAGCTGGGGTTGTTCAGCCTGGAGAAGAAAAGGCTTTTGTGAAAGCTCATTGCAGCCTTTCAGTACTTAAATGGGGGTTATGAGAAAGATGGGGACAAACTTTTCAGCAGGGCCTGTTGCAGTGGGGCAAGGTTTAATACTTGTAAATTCAGACTAGATATAAGGAAGACATTTTTTACAGTGAGGATGGTGAAACACTGGCACAGGTTGCCCAGAGAGGTGGTGGATGCACCATCCCTGGGAACGTGAATGTATTTAACCATCCTTCAAAAAACATTCATCTGATGTTATGTTGGCAAAGCTGTAGTTCACCAACAAACTTCCTTTAAGAGGGTGAGGGAACTGAGGGATGCAGACATTGTCTCTGCATTTAATGTCGCACATCCTAGAGAGTTTTTGACTTCTAGGGGAGTTTATTTCTCTCCCTTAACCATGCGGGGAGAATACAGAGACTGGATTCCTACTTCAGACAGAAACTATTTGAGATGGACTGTAAAAATACAGACTTCCCACTTCCACATCCCTTAGTTTCTTCAGAGTTACTACTGTAATCCAGGCAGTCTCAAATGTGGGTTTACTGTTTGTTCATGTGCGATGTAGTTGGTTTAGAGATTTCTGGGAAAGCAGTCTTTTTGCTGTGAGAAGCAGCATTTAAAATCACTGGCTTAACTGGCCTAACTATGAGAACAATGCTATTTAATTTTCTTCAAACAGCTTTATTATCTTTGGAATCACAGAATGGGGCAGGCTGAGGGGCCACAGTGGCTCATCTGGTCCAACCTCCCTGCTCAAGCAAGGCCATCCCAGAGCACATGGCACAGGATTGTGTCCAGACAGCTCTGGAATGTCTCCAGTGAGGGAGACTCCACACCCTCTCTGGGCAATCTGTTCAGTGCTCGGTCACTGCACAGCAAAGAAGTTCTTCCTCATGTCCAGCTGGAACTTCCTGGGCATCAGTTTCTGCCTGTTAAACAACGTTTTCCTTGGCTCTCCTTTTGTTGTTGATGTATTTATAAAATCACTTTCTGTTGTCTTTCACAGTCAATCATCAATTAATAAGCAATCTCAGTAATGCTAGAAAACTCTGGCTAAATTAGGTATGTTTTCCATTTCAGATTTTCTCTTTGACACTCTTCCTGCAACACTGATTCCTCATGTCACTGCATGGCATAAGAATGCAAATCATTTCACCCTTACTCCTAGAAAATGAAGTTTATCACTCATTTGATAAGTTTGACCTTGATAAGGTCAAAGAGGGTGAGAAATTAACTTCAGTTTCAAACTCTGAAAAGTTGTTATAGAACCAAATCAGTATTAAACTAAATATAATACTTTCCACTGATAGCAGATCTTTCCACTCCTGTGGAAATAAAGTGGAGGTTCTATGCTGAGTAAAAAAATTGACAGTGATTATTGCATTGTACCGTCGATTTTGGATCTGAAGGCTCTTGCAACATCATAAATTCCATGCAAAGAGCAATGACTTCTAAATTATCAATCTAAGCTTGCTCAACATTTCATTAAAAACCCCTGTTTTGTAGGAACGTTATGTGCAAATGTCATCTTATAAAAACACATTAATGCAAAGCCTCTTATAAAGTACTATTTATTTAAAAGATTATGTGGTTTTACCCAACATTAGTCTGATTCCTTATTATTTCTTAAGCCATTGACATTAATAAAACTTGCATGCAAGAGGGAAGACCTGAAAGACAAGAGTCAGGGTCAAAAGTAACATAGCAACCCTCTCAGTACTTATGAAATCTGGCAATTCCCATAATGGAGGGGGAAAGTAGGGTGGTTGCCAGTAGGATTTCATAACAGGAGATGGAAGGAGAACTCTGTCCTTTTGCTCACACTAGGAAGATGAAGATGGAAACTCCGTGGCATCACTGTGGAGCAGAATGCTATAAATAATATAAACCGGCTTCCTATTGCTGGGGATTGTAGTTAGATTGGGGTGGTGCATATCCCAGTTAGATGTGCCAGACCTATAAATTTGTGTGTCTGAGTTGTGAAGGAGAGGCCATAAAAGCAGTTTCACGGAAGAACTGCAGCCATGGGGAGGAGAAGAAAGGCTTCCTGTAGCATCTCTGGGGGACTGTGGGGGTGCAGTCCCCGTTCTGCTTGCTGGCACCCACCGCTTGGCCCATCTTCTTGGTTACTTTTGGCCCAAAAAGGGAGCACTTCCCATCTGGTCAGCACACACACCCTAAAGCAGCCTTGTGTCCTCTCCCTCGGCTGGTTGAGTGAGGCGGCTGGAATTTGTTCTGCATATGTTGTGTTTAGCTCAGGTTATGGTAACCTGTAATTTTTAAGGATGTGGATTACCATCAAATTAGGTTTTTAAATTCAGGGGACCCCTGGTGGCCTAGAGGTTAAGATGCTGGTCTCTCAATGCCAAGGCCACAGGTTCGAATCCTGATCCTGCTTCAGGGTCCCCCGGGCAGATGGAGCTCGTCAGCCCCTAAGGCCATCCATCTAAGAGAAGGTCACTC
>JAWWLV010000045.1:56785216-56846440 GCA_035041135.1 Platyrinchus mystaceus
AAAAATCCATTGCGCAGGCTTGAAAGGTAAAAACACCTTTCCCAGATCTTCGTTCGCGAAGACTGGCCACTTACCTTTAGGTTTTTAAATTCAAAGTCAGGCCCAAGTGTGTGTTCTTTGCCTCTTTCAGTGTTTCAATGAGCACAGAAAAAAAGCCCATCAGCGATACCCATATGAGGCATTCACTTAAGAGTTGGACTCTGTGATCCTTGTGGGTCCCTTCCAGAATATTCTGTGATTCTGATACCCAGAACCACCATACACCATCTATTAGAATGGCACACAACCCACAGCCTGTGGGGATTTTCCAGGTCTGCACATTATTCTAAATTATGGCAGTAACACAGCTAATTAGAAACACATTGTTAAACATAAAAAGAACTCGACTTCAGAAGCAGTCAAGAATGCTAAACTCACCCAGTGTAGCACCTGGAGACTTAAAAGCTCGTGTTTGTATCAGAGATTGTTTGCTTCTAAACATGCAGAGTTTCCAGTGTTCTGCTTTGGTGGATATTGATAATGATGGTCCTTACGCCAGTGGCAGAGAAGGAATGCTCCCAGTGTTCCTTCAGGCTGATGTCACCCCACAGGCAGCCCGGATACACAGAGCTGTGGGGAGAATGTAGTGGATGAAATCAAGCCTTCCCACAAAACTCAGTTAGAGATCCTGAAAAACATACATCTTCTCCAGCCAAGAGCTTTAGTGACATGTAAGTAATTGTCATTGAGGAGCATGGACTAAAACTGAGTGGCACACCTTCTGGTAAGCCTGAAGGCTGTAGACAATGACTCCTTCTGTCTGTCAGCCTTTCCATTTATTTCTCCATTATCCCACTTTTTCAGTGTTTTCTTTGGTGTTTCTTTCCTGTCTTTCTAGGTCCAGAGGATGTAACTTACTGGTGTATTCAGCCAGACCACTTCTAGTACTTCATCAAAGACAGCTTCTCTTTCCTTCCCTTCATGGGACTTGCCTTTCCCTCTCCAGTGTGGGACTATGACCCACACCTTCTCTCCTCATAGCTTATATGCTGTGTGCCAGCATTATTACCCATGTTCTCTGTGGACACAGATTGACTGTCCCTTCCTGCCTGTCTGGCCTCCTTCATCTCCTTGTTTTTCCTCTTCCCTGGACCCATCTCATCTCTTTCTCCATGTCAGCAATGCCCACACACTTAGAGCTTTCATTTTTCTCTCAGCCAAGGATCTGGCAAGTTCCTTAGTAAAGATGTGTCACATTGTGCTCCATTACCTCCCTGGTGATAGAAGAGCAGCTGTAAGACACACTTCTGTTGGGCAGGTCATGGCCAGAAAATATGTTATTAAAGCTTTTCAGTGCTATCTTTGAGAACATTTTAAAAACACTTTTGTAACTTAAGTGTAGGGGAAATACACCCATTCAGGTGGAAATGCTGGTCATGTAGAGGTGGAAACAACTGGAGTTATAATCAGGATATGGCACGATGTAGTTTGCTTTTTTTGTGGTTGTCCAGCCACAGTGAAAATTTTATTAATTCTAAATAGTCACAAAGGTGCACTTTAGGGTTCATCTCCAGGTTTCCATTCTGCAAACATTCCTAAAATGGAAAGATCTTGCTCTCCTGAGAAGCACCATTAGCATTAAGAATATGTTAGCATAGGGGAGTTTAATTTTTCACATCATTCCTTCTGCTTTCCCAATAAAAGTGGTACAAGGTTACGTGATCTGATGGAGGAAATTCCAGCTGAGGATTCAGGGGACACAAAAAGAGAATGATTTAGCTAATGCCTGATTAATGTAAGGAATTTAATTTTGTTTGAAATTACTGATGAAGGAGAATAATATTATGAGTAGTGGGGTATCTTCTTAAGGTATCTCATCTCACAAGCTTTTTTCTCTCTTCAGAATAAAAATTAAAGAAGATTTTTCTCAAAGGTCCATGTAAGAATGTGTTCACATTGTAGTGACCCTTAGGTATTGCATGCATTCTGAGGTAACCTACAGACAATTAAAATTACTGGGTGTCCTTTCAGCCACAGAGTTCAGCAGAATTAAGAAACTATTACTTAATAAAACACATGTACACTTTTAATACTTACTCCATAAATTAAGCACATAAACTTCCATTGGCCTTGAAGTATCTCAGGGGAGTTCAGGAGCCTCTCACCAGTTCATCAAAACAATTGGCTTGGTTTGTTGACAGCCAGGCAGGAGTGTTGATCTGAGGGACCAGGAAACTGGGAATCGCCATCCAGCTTTCAGCCTGTTGAGTCCAGCTAGGAAATTACAAAAGTAGACTTTTTTTTTTTTCAAGTCTGAGGCAAATCAGAAGGGAAGGGAACCATCATTCCCTTCTTTTTCTGATTTCTCTTTTATTCCTTCGGCTTCAGAGTTGAAGGGTAATGTTTGGGTACTGAGAAATAGATGTCACTAATTGCTGTTTTCTGGGAAATTTGGTGAAGAGCCCCTCAGATAAGCTGAGCTAGGCCATCAGCTGCTCTATTAAAACCTTTCCATGGAGCTTTCTAAACAATTCCTAAATATGTTGAAACCTAGAAGGAGTTTTGAAGCATTTTTTTTTCCATTAAAGAGAACCCGGTCAGTGTTAGCATTTAAACTGAGCTGAGTAGTGGAACACTGAAACACAGCACAAGCTCTAAACCCGAAAGGAACAGAATTGGCTCCTGCCATCTCCATATGTTGTTCATCTTCACTGGCTCACAATTCCTATAGGATTTGCACAGTAACAAGTGGAGAGCTGAAGGACCTATCCAAAGTGAGCAAGCATTCTCTCACTTTAGAGGTAGAAAAGCAGTGAGAAATTAAAGGACAGTGTAAGACAATAATGTGTGCGGGAAAAGATCCTCTTGAATTCCCTTTCCTAACAAGCTCAGACTTCGCTGCCATATGATTAACTTATTATCTTTTTCTCACAGAGCACTCTCATTCAGCTGAAAAGTTTGGAACTGCATCATCCTAATGGATTGATTTTACTGCTTTAAACCTGATTAGTCTTCTGCTGTCATTAATCCTAATGGCCCTTTGGTCTTACTCGGTGGGACCTGCATGTCTGAGCTTATCAGCTCCTCATCTTCAGCAAACATTGCTGCTTTCCTACACAGTTCTTTCTCACTTAGGTTCCTTTTACTCCATGTAGGCAAGAAGGAAGGAGGAGATTTTTCCCTTCACCATCTTCGGCCTCTGGCCTTAGTATAGGGATGTAGAGAAAGGTCCAAAGATATAAACAAGCCAGTACACAAAACATTGAGCTGTCTGTAGGAAATACTGAACAGCACGTTCAGGGCTCCCATTTGCCATCAGAGTCAGGACAAAAGTGTAATGTTTCAGAAGGGCTTCCTAATTATATGACCCTTAAAAGTCCCTGCAGTCACATCTTCCCCTGGTGAAGGTTCCATTATTTATGAACTGACTTTGTGTAGTAAGTGCATCTACCATTTTGCTTTAGCCATTGAGGTTTTAAATTGAACAGTGTTTTCCAACATCCAGTGTTGTATGGATGTTGGAAAACAACCCCATTTGTACGGAATCAGAACAGCTTCCTGTTATTATACAACTTAAAAAGCCCAAGTTTCCCACTACAGACAACTTGAAATTTATATTGATTCTGTCACTAATCTAGTTGCTTTTGTTATGAGTCTTTAAGGTGAATGTGCAGGGTTCTGTAAATTTAATTGCAGCAGATGTTTCTCTGGGTTTTCTCTCTCTCATTTCACTCTGGATTTTAGTTGTTTTTCCTTGGAAAGGTACATGAAAGGGAAATCCTTGTATAGTCAAATGTTTGTTTTACCATCTAAAGCTTGCAAAGGGTCCTTAGCCTGGGCTGATTTCTTCTTGAAGAGCTGTAATTATTCATGGAAAGAGAAAAAAAAGCCTTTGTCACTAATAGGCTTCTTGGTGCTTCTTGTAACAGTCTTTATTATTCCTTTCTACATAATTTTCTATTGATGAGGTGAAAAAAAGTCTTCCTCTGCTGTTGAGAGAGAAAAGGTAATTGTTCTTTTTTCACATTTACCAATGCTTGTTGCGTTCCTTATGTGTTTAAAGGACAAGGATGCAGAAAATGATGTTATTGATGGCATCACCATGGCAACAGTTCTTTGGAATAATTCATTCTGGCATTGTTATTCTGCACACACAAAAAAAGGGGGACTTTCTTTTAAGCACAAACAGATTGTGCCCCTTTTAAATGCACCCATGAACTTTGCTTTTCTGAAGATTTACAGACTGGTTTGGGGCAGAAAGGATTCTGACATCATTTACCTCTCTGTGTACATCACATTATGGTGTTAAAAAAAAAACCACACCACTTTGAAAAAGCCAATGGTTTAAAGAGACACAGTATGGGAAGGATACATAAACATTTCTTTGATCAGAAAGACAAAAAAAAACTTGAAAGAATTTTGAAATGTATGAGCTCTAGCACCAGACTTGCTAAATAATCAGTCAAGAGACAGAGGAGAATGGAGGAGCCAAACACTCTGAGCTTATTAAAGTAGTTATTTAGTTATGACAATACTCCAGATAACATTGCTTTTACACCAGACACTACGCACATCTGAGCACATTTTGATGGGAAATCCAATTGCTGCTTCATAAGGCAGTTTGCAAACATATTTTGGTTTTCATACTCAATTTTCCATTCTCCTCAGGTATGTAAAGTCTTGCTAATATTAACATTTTAGAAGCTGTAGCATTTTCTAAGGCACAGTATAATTTTATTCTTTCTTGCCTCCACTGGAGTTCTGAACTGGATTCCTTTATTTCTCTGATACTCATCAATGAAATATACATTTGTTCTTATTAAAAAAAAAATTTAAAAAAAAAAAAAAAGAGAATTTATTGAAATTTGAACCAGGTTTGAAATCCATTCTCCACTCTGGCACCCTGGTGTGCACCTTCTTGTCTGACTTCCCCACAGGACAAACTGTGTCCTGCACACCAATGGCACATGGAAGTGGGCTGGACAAACCTTAAACATGTGAACACTTGGCACCTAAAAAGAACTTGTGCAGTGTGTAAAAATACTACTTAAATATACCAGTTTTTGAGAGGAATTGTAGTGAACTCCAAATACACTGCTAGGATTTTGGTTTTGAGTTGTACATGATTTTTTGGGAGTCACCACAGCTGGTAGAAATCAGCTGTTTGGTTGTTTGGACAACAACTTTGACTACTGGATTTTTCTCCTGTCAGAATGTTGATGGAAATGTGGAGCTCTGGGGATTACAGCACACCTACATGTGGATGTTCCTTCACATTCATCTTTTTAGAGCTTAGGTGACCCCAAAAAAAACTGAACAGGAGGCTGGAAAGTATTTCTTGATCCCTCCTGGCCCCCTTTGTGCTACGTGGTCCTTTCTGCATGGGGGCAAGTCTAGAAATTCCTTTACATCGTGGTCAGTGTTTTATTTTGTAAGGAACAAAGTAACAGAATGAGCTGTAGGTCTTGGTCATGTTTAGCCCTACAAAAATGGTAATGTTGGTGTAAGATAATCATTTGATCTGATTTGATCCATATTTACCTGTAGAACAGAGATCAGCCTTCACTTCTTGCACAGCATATTCTTGGGTTTAAATTGGTTGTAGATGTGTTAGTAAATATAGTATTACATATATTTGTGAATATTCATTATATACATTATTGTTATATATTAAATTTCATATATAAATATATCTATAAATCACAAAATATATGAATATAATACATAGTGTCTGTAGGTACATGCACTATAGTGTCCTGTATCATTCTGATAATTAATCTTACATTGTCTTTTCTGTTGATGTAAAAAAGAAAATAGAAAATATTCTGGTGCTTGTATGAGACTTTTTCAGCCATCAGCGCCTAGAAACGCCTTCACATGTTGTGTTCATGGTAGTAAAATAATCTTGCTGGAATAGCAAAATCAGTATCAGATTTCTTCAGACAACGTTGCCTGGTTTGGATTGTGTTATGCCTTGTTGTGAGTCAAGGCCACTCTGCTTTCCTGAAAAAGAATTGGAGGGTTGTGAGAATATTCCCAGGGCAGAACAGGCATTGCTGAGGTCATTCTTACACTTGGAGCTCGAAAGGAAACCCTCACACACACCCAGGGCCCTTCATCATCAGCTGGGTCCATGAGGAATGAAGTGTTGTAGTTAAAGCTCAGTAGGAGCCCAAAGGAAGAATCTGTTTCATCCTCCTGTTTTGCAAGATTTTATTTGCTACACAGCTTTCCTAAATAGCAGAGTTAGAAAGTCAGCCTGCTAAATATCTCTTCTGCCATTCTGCTTAAGCAGAGGGGTTGTTCAAGCACGTGTGCATTTTATGTTTAATTACATGATTTTGCAAGAAGTTATGAAATTTCAATGTGAAGGAGCTCCTGCAAAGAAAAGTGGTGTTGAAATATTTACTGTTGTTCCATCTATTTGAAAAAGTACCCTAGAAATGCATATCTTTAAAATATTTTATTAGAAATATTTGTCTGTCTCATGTCAGTTGTGCAGATTTCAGAATAAGGGAAAAAATACAAGATTTTAGTATTCTTTTTTTTTAATCCTATCATCTCATCTCTTGCCTTATCTTTACACAAATGATACTATAATGATTTAATTTTTGCTTAGACCTGGTTCTAAACCTTCTCACTAATGAAAAAACACCTTTTCAATTAAATTATTTATTTATATTTGTGCAAAGTGTCTGCTTTCTGAGATTATTTTAAGTCTTTTTATTGGAGACTTAAAAACTTCGCTCCATCTTTGTGAGACGTTTCACTTGGTAGAGGTGGTGAATGTTTGATTAAATACTGAATTTTCCTCTGATCAGGGAGGGCAGAAGCATTTCCTTGCCATTGTCTGGTCTATTGTTCTCCAATTTTCCCATGCTGTAAACATGTACTTTTTATCTCCAGAGGGAGACTTTCAGAAAAGAGGTGAGACAGGTTTTCACATCTCTAGTGTGCTGAGAGGCCCAAAATATTTTAAAAAAATTATGTGGGAGTTTCTTATTCTTGTGACAACTCAGGGTTTCTTTGTATTTACTGAACTCCTACTGTTGTAAATGAGTGTTTGGAGATATACACACAGATCATACATGTGGCAGTGTCTCCCTGAAAACCAACCTTTTCTTCTGCTTTGCTTTACTGTTTAAGGAATTGCTATTTAAAGATGAAGATTGTAGCGTTGACTGTGCTTTATTTCACTTTCTTGTCCTTATCTGTCTCTCTCCTTGCCATTTATTTGCATTTATTTCCCTTTATGTGAAATCAGTGGGAATATCAGGTGCCACTGGCAGAGACTGACATTCTTAATTCTGCCAAAGCAGCAGCAGCACACATTCTGTGGGCTGTCTTGCTGAATTTTTATTTGAAATAATCCATATCCATGTATGAGAAGGTAACAGAGACTATTGGAAAAGGTTCTCAGTAAGCATCAGCTTCTCTTGGTAGCTCTACAACATGGAAAGCGGTCTGAGATTGCAGAACTTCTTCCATGTGTTCTACCAAAAAACCAGCCCCCCATCACAGGTTGGTCACATCCAACCTGACATGGATTTCAGCCAGTCTTTTTTATCCTCTTCTTGATCCCAGGGGAACTGCTGACATTTTCTGGCAATTTTTGATCCAGTCTCCTTTCCCTGCTTCCATGGTTTTTCTGCTGAATTAAACTTGGTCCATTCATTCTCATCACTCGCTTAATCCTTCTCTCCTCTCTTCTGAAATCACAGCACCTTTGCAGAATTGCAAGTCTTTGCCCTTACTGACAGAATGGAGTTACATTTCTGACACTGTTTCTAAACCTTAAGACAAAATCCCTCTCCATGGCTCGATGACACATGCGCTTTTCTGGCCGCCACTCAGAGCAGGAACATCTTGTCAGAGATCAGACTGCTGAAGATGCTGTCCCTGAGCACGTTTTAGGTCCAAACTGAAAACACATGTCATTGCTAAACAAACTTGAATTTGTTTATTTTATAGTGTACCAGCAGCTGTTTTCTTGTATGATGTCCAGGATTTCTCCGGACAACCTACTTAGTAGTGTGGGATCCTGTTTCCTTGGTGGTCAGTTTGCCTGCCTTATTTGCTTGCTTTTTAGCCTCTGTTGGGGTGAGTTGTAGTCACTGAAACAACTATACTTTCCTAAAGCTTTAGGCAGAACCAAGGCTTGAAGATAGAAAGTTTTTTGTTCTTTCAGTGAATACAAAAAACCTTAACCCGTGATATAGATTGTTACATTCCCGGTTTACCCAGTGCCAGGTTTCTCACTTAGCTCTGAAGGTCTGTTCTTAGATGGATGCTGTGTACCCATCATGTCATGATCAGCTCAATCAATTCGTTTCATCCTCCATTTTCTTGCTGAAGAGAGCAGATCTTGAGAGGGATTTTATCCTCAAGTAAGGACATTCTGTTTGGAGATGAAAACAATTTAAGCTCTCACTGGGGGGCCAAGCTCACCCAGACATTCTTCACATCCCAGAATCAGGCTCTCATTAGTGAGCCAGAAATGTCCAGAAGATCTGATGCAACTGTGCAGCATTCCAGGCTGTTGGAAAGCAGTCCTTCTACTTTAATGGGCCTAAGATCTGACCATATGTATTTGTTGGCTGTAACTGGGTTGTTCAGCCAAATGCTGATTTTCATCACTCTTGAGATGCACACGAGATGTTGGAGTTAGAAGGCCAAAGCAGGGACACTCACAGGTGGGGATGGGGAGCTGTTTTTCACAAAGCCGCACAAAAAGTGAACAGTGTGTTTTTTATATGAGAAAAATTTGCATGAATAATGTAACATTTGGCTTAAAATGGCCATCTCACATTTTCACTGCCATCGTGTTCCTGTCTTCATCAGAAACTTAGTGTCTTTTGGTTGGATTCCATTCCTCACAGAGTAAGAACTCTGGGAGAGGAGTTGTCTTTTATCAATTTTCTAAGTTGCTTGGTCATTGGCCACTGTGGGTTTTTTGTAAGTGCTGTAGTTTCTCACACCATTTTTAAAAAGTAAACAACAAAAAAATCCCATTATGTTAATAGTTTAGTAAACAACTAAAATGGGAATGCTTGTTTTTCTCTTGCATTCTCTCCTCTCTCTGCTGCTGTAAATATGTGCCCCTCTTCCCAGCACCAGGCATGGAGAGAAGGACCATAATTGACAATCAGATCATCTAAAGACATTATATTTCACACCACCTTCTGCTTCTTTCTTTATAGTTATTACAATTACAATATAGTTGGTATTGTTACATTCTGCTATGAGATTTTGCTATGAACTGTATCACTGATCCTGATACACTTGAACTCTACCATTCCTTAAATTAGCAGTTCTCCAAAAGAGAAAAGTCCTGAAAGCCCTGAATATCCCCAGGAGCAGTTTCATGACACCACATGGATCCTGTATCCAAGCAGGAGGAATTATCCCCTATAACTAATACTGATGGGGAGACACTGACCACAACAACTGCATGTTGTTCATAATCGTATAAAGGTTTATGCTTTACTTTACATGTGCATTATGTTCAAAAAAGTGTGTAAACCAGTTCAGAAAGAGTTAAACACCGTGGCTTCTCCGAGTCCAGCAATTCAATGACTTGAATATAACTTATATTTGGTGTCTTTTTAGCTCTTCTGGGAGTTACTGGAACAGAATCATTCAAATAATTAGGTGTGATGTATTAATTTCATAAATAATGTCTACAAGTTTTTTAATTAATAAAGTTAATTAACTTTTTTTAATAAGATACGTATTTTGTATCTTGTATATGATGCAACTCTAATAAGAGATTTCACTCTGTACCTGGTGCTAAAATTAACAACAGAAAAGATAATCTGATTATGTAGCTTTGAGGATTGAGTGTAAATGATGCTACTGTGCACGTCAGTGTGTGTATATAGGTTAAGTTCAAGATTTCTTATATTTTCTTACCAAGTTCAAGTCCCTGTAGTCTTACAATACTCTAAAAGTTATCACTGTGTTACATCTTAGGTGCAATTTAAATAGTCTTCTTCAGATCTTGTTTGGAATCAACTTGTTTATTTGAAAGTTATAAAAACAGCAGCAATGCAAACACCCAGTAAGTGAAATCATGACAACATAGAGGACAATCTGAGCATATATGATGAACCACGGGGTAAAATAATTGCTAGAAGTCTTAATTAAGATGAGAACAGGCAGTGTTAATGAAAAATAAAGGCTGATCAGTACATTAGTTGTCACAGTCAGGCTGATTTAAGCACTTTCAGAGCCACTGAGCTGAAAACATTTTTAGAGCATAATACAATGGAGGGGTCATTGTATCAGACTGAACATTTTGCAGAACAGCACTGTGAGGAGATCTGTGATAACCAGGTGGCAGACTGGATTAATGTAGTAGACTCACAACCAAAGCTCTCCTAGGCCAGGAACAAAACTGAGTGTGGGTTGTGGGTGCACATGACAATGTCTGCCACTCTCCCATGAACAACCTTTTGTAACTCAAAGTCAGAAGAAAATTCAGGAATGCAACGAGAGAGTTTCTCAAGTTGTATCTAGAATGCTGAGAGAGGATTTGGTTTTAATTAGATTAGTGTTTTCCTTTCTCAAGTGGCATTTCTCTTCCTGTTTATATTTTCCAGTGGAATCTGTTTTGCTGTCTGTAAGGTGAATTTGCTGAGGATATGTCCGTGTTCCAAAAGTTTATTTTACTGTCTGCCAGCATTGCCAAAGGGAACATGCACCCACTCTTGTGCTGGCTTTAGAGATTACCTTGAGTAACAGCACATGGAACTGAGATATTGCTTTTATTAACAGTTAATATGTAAAACTTTTCAACACTGGGCATTTTAGGGTCATGATGATAATGTTTTTTGGTGTTTTTTTGGTGTACAGACTTCTCTTTTGCCAACATTTAGACTTTCCCTACATTTGGGAACTGTTTTTCACTTGACCCAAAGTCCCACCAGTTCTAGAAGCTGGGACATGCAGATCCCTGCAGAAATCCCAGCTCCTGGTGTTCCAAACCTGAGTGATGCAGATGCTGAAAAGAAGACTGAACAAAGTCATTTCAGGAGTATTTTTCTCTCCCATTTACATGCATTTCTATAGCAACAAAAATTACTACTAGAAAAGTATTTAGCATTTTTGTTGTATGTGTGATTTATGTGCTGTATCATTTAAGGTTCAATATTGTCTGAAGAGTCAGCTTGCCGAAAAGGTAAACTTTATTTATCAACTATAATTCTTAGATTATTTGTGTACATAGATTGATACAGAAGACATCTGGCCAAATACTGTATTTGCTGAAAAAATAAAATTTGGAATTATCAGAACTATTTGCAAATTAAGACAAATTTGGTTTAGATTACCTTTTTTAGCAAGATAAAATTTCCTGCATTCTTCTTTCAATATTTTTATTCAGGCTAGAAAGGTTTTGCTTGAGAGTTTTTTGTGATTGAATTTTTAGGGGATTTTGAAAAATACTGAAATAAAAAATGAGAATTTTCATTGTGCATGATTTCTTGCTCTTGACTGAAAAATAATAGTCTTTCATTTCACTGGGAAAAAACTTAGCATTATCTAAAATAATGAATTTCAGGCTTAAGAGATTTCTGTGGTGACGTCCAGCTAAACATGGAACTGAAATAGTTTTTCTACAACTCTGATTACCTGATTCCTACAATAGCTGAAATAATTAATACAGTAACTGAAATATTGTGAAATTACACACAAATAGCAGGGTAAAATTCTACTCTTGTCTCCCTTTTGTTTCAAAATGTAATGATTTTGAGCTTTGATTTCCCCCAGTATTTTATGTTGTCTTCCCAAGTGATTTTAACAATAGCAGATATTCAGTATCTGTAAGTAAACAGTGAAAAATCACTTGCTTCATTACACTCCTGGGCCCTTAAATATCTTCTTTCATCTCTGTAATTCCCCTCTTCTCATTGCCTCAGCAGTGTGACTCAATCAGCCATGTGTTATCTTTCCCAGATCCTTTTCTGGGCAGAGCTGGAGTGCACAGGAATGCAGTTTGACAAACACATTGTGTCTCAAATCCTTTGTTGGGAGAAGTGGAGAGAAAGAGATTATAAAATGCCTCAAAACCTTCACTAAGGCCATTCCCAGGTTTCTTGTATCTGTTCAGCCAAACAAAACGTTCATACCTCACTTTGATGTATAGGATGGTATTATAGGATGTATTGTATCTCGCAATAGCATCTGTTGTCCAGGCTGCAAAGTTTACAAAGAATAACTCATTTTGTGTTTTGGCAAGTTTTTAGACTCAGCAAGGACAACACAGGGAGAAATTCAGAAGTAATAAATATATCTCTTGTCTATAATGTTGGTTGTTACAGGTGGTGAGGTTTAAGATCCTGATATCTTTTGTAGGACTGGTGGTGATGTGTGTTTTTCATTCCTCTGCTAATATAAGCCTTTCAGAGGTAAAATTGAGGAGGGGAAAAAACCCTCTTGAAGCTGTTAACTTCTGACAACCTGAGGGAATCTCTGGCTTTCTGTAGCATTTCTTCCTCAAAATTTTGTACAAAAACCCCCCACATTTGCTTACAGTAGATTTAAGTTGAACATTTTACACTGGAGTTATTTTGAGAAATTAGCCTAGAATAGGTAGGAGTAGGTGTTGCAAAGTGTCAGGTGCCTTCCTGAGTCCACACTGATGTTACTCACTCCAGTGTTTTGGGGAATAAACGCTGGTTTTTGGGCAGCAAGCTGAGTTACGCTGTGAATTCTCTGTCGATGTACTCTGAGAGAATTTGTCTCTCCTTTCCAGGTCAGATACCCAAGGGGAAGTCTGGGAAGGCTTTGTAATGCAAATCTGGCTAGCCCTTGTTCACAGGAGGAATGTTAGATGCTGACCCATAGGAGCTGAGTTCAAGATTTCTGTGAATATGTGGGATTTGAATTAACACAGCAATGAAAGGCTCTAAGAGTATAAGGTGCATTCAGTATCTAAATAACTCACATGGTTTAGAAAGCTAAAATTGGCACTGTGATGGTTAAAAGAAAGCTGGTTTACACTGTTCCCTGGCATAAGCATTAACAGGAATCCACCCATGGCACTTGGATTTTTGTGTGTTTTGTTTCATGGAGTCAAAGAGAGAAGTGGTGGTAGGTTTGTTGGAGGTGACAGATAATTGAGGTGCATAACAAATAGCAAAGAAACAGGTCCAAGGAAAAACACTTCTAGTATTTGATGGATTTTGTGTGTTAGAAAATATGAATCACATTAACAGGCAAAAAAAAATGCATCAGACAATAACAGCCATTAAATTTATACAAGGAAAAAAATAACAGTGAGCTCAGTTGTTGAACTCTGATAGTGGTACATTGCTGGAGTATCCTTTAAATCCATGATATTTTCATGGAAGATTAAAATATAGATACAGAATAGGGAAGTCACAAGTTCTGAGTTTCCATATGCAACAGAGACACCCTACAGTCCACAGCAGTAGTTGTCCAGGAGGATGTTTGACTTGTATTACTCTGTTTTGTTGATTATAAATCTCTTTTCAGCTGTGTCCTCTTGTCTCGTGGAACAAGCAAAATGAAAGTTAAAATTGCTGGAGGACTGGAGATGTATAACTATTTTGTAACTTTACTTCAATACTAATAATTTCCATTTTTCTTTCTTTTTTTTTTTTCTTTTTCTTTCCCAGAGGGTATGAACTGTATGAACAAAGATCATGGGTGTGCACACATCTGCCGGGAGACGCCCAAAGGTGGGGTTGCCTGTGAATGTAGGCCTGGCTTTGAGCTTGCCAAAAACCAGAAGGACTGCAAATGTAGGTAGATGAAGATTAAATTTCAAATGCCCCAAAATGTCTTGTTTTCTTTGTTGTTGTTGTTGTTGTTGTTGTGTTCCAGAAGAAGTTAACTTTGTTTCGGACAAAGATGATTGGTAATGTTACTGGTGTGGGGTTTTTGCTGTGGAAGGTGCATTTGGGGATGGAAAAGAGGGACTGAATGTTGGAATGTTGAAATCTTGACAGGGGCTCTGTTGACAAAATAGTAACAACTTCTCTACCTTACTATGAAAGCAGAAAAGTGAAGGATCAGTTTAATCCAGACTTTCCTTGTAAAGCAGCACAAATAAAGCACAGTGGATTCTGGCTTGCAATATTTGAGAAGACCATAGTGACAGATACATTGATAAGTCTACTAATGGATTTAATGATAAACCCACCAGAGCTATCAAATTAAGAGTGTGAATTCCTATTTTTTAAAGGATAGAAGGGATTACTCTAGTCCTGATTCCACTGCACACAGTCTAGCTTTCCTTTTATTACTTGGAAAACATGCAGCTGTATATCATATATACTGTTCTTCAGAGAAAAGCCCTGAGTGACATAGTCTTGAAGCTGAGATGCTGAAGATACAGATATTCATTAGCACACAACATTAAAAATTGCTCTGTTCAGGTTGAAATAATTGACCTCAGCATAATTATCTGAAAGCTTCAGGATTGAGTCTTTCTGGTGGCTTCAGGGAGTGTTAGATCTGACTCCAGTAGCTTCCATTCCTACGTGGTAGCTTTGTAAGAGACCAAAAAAGAAGGAAGTTTAATGAAACAACATGAAAAATGTTTGGTGCTTTGCATAGGGACAGTATTTTTGAGACAATGTTTCTTACACGTCAGTTTTTTTCTTCCTGAGATCTCCACTGCTGAGATGGTATTAGTTCCCAAGTACAAAGTCAAAAGAATCACCGTTGATTATCACCAAGAAGTGCCACAGGATATCATACAGCCTGATTTCTGCTCAGTATTAAGAGGTTACACAGAGCCAAAGGCAAAAGCACAGATTAAAATTGCCTTTATGGTAATTTCCATTCCTAGTGTTTATCAGAAGTGGACATTGCATGCTGGTAATTGCAGTGCAACATCAGCTCCATTGGTGAAGTGGGAGAGGATGTTTATTTATGCTGTTTGTTGTTTGTTTCCTCAAATTGTGTATTCTTTACGAATTTCAGTATCCCTTTTCGTACTGAGATGGTGGCAGGAGTATGAAAGCCTTTTCCAGAACATTATTTCTAAATGCCTCAGGGTTTAATAGAGTGAAAACCCTCAATTTATTCTGTGCCCTGTGGTGGTGTTCACGTTGTAGCTGGAAGTATAATGAACTTCTGGTGATAGGCCTCTTAAGTGAGGATGTTGAGTTTTTCAAGGCCGCGGACCTTACTTTGGAGTGCACCAACCCCTAAACCCACAGCACATTCTGCAAGCATGTTGCAGAATTTTATTTAAAATAACTGCTTCTGGCCCTCCCAAACACAAAATAAGCAGATAGCCTGGGACAATAATTGTGAGATTACAGCAGGCTCTTTATAAAGGTCTAGTTCTGAAACCAAATACTGACTTTTAAAAAAACTCTTTCACAGCTGACCATTTCAGTGGGATTGGCTTAAACCTTGAGCTGGAGTTTTGCAAGTGACAAGATTGTCATTAAATTCTAATTACATAATCACATATGATTATCATCTGATCATTTATCACCTCATGCTGATAAGGAGGGCACTCCTGGTGTCCTGCTTCATTCACTGTACATGATGGTCAGTGTTCAACATCTTCCTCTCCATAATTTAGTGTCACGCCTCTCCTGCTGCACAGCATTTAAACCCAATTATGAACCTAACATTTTTAATTTCCTCGTGGGCTTTCCCATGATACTCATTACTGTAATATCAAAGTACTTTGTAGGCACTGTGTGCAGTGTGTTTTCGAAACATTCTTGTCAAGTTACAAACTGCTGCTTTGCCTGGCCTACAGATGGGAAATGCATATAAAGCTGGTGATGTCAAAGCCATTTAGTAGCGATAGGTGATGAATAAGAAACACACAGAAACCAGCTCAGCATTTATAGCACTTTGGTGTGATCCCAGCCGAGCTCCTGATGGCTCCAACTGTAGTTGCAAATGCCATGGAGAAAGGAATATAGTATCAGTAACCTGTAGCAGAAGGGATCCAAGTGACTTACCAAGCCCTAAGCAGGAATTCCACGGCGAAGTCAGAAGCAGATTAGAGTTTTTAGGGCTCTGTCTGAACAAGACCGTTTTTTCCTGACAGTCCATCTCTTATTTGCTGCTCACTCTGCATCAAATGAGAAAAGATTCCCAGCTGTTTCCAAAGCTCTGACATTCCCCAGCTTCCCTGGGTACTAAATGGCACAGGAGTGTTTTCTGCACATGCCAGTAAGGAGAGAGATCATGACACAAGGGGTCTGTGGACAAGAAGTCTGGGATTTTGCAGTTTTTGAGTGCTTAAGATTGCAGCCTTAATGCTTTCTTAGTGTAAATCTTAAGGATGCAATTTCTCAGTTGCCCAACATGCTGAGAAAACAGTGGGACTGAAAGGGCCCTCAAGAGGTCATCTAGAGAAACACCAAGATCCATAAGTAATTCCTCAGATGAGCTGCATCCTTTAGATCCAAAGCTTCAGTAAACTTCAGCTTCTGGTAGTTTACTGATATTTCTGTGAAACTGCTTTAATGGCTTTATTAGAAGAATATTATGCTTAGTCAGTGGTTCTCACAGATACTTGCTGGCAGCAGAAAGAAGAGACTTCAGAGTAGCAAATTTGGTTCCAGATTATATCGAGAAAATATGAGAATTTCCCTCCTCTTTCTACGTCTGTGTCCATGACAGATTTTAGGATCCTACTCCTGAGCATGATTGCATTAGAAATTTCTGATAAACTGAAGATTTTTTTCCCCCCAGATGTGAGCAAACCAGGACATTTTGTGTTAATCTCTTTATTAACTGGAAGTTGAAAAAGTAAGAGGAAACCTATAGCAGGTACACATGCCTGCAAGTTGTGGCCTAAAAGAGTTATAAACAAGTAAAAGACCTTCAGAATGTTAAAAATCTAAAGCCTACACTAGAATAAATAATGTAAACAAGGTTGCATGCACAGCTTAAGCACATAAAAAAGAGAAGCCCATACATTAAGGTAAATTATGTATTTAATGGCCAATCTCGTTAAAAAGCAGTGCAGTTTTTAATTTATCTGGAATTACAATGTCTGAATCGTTGCAGGAATCCATTCTACAAAACTGTAAGACCTGGCTTGTGACAAATTCTGTAGCATCTGAGCCATAGGATTTATCTCAGGACAAGATCAGGACATTGTTGTCCTGGGGGATTTTTTGAGTTGCTGGGTATTAAATGCTGGATTTAATAATTAGCACATGTTTTCAAATACTCTTATTCATGGGCATGTAAGATGGAAGAAACAAAAAAAAAAAAGGGTTCTCTGAAACTTCAGAGAAGCCCTGAAAACAGAATTTAAGGTGTAGAGTGAGAATTTTGATATTTTCTGTCTTCTGGGAAGTTTAACACGGGACATCAATCATTATTTAGTGGAATATGTACCTTAAAATCCTTTCTGTTCTTTAAGATGTCATTCCTCTTCCAGACAGTTGGATCTTGTCTTTCATCATGAAAATATCATTTCTAGACTAGTCCATATATATGTCTATGGATGTAGGCACTGGTGTCTAATGCAGTGCTGTTACTCTGGTTATAAATCTGCTATGTGGGAATAAATATATCTTGAATTCTAACAGATAGGTGCATATTCTCCTTTGGTTAAAAAAAATGCTATTTTCCATCTCTTTTATTGTAACATGATTTATAATATTTTAAGGTGATGTGTGTCTGTCAGAATTTATCATTTTGCCTCTTTTTGTTTGCCTCTTTGATTTCATAGACTCTGAATGAGCACACAGTCTTTTGCATGGCTCTAGAGTCCAGATTAATCAGAAATAATTTTTAAAAGCACACTTTGGGAATTCTCAGTAATACTGCTTTAATGCTTTCTGACAAAAATGGAGTAGATCTGGGTGTCCATTTGCTTTTAAATAATTACGATTTTCTTCCTCTAAGCAAGAGAAACTTCTCACCGTGTCCCTGCCGCAGAATTAGGGCTGGAAGAAAATTGAAATGACATATTTTACAACTGGATTTTGTACCCATTTCACCTGTAGAGCTGTTGAGCTCAAGTTGCTTTAAATAAATAAATAAATAAATTGTAGTCTAGACAGAAATTCAAATCCTTCAAAAACGTGATTTACTAATGTTTGTAGGAGACAGGAAAAGGAACTGACCTACATCTGTGTTCACTGACTGGGTAGAACAGGAACCAGTAACTTTAATAGACAAGGAAACTATAAAAGAAGTGTGTGATTCTGCAGGGTTTATTATAAATGCCATCAGTCTGGATTTTTTCACAGACAAATATAGTAAGGAAAAGTTCCTCATATTTACATCAGATATTTTCATCCCTGCCAGCGGAGGCTTTCAGCAAGGAATGCCAAAAATAACCTCTGCAGTCAAATTTTTTTAAAATATGGGCTTTGTTGCTGATTGCACTTTAAAATCTCAATAAAAATACTGAAATGTATCCAAACATCTGGCTTAAACAAGACCTTTAAGTTAATTTGTGATGGCATAGAAACGTGGAATGAACCTTCATATAGGCCTGGAGGCACAGGGGGTCAGGAAGGAGGGGAGGAAAGGTAGAGGGAAATCACTTTACCTTGGATTAGCACATATAAAAGATGTGAGGTTTAAGAATAGAGAACTGACAACAAATTTTGTTTAGTTTGCATCAAAACTGGAAGCTAAAATGCTGCTGTGTAATGAAGGGAAAGAAATGTTGCAGAATCATTTGTTTCAGGTGTGGGGTTTTTACACAAAAATAAATGATTAGTTAAGCTGTAAAAGTGGAGGAGCAGAAAGAATGCCCGAGGGTGGCTGTTGCTTAGGGGGACTTTTTTAATGTAATTCCTTGGAAGTTTAGGGTTCTTATGACTTGGGCTATGTGAGTTCAATTCCCTCCTCTGTCTGGTGGGACTGAACCCACAATTCCCATTTCCCAGTCTGGTCAAGCTCCAGTAAGGGAACACAGATCAGGCCGCTCTCCATCTTTCTCATTAGCATTCCTTGCAACTGGATAGATATTCCTGGAAAGTGAGGTGGGAATCCAGGCAAACTCTCTCAGAGATTGTTCTTAGCACTGGGCACCCAGGCTGTTCCCTCCTTGTCCCTGAACAGCACAAGGATTTTATTCCAAGTGTACAATGGGAAGGACCAGGGATGCACCTGTAGTGGCCTCAGGTCTGTGCTCACCCGAGAGATGGACAATTCCTGTTGGGATCTTTGCTAGACTTCAAGGACTGAGGTTGTAAACTTGCAGTTCCCACACCGGCAGGAGGCTTTAACGGGAATTCTGTTGGGTGTGCTGTGGTGGATCTCCCTCAGTTGCTTTTCTTAGAACTGTTCCATTTTAAGCTCAGTATTTCTGATTGCTGAGAGGGACACGACAGCTCAGCACTGAGGTGCTCACACCAGAGGGGGGAAATTTCAGTTCTGGGCACTGTGACTGAAAATTCCTGGCTGCTCCATTTTCAGAAGGTGGCATTAAAGCAGGGTCACTGAGTTCAGCAGGAAAACAGATGAGCTGCATTAGATGAAACCTCAGTTTAGAGTCAAGTCAGATGCACGATTTTCAAACCCTGTTAACCATTATCTTGGTTTTAGTGTATATTGCAGTTTGCTCCCCTGGCTCTTCTCTAAATTTTGTTATCTAGAAGGAAAATTCTGCTAAGACCAACATGAGGAAGTTCCTTCTGATAGAAGGAGTCAGCATTTAAATTACTGCAACATTTCAAAACAGGGAGATGAAGGGGAAGCAAACAAGATGCTGTCTATATACTTGAAAATATACATGTCTGTTGGCAGACTGTTAATTTCTTCATGCCACATCCATCAAGGACATGAAGCTTTTAGGAAGAGGTGGAATTGGGTACCCATTGCTACTAAAATTATTAATACAAATAGGCTGGGGAAAATGTAGCACATGCCTTGATTTTTCTCTCTCCACTGCATGGATTGAGGTTAGGGCAGGAGACAGACATAAGGGAGGGGGCAGAAAGAAGAAGCAGCACAAAATAACTGCAAACACAAAATGTTATGTTGCCTTATGTCTTGGTATGTTACTGCTCTTCCGCCTTCTGCAAGGCCCTCAAGACTAATTGGTTTCATTGTCATTTTATTTATATATACATATATACACATTCATTTGGGGCTTAACTAGTAACCTGTAACTATGGGAATGGAGGCTGCCAGCACACCTGTGATGACACAGATACTGGTCCTGTGTGTGGTTGTCACCAGAAGTACGCCCTGCACTCGGACGGCCGAACCTGCATTGGTGAGTCCTGCTCTGCAGCGCCTTTTATTTCCTATTCCTCACAGAATACACGTGTCTACACATTATGTGTGTGTGCATATGAGTGTGTGTGTGTGTGTTTGAACCTCCCAGGGGTTCAGCAGCACTGCTGAGAGAAGTGTGGGGCAGCAGTTCCTGCCGTGGCTGAGGTCACACTTGGCAGAGAGAGGAGCATTTGTGCATGTTCTGTCAAAACGTGTGTTAATGAGGTATCCCCTTTGTTACTCACGTGCAACTTTTGTTTCTCTTCATAACTCTATTAATTTTGGAAGTTAAAAGGTGTAGAACATAATTTTTTAAGTAAAAAGGCATAGAACATAATTTCCAGCTCTTCCCTTCACTTTCATGAGTCAAGACTTCCTTGCACAAGCAAAGTTAGGAAAATGATCTTCTCTTCTAAGCTATTATTGGGGAAAATTAGTCATCAGGATGTGCCTTCTTCCCTGTTGTATGATTTATGATTCTAAAAATTATAATACCTGTAGTGAATAAGTTTTCATTCAGAATATCAGTAGAAAAAAGCTTTTGAAGAGATGGAGCATCTTGGGAGATGCTGTGCAAACATTTATGATTAGAAAATGTATTATTTGCTTAACACCATTTCTTTCCACTCTGCTTTAAAATAAAAATTAAAAAAAAAAGAAAAGAAAAGAAAAAAGCATATTTTTGCATAGTGCAAGTTAACATTTGAAAATTCTTGGTGACAGATCAGAATCTAACATCCATAATGTTTTTTTCATTGGTGAGGGCTTTGAGAGCAGGTTTTATTGAATGGATAATTGATCTTCTGTTTATTATCATTCACTAATACCCTTGGATTGATGTTTTATTTTGTCCAGCATGTAAAAAATGATTTGAAAAGCTGTGTACACTGCACCTGTTTTTTTACTTTTTTTTCCCATTTTTATAATGTAATACATACAACTCCATGTTACATTCCTTGGTCTTGTGATGTAAGTCACATATTACTGCCTGTGCTGATTTTCATCCCTCTAAATAGTTCTTTCTCTTAGAATACTTTTAATTTTTTTTTTATTATTATTTTTTTTTTTTTTACATTTTTATTCCTGCTTTCTGGTGATGGTTCCTGATTGCCTGTCTTGTCTGATAACTGACGTTTATTAATTATTTACAGAGAAAAAAAAAGAAAAACAAAAACAAAAACAAAAACTCAAACAAAAGCCTCTATTGCAGCCTGATCCCATCTAGAACTTGTTAAAACCAAAACAAAACAACTTCTTGTTACCACTCAACCATATAGTGTTGCCACAAACAAAACCTGCCAGCCTCCTCCTCCTCCTCACTTCAGTGACTCCAGTGTTTGCTGTCTTCAGTGGTGTATCTTTTCCACGCATCACTGCAAGAATGCAAACTTCTGCAATGCCAGATAAATACTTGTTGACCCTTTGTCTAACATATTTTGTCTTCGTTTGCTTGACTTAACCTTTTATTTTTTTTTTTTATTTTTTATTTTATGTTTGCTGCATGTGAAAGTCCCTACTTGCATTTTTTTTCATTTTGGTTTTCCTAATCAGCAATTCCCTTTTCCTAGAAATCATTTTATTTACCCAGCTGCTGCTTCTCCATTGCTCTCCTGTCATCAGAAATCTTTAATTTTATTTCACCTACTGATCACCTCTTCCCACACTTGTTGACTGTTTCTGTGTCTTTCTAACGAAGCATAACCAAAGTCCTCATTCTGCTGTATGAAACTCTTACATGTAGGATATCAGAGACTACCTTGTCAAATGATCTTTGATGCCATCATCTTGCTCACTGCATGCTTCTAAAATTACTAAATCCTCTTCTTTGCAACATCTTTCCTAGCATTGAATGTTTAGCTAGTAGTGTTTCATAGACAAGCAGGCAACCAGCACTGCCCAAATTGATCTTTTTTTGTGTTTGTTTGGTTTGTTGTTTGTTTATTTTTTGGTGTTGTTTTTTGTTTAATTTGCATGCTGGTGTTTGGTTTCTCGTTCTCTGATGTGTCAGTGTGTACAAGACTATGGTGCATCCATCACCGGACTCTTCCTGCTCTCTCTGTCTGTCTTAGTCCTAGTCCTAGTCTTAGTCTTCTGCCTGCCACCTTCAGATCCTGGTGCCACCATCAGCCTGAACCACAGTTTGGTAGTTTGTTTAACTAGCCTTCCTGAATTTTAATTTTCATCACTAACACCTCTCTGGGGCGCTCATGGTTAGCTGTCTTCTCCCCCAGTAGGAATCCAGCTTCCTGTGTGTTGTTAATTACTTCACAGTCGACCACTCTCCCTTCTCACCCTCTTCCTTCCTCCTCTCCCTGAACTCCCTTGAATTTTTTTCCTGGGGTCTCCAAGGGAATTAACTCTCTAACGGGGATTTAGTGCTTTCATGCCTTGCTTCTTGGCTTCAGCTGTGCCATGCCAAGAAACTGTCTTAGGCAGCGGAAAATTGGGCTTGTGATTAACCAACTGCTCCATGTTTGTCCCTTACTTGTGTTTTAGAGAAGGATGAGGCTGCAATTGAGAGTTCTGAGTACAATGCCACGTCAGTAGCTGATGTGGACAAGCGGGTGAAACGGCGGCTACTTATGGGTAACACTTTTCTTCCACTTCCTTTGTTGTGCTCTCACTTTTGTCTGTGTGTGTGTTGGGGGGGGAGGTTCTCTTTGGTCTCATTTGGTTTTGGTCTCCTTTGGTTTTGCTTTGGCTTGTTGGTTTTTTTTGGTTTTCTTTTTTAACCCGACTTCATCTGTGTGGAAAGGTCACCGATTTTGTTAAGTTCTCATCTGTTGTACAACTTCATTTCTTGTTTTTAAACTTCTTTTTTTTTCCCAATGCTGCAGCTTTAATGTTCAATTTCCTCTGCATAGAAAGAAGCTTTTGCCATTAACCTTACTTACCTTTTGCAAGCTACTTTTTACATGTGGTTTGTGTGTTTGTGTGTATGTGTTGCTGTAGGATTCCTGAAAAACCTCCTGTTGCAGGCCTGCCTGTTGACTTAAAAGTGAATGATGATGATGATGATGATGATATAAATCAATGTTCTATTACATATGTGGTGTTAAATGAACAACTGTATTTGCCTAATTAAAATTTCCTGTGCTTTTGATTGAAGTGTAAATATTATGACTGGAAATTCATTTTTTTCCTTTGTGCAGCTGTTTCAGTAACCACTGAAAGATCTTTCCCTAGTGACTAGTGAGCTTCTAGTATGTTCTTCTTTCAAGACTGAAGCATGACTTGTTCCTCTGTGTTGTTGGAGCCTGAGAGTAGAAGGGAATAAGAAGTGCACTGAACAATGAGGATAATTCTTTATCTTCTGCTCTCATTTAACTCATTGCACACCCTTGTGCTTGTCTTCTTCACGTTCCATTTATGGCTGTTAGTGAGAGTGGCCTTTTCGGGAACGGACAGGGGAGAGTGGCTGGACCTCTGCCAGACCCTTTCCTTGTGACAGAGAGCACAGAGCCAGCAGTTTGGGGTTTTTCAGGTGGTTTATTTCTCTGTATTTTCCATTCTTATGCCCTGCTCACCACATACAATTATTTCCACTAGGTTTTAAATGTAGTGAGCATTGGTGAGATGTACCCATTTACAAGACAGGGATTCCCCACCCGCAGAAGAGCTTCTGGCAGGACAAGATTCTGCTCTTTTCCCTCAGGGTTACTATTTCATTTCTTAAAACCTACCTTGGCCTTTGGCAAGCTCAGCTCTGGCTGTGAGTGCCCACACCTCCCTGGAGTGACCACCTGTAGGAGAGCAGAATATTCACTTGGAATATTTAGTTGATTGCTGGGCTGGTAGTTGCAGTAGGTGACAGTATTTATGAAGTTGCCATATCACTTGTATCTTGCCACCCATGACAAACCATCCCCTCACCAGCAGTACAACCCCTGTGTTGGAAATGGCATAGTGTTATAACTCTGTAATGGTATTAGATGAAAATATTGGGGTAGAATATTTTCCCTCAAGTCAAAACCTGGGGGCATATGTCTCTTTATTTTTAGCTCATCCACGATTGTTAATTTGCTTGCAGGCCCAGCAAGTGATCCATATCAGTTTATTGTTTAATGATACACTATTTCAAGTCTTTTAAGCTAACAAGAGCTGTGAGGCAGCTCATCTTGCTTTGGAAATGTGCTATTAGCACTTTTAGCTGTCATTTCAAGAAGAACCATGGTCTCACAAAAAGTCAGGGGAAAGAAAATGTGCCTCAAGACCAGTGAAAAATGCAGCCCTATAGGTCTAAATGGTGAGTTTGCCTAATTAAAAATAGTATGTAGAATACAGTTTAGAGGTACTGAGCAACATAATGCACTGTGTTGATGCCTCACCCTCTCATAGAAGTAATTGTCCAATCTGAAAATAAGCTCACACTGCTTACAAGAATCCAGGAAAATGGCATGAAAAAGTTTATCATTAAAAAGATTAGCCTTCTTAATTCAACCAGCTCTGCAAGTTCCAAGCTGAACACAAACTGTGGAAATAGGTTTAGGGAGATAGTTTAAAATCCAGTTGGCAAAATACATTGTTTAGCTCTTTGGTACCGCCTGTATTAGCAGGTATCACCCAAGAGCTGACAGTGATTCCTTAGTAATACTCTAACTCGACCAGAAAAATTCAATTAGTGAGTGAAATCTAAGTGGGGGGCTTATCACTTCTCTACTTGTTTATTTCTTCTGATTTCTGATGCTCAGAATTGATTTATTTTTTAATGGATCTTACTCATTTCAGAAGTGTAGTGGCATTTCCATGAAATTCCATGCTGTCTTCAGATGTTTTCTAAACAGCTGGTTTAGAAAGTACTGGAAGGCTCCTCGGGAAACTTTTTTTCCCCAGCTTTTCTAAATGGACTGTGGTTTTTGGCCCTCCTGCAGGCAGTCTTGGGAGAGCAGGAAAAGTGGATGACTTTATGTAATTTTAGTAGTCTAATGAAAGGAGCTTTCAATTGCAAGTCCTGAGCTGATAATTTCTAGTCCCCTGTCATTTGCTGCACTCAAGTTGAAATCACTATGATCTGTATAACCCTCAATATCAGCCAAGATATTATTAATAATAATAAGATTATTAAATACTCTTATTTATTATGAATAATTGCTAAGAATAAGCTTCCACAAGATGATTTTGGGAGAACATTTTGCTGTCATCTTGCTAGAGCAAGACAGGCCACCTCTGTGTCTTAGGCTCATTATTACAGGGGCTGTGTCCTAGTCATGGTGTGGTCCTGTGACTTGGGGCTAAATCTTAAATAGAGCAAAGTAATATATACATTTTCTTCCTCCCTGTTAGATGCATTTTTGTCTAGGTCTTGTGAGGCAGACAAGAAACTGGTCTTCTCTCAAGACCTATGAGAAACTTTTCTTTAGAACCATCCAGTGATTTCTAGGAATTTTCATCCAGATTTTTCATAGTGTTTGGAAAGAGTCTGTGGATTAGGAAGAACATTCACCCTGCAGAAGTTCACACTCCCCCCCAGCATTTAAAACCAGAGCTGTACCACTATCTGTAAGGTCCATTTACACCCCCCTTGTTGAAGAACACCTTGCACTTACTATAAGCCAGCAGGGCACAACCAGTGTCTTCAGGTCTTAAACATTTGGTATATTTATCTTGCAGTTAGTTGAGCACTGCCTTCAGCTCTTAAAATTATGTTCAAATCTCTGTTTTGTGTGGCACAACACATTTTTTTTCCTGAAAACATTCTCAGTGTGTTTCTTAGGGGCATCATGGAGACCTTCTCCCTTTACCTTTACCTTCACCTTCCTTTTCCTTGGGAGCCTCTTTGCCACGACTGTTGTTCCTGTCACAGCATCACAGCATGAGACTGCCCTGCCTGGTTAAAGGAGTCTAAATCTAGCATGAGTTTGAAACCCAGTGGATCATGCATGCCCTGCCTACCTGTCTGAAAGCCATTCTAGTGTGGGCACACAACTTTAGAAGGACTAAATTTCTGCTCAGCCCTACTAATACACATATCCTCAAAATATCTGGTCCTGTGTCACGCCTTCGGCAACGGAGGTTGCTTTTATTCATGTTTCCATATCTCCTTTTGCTGTTGCAGCCCTGGATAGAATTCCTAAATCCAACAGCCCCACAGTGTACAACTGTAAAGATGAGTCATCCAGTAGTCCAGCTCCTTATCACTAAAAAAATTGTAAGTTTATCAAGTCCTGTGGGTTTAACATCCTTCTTGGCCACTGTCTTTCACTCAGAAAGGCTTCAGGGGTTTTATAGAGCAATTGTCTGAAGCTTTCTTTTACACAGAGTGTGATATTGTGGATACAAAAGTAGAGTTTGTAGCACCACTTATGCCATTGGGCTGCCTCATTAGAAATAAATCGGCTGCTCGTGTGCCAGGCAGCTTAAAACTTCCTCTCTGAGGAACCAGAGCTGTAAAAGTGTCTGGTATTAAGGAGATAATGCTTTGCTCTTTGGCTACTCTTTACATCAACTCTTAGAACCAAATAATTTTTTGTTGATGTATTTTTTTATAATGTCTTTAAAAATGCACTTGTTACAGTGCCATCATCACAGGCCTCCCAAGACTGCATGAGGTGTTTTAGCAACACAACCACGATGTTCTATCCATGATCTTACCCTCTGATCAGCTCTTTTGGAAGACCCATTTCTCACTGTGTTTCATTTTCCTTCCTGTACCCTTTAGCAGGCAGATGCTCAGGTTCATTTGGGCTTGACCTCAGGTGACTTCAGAACAACTGCCAAGGCTTTGTTCATCTTCCTCACCTTCAGCCCACCTTTTCCATTCTTTCCAGAGATCCCTGTTATAAGAACTCACTTTGGCAATAAAATGTTCTTGCTCTGGTTGTAAGGCTGGTTCCTTCTTGTCACAAGAAGAGAGTTTTACAAAGTTCTTCTGGATGTAGAAAAGAGCAACAGGACACTGAGCCAATCTTGAAGTTAAGGGAGCACAGTAATTTCCCTGGGAAGTATAATGGTGCAGATAACAGTAATGCCATTGCTACACATGTCTTCAGAAACCCAAACTCTTCCCAGAAATTCACTCTTTCATGAGACAAGTTCAACTCATTTTGTGCCAGGGCAGCTTAAGATTTTTCTGGTGGACAGTGACTTCTTGGGTCATCAATGAGGTTATTTGCCACCTACATCAGAAACAGTGATGCAGTTCTCTTCCCTTGAAGCTGTCTCCCAAGATCCCTACAAATTATTTAATGTCAGTTGGTCAGCTCTTTCATCCAGTCTCATGCCTCCTGAAGGTACCTGGAAACATCAGCCAGGGTAAATGTGTTTATCCTGTCCTGGCCAAAGCTGGTTTGATTGCAGATTTTTAGCCCAGTGCCTACAAAGGATTTTAGTGAGCTGCTCAACTCATATTAAGAAAAAAAAAACCCACAATTTGAGCTTATCATCATGCCCTACAGCATTTGCAGCAAAGGGAAGCATTTCAGCATCTGTTACATCAAACAGAGAGATTTACAACCTTAGAGCTTAGGTTTACCCATTTGAACCAAAAGTGGCACTCAGCTTCATATATCTTGAGTCATCTGAGCTTAATAATCAGACCTGTGGTATCTTTTCCTATCTAACGTTTAGGCTACCCTGTTCATCCTGGACATCAAGCATGCTTTTGTCTGGAGCACCTGATTGCCTCAGTGGCAGAGAGGTACCTGGTTATAGCTCTTTTCCACACCAAATGACCTCTGCAGGTGACAGGTTGTGTCAACTGATTGTTAGAGAGCAGAGGTAAAACCATCTGATGTGAGCTGAGCACACTCCCCAGGAGTTCAGGACAGAAAGGCCATCTGAAGCACCATCCTTGATTCTGCACTTGCCCCTCACAGAGGCTTCCAGGTTTCATGCAGTTCTTAGCAGAGCATTCCTCCACATTCCCTGTTTCCAATGAATTCAGATCCTCCTTCAGGTATCTTGCATAAAGTAGGGATTGCAGAGGGCACACACCCAGTGTGTGAACTTTATATTGATCATGTCTTGTCCCTGTGCACATCCACAAGGTCAGCCACCCTTCTCCCCTTTTTTCCTTTAGTCCACCTGGAAATTCCTGGGATTCCAGAGCTCAGAAGAACTGATGGTGTGGGACTGTGTGGTCTTAAGGCTAAAAAAAAAATCTCAGGTCTTAACTTGCAAGGATCTGTGCCCTGTATGAACATGCACATGAACAGCAGATAAAAGACTTCTAATTTCTCTGATGTTCTTTTTCCTTCCATCTCTCCATATGACACCTTGAGGGGGTTAATCTTTCTACTGAAGACCATGAGCTTGGTAGAGCAGCAAGAGGGTGTTATGGCTTCTGGATTTTGGAATCATAGAGTAACTTGTGAATTTTCTAGTCCACTGTTGCTTCCAGTCTGGTGTCTTGTTTGTTAGGAATTTCAAGACTTAATTGCATTGAATCACTGTTTTCTCTTCAGCAGAGACATACAGCTCTTTCTCCATTACAGGAAAATAGAATCCACAGAGTTAACAAGAATTACCAGAGTCTCATAATTAAATTTAAATTCTCCTGCAACGTTTAAAATGATGGCATATCAATATGGAAACCTTCCTTGTGTATCCTTTCAGTCATCCAAGGATCTTTCCTCTGCTGATTCAGTGTGAATAACTTCTCCAAAATCAAACCTCTCCCTTGAAATACTGTATAAACCACACAATTATTGTGTAGTTCATATGGAAATCCACCATTTTCTGCATTTCAGGCCTGTATGGTAGAGCCATACTTAGCTTCTTTTCAGCTCAGGAAAAGGAGCTGTAGACCAGTAGAACCTACTGAAGCCATGCATTCTTAACCTAAAAAAAAAAAAAAACCTTTCACCTGATGAGGGTTTTCTGTCAAAAGCCTTTTCTTCGTGAAAGTAAGTTTTGTGGGAAGACTCAGGTTTTCACAGTGCTTTTGCTTGGAATGATCTTCAGAAATAGGGAGGCAGGATGTCCACAGGAGTCTTGTCAGAACATTCATTTGAAATGTGAGGAAATCATACTGAAGGCCCTTTCTTGGTGCATTGCCACCCATGTTCAAGGGAAATGTTGGTCTGTGAAGTCAAACTGACTCATTATTGCCTTATGAGGGTGTTCCACCCTTGGGGCCAGTCTTGATAACCAATAGCCTGATAAGGGCTGGGATTCTTCAGGTTCAATAAACATAAAAGCATAGAAAATGTGGTTTTCTGACATGGCATTTAATGCCCTAACTACCAAGCATTGGAGTACAGAGTGCTTCGAGCTCTGGTTTGCCATTAGAGAATTTCCACAAGGTTGTTTGATTCCAGTGTGAGTTAAAAACAGATTCTGCAGACTTCTTCTTTGGTTTCTTTCAAAACGGAATTTTGAAGAGTTCCCAGGTGACACTACTCCCAGTTTTCTGTCTCAAAGAGCAGGGAGGTGGACAAGCTGGTGTTTGTTTTCAAGCGTTCTTTCAGAGCAATTAACTTCGATCATAGTTACAGCCTACCAAGGGTCACTTTAAGCCAAGAGCACCTTTTCAGTCTGTACTTTAGTCCCTAGCTTTGTTGTGCTGCCTCCTAGGACTCTTTCCAGTTGCTTAAAATACATCTTTATTTTTCTGAATGGCTTTTCCCTGACTTAGAACTGCTCGCTGACAGCAAACCAAGCGTGTGACTCTGTGTGCACCACAAACCTCTTTGTGCTTTAATCAATAAAGAATTTAAAACATATAACTAACAGGCATACTGCTGGGAGGCTCCCTGACTCAGTTACTGGCTGTGAAACCAAGACCTTGCTTTAACTCCTTCTGTCAGTTCTACTTTGCTGTATGAAATCATAGCAAACAGGGGGAAGGAATCCCTGAGGTCATTCATGCATTCTCTCTCTCCCAAGGGCAGGTCCTTTCATCTCGAGTTATCGTCACTTTTATTCACTGAGTTTGTGAATGGTGTGCTATTTCCTGTAAAAATCCCTTTTCTTCATTTCTTTGCTGATGATAAAGACTCTGACCTTATCCAGAATTCCTGGCAGTACCTTCCATTGTTTTGCTTTTCCATTTTAAATGAAAGGATTTGTCCAAGGTCAGGAGATAATGCTTCTTGGCAATGCTCAGAGTATTTCAGGTTTTCTTAAATGCAGCTTCTCTGTGTAGAAAACACACCACAGCTCTTAGTACTAATTTTAAGGGACCAGACTGAACTCACAGGGTGCTTATAAAACACCTGATCCAAATCTATCAAGTGATGTTCCCTAAATATGTCACGTTCCCCGAAGAGGAATCGATCTTCACACATTCCCGATGTGGCAGTGCAGAATTCTCATCCTATTTTCATGCAAATAAAATTCTACCAATCATGAAATTGCAAGGAAATGAGGAGACAAGCATAACGAAGGGAAGAATTCCACATCCTGCAAGTTACCCTTTCTGTCTCACCTTTTTCATTCCCTGTATATGAAGCTCTTTCAGTTTCTCCTTCATCTGTTCACAGCTATTTGTTTCTTTCATTATACTCCTGTGAATGCTCTTTCTCTCTCCTTTCAGCATCACAGAGCAGAATTTGCATAAGAATGGCATAGTTCTCCCTTAACTGAAAATTGAAATATTTTAGTTGTGTGTTTAGGTTCTTCTTGTGCCTGTTTGTCCTTTGGGTCCCTCCTTGTTCCCTCATCCCGTGGCACATAGAGCATGTACTGCCACTTGCAGTAAAATTCTCTTTATGGATGGCAGCAGCAGCCTTACCATGTGTTCTTTGTCTCATGGCTTTCTTACTCATACTGCATATTCCCTCTTACTTCAAGGCAAGCTCAGCTTGATGATTTTTTTTTTTTTAAATGGCCTGAGTTGAGTTTTAATCTCTTCCAAGTCTCAGGCTTTCAGAATTTGTGTAAATTTGGTCAGAGTCTGAGGGGGCTCCAGAGTGTGGGTTTTTTATTCAGTTAGGACTTTTATCCGGTCCTGCAGTTCACCTGCACACAGCAGTGATGCCACTAGTGCTTAAAATTGTTTCTGTATGGTTCTCTGTACAACATAAAAGTTAAGAGGAGGAGGGTACTGTGAAAACCCAGTGGAATCCTGGTGTTGGTCCTTATGAAGGCCCTAAAATGCTGCAGTGATGCAAAGCATCATTACAGACAATGGCAATTCATGGTTTCAGATTAGACCTTCTCAAAATTCCCGAAGCCGTATATTTGTCTTTCTTTAACAGATATCCTTAACCTTTCCTCACTTGTTCAAAGTTTGTGTTTCGCTGTGAATTAGATACACAGAAATAAACTCCTTTTTATGTGCTTAGGATAGTTAAACAGGTTACCCCTTGGTTCAGGCACAGTAGCAATTTACAACAGCTTTAGGTACAGCACAGCTGCTGAGAAACCCTTTTTGCCACTCCAGTTTCCAGGCAGCATTACCTCAGAGGCACCTCTTTAGGAAAAACTGTTCAAGGGAATCCATGCATCTCATACTTTCACTGGCTAAAACAGTGAGTGCACTAAAACTGATATTCCTCTTGCAACATTTAGCCTTCAGTTACATCAAGGTAGACTCATGTGTCTGACCCTTGAATTTAAGACAGTTACCTGAGCATAATATACTGTGGTCATGTGCAAAATTCAGACCAGGTGCAGGAGGAGATATGGTTACACTCTGAGTACTGTTACTCATAACTTTGCTTGGACTGTGACCTACTTTGATAGCACCTGATATCATCTCTGAATTCAGGCTCCTCCATCTCGAATTGCACTTTGGCTAGCATTAAAATTGACTCAGAATAAGCTTCCCTAGGATGGCACAGATTTTGAGAGCAAAACCCAACCACCTGACCCCCGTGAGCTTTAGGCTACTGCAAATGAATTCCAAATAAAGGCAGTTTGAATGGCTGGTTTGCTTGCCCCATGGTCAGTGTTATCACTTGGGCAATCATGGGAACTAAGCAGGGGGAAAAAGCATTTTTCCACTTCCATGTCTTCCTTTCAGCTGTACTTACTGCTCACCATGTCAGTCTTTTACAGAAATCTGGCAAACTTAGGCAATATTCTTTGTTTTGGGGGGGCTGTCATCCCTTTTATTTGCAGCCTACCTGTTGCTGCAAAAAATCCTTTTCCTCTGCCTTAGTACAGGAGCTCAGTCCAACCTTCCTCTCTGATTCAGAGATGGAAGTTGTTATCTGCTCTTTCCAGTCATTGTGTTAGGATCAAGAATTAGAAAGCAACTAGGGTTTTCTGCATCCTGTTGACTTCAATTTGCCATGCTGGGTAACAGGAAAGATCAGGTGTTTACCTTGTCCAGTCTCACAGACCTGTGTAATTTTGTTCTACTTTGCACCATATCTCAGTTCCTGTAAAATTGGGTTGGATCTTACTTCAGATTGAACCAGGCTGCCAAAAATGAGTAGGACAGATTTGCCTGATTTTGACCAATACCCTTAAAATCACATCATGTTCTTTTGTTCATGAGACAAATTGAAGTCACAAAAATTTGCCTTATTAAATAATTGGCTACACCAAACAAAAACAAACAAACAAAAACAGGTTGAATTAGAAGCTTGTGTTTTAAATGGTCATGTTTACTTGTTTCATAAAAGAAGCTGAAAATCAGTTTTTCAGAAATGTTCTCAAGCCATATCCCATATTGCAATATCCCATAGTTACTGTTTTTTCTTTATATATATACATATACATATACATATATATATATATATATATAAAATTGTTAGAGCAGTAAATATTCTAATGGAGTAAACCATAGGTAAAACATATTGGTAATGATTTTAGTTATTTCTTGTCCATGGGTCCATTGAGCAGATTGTACCAGAAATAAGAGCTTACACTGGAAAAACACAATGTAATTTCTCCCAGATTGCCTTATATAAATAGATGTCCTGTTCTTTAGATCCCTGTTTCTTTCTGAATTTTCTGGTAGGAATTCAATAAGGATGTAGATAGGGCTACAAACATCACTTTTAATTAACAGCAAAGTCTAATTGTTTCAAATTGTGAGCTTTATCATAATTCAGAAAGAATCTAAATGTCAGTTCTGTGACACTGCTTTACTTGTGTCTTCTTGTTCTTTTTCTGCTCCCTAAGCAGAACAAGAAAAATAAATAAGTAATTTGCTTCTGCTCTTCGTTTGAGGCCTAAAAGTTGTATTTGCTTTTCAAATATAAAGTTTGGCAGTGCTGCGGTGAAGAGTGAGTTGAAGTCCTTACCACCAGAAGCACAAGGTGGTCATGCACTTGGGTTTCTGTTGTGTATTGGCCTCAGCTCTCCTCTTTCATGTGGCTCCCAGGACCTCGTTCCCACATTCTGCTATTCATGTTTGCTTTCTTTTCCCAATGTTTTCTCACGACCTTGAGTTTAAGGAGTTTCATCAATACATCTCTCCAATAATCCAGAATGTTAGAGGTACTGTCACATGTCCTCCTGCTCACTTGGGTCTTCATTCTGCTAAAGAGTTTGTCATGTATGAAAGTCAGAGTCACTAGGAAAGTTGAAGGGTATTTATCCTTTTCGGTTTGTTTTACTAAATCTATGTGAAAATAAGAAAAGCTGGCTTGATTCCTTCTATTTATATGTAGAAATAACTCTTGTTCACTGAGTGACCCTTACCCTATAGATCCAGTCATCCATGCCATGGGAAAAAAAAAATTGTTGTGTCTATTCATTTTCACTGGATGTCATCCAGAAAGCAGAAATATTACTGCTTATGTTCATCTTGTGCTGATGAACTACAATAAAGGAGTCTTCATGTGCCAGAGTTAATCTGCTAACATAAGATTTACTGCTCTTTGCAGTGCCATGCCAAACCTAACCTCCAGTGCCTTTTCCTGGCTTTTAACCGTAACTCTTTACTCCTGGCAAATCATCTTACCCTTAAACTGTTAAAGTTTTTAAATCACCTGAAAGGTTTTCCCTTCTCTGAAAGATCAAATGGTGTGATATGTTGGCCTACACATGCACGAACACAGATAAGTGGAAATGCCAGCAGAAGAGTTCTTCAAGCAGTAGTTTTAACCTCTAAGTCTATAAAACAGTCCTTCCCAGAGGAGTAAATGAAAATCAGAACTATATTACTTAAACAGTTTGGTTCAGGTCCTGCAAGTTGTATTTAAGGTGAGCAAGAACTCTGCCTGAAAATAAGGAATTGCAGCCTCAGCTCCATTCCCAGAAAAACATGTCAATCCATTTGTTAGCTGTGCCTTATGGCAGTTATATGCAAATCTATTTGTGTACTAATTGCCCTTTCTAATTAATGTTATTATGTAGCAAACGTGGCAAAAAATCTAAAATCTATCCAGAGGAGCACTTGTGAATCTGTCTGGACTCAGAGTTCTGTCTGTGCTGGTAATGCAACCCCTTTCTCTCAGTTTTTTCTTAAGTGCTAGGAGCTCATTCCACAACTGATGTAGAGACCTGTGCCAGTGCAAAAAAAAAAAAAAAACAACCAAAAAAACCCCAAAAGAAACCAGTTACACTTCTTTTTCCCCCTATTTTAAAGCAGTGAAGTCCCTGCAAAGGGCCAGTCTAAGTTCACCTCGAGGACAAAGCGGAGGCTGCTTTAAAATAAAATAATCTTTTAGTACTAGTCAATTGAAAGATAAAGCCTGTTCTGTGTAAATAATTTTTGATCAATGTACTGTTCTAAGGCAATTCCCAATTAGCATATCCTGTAGCTTATTGTCAGACCCTGTCCACAGGGTACAATTGTGACACAGGCTGTGAATATTCAGCAATAGGAGTCTGTAAATCTGAGTAAGTAATGACAAAGCCTCTTTAGGGAAGGAGGTGAGCTGAGCAGAATAATGGAAATCTTGGGGGGCAGTGGGGTATTTTAATTTAATCAAAGCCAGAGCAACTGAAAAAGATACTATTAAAAGGACTTGCTTTCTGAAGTAAATACTTTTCAGATAAATGCCCAGTTCAAACTGACGTGCTAAATTGGCATCCTTACATCCACTCTATTCTGTGGATCAAAGCAAAGTTAATCATTTCACTTGCCTTTTATCTATTTTATGGATGTGTTTGTGAGTGTGATGTGTGAGCTTGTGCATGTGTAATGTGTGTGCATGTGCATACATGAGTGGAAATAATGGCAAAGAGGGGAGGGGTTTTGCTTTTTTCCTAACGAAGTTGAAGATTTTTTTATTTTTTTTTTAATGTAGTGGTACCTCACAGTCACTGCCCACTGTAGTAAAAGCTCAGAAATATTGCAACTTTCTCCTGCCTGTGTTTGCCCAGCCACCCTTCTACATACTACAAGCACTGGGAAATTTCAATGACACAGCTTGGAATGGGTTCAGTGACCTCAATTATGCCCTCCCACCCACTCCAAACTCCTTTCAATTTGCAAAAAGCTTTAAGTGGACAAAACCCAGATGCCTTTTGCTTGTAGTTCAGTAAGAACAGATTGGGCATGTAGATTCTTGTCAAAGTGATATATGTAGTTCATTTTCCATTAACTCTTTCTTAACTAAGGATTTTCAATTCTCAGTTCCAAGTCTAGCACGCTGCTTTGCTTTCTACTGTTTTTTAGAGTTCATTATGCCTACAACATCATTTAAAAGTTTAGCCTGAAATGCCTCAGCTAGACATTGACTGATACAAAGCAGGCAGAAGGTTTGGTTCTGCTTTTAGAGGCAATCACCTTTTTTTCTCGTTTTTAAACTTGTTTCCTACGTAACAACCCATCCTGTTGTCTAAGGCGGTTGAAAAGTAACTATAATAAGGAAAATATCCTGGGAGGAGAAAGAAATCATGACTTGTGAAAACGATTTCCCAGTCCAGTCCAGACCAGTACGTGGGCCCTGACGACCTTGCGAGCTCGCTTCGGTTGCCTTGCTTAAACTTACATTGCTTTCAGTATGCTGTGACACTGTGATATCCCAAATACGTTGTAATACTGTAATATCCCCAAGAGCCAGTGCCTCTCCCCTCCCCCAGAACATCTCATTACACTCCCTCTCTCCCTCTCCCTCTCTCCCTTTCTCTCTCCTTCTGCAGAAACATGTGCTGTCAATAACGGAGGTTGTGATCGGACGTGCAAGGACACGGCGACAGGGGTTCGGTGCAGTTGCCCAGTTGGATTCACCCTGCAGCCTGATGGGAAAACGTGCAAAGGTCAGCCTCTGTTTGCTTTGCAATGCATCATTTGCCTTCAGTGCTTCCAGTAGAAGATTAAATATCAAGTTATTTAATCAATACTTTCAAGTTAAGGCGATGCTGGCGTAGGGATTGCAGTTGAGTTCATTCGTTTTCTCCCCCCTGATTTTTCCATGTGTCCCTCCCAGCTCAAAATATTCTGTGATTTTGGTCATTTTTCTTTCTATGTATTAGAAGGTTTTATTACTGCAAAGAAATGAGATGCAGAGGTCAAGCTGTTTCGAGCTGAGCAGAGATTCAGATGAGCAACTCTGGGCTGCAAAAAGCCTTTAGTTTCAAGGATATTCTTGTAAAACTGCGCTCATCTAGAGGTGTCTGAATTTGTCTGTTGAAAAAGCAAGTTAAGATTCTCAACCAATACTTTGTAATCTGCAGATAATCAGCTGGTTATCACTAAGATAATCAGCTGTTTATTACCAAGGGAAGGCAGGTATAGCTCAGGAAAAAACCCAGACACTTGTCCGTTTCTGCACCTTCAAACAAAAGTAGCAACAAAGGAAAACCAGAATAACCTTTACAAATGCACGGGTCTAAACCACACGGCTGGTGCTCAGGTTTTACTGCTCCAAAGGCAGCACAAGACCCTTGGTGTTTTTTGTCCCTCATGGGTGTGTTAAAACCAAGGTCAGGGGAAGAGGGGACAGAACAGAGCATCTGATATCACTGTCAGCATCTGTCCTCAGTTAAGGAGACAGGGACAGTTCTCAAATATCCCTCCAAAATCACACTTGATGGCATGTGTGTAGATTTGGATACATGTTGGTAGGGCCAGGCCATCCATCAAGCATTGTCCCATCTTCCTTTTGAGCTTCCTTGCAAAGCACTCGGTGATGGACACCCAGGAGGACATTGCATATATTCTTGTCACAGAGAACACTTCTTATCACTCAGTGACTTGGCATAAGCTGGCCTAACTTGCTAGAAAATTATTATGACTCTTTTTTCCTTCAAAATACACAGAAATGTCAGAATACCTTCAGTCCAGGGCTTGATGTTACTTAAAATAGTAAACCCCACAAAAATAAACAGAAAATGTGTGGTTTCCTCTTGCTCCAGGCTGAAAAATCCCAGTGCTTGGGCATGATCCTGTTAGTATTTATAGAAATAACAGTCCATTTTGCCTGTTTATTTGAAAATAAAACATTTAAGCTGCCATTGCACACAATGTTAGTAGTTAAGGGTGAGCTTACATCAAAACCCAGTCATGTGAGTTCAAGCCACATAAAAATAAATCTTCATTTTTACCGGCAGAACAGTAACAGTGATTCCACCAAGTGCTTAAAAAGGAGGGATTTTAATAATGTAACATACACCTAGGCTTGATCATAATGTTTATTATTGAAACTGTGTCATGAAAAAACAAAGATTAATTCTAAATTTAGACACTTGGCCAGAGAACTAACATGGAACAATATTTATATAATAATCAAGTCTGTAGTTAGTCCTATCTCAAATCTTCATTCACGAAGCCAGCCATGATCATGAGTTAGTCCTATAGACAAAATGAAATATTCAACTGATCCTCAAACCAAGTACTTTAGCTCCAAGCTCTTTCACTTCTTGCTTTTCCTCTGTTTTTATGAGTAGAGAATATAAGAAACAGAATTATGATGCTGCAGATTATTCTTTACTTTCCTAAAATAAGCAGCAACTGGAAAATAACTTACATGGTTTAAATAACCAACCAAGCCATTTCTTTTTAACTTTTATTGGCATTTTAGGAAATACTCTTCCCCATAAAAAGGTAAAATATATGTTTTGAATTTAATTTATTTATAATTTATATTGCGTTTATCTAATATGAGATTTCTGGGCTAAGATTCTGCTTTCCTGAAGCTGAAGTAACTTCCCATTTAAACCTGTGCTCAAAGGATCCTGCACTTCAACTGAGCAGTGAAGTTTCTTCCCTTCAAAGCATCTTCAGGGATCATGTCATATCCTGTCTTTCCTGGGCACAGTTTCCAAGTCCATCAAGTGTCACAGCATGTCCAAGTGAGCTTTTCCATGGAAGCCTCATTTTAAGAGAGGTTATGTTTCTAAATGTGGAAGAAAGACATGCCATTGTCTGTTAAAGGAAGGCAGAGGTACAGGGCATGTAAGTAAAGCCGAAAGGAACTGGAGGGAAAAATTGATGATATATTAACTGCAAAATGCACTTGTGGGTTGAGCAAAAATGATTAATATGTTTAGGTTTAATTTAGCAAATAATGTTCACCAAAAATAATGTTTTCATTGGAAAGTTTGTGACTTTTTAGTCAGTTTTGGCATCTTGCTCTCTTAAGACATTTTACATTATGGAGTTGCTTAGATTCAAAGACTCAGAGAAACATCTGAACTTTTGAGCACTGCAGGGTGGCCATTGTGTAATTTATTAATCTGTAATTCTAGATCACTAGATGACTTCCTCAACAGTGGGCTTTTGCCATAATGGCATTTTATAGAAATCTGTTGACACTTTTCTTCCTTATTTTTTACAAGGGAATCAGTTAAATTTAAAAAAGATGAAATAAATAAAAATACAATTTTTCTAAATAACAAAAATTTCTAGATGGTTCTGTTCAAAAATCAGAACTAATCTGGCTTAGGCATTGTATAGACATGTAATGGGGAAAAAATTTACTGTCCAAAATGCCCACAGATTTTTGTTTAGTAGTTTGGAATTACATTAATTGTTTAGTATAGAAAAAAGGCAAATAGACACTAAAAAAATGGAAAGACAAGTTCTTAAAAAAGAATATATGCAAACATACTTGATTGTCAAAAGGTGGCAAATAAACCCTACTAAATGTAACTAACTGTGCTGTACTTTGTTTGCAAATATCATATTTCCCATTCTATAGTTCTATCAGAAAAGCTGGCATGAATTTAAAATTCTGGTATTTTTCCTGGCCCTTTCCCAATTCATCAGAGGGTGGAAGGTGCAGGAAAACAATTTCCAAGCAATACAAGGAACTGCCTTCAGTGGGTTTGGATGTTGAACTCTTCCACAGGCTCAGTGGGAAATGAGGGTTCATTGCACCTCAAAGAATCAAGCTCCTTTTGTTAATGCAGATTACAGTCTGGTTTATATCAAATGTCAGTAAAATGGGGCAAATTTGTTGTGGATATGGTTTTAACATGGAATATGAACAGGTATCTGCACAGCCAGTAGGAAAACTACTGTCACAGAAGGTTTCTTTGGTTTCTGGAAACTGGAAAAATCTTTTTTATCTCTGATTGTTTCTCCCTTTCATATATTACTTCCCTGATCTTGTAGTGAAATAAGAGCAAAATTGTCTGTGGTCTGGTTAGAGGGACCTTCAGATGTATAAATGGAGGCTGGAATAGAAGTTCATTAACCTTTTGCTGTTCTTTAAAAGTCAGTCTGGACCTCAAGTCTTCCCTCAGCTGGCTTGGCACACAATGGAGAATGCTCCTTTATTCCTGTCAGCTTTCCTGTCAACTTGGCTTTTAATAAGCCAAGCCATGGAGGCTTTTGACAGCTAAGAGAAGAGACATTCCAGGCAAAAAGAGTTCCATATTCTCCCTCTAATTAACGCTATTTAATTTCTCCTGCCATTGTAACTGGGTGATCCCAGCTTGATGCTCAGTTCATTTGATGCTGTCCATTATTGTGCTACACAGGACAAAACAGTGTAGTTCATTTCCTTAAATGCCTCCCGAGTTATCCCACAGAATTCAGCTAATTCAGCCAGAAAGGGAGCCAGAGGATTAAAAGGCATAGTAGCCCAGGGTGCCTGATGCTCATTGCCTCCTCCCCACTTTTTAATATCCCCTGAGTTGTGCATATCAGGGGTTCTGTGGTCCCAAGCCCCCTTGTTTGTTGGTTTCTGTGCATCCTTCCTGCTGAGAACCCTTTCCATGGATCTGTAATCTGCCCTCAGTGAGAAGATTCATCAGTCCAGCATTTCAATTCTATTAAATACAACTTAAGTAGCTGGTAAAGCAGGAGGTTCATTTGCAAAAAAAACTTGTGGGGTTCAAGAGGAGTGAAGTCAGACTAGGTTAGACTTAGCACAGAATTCTGAAGGTTGTTTAAATCCATCTGATAAATTGCATCAAACAATAAAGGGCAGCTACAGAAAGATGGGAGACAAGCAGAGTAAGGGAGCATTCTTCTCCCAGGACTTAGAGCAGAGAAGGACAGGGAATGATGGCAAAACATGATGTCTGGAGAGAGACAGGGACTCTTAGGGTTCTCTAAGTGAATTAGAGCAAGAGGAAGGGCCTCAAGCTTCTATAGCATGGTGTAAAATGTAGGACCATGTGCTGCCTTTCTGCCTCAGGACTTAAAAAAGAAACTGTACCCCTAGGGGACTCCTGTGCCCAGAATGATGCAGCTTCCCAGCACTGCACACAGGGACACAGAGGCCCTGTGCAGGGTGCAGCACTTGCTGAACTCCTCAAGTCAAACAGCAGAGCAAATAAAATCTTTAAGCAGGAGAAGAGAAGCATAACTGGATTTCTAAGGGTCGTGGAGCAAAAGCCACTTGTCAAATATGACTTTTCCATAAACATCCATGAAGTGATGCCCAACTTTGCAATGTCCCTTAGATGTTTTGTAGTAGCTATGTGTTATTTTGTTTAGCCTAACTTAGTGTTTTGCATCATTTCATTTGCATCCTGTGACAATCCACCCTTAAGGGGAAGGGATTTGACAGTGGGATTTTGGGAAGGCTGGGCTAGAATGTTGGTGGGTTTAGCAGAAGTATGAGGTTATAACCTGCAACAGGATTAATTCATGTGCCCAAACAGGTCTTTGTGAAACCCAGGTGATCCCACAGACGTGTATTTAGGAGGCAGAAATTTCCCTTCCCATCTCCACTCAGAGATGGTGCATTTTATTTACTGTGCAACAACTGAGAAAGCCCTTCTTAGCCCTCTGGCATATTGTTTAACTAGAGCAGTGTTATGCTGGGGTTATGTGACTGGATGGCAAACATTTCTCCTTCCTGCTGTCTCATTGTCATGGTGACCCAGCAATGTGCTCTGCACATCCTTGAAACAGCCCCCCAGCCTTCAGCATTCAGATGCAGCGAAGAAATGTGGCACTTACATGCTTAAATACTTGACTGTGCTGCAGTGGGAACATCAAAAATGCCTGAGTGTTGAATCAAAGGCCTGTAACTCAGCTCTGTAGACTCCCTTATCATTCAGCAGTCTAGAAAAGAAGATAGGGGCTAAGGAAAAAATTCAGTCAAAGAACTGAATCAGAGTTAATTTGAAAAAAAAGGGAAATTTTGCATTGGCTCTACTAGGTTGACAAAGTGATCACTTTTTTTTCATCTTTCTTAATTGCAGCCTATTACAGCAGAAAAATGCATTTTAAATTAGTTTTGGATACACACACACACACACACACAAAGAACTCCTGAAAGTGAATTAAATCCTGAAAATGGAATTGTTTCTCTGAGGAAAGAGTTTGTTACAGAATGAGTTTTAATGAAGCAAAGCGTGTCATGTTTTGTTAAATATGAACTGAAACGTTTCATTATATGAAATGTTTAAATGTTCAAAATTAATGCTTGACATCAGCTTGGTACAAAAGTATGACTCAGATGTTGAAGGCTTTCCTCTCTTTTAATTCAGAACACACTAACACGGAGTGAAAGGCTCACAGTGAGAAGTTTAGCTGGCCAATTTGGCTTCATTTCCTGGCTGCAGAGTATCTGTGAACAGTTATGATTTCCTCCATTATTCCATTAATTGAAATTACTTAAAATTTGTTTTAGGGTTTGTGGTTTTTTTTCTCTAAATTGGATTAAAATGACTAAAGCTTTTAGAATTGCATCTTGTCAGTCCCAATCAATTCATATGACACTGAAAATATTTCCTCTCTTTTTAAAAAAGGAGCACCAGAAGGAGCACAGGTTATTTTTATTGTCTGTTATTAGGAAGATGCAGTTGTTGATCTGGCACATCAACTATTAGCCTGCCAGAATTATGATAATACCTTCCTTTGATTGTGATTGATTAAATAAGTCTCAGAGTGATATAATTTTTCACTGGTTGTCTAAATGCTGTGTTTTGCAGTAGGGAGTAATTACCTATGATAAACTCAGGTTTTGTTTGATTAATATCCCTGAACAACCTGACTTTTTTTTTTTTTACATGTTATTAAAAATCTGACAGTAAAATACATCCCTGTCCAAGATAACCTCTGTAAAATATATGCATCAGTCCAATTTACATCAAGGCTGGTAAAACTTCAGTGGCAAAAATGTAAGACAGGCCCAAATTATTTCATGAGAATTAACTTTTTTTAATATTTTTATTTTGTTTTTTTTGAGCACTGTTCTAGTTTTCTTCCTTAGCTGTAAAGAGACCTCACTGAAAGTAGGTATCCTGCCCTACCTTTTGCATGGCATTAGTGACAGTAAGTATTGTGTCAGATGTCCCAGAGCAGTTCTGGGACATACAAAAAGAGCTTTTTTCCAGCTCACCTTTCTCTAGCAACATCAAGAGTTCTTTTTTTAACACATGTGAAAAGGTCAGTTGAGCTCCCTCCACATCAGGCACATATGGTTTTTGAGGAGCACAAGCATTATGAGGCACAACAAGCCATTTCCAGTGCGTTCTCAAAAAAAAAAAAAAAAAAGGGAAAAAACCCCCAAACACACATGCAAATGGTGTGAAAGGATAAACTCAAGTGAAATAAGTTGCTGGCAGTCATCACCTCCACTGTAGTCAGAGTGCTGTGGTACCAGCAAGTGTCAGCCTAAATGTCAAAATTACAAAAACTCAAGAATGTCAAAATTACATAAATGTCAATGTTACAAGCAGCATTGTTTCTTTGAAGAGGATGTCTGGCAAAGCCAGAAAGGGCAGAAACCTGCTTGTCTTACTCCCTTTTTCTTCTGGCTGCATTTCCCTCGATAACTGCACCATGGCCATCTACTCCTATGTCATATCTTTAAGATAATTTAGGTAGGTGAGAGATTGACTCTCTATTAAGAGATTGTACTTTTAATACTGGTTCACAATGCTGCTGCCTGATGCCAGAGAAATTTGGGGTACAGCACATTGAATTAACATTCTGCTGATATATATTCTGCCTTATATCCAGAGCTTGGTTTGGAAAGCAGCACATGGAAATTAGTCCCTCAGCCTTACCTAAGTCAAAGGTACAGTGATGACCAGTGAGAGCAGCTTTTCATTTAAGTTAATAAGTAGCTTCTCTTTGCTTGCTGTGCATAAATAAAGCTACCTGGGCTGGATTGCTGTGGGATATCCTGGAGCAGTAGGATGCTTTTTGCTCAAAGTCTCTCAAAAGTGACTAAGGGAAGTACAGGGTTACTCTCAGCAGATTTTTAACTCACGGTTCTGGTATCTCTGCTGGAAAAAAACTGCCAGACTTTGCAAATGGAAATAGTTGACACACACCCTCTCTGAAGAAGCTGACCTGAGCAGGCAGACCACGTTAACCATGATTCTTGGGAGTGGCAAGTAGTACAAGATTCTTGGGTGATAGGCCAGATACACTGCAGACTTTTTAGGGGGAGATTTCTCAGACATTGAATGAATTTTCAGTTCTCAGAAAAGTGATTGCTCATGGGCTTTCAAGTCAAGAGGCTCAGTAAAAAAGGCATTTAAAATCATTATTTCATTTTTAAAATAGAGGTCCTTTGTATAGACCACACCTTCTGTGACTCTTCACGTGTTCCCCATATTGTCCCTGTTGTGGATACCTAACGAGAATGTCTGTCCTCTCTCCCCTGCATCAGCTCTCAGTGGGCATTATATTTGATTTTGGGCCTTTTACTTCTCTCAGAAATCCCTCAGCGAACTGTGTTTTAGAATATAGTCAGAAGAATAGGTGAGCCCAAGGAAAAAAATAAGCACATCATCCTTTGTTAATTCCTGGTGGGATTAGAGGTCTTACATCATATGGCTGAGCTGTTTGTGCAAGCTTAAAGATATGTGCACTGGGAAATAATATGGAGCAGCTGGGCCCTTTGAACTCATATCTTATCACAATAACCTGCTCATAAGGACATGGAAATAGTCTAATCCCAACCTGGAGGGCATCCACTTTACCTGCCTGGAAAAAATCCCTGAACTGGATTATCCTTCCCACTTCCCTTCAGAGTCTAACCAGTGAGAAATAAAGTGACTCTTTGAGCTCAGTAAGAGAAACAAAATATAAGGAAAAAGTGGATGCTGATACAGTGGTGCAAAGAGGCCTCTGTTCTCCACTCACATGTGAAAGTCAATGCAGGACAAAATCTCAGTCCCTCTCTGGTTTTCTTCCTTCTGTGTTACTCCCTCCGAAAAACACTCTACTCCAGAGGAATCAGACTTCCCTGATTTTTTATCATCAGCAGGCCACAGCCTGTTTGTCAAAGCCAGTCCACAGGTGTCCAGAATCAGGGGATAGAATTGTAGAAGTTAGTTATTAAAGTATGTTTTGTCTTTTAACAACCCTTAAGTGTTTACTGAAGAGGTTTATTCTGAGCCATTCTTTGTCCCTCATGGTTTTCTCCCTGCTTCTCATCAACTTAAGCCAAGAGTAAACTTCCCAATAGTCAAATCAAGATCTAGTTTTCTTAATTCATTATAAGCAACTGTGCTTCCATCAAACTCCTTACATGATTCTGCTTTCAAGCTACAACTTACCCTCCCAGTGTTTGTAACTAGAAATAAGTGCATGTTCAAATATAAACACCATTTGAGTTTGCTTCTCTGTACATGTAAGCAAAGAGCTATCAGAAAATAGAAGAGATCAGATGAAATCACAAGCCATGTATCAAAACAAAAAATATCTTTGCCCTCTCCATGCTGAGCAAAAAGCAAATACAGACTTGTGGCTGAGGTCTGTCTTTTATCCTAAAAACAAGGAAAAAATAAATATAAGGTACAAAACCGGTATGTATGTATGTATGTATGTATGATGCACAGATTAAATGTGCAATTAAATGTTCAATTAAAATGGCTGAGCTTTCTTTAAATTGCTTTCTGACAAACAAGTTCTGACCATTTTCCAGTGCTTCTGCATAGTTGAAGAGTTTTGGGATCACTTTTTTTTTCAGGAAGCAAAGCAAGGAAACCTTCTTGGTAAGGGCTGATTTGTGTGAATCTCCTCAATTGCTTTACAGCTACCGACAGATTTTCTGGGAAGATTTTGCAGCAGCAAAAATACTCCTCTTTTTTTTTGACAAAACACATATGAGTAGGAAAATAGAGGCATTTGTGCCAAACAGGCAATCAAAGGCAGTGATTTAACATTGTGAAACAATAGATGTGGCTGCCTAACCAAAGGAAAAGGTAACAAAAACAGCATTATATGAGAGGAAGATCAGGAATTTTGTCAGGAAAAAAGTGGTCCTGTTCAGTGCCTAAGTACTGGCAAGATTTTCTGAGAACACTTTGTGACCATTTTAGGAAAGCCCTGAGAAGATCTCTTGTAGTGTGACTCACTAAATGCTTCCACAGGAAATTTTTTGGCATATGAATGAACCGTGTGGATGTTGCAGAGATAACAGGTAGACTTGTAGTTGATGAAAGAAGACACAAAGGGAATTGATTTGATAGGAATGACAAAGGAAAGGCTAAAGCCAAGAGGGAATATTAAATTACAGAGGCAGTTTTGGGGTTATTTTTGGTTTGATAGGACTCTAAGCGAGATGTGAGATCATCTCTGTCCAAAAAAAAAAAAAAAAAAAGCAAGCCCTCATAAAGATCAGGATTGAGAGAGGGAAAACTGAAAACTGAGAGACTGATGGAAGAGCAGTGGTCAAGTTCAGTTTATCAGAAGAGCTGCTTTTTAGTAGAGATGGACAGGACCAGAAAATTGGACCAGAGCACGAGCACCCAGGTAGCTACAAAAACATCTTCAGTGTTTTTAATCTCTGCTTCTTTAATCAAACATGGATTAAAGAAGCAAACATTAAGGCCTGTCTGCAGTAGCCTTATTGCTGAGGCTGCAATCATTTTGTGCTGTTACACTGATTTTATCCAGGTCTCAAGACAAAGAACATGCAAGATCCATCCTGTGTGAGGAAAACAGGAGCAGCATCCAACAAGCAGCTGCAGCAGCTCAGTACAAAGCTCTGTGTCATGTCCAGTGAGGGAGCCACAATCATCTGGGCCAGCACTGCTGCCCTGGAAACAGCTGTTTCAAGGCTTCCTAGGACTGGGAATTTAGGTTTCTAATTTTTTCCCAACTTTTTTTTAAAGGAAACAGGGAGTTGAGTGTTGTTGGTGCACCATAAAGCATCTGACTTGAGGGGCAGAGGGGGGTACAGAGAGAGGAGAAGGCTCAGCCAAGTTGGGGGTGAAACCATGAGTAGTGGAGGAGATGTTGGGGAGATAGAAAGGTGCTGGTGACCAGCAGAAAATGAGTGAATGAATGGGGCTTGGGGGAAGAAAAGGTAGAAAAGTCCCGGTGGTCAGAAACCTGGTGAGGGGATCAGAAAAATGAGCAATTGGACACTCACTGATGGGATGTTGACTGAATTTTTGATTTATAGGCATAATTTGATTCAGACTTTCTAAGAGACACTTAAAGTTCCAGGCCACAGTGACAAAAAAGTCAATTTATAAAAAAAGAAAATAAATGCAGATTTTCGATACCAACACCGTTGAAAGTTGAAAGAAAGGAGAAAATGGAATCGAAAACCAAAAAAAAAAAAAAAAAGGCAGAATCCTTCTTGAGTGTTGCTGCAAATTAACTTAATCCAGAATATGTGTGAAACTTTCACTGCCCCCTCCTTATTTTTGAGGGAATTGCCTTTTAGGTTGGGTTGTTGGGGTTTTTTTGGCTTAAAGACATACAATTCATTTGTCTGCTGTAGACTTGTTAGTGACAGACAAATATAATATAACAAATTATCTTCCATTAAAAAATTGCAGACTTGGGTCAGCTGCCATGTAACTCATTGAGTTTCAGTCCCTCCCAAGGGTTCCATCTATCCCCACAAAATAAATTCATGTGTACTAAGTTAGGGGTTTTTTTCATGACTAGGCAATATCCCTGTTCCCTGGAAACTTGCAGTTGTTATTTGTCTTTGTGAACCTCCCCTTTGAAAATGCCAAATCCTTTAAATTAATGCTTCAGAGGGTCATATTTTGCATTTCAGTTGTTGAAAAGACCTTACATTTATTCAACAATATAAAGCCCCCTGAGGATCAACAACCACAGTGTATCTTGGAAAAGTGTGCTGTGCTTTCTGTTACGTGGGACTCACATAATGTGACTTGACTACTCACATAATCAAAGCTACCAGCATTCAAAACTTACAGTATTTTGCCATTCTTTTATCTCTGCCTTTTTCACCACAAAATACAGATTTTATATGACTTTTTTTGTATGATTAGATCCTGCTCTCAGTGATGTGTCTGCCTTCCCTGGTACAGAACAGATCTCTGGTTGGTTGAAGCAATGCCTTCAAAAAGTTTTGGAAGGGTTAATTTTTGGTCAGCAGCCAAATTTCTTTGATTCATTAAGAGCCATGAGGCATCTGAATAATCATTGCATTGTATTCAACTGCCCCTTTCAGCAGGAGTAGCTTTATCACAGGAAAGCTGGCACAGTTTCACTGGCACTTTAGAGGGAGCATCAGTACCTACAACTGTCTTTAATACCAATTTTATTTTTAAATTTTATTTATTTAAAACAAACATATGTTTAGAAGCAAACTTGAGGTCCTTGGAAATAAGCACACAGCTTTCCTGAGCAGGTAAGAATTCCAAGAAGGGAAATGGAAGACAGTTATGAGTAAATGTAAATTGAGTTAATGCGCTAAATCTGGGGATTCTTGTATCTCGGTCCAGCAGTGCACAGCTCACTTGCTCCTGTGCTCTTCACTGAGATTACACAGCAAAATTAAAAAAAGAGCAAGGCCTTGTGTTTTTTTTAGTGAGATCTAGTACAGAGAAAATGCCCAGGGATATCAGTTCCTTGAGTTTTATACATTAAGAAACACTGAATTAACCCCTTTACTGTTGTTATTGTGTGTAACCTTCAGCAAGCCATAGAGTTCTTGTGCCTCAGCTCTTCCTGCATAAAATACACATAGAACTATTATGGTCATAGTGGCTGTGTGAGTAATTAAGGTAGGTAAGTAGTCAGGCCAAGGTATCTGCACACTTCTTTACCATCATTTTAACCACAGCTCCCGGATATGCACACTTATTTCTCCCTCTCCTGTGTTTTATAAAAAACATTTTGATTGCTAAAACATTACAGTAGGAGGAAAGCTAGTTTTACTTTCTGGGATTCCTATGGCTTTTTATTTTTTTTTCTTTTTTTGAGGGGGGGAGGATGGAGGTGGAGGGGTAGTTTTAGCATTTAGCTCAGCCTAGACAGTAAAAGACCATCAGTCTGTTCCTTTATGTCTCCAGTCCACTTCACATTCTGGTTTCACAGCCTAAGACAGCTCTCACTGTTTGGGTTCATAGCGTTGCACTAACATGTTTTTAGGTTCAGAAAAGAATTCAGTGTTCAGCAAAAAATTTCAAATGAAAATCCTTTCTTTTCACATTAGATTTAGTAAATCCCCTTCCCTTTTACAGCTGAGAAATCTGGGCCTAACCTATTCTGACAGCTTTGCTAAGTTTTTCCACTTTCGAAGGTTTTTGTGTTTTATAAATCTAATTAACTGTAATAAGAAAATAATAGGACATAATGTTTGTTTTACAAGGTGATTGATCTCTTGGCAGCCTGGCAGACTCTTTTATTGATTGGTTGGTGGATAATGTCAGAGCGGATATGTCCTGGAGGAGAATAGCTGACACCTAAATCCATATGTGACAGATTACCATCTGTGTTGGAAGACAGGTTTCTTCGTGAAATTGCAAAGATAACAGGTGAAAATTGAGAAAGTGACATGAGGGAAATGTGTTGAAACCTGCCTCAACCTTTCCATGCTCTAAGAGCATTTGCACAAAGCTCTCTGTTTTGTGGGCAGCCTGTTTTCAGGATGAGGGAGATTAAATTTTAATTACACTCATTCCTGTCTGCCCAGTCTAGATTTAATCCTGTTAATTAGGAAAATGTCTTGCCCCACAACCTAGCCATAAAGCTAATTAAACAGAGAATCTTCATTTGCTACTTAGTGGAACTGCAGTTCAGTAATGATTATCATACATTACAGTTAATTAGCACTGTGGGAGGGAAAATGAGGATGTTGTTGAAGCTCGGAACTCAAATTAGAGGTGCTGCAATATCTGCCTTATTTCATTTTGCAGCTATCTGATGCAGGGAAGTCACACACTACCCTACCTGCCTCAGGTTCAGGTTTCTGAAAGACAAGTTAATTAAATGTACCTCTCCTGCAGAAGTGTTGTGTAGGTTTAATGTGACGAGGCTAATAAGCTGCTGGCCTTTGAAATCCTCAAGCAGAAGACACTGCATAAATAGAATTATTCCTGCCTGGAACATGCAGAGCCTGCTGGAGGCAACAAGCTGTGCAGTCACAGGGAGAGTTGGTGGGACAGCAGTTGTGCTTCCTAAAGTAAAGGTGGCCATAACAGTTCTGCAGACACTCAGAATCTGCCAGGGTGAAACACTACTGGCTGCTTTATCAAACCATTCAGAAGCCCAAATCAGGAGCTAAAAACAACTGTAATTTGTCTAAAATTACTAATTACTTTGATCCATAATGCTTTCTTCAGTTATAATAGTCCAGTTTAAAGTATTGGTCCACAAAATATCAGGTGATAATTACTGTTGCCCAGATGAAAGAAAGCAGAGAAGTCTTACACCCTGCCCAAACTGCTGGATAAAGCCATTGTAAAACTGGAATAAGGACTAAGTCCATGTAAATAAACCACACAACAGCTGGCTGGGTGTTTTCTGGAGGGAACAGCAGAACCTGTGTTCTGCTTTGCTTTAGGTTTTTTCACAGTGGCACTGAATCCAGTGAGTCTGAGGATGTGAAATTATCTTTCTACCCTAATAAGATATCGCTGGCACGCATTATTTAAGATGCTACGGAATATTTTGAGTATTGCAAGTGTAGCCTGATAGTTCACAGTAATCCTAATTTAATGCCTTTCAAGTTTTATTGCAAAGTGACAGGCAAATATCAAAATAATTGCAGTCTGAGCACTGGGGCCTCTGTAATATTTGAAACATGGGACAACATGTGTTTGGTGGAAGCCAGTGCTGATTGGCAACACCAGGGGAGCCTGTTGAGTTGTGCACTGGGCCTGGATTCAAGTGTGGATGAGTTTAGTTTGTTTTTCTGTTCCTCTATTTCCCCACCCCTGACACGGGGTTAAAAAGTTTTGTGGCTGCTTTCTGAAGTACTTTGTGGTCTGTGTGCATCAGGGAACTAATATCTGTGTCAACAGGGCAACACTAGTTAGGAGGTTTAGGGGATAGTGGTGATTTGAAAAAACATGAGAAAAGAGAAGGAAAGAAAAGCAAAGGAAGATTGTGAAATCAGGGAATAAGAACAACTAGCAGAAAATATATTTATATTAATGTCCACTGAGTACTAGTAATAGCATTATTAGTCCTAACCTGTCATCATTAAAACCAGGAAGGTTATGAAGTTTCTGTAATTATTTCAGGCTGATCTGGGAGTTTATGATTTTCCTGGAGCTAGGTAGCATTTTAAATCTGCAAAGGATTAGACAGACACAATCAGTTCAAATATTTGTCCAGCCATTGAAAGGAGAATCCTCACTTCCGCCTGTGATGAGGCTTTGGAAATCTCCATATCCATCATTGTTCAAGAGCTAAGTGAAGATTGCATATTGATTACCCTTTCAGTTGCCTTTAAGCAGCTTATGTGAAAGTTCTAAGTCACCCCAAATCCCTAGTTTTTAATTTGTTCCCTGACTTGTGTGCAGCAAGGCAAATCTTTGGGAGTTCATATGCACACACAAGTGCATAAATGCACCCTGATCAGAACCAGGTCCTTCCAAATATGAATTACACTGAGCAGAGCTTCAAAAGGTGTAAGTGGAAAAGGAGCAGCCATTCCCATTAATCTTCACAAGGTCAGGAAAAGAAAAATAATGGTCTGCCTGTTAACCCGAGTCAAATTGTGACTGTGCAGTTTTATCACAAACCGTCCGAGTTTCTGTGCCTTTATTTGAAGTTGAAAAGTTCTATTTAAAGCTGATTCCACTGCCTCCCTCGTGTTTTGAGATCCTCAGAAAACTTTAGGATCATCAGTTACTTCAGGAATATTTTGTTCATTCCTCCTTCATCCTTCTAAACTGATTGCCCCCTCCATTCTGCTGAATTAGCTGTCCAGAAGAACACGGACATTTGTGCACCCTGCATCAGTTGGTGTTTGTAGCAGATCAACAGCTTGTCGTGAGCAAGGTATCATCTAACAATATTGACTTACTTTAGGAGAAATCCTATGGGATTTCATTGCCAAATGAAAGCCCATCAAACCTCCTACTCTGACATGACCCACACAGTGTCTGATCACGGGCCAGGGGGGCATTTTGTGTACAGTCCCCATGGAGAAATACAGTTCTTTATGTCCTTTTGCATTCCTGAGGATAAAGGGGAGCAGAGCACTGTGGGAAGTTGGAGCCATTCTTCTGCAACCTGGATCATCAGTTTAAAAGGAGCCAATTGATACCTGTGTTGGGAGACTCCAGGTTTATGACTCCTCTACAGTCCCAATATAGTATGGGGATAGTCGACTAAATAATGTCAGAGTCGGTAGAGATACCACAGTGGGTTTCCACTGTGTTTTCTCTCCCTACAGGACAGGCAGACATGCTTTGCTCTCTGTGAAGTTCAAAGAGGCACTTGACAAAGTTGGGTACCAGTGAGTTTAAAGATAAATGGGGCCTCACCTTCTCACGCAGTGGAATCATTTATTTTCACATGGCTCATAACACGAATTATTTATAGCTGTGGAAAGAAAAATAGTGGGGATATAGACATGGTGCAGTTCCTGTGAACCAGTTAGACATGATACTGCTCTCTTCCAAGTGAAATGCAGCCATGCACTGCTCTCCACAGAGTGAAATAATTTTTACATGCCTTGTCAGTCTCGCTATGGTCGTGGAAAGAAATACAGTGAAAGCAGAGACATTGGCACTGTTTATGTTATTTAGAATGTTTTTGCAGCTAACAGTTTTGACCTCTATTCTGTTTTGATGGTGCTGGTTTCAAAAGGTCACATCATGTTTTCCAGTTAGAAGAAATGTATAAATACTTTCTTTTCCTGTGGACTCTCCCAGGTTTTACCCAGGTCCTGGTTCTGAGTTACTCTGAAGAATTGCTGGTGTAGAACTGATCTGCTGCATTTTCAGTGGTATTACAATTATTAGCAGCCTATAATCTACCCTCTCATGCCAGCAGGGTTTCATTTTTGCCCCTTCTGGTCTTCAGAGACCCTGAAAAGAAAGTCAGTGAGACTGGAATTTGGAATTTAACATGTGAAATGCAGGGGCTGTCATTTAAAACATCAATCATTACTCCAGAATGGTGTTTGACAGGCTGCAAGTAATTTCTGCTTCAAGCAGTCTCAGGCAGCAGAGTAGCCCAAAGGTCATGTTGTTCTTATCACAGGGTAAAAGATATCTTCTTCATGATGGATGACTGCTCTGTGTATATATAATGCATAACATATTAGTAATTTTAATTCACAATTCCATTTGTCCAACAGTTTAGTCAGGGCAAGCTAAACTGTGGCTAGGTTACACCTGTGCTGTGCAAAAGGATGGGACCTTTTGTGGCAATCCATCATAAGACCCTCAACACAGTCCCAAAGCTGCACATGCTGGAGCTGGGAGGAATCACTGCTACAAATGGAAATGCAACCTGCAGGAATTGGGCCAAAAAGTCTTGCTTTCACTGCTTTTTCACTGCTGATCTTGAGCTGTGCAGGTGATCACAGCTGAAAACAAATGTGTGTCTTCCTCCAGTCTCAGGGGATTATGTGGAGGCACTGTCAGTGTGTTCTTTGCAGATGTATCAGGTTGTCTGTTCTTGGCTGGCCAAATCCCCAAAACTGGAGGACCACAAACATGACTCCTGATGTCTGATCACTTTAAGAACTTTGTTGCCTGAGACATAAAGATTTGGGCAGGCTTGTGCAAAGATCTCAGGGTGTGATATCCCCACAGCTGCTGCCTACGGTTTACACTCATTCTTTTAACAGGATTGAATGCAAAAGCCTCTCCTCTGCAGAACCAGAGACAAAAGTAATAAGCAGCAGTATTAGTTCAGAGGGTCTCAGAGCAAATGTCCTCTTTGCCACAAATGCAACCCATAAGAAAACCTTTATAACAACATACATTGTTCTTGCTTATCTGAGTCCTGAGCATATTTGTGTCAATGTGTGTGCAGCAAAATGCTCTTCAGAAACGTTGGCTGAATTTGCCTCTCCGACTTTGCTCTTAGAATTTTTAGGTTTACCACTTCACTCCTCTTGCTGCTGTTTGTATTTTACATGCAGAGATGTGGTAAGAGTCATGTTGCTCTCCTGTGTTTCCAAAAATTAATGAATGACTTCCACTAAGAGTCCTCCTGAATTCAAATAATTTTTAAAACATGCCCTTCATTCACCATCATCATGCTGGTTTTGATACATTTCCACCTCCACATACTGGATTTTTTGGCATCTAGATTTGCACTTTGCAAGGTTGACTTTTTAGATGGCCAGCTGTTACCTGAAAATTTCAAAGCTCTTACAGCATGAGGTTCTTTGAGAGGAAACATCACTCTTCACATCTTGTTTTCACTTCCAGAAGTAGGCAGCCAAGGCTTGATCTCTTGTTCCTTCTTCACTGTATGCATTCATAAAAAGAGCTAGTTTTTGGCACTGTTCTTCTCTTGAAAAAAAAAATAAGAGTACTTTTTTTCTTTTTCAAATAAACATGGATCCATGGCTTTATGATTGGGGGAGGATGGAAAGATGCTCTGTATTTCAAATGAGGTTTTGTGGCCTCTTATATACTTGCTGCACAACCTTTTATGGGTTGGAAAAGGGACTGGTCATTCCAGTTCTTCAGCACCTTTGGGAGAAGTTAAAAGGTGCAAGGAGTAGAGTCACCAGTATGAAATTCAGACCAGAGGTCTTTTCAAGTTCATCAGTGCACTTTGGAATCATTATGTAAAGTCAGAGCCATTGATCCTGTCCTTCATACATATATATATATATATATGTGTGTGTGTGTGGCTTTCAAATAAAGGCAATAGGTGCTCTGCCTTCAGAACAACTGGAGAAGCAACATTGGACATGTTAGTTGCTCTCCTGTTATATCAAGTGAGAAAAGTTAAGACACATTAAAAAGGGCTGTTCAGGACAGTGTGTGTCACTGTGTCACTGAATAATGAACAAACTAGCATCTAATGCTAATTCTGAAAAGAAATGCATCCTTACATTTGTTTATGTAGGCATTTTTTCAGAATTCAAATATGTTTTACTTTGTGTTTGTTATTATTTCCATTTGTTCCCTGCGTTCTTGGGTTTTGATAATTCCTGCACAAGGCAAAGGACTCACGTCTTAAACAGGTTGAAGTCTTCTCTTAGGCAGACCTACTACATCTGCAGAGGAGCTTCCCTGAATGCTCCTTAACATCAAAATACCTCAATTTAGTTGAATTTCAGCTCTGGGGGAAATACCTGTGTCTCCTGAACAACTCAGCTCATGGCTGTCTTGTGAGACAGATTTGGGAAGGGACACATCTGACCAGCCTGGTTCCTAACAGGGACAGCAGCCTCCTTGGGGACCTGAATAAATTCCTGTACTGCTGCCCTGAACTGCTGTTGAGAGCTGAACTTTTGCTGTTCATTCTTTGCAGACATCGATGAGTGCTTGGTGAACAACGGTGGCTGTGACCATTTCTGCCGAAACACAGTTGGCAGCTTTGAGTGCAGCTGCCAGAAAGGCTATAAACTGCTCACAGATGAAAGGACCTGCCAAGGTAATACTTCATTTGCTTTACTCTTTGTATAATGGGGATGCTGTTTCCAGTGGATTTAATTTTTTTTTTAATTAATTCATTTGTACTACAGGTTTTAATCATGCTGTCATAGGAAGTAGGGTTAGAAAAGACCTACAAGACTTCTTTTTCTGAGTGGGGTTAGAAGATTACTGGAAATGTCTTGTTTCAGTGTTTTTAAGAGCAGGAATGCCAGTGTCCTGTTGAAGTGTAAAAATCCAAGTGGCATACTGGAATAGCCTCAGGCAAAGAGCCTTACGTTCAAATCCTCAAATTTGCTATGATCTTAACGGGACAGAGGCTTATCTTACTTAGACCAGAGTTGTTTAGAGTAGCTAACTGGAACAGAGCATTTGCAAGATTTAAACTGAAAAAAGAGAGTCTGATTTGTGAGCTCACCTTTGCCTGACAGAAACTGTTAGTAGAGGGATAATGGTGGTGTTTTGTGGGAATTCAAATGAAGTGTGGTTTATATCCTTTGCTGTGCGTGTCATGATTTGTTATCTAAGTCATATGATGTTATTTATTCTATGACTAATTAAGTGCACAACTATTTCCAAGTACTAACCATGCACCTTTGGAGATATGATGCTTGAAGCATTTGAGCTCTTTAAAAAAAACCTGGAAATGGCTACAAAGATGAGCATCAATAGAGGGAGAAGGGGAAGCAGGATATATTCAATTAAAATTTTATTAATGCATGATTATTTGCAGGGGGTTTTGAACATGCAGAAGTCCAAAGCAGCATTAATATTTTAGTTTCTTTGTTCATCCACAAAAGAGAAACCAAGGTCTGAAGATACATCTGCCATTCAGAAATTTTTCCATTGTTTTTTGTTGGTACTTCCATCCACCATCTGGGAATGCTTCTCCACCCTGACTGTGGGATTAGACACAAAGGAGTCAGGGAAAGGTTGGTTTCAAGCTGGACAGGATGGGAAGAACCGAGAGTAGCACAGATTGGGCAGCAATAATATTGCAGGATCATGTCAGACAAGGGTAAATTGTCAGGTTTTGACTTACCTGCTAAAAATGCGAACAAAATGCTAAAAAGAAACATTCCTTTCATGAGGAATATATCTCTCTCCCTTAGAGACAGTCAGGAATACCTTCTGGCCCATGGATTTCATGTGTCATGACATGCTCTCGTTGTGGTGCCAGTCAGAGATTTCACCGCTGAACTAATTGTAATTACACCAGAGAAAAACTAAAGAGAAAAGTTAGTAGCAATAGGCTTTGAAAGCTTCCTGTAAATAATCAGGTTTCTACCACGATAATGGAAATCTGGAAACATCTCTGTAAATGTTGTTCCAGTGAGTTTTGTTTCCTCCTGTGCCTGGGCTACAGAACGAGTGAGTTGCTGGTAACAACAGATACCCTGCAAGGACTAAAGCAGTGGATGATCTTCTTCTCTCCCTTGTGTGATCAGACATGGAAGTATAAGCATGGTCTGGCCATCCTGCTTTTGCCATTGTCCATGAGGAAGGGCAGGCCCTCTGTCTGGCCTCTACATTATACTTTGATTGGTAAACTGCAGCTTATCTGTTGCTGAGTGCAAGCTCAAAGAATTTTGGGGCTGGACAAGTTCTTCCAGTCCCAGAAACGCTGGTTCTTCACAGGGGAGGACAAAGTCATTTCCTGTTTGAATTCTGAGGTATTTGGGCCCCAGAGACTGATTACAGCAGCCATGGTGTGATGCCTGGTGTGTGGAGGGAGCATTGTGATAATTTAGTCCCTGCCCGTTGCTTAAGGTGATAATTGGTGACTCATTCAATCCGTGCTAATAAAGAGAGAAGGAAAGTGAATATAGAGCAAGAAATCACTGATGTGTGAATCACCTGTACTTTGCTTCTTCTGCTGCAAAAAGAGTATAGTTAGGGGAAGTGGTTGTGGTTAGTAATGACAGGTCTGATGGAAAAATGTGTTTTGGGGTTAGTGACTCTTTTGGGATATAAATCATGCACAGGTTTGGGGTTTTTTTAACAGCCAGTCAACACTGACCATAGAACATTAATAAGAGATTCAGGGAAATTTATTTTAGGCATATTAGCCTTTCCAGTGCTTGAAATAGAAAAGTCCAATTTGTGTTTATGAAAGATGCTGTTGTTCATGTTACATCTGTTGTTTTGATTCATAATAGAGTTTCTATGATTTATGGTCTTTCTGTCTGCATTGCCTTTCTCCTCTGGTTTCCTTTTTTACTTTTTTTAAATGAAGATTTCTTTCCGTTACTAATCAACATGTTTACAAAATACTCATTTAGCACTGTAGAAGTGTGCATTGTTTGGGACTGAGTCCTCTTTAGATCAGGTGGTCTCCCTTGTGTTCATCTCCAAATGTGCTCATCATTAACAGCAAGGAACAGATTCTACTAACCTCAGGCAAAATGCCCATGGAAACAGCTGGTAAGCTTGCCCTTTTACAACCTGCAGAACCCCTGGATAAGGCTTTGAACATTATTCACAGGAAGGAATCAGTGAAGAGCAAAGCCACAGAGATATAGTTCATGTTAGCAACATTTTTCAAACTGTTGGAAAATACAAGTAAGCTGTTGCTGCATAACTTTATTTGTATGATCATTAACTTCAGCACAAGGCTGAATTCAGCACAATTTTACATGTTTCAGTAAGAAAGCTCCTTCACATTCCCTGTGAAATTCTGAGGTTGTCCACTTCACCTAATTTCCTTGATGTCCTTTCATTGTAGACCTCAGAGCTGACTTGGAGATTACAGGGAAATTGTATCAGTCTCAGACTTTGTTCTGGTTGTTTGCAGAGCCCCCACCCCATCATACCAAGTGCCTTACACACATTCATCCTCTCTGTGAGGAGGAAAGTATTTCTCTTTCAGTTTTTAGGCAGGAAGGGTGAAGCCAAATATAGCAGCTTGCCTAAGATCACACGTGTGAATGCCTGGGCAGCCCGGGGAATAAACCTCCAGGTTTTGTGAATCTGCCCTCTGTGGATTTGCCTGTTACAAGGGTTGGGTTTTTTTCTTTTCTGTTGTTGCTCATATACTCATATGAAAATCCACTGATTTTTCAGGAATTCTGCTTGCTTGGTGCCACCCTGCATGCAGAGTGCTTGTGTAAGCAGCCCTTGCTTTTGCAAAGGGCCTTAAAATGTCGTGCATTTGTCTGTTTACAGCCAAACCATTTTTAGCCCTGGCTGCAAAGAAAACCATTGTCAATCACAGATTACTCCTGCTAGGGAGTGGTTCTCACGCTGTGGCTCCTTGTTAGACAAGGAGAATGTGGGGGCTTCCCTTCCTTTCCCCTCCCCTGCATTCCAGACATTTAAAAGGAAACTTATTTCTAACCCAGAAGGTGAAGAATCCACATTGCCCTGCCAGTAATATTGTGGAGATTGATGCTGCTTTCCCAGAGTCTCTTTTTTTAACCCAGACTTAAAAATAGATCTTTTTCCTCCTTTGACAGTGAGATCACCGTATGACAATACAGCTTTATTTTAATTGATCCCTTAAGTCTAAGGTATTGTAAATTCTTGGACACAGGAAGAAATAGATGAATCTGTTTGTATAAAGTTAGCAAAAGAGGTCTGCCTCTCCTTTGAACATGTAGTAAAAATAACATAGCTATATTTATAGCAAGGAGGACTTGTGTTTGTAACCTTTTTGGTAATTAATAGAAGGACAACAACTCAGATCAGTTTTAGAATGACATCAGCAATAAGCAAACAGGCGAGACTTGCTGCAGTGAAATGAAGCTGCAACGAATGTGTGTAAGCTCAGACATAATTACCTTAATCCTCAGCCAATATGAGTTTTAAAGCCAGTTAACTTAATTGCTTATTCAGTTTCTGTTTGTTGTGCAGTGATCTCGAAAAAAGATCAACAATAAGCAGCCTCTCTGCTCCACTCAAGTTCAAGCTTCATTAAGCACCCAGAAAAATGTGTGAAATTCTATCATAAATAATTTTCTCTTCCTGCTCTAGGAATTGTTTTTTGCAAAGCAAGACAGTGAGAGACAGCACACACATTTGTCATAAATTTCTCCAGGGAGTGGTAGAGATGGAAAGATGTATTACCTTGAGGAAAAACAAGTGTGTTTTCAGTTGGGAACATCCAGTGATCAACATGTAATACTTGAGTCTGCTCAACCCACACTCACCCTCTGCCTCTCGCCACCTCTGTCCAAAATAGAGACAAATCCTTCTACACTGAGGAATTTAAACTTCTGCAGGGGGCAGTTCAAAGCATTTGCATCATTCTAGTCCACTCACAGTTTCCACAGAAGGCTTAAGTGGGGCTTGGTGATTGCAAGAGCTCACAGACATGTTCAGCCATGAAGCAGCCTTTTCACCAACCACTTGAATCGATACAGGCACTGTAATAAAAGGAGATGACCGTCCCCTGGGGCACGTGGAATACCTGCGTGGCATTTTTGGGGCTTCTCTAAGGCCACAGGAGACAGCATTTTTTTATATGCTTTGAGGTATTGCCTGTTTGCCTGTTGATTACTTTTTGTTCCCTTCCTACCAGATTTTAAACAGATGCATTGACTGTTCTGTAGGTAGGCACTGGAACACAGGGTCTCACAGTCTGCTCTGGGTACTGCTGGTGTCTGCCCAGAGGAAATTCAGTGATGTGTGTCTGTAGAGCAGGAAATCCCAAACAGCATTTGCCCCCTTGCTTCATGGGTATTGAATTTTCCCTCTAGTGATTTTCTGTGGGCACATTTTGCCTTTTAATGCCAGAAAGGTATTCAGAAGTCCAGGTACAGCTGATTTGAGTTGTTTTTCTCTCTCATTACAAGAGATAGGTTACAGGATATACTTATTATCTCTAGTCATCCACACCTGGTTTTTACTCATGATCTGGAACATTATTCAAATCCAGCCTCAGGCCCTCTGTGTTAACCTGCTGCACCACAGAACTGTAATCCATTCAGTCCTAAAATAACACTGTTAAATGAGAGACTGGCCATTTTTTACTGCCAAATAGCCCTTAGTTCCAGTGAATTTGAGGTGATTAGACCTAGCTGACTCTATGATTGATCTGTTAGTAGAGGGATGCTTTACATAGGGTTCCCAATGCATAATTGTCAAGAGAAGCCTTATTTCATTCCAGAATGAGAGAAAGAAACACAGCACCTTGAAAAACACAGTAACTCTCTATGATCCAAGGATCCTGCAGGCCTGGTCTTGAAACAGTGCCATAACATCCACCTTTTCATTTATTTGTGTGAAATATGCCCTATTAGCCTTCCAAGGGTAAGATTTGAATCTCCCAGCATGATATCTCCATTTTGAAAATGGGTATGAAATGAGGGATTAATCATACAGGGAAGGACAGATAGAAAGTGTTTGTGGGAATTATTTTTGGCCTCAAGAAACCCATATAAAGATTAGCCACAAAGATCTCACTATACTCTTCTGTATGGAAGCATTGATGGTAAATATGGATGTATAGGACCAGTTTGATCCCGAATAAATCAGTGCATCCACACTGGCAGCACTGAATCACTAGACATCTTTGACCCAGAGTAACCAAATTAAAAAGTAAAAATGGCAAAGAGGTTTTGCACCTTGGGCTACATGACAGGGACCTGCCACTCACATTTGATCATGTAACCCAACTGGCCTTGTCCCAGTCACAGAACCTGATGGAGGTCTTAGTATAAGGATATAAGGATAAGATGCCTTGATTTATGTAGGACACAGTCACCCATGTAGGATTACTTAACAAAACACATACACAGAGGTCAGGGCTGGAGTATCTGCCCCTCTCTGTCTCTCACTGCACTGTGGAAACAAAGGACAGGAGTATTCAGCTTTAAAATCCCGAAGAACTTCCTTGGAATGGCAGGACAGAGGAATTTTATGTCATGATTCTGCCAGCCAAGCCAAGCTATCTTTTTACCTCACTTCTTGCCCTGAGTTATAGCTGAGTGTACCCTGGTGCAATCTCAGAGGCTGTGAGGAACGTTCAATGGGTGCAGCAGGAAAGAGCTGATTGAAGACTCCAGCTAATCCATGTCAGTGCTAGAACTGAGCTTTCACCTGAGTCCATTTAAAACACAACAGGCCCCCCAAATTCAATGCATCAGCATCATGGTTTGGCCAACTTTCCAGGGAAGA
>JAWWLV010000045.1:56846540-56936635 GCA_035041135.1 Platyrinchus mystaceus
TGAGTCCATTTAAAACACAACAGGCCCCCCAAATTCAATGCATCAGCATCATGGTTTGGCCAACTTTCCAGGGAAGAGTGTTGGAAAGTTTCATTGTTGGTCTAGCCCCTTGCTAGAATAATAATCCTCTCCTTTCTGGAGGGGCAATAACATACAGCTTCACAGCCAGAGGAGATGGGCACCAGCAGAAATTTTACTGCCTGGGTGTGGGTTTTTGTCTTAATATTTAAAATACATTTTTAGCCTAACCCACACAAATCTCTTGCTGAGGTTGTCACCTTCATGGTCAGGATTGAACTGTAAAGGGTGGAGAGCATTAGAAAGCCGTGAGGCTGCTGCTGCCTGTGTCCTTGTGAGGGAAGTAGATCCCAGAGAGCACATTTGCTGTCTGGGGTGAGGAGCAAGCAGACTTAAAAGTCTCCTCATGGACTTTTGCCTGAGTCTTCATGTGCATTTGCTGTAACTTTGAGGTCTTCAGCAGTCAGAGAAGATATTCAGAACTCGTTTTTTTCTCATTTATATCAAGGAGAAGGCTACTGTACCCAGCAGAGTTGCAGTGCTGTCACACTAAAGGAAGGGTGAGTCAGTGCCACTGTGGGTGTGATCAATGAGAGAGAGGGATGAGGAGACTCAAGCCATCCCCTATCAACACTCCTTTGTGTGATACACATGAAGGAGAGTGATTTTGCCTTGATGCACTCATTCACTCATCCACAGGACCCAGGGAATGGCCTGGAGCTGTGTCAGGGCAGGGTCAGGTTGGATGTTAGAAAGAAGTTCTTCCCCCAGAGGGTGGTTGGCACTGAACAGGCTCCCCAGGGCAGTGGGCACAGCACCAAGGCTGCCAGAGCTCAAGGAGTGTTTGGATGGTCCTCTGGGGCACAGGGGATCTTCCAAAGGATCATCTTGGGGATGGTCTTGTGCAGGGCTAAGGGTTGGACTGGATGATCTTTGTGGGTCCCTTCCAGCTCAGGATATTCTGTGATTCTGTGATCAGATGACAGTGCTGTAACTTATAAAATACATTGACTTGACAAGCTGATTTTCACCCAGTCCAGCTGAGTCTGGCCCAGGGTGTTTAATTGTGTGGATTCTTGGTATATAAACAGCAGTGCTGGTTCAGTTGCTAATATAGCTCAGAAACCAGTGAGAGTCAGTGGTGTGCTGGAGGAGATACTGGGAGCTGCTGGTAGAAACCAGACTGGCTCACAGAAAGAAAATTCAGGATGATTTCCCTGTCACTGGTGATGTTCTCTCCCTATGCAGATTTTCTCTAAGGCATTCTGTGCCACTGAGCCTTGCAAAAATATCTTGCTTTTGACAAGCACCATATTGCTCCTCGCATCAGATTAAAAAAATACTCCGCTGGGAAGCAACATGTTACACTGTCAATGAAAGGAATACTTTTCAAAATCCTTTCTGTTACACTTGGTGTCAGTGAGACTGTGAATAGTGGTGCATTTTCTGCCTCTGTGAGAAAAAAAAGGGTTGCAGGATCATACCCAGAAACAATAAATGCCCCAGGCATGAAGTAAAAACAGCTCTAGCCAATACAAGTTTGTTTGCCAAGTGATAGTATCTGCCGTGTTGGTTGTAGCAATTAAGTCTGCTGAAACATGAAAACAAATACATCCCCCCACCTCCAGCTCTCCCCTCTGCAGCAGTGTTTTCATAAGTTAAAGGGGAATGTTCTTTGGAAGGAATATTAAACCTCACAATCTAGGCTTTAAATCAATTTCTAATGGGATGAGACCTAATGTGGGGAGGGCAGATGGGACAGATTATTCCACTTCTATTTTCCCATGAAGCTTCTGACACAGGCTACTGTTGGAAGTAAGATAGTAGATTAGTTTGACCTCAGGTCTCGTTCAGTATGGTAGCTCTTACACTGTTAAACTCTATAAAAGTATACTGCTATCAAATTGCTTTTTACAGCTCTGCCTGGCCCCCTCTCCTTGATGATGTGTGTGGGAAGCCAAGCAAAACGTTCCATTAGCGTTTAGAAAGAGAATTTGAGATACAATTTTCAGTTGATGCTGTAGGATTTATGATGTGTACAGTGCAAGAAATGACTTCACTGGACTAGAATCATGTTGTGTATTAATGAATTACCAGGATATGAGTCAGCCTTGGAATAGTTCGAGCAGGAAGGTAGCATTCTTCCACTAACAATAATCTGTTGATAAATAATGCTGAAAGCTGTAATTCAATAGGAATTGTTTTTAAAGGGAATCAGAGGAAGACTATATGTATAGATATAATCACATTGATTAAGGTCAGATAGCCTTTACCCTTATTACATATATGCAGAATTGCATTAAAATGACAACTCTGTCCCAAATATTCATTTTCCTGTGCTTGCAGCTCCACTGCTGAGGCTTTTAAAAATGCCCTGGTTTGCTTATTTTGTTCTAATGAGAATAAAAACCTAACCCATAGAAACGAAGGGATGTGGTTTTCTTCCAGTAGCCATGTTACAAACTGCTACTCTTTGTTTTGGTCACTTGGAGATGAGGTCTGAGTCAGGACAGGTGAGATAAAACCAAAAATCTAAGCTCAGATATTAACAGTCAGTGGAATGGGGGAGTGTCTCCTGGGGTTTTGCTGGGTGGGAGGGGGTTTGATGCATTTTTGCAAAGCACAGTGTTAGTGTTTTTGGAGGGATACCTGCCTTTCTGGGCAGAGTTTTTCAGCAAGCTTTTGAAGCAGAGAACAGCAATTCTTGTGTCTATTCAGTGGTCACTGACTTCAGCAAGAGCAAGGGAGCAGGGAATTCCCAGTGAGGTCCACGGGAGGTGAAGGGGAAGTGCTACATTTGAGTTCTCGGCTGAAAACTGAAACTGTGTTGTTGTACTTGCTCTTTCAGCACTGTCAAATAACACCAGGCACGTTTTCACCCAGACTAGTCCCCTGCTCCTTCGAGGAGTCTCGCTAGCAGCTCCTGCTGAAGGGTGATGGAGACAAACACCTTAGCAAAGAGAACAGTTTCCTCTTCTCAGAAATATGTCTAGAAATCAAATGTATTGCAGGATAGAGGGAATATTCCTTCCTTGGCACAGAGGAGGGTAAAGCCTTTATTATGTTGTCTCATCAGGCTGTTAAGCTGCTCTTACAGAGTTGCTGTGTAAATAGTGGCTTGAGCAGAGTGCAGACTAGTAAACATGTTTATGTTTGCAGGGAAACAAATAAAGTTTCCTTTAATGTGCCTGAAGTTTTTTTAAATGCACTTCTCCTGATATATGGCTTCTCCTACCCCAAGCCCTTGAAGTAGTAGCACAGTTTATTGCTATAATAGCAGTAGATAACTCAGCTTGCCTTTGCCTTGGGAAATGATTGATATTGGAAAATGATACATGTTTGCTTATAAAATCCTGGCTGTGTTTTGATGAAAGCGCTTTGTTTTCTTTTAAAAAAACAACATTGGAAATAGTTTTTAATTGCACTTTAGATTGTCCTAGCAAAACAATGGTGAGAGCACAAAAGTAATAGGAGCCAAAGCCAGCTGCCTCCTGCTGGGTCCCTCAGATTAGCAGGGGAACCTGAGCACAACAAAGCCCTCATGTCACGGGGAAGGGGTGGGGAAGAGCTAGGACAGGTAAGCCTAGGCCCAACAGCAAGGGAAGTCTAAGCATAGACACAACTATGTCTCCAATTTCAAGATGTTCCTCACACAGAAATTTAGCCTTTTGCCTTTCTTGTCACTGTCTCCCTTTGTCCTTCCCCTCATGTCACAGCAGATTGAGCCCTTGAAGCCTGGAGGCCCTTGTGTAGCTGGGAAGTGACCGTGTCCAGTTGTCACGGACAGAAATACCCACACAAGCAAACTGGCTCAAAAGGATCTTTATTTTCATACTATAAATAATTTTGTTTCAGAATGTCATGCCAAAAACAATCTGTAGGTAACATGGGGCCGCTGTGAAGCAAATAAATTCAATGTCAGAGATGCCCTGAGGGTTATGGTCCCATCCAAAATACCATTGGCTGTAGCTGCAATTTCATTCTCCAGGCTAAATATTAAAACTTAAACTCAATTTTAAGTCAGGCTCATTTGTCACAGCTCTGTTGACCTTTCTCTGATTTGTCATCACTGAAAAGTTGCAAATGTACTTGGACTTTCTTTGGCCTTTCACCAAGCAGTTCCATCCCCTCCTGGTCCCACAGTGGGTAGATTTTGCATCTCTCATGCTCAGCTTAACTCACTTTGTATTGATTTGAAAAGTAATGGCTTATAAAAATGAACAATACTGTTAACTGTACTTAGGCATATTTTATACTGTTATTGATACTATTAACTTTTGGTTGTATTTAGAAGGTAATGGTGCTTTACTCAGGTTTAGATCCCTGTAGTGCATTTTTATGTATTTTATATTTTTATGTATATTTTACTTTTATATATATATTTTAAAATCCTTTAGAAATCCCTTTAAAAATTGTTATTCACACAGAGAACAGTAATGATGAAAGAACTGCCACGAGCTTATGGTGAGGTTAAATGTGATATGCTCGACAGAGAAAACCAATAACAATTTGAAATCTTCCTTTCCAAATGCCTTAATAGAACACCTCCCCTGGCTCACTTTCTGCCTGTGACCTTGGGCAGACTTACTAATTTTATACCATTGTGTCTAGTTATTAGTAGGTTTTTTCCATATTCCATAAGAGACCAGGCAACCTTTCCTACCTAAAAAAAAAAAAAAAGAATGTCCCTTTCTTTTTTTAACTCCTCTATTTGAAAGGCTCTGCAGAGCTGTCTCTGGTGATTGGGGTGTCTCTCTGCAAACCCTCTGGGGAGACTGCCTTGGCTGAGGGTCCTTTTGCACTCTCTCCCCCTTCAGCGGGTGGGTGAGCCCTGAAGTTTCTTATCTTGAAGGATGTGAATGGTCAGTCTGAGGGTTTCCAGAGTGTGTCTGTGCAGAGATGACATACAGAGAGTGACACATGGCCAGATGTACAGGCACCTTGGGGTGCAGTCTCACAGGAGGTGACCTGTCCTCACCTGCAGCACAAGTCTGTGGCCTCTCCCTGTCTCCAGAGGCTCCAACATCCAGTGCTGCTGGTCATTAAATTAAATACCAGGTTGACTAAGCTTAACTCCCCTTGCAGTGCTGAGATTTAACAAGCAGTTTTGCACAACCGTGTTTAAAATACTAGAAGAGATTACTGTCTGCCAGACTGGCATTTATCAGGTAATCCTCTACGGTTATTCTGTTTTTCAGTTTGGTGCTCCATGCAAAAGAAAAAGAAGTGGGTGGTGGGGTCTTTCATGCTGCTGCAGGGAAAAATACCAGAAATCCACCCAACAGCAGAGAAATTATTATCAGTAGTAATGGTGGTGATAATGATGATGTATTTCATTATAGAAATGTAAAAAAGCCTTGGGCCAAACCCCACCATCTACAGTCAAAGAAGCCCCCAAAGACCCCAAAGTTGGCTGCCAATTTTTGTCTGGCTGAAATTGCCAAATCCTGCAGTTTCCATCCCAAAGCATAAATCTTCACAGCCCCTTTGGGCAAAGCCTTTGGTGCTCCAAAAGCAAGCCAATAATTCCCTGGCTGGTGCATGAGGCAGGACAAAGCCAGAGGGACTGGGAGCAGAGCTGGCCCTGCAGTGCTGACAGGAGGAGGAATGTGTGGTGGTCACTTCATTTGGCACGTGTGTTAAGGGGAACACCCAGGGAATAGGCCTTTACTGCATTAAGATGTTGTTCCCCAGCCCCATTTCTGCAGTCTCAGAGGAAGCCCTGAGGGAGGCTGGTGGAAGAGAATGAGCTTGTGGACTCCGTGTGGAAGAAAAACTAAATACGGAATTTTCAGAAAAAAAAGAAAGGAGAAAGGAAAATTAATTTGTTGATACGTGAGATCACATAAAGCTCCCTTGGAAGAGTTCCTGAAGAAAAGATTGTATTTGCTCTGGAGGGGGAGCAAACAATTTAGGCCTACAATTTTATTGCCAAGCCTCATGTTTTAACCTCCTTTCCTTCTGTTTTCGAGCCCCAGAGATAGCAACGGTGGTTCACAGAGAGTGCAACTGGTCTCTTTTGATAAGGTCTGATAGCAGAGATAAAGAAAACAAGCTGCCGTTTGCCTTTAAAGACTCTCCCAATGTACTGCCTTGTTCTTCCTAAAGGCAGTTCCCTTTGCTGTAACTTCTGGGTAAACAGTGGGAAACCAGTTGCTCTGATGTTAATGGGGGTGATGAGTTTGCTGAGTGAAGAGTTGTCCCCTTGGTGCTCAGCATCTACTGCTGCAGTTCCCCCAGCCACTGAAGGGGCCAGTGAAAGATCAGTGTCTTTTAAATTGAGGTGAGTTGATGGGAATTAATAGACGTAGCCAGGAAAATACTTATTTGGAATCCTGCTTTCTTGTGTGTAACCTCAGACCCAAGAAAATAGCATCTATTGAGAGGTACCTGCTGACTGCTGAAAGCATCAGATGTGCACTACACTCTTTTAAGAGAAAATATTCAGCCTCTACCAAATGTAGCAATTAAAAAGGAGCATGCCAGGTTGAACTCTTAAAAATTAAACTGATGGAAAAGACTAAGGGGCCAGTCCAGGAAAACATCTAGACAACGCCTTCTGGAGCAGAGATGCTTTTGGAGGTTACCAAGCAAAATGCCAGACAAAGGCTGCTGAAGTGCAGGGGGGCAAACTAAATGAGTATGGTCATCCTGCTGGCATTAAAATACACTCATTCTTTCAAAATAAATATCCAGTTTGTGGATTATGTCTTGGAAGACGTTATTCAATTTCAGACATGTGAGAACACACAGTAAAAGGAGAAATCAGGGATGCCCAGATATTCCATAGAGTAAAATGAGAGTATCTGAAGTGATCAGGCCATAATGATAAACAACAGACTACTTGTGGCTCCCTAAACTGCACTTGCACCAGAGCTATACCGTGTTAATATTGCATTTAGTACAGCATGAAGACAGAAAGACATGGCCTTGGACTTGTCCCTCTCTGCTGCTGTGTGCCTGTCCCTGAAGCTGAGCAATACTCATTTTGTTGTGCTCTGCTAAATCCTTGAAATCCTTGAAATACCTCCTCAGTGGGATGCTTGCATAGTCACAGGTTTCTAATTGTTTATTGCCTCTGTCTCAAGTATATTTTACAGGTTTCTTTTTGCTGTTTATATACATTTATTTGCTTTACTACCTCTCTGCATTCTAACAAATCATCTCTAATAAAAAGCACATTTCCTTGCAAGCAGAATCAATTGCCTTCAGAAGTCTTTCAGTCCCTGATTAGCAGGTTACATTTGGTCTTCACTAATCACATAGTTAACTGTGAGCAATAAAGTTCTTAAATAAATAAATGCTCTGGTCCAAGTCAACCTTAGTCATAATGGACAGTTTCCCACTTAAATTTCTGAAATACAGGATGGGCCTGTGCTACTTAGGCACTTAAATTCACATTAAAAGTATAGCCATTAATGCCAGATCTGTTTTTTTCCTGCAGGTCATTAGTATGTTATTAACAATTAAGTCTCAGCAACAAGTTGCCTTGATTGCAAGGCAGTAATGCAGTGGGAAGTCTAAATGGGTGTGGGTTTTCAATTACTTTTAAAGGCTTGGGGTTATGGCTTTTTTTTCCCTTTGCCTTTGTGTTAGCCTGCTCCAGAAGCACTCAGTGGGAAGGTAATGAAGTAGAGAATTTGTACATTACTGTATCTTTCCATGCTTCCTTTTCACTGGTTTTATTATTGTAGACTTTGAAACATAAGGAGAAATCAGCTCTAAGCCATTCCTTCTGGTCAGGGTTGGATGTGTATTAGAGAGCTCTCAGATGGAGGATGCATTTTTACTAACTGTGAACAGGGGCAGGTCACTGTGGATCAAAAAAAAAAACGTGAGATGTGGTGGAAACCCCATCATGGGGCAGAATAATGCCTTTCCCAACACTGAGTTTAAACCACCATTTGCTGGAGATCAGAGCTCGAATCATGACTCCCTGTGGCCCAGCAACCACTCAGATTAAGATATGTGGTTTCCCTCATGTCTGTCAAATATTGTTGGAAACCAGGCTGGCTGGGCTCTAAGGTGAACAACATTACATGGGTGGTATCAGTTCCCTGCAGAAACTGGAGGGGGGGGGGAAGGAGAAGACAGAATATAACTTTCAGCCAAAATACATACAAAAAAAGCATTAGTGTTTATTTTAAAAACATCATGTAACACTTCTTTAGAGTTTCTATGTATGTGTGCTTAATGAATGGGAACAAGGAAAGGCTCTGTTTCTCAGAGGAGCCGATAACTTGGAAGCCGAGAAAGGTGAACACAAAACGTTCTGACTAACCTTGAGCTTGGCTTGTGTGCATGACCTGGGGTACAAATGTGAGTCCACATTTGGCTTGGGGGTTAAAAATAAGCCAGGGCTGTGTGAGATGGACAAAACACAACTATATATTAGGAGTGTGTGGACTCATGGCTGTAACAGCACCTCGAAGTATTGCTGTAATATTGTGACCATTTTTGACGGATGTACCAGCATTCAGGGTGTCCTGAGTCGCTTCTGCTGATGAAGGAGTTGGTAGTAGAGATAGATATTTCCTTTTCTTTTTGTTGTACGTTCCATATCTAAGTAAAAAGTATTAATTTTCTATTTTACTTCTATATGAAATGGTATATTTAAATTTATGTATTTTGCATATATGCAGTGATCTAGTGCATACTTCATGTCTCGCCTCACCAGACACAGATAAATGTCACACAAATCAAATATATCATTACAGCCTGAACTCTGTCACAAATCCCCGTTATAGCTTTTATTGATTGTCTTTGAGCCCCTCCTGTCTCATTCTCTGGAGCACAGATAGCACCTCAAATACCAGTGATCTCTCCTTGCCACGTTTATTTTCAGATCACAGGAAAAATACTCCAAGCAGCAAGGCCAAACTTATTAAGTCACAATATGTGGCCTGTGTTTTGGGAGGGGACTCCCAGTTTCCTAATGTACTTAATGTATGTCTCAGAGAAAAGCTGTTGAGATGACCATTTTCCAATCTCACCTGCACATGTTGGGTGTTGAGCTGCTTGCTGTAATGCCACTGCTTTACGCAAATGTCCAGGGGCAGGGCCAGTGGAAAGGGAAAGGACTTGAATGAGCATGGAAAATAAGCTGCTGTATTCCCTGATCCCTCAGGTCACCTCTGAGACACATCTGTGTGAGACTTTAGAAGAAATTTGATCTGTGGTAGCTCCCTTCTGGAGATAGAAGACTTGGCTTTCCAGTACTGACAACCTGACACCCACTTTGCATTCAAGAAGAACAAAGATCATTAAGGGATCGTTTAACATGTGAAAGCAGGGCAAAAAAAGAAGCTAAGTATGATTGAAAAACCAACAATAAAATCCAAATGCTGACTTGAAATAATAGGAACCCAGCCAAACTAATATTATCAAGCGTGGCCACCGTTGCCAGAAATTGCTTCCCTCAAAAACCCAGGGAAATCCTGCTCTTTTATTAAACCATTGAACAATCTCTTCAAGTTGAATCCCTTCTGTGCAAAAATCAAGGAGTGTTTCCACTGTTCTGACATTCTCTTTGCAGATGGAAACATGGATTGCTAGAAGAGATGTTGGACTTTATTGAGATGATGCCTTGATGTCATTGGAAACAGGAGCTTGAAGCTGAGCTGTCAGGAGCACAGGACACCATAGGGAGAGGTCTTGGACTGCCCATGGATCAGTGGTGGAGATTGGAAGGGACCTTTGGAGCTCATCTGCTCCAACCCCTGAACTTGGCATTTCCATTGAGCCATCTGCTGTGAAACAGGGAGGTCCTGCTCTTAGGTTTTATATTTACCATTAGTAATCCTAAAAAAAAGTGCTGGCAGGAAACTAATCATATACTATAAGTGATGAATTTAGCCCCATAGTCCCTGTAAGCTTCAAACAGCAAAGCTGTGAAGGCATCTCTTCATGTGCTGAAGTGGCACAGCAGCCTGTGTAGTGATGGATTTGATGTGAATTCACCTGCACTGGTGAGTGTGATAGGAATTTTTGACTTGATGTCAGATAAGTGCATTAGCAAATCTGAAATGTTCTGACAGAGCTTGGACTATTTCTGAATTTATGCCAAATTCAACTAAAAATAGAATACAAACTTCAACCTCAAGTTGAACTTTTCCACTGCAGCTCCTTGAAAACACAACGCTTTGACTTTTCATGTTGAAACAGTTAAAAAACTTCATTTAAATAACTTTGAGTTGTTTTAAGAGCGCCTCAGACCCAGAAAACTAATTTATCAGTATTTATTCTGCCCTGTGGGAAGGGGCAAATTCAGAGCAGCACAATACAAAAATGTGTGTTCATGGAAGGGGGGGGGGTTAGGGTTAAGCTGAAAGATAAATTTTTTGTTCTCAGTGCTCCAGCTGTAACCTGCCATATCTCTGCTTTTGGGCTTTCTTTGGCTCCTCTTCAGTAGGTGAGGCTACCAGATTTTGTACAAAGGAGACTGGATTTAGATCCCTACATTTGTTCCCAGTTGTTGCGGTAAGGAGGGGCTGTGAAGGGGTAATTCCTGGCTTCTTGTATATCTTATGAGATACACAGAATATTCTGAGTTGGAAGGGACCCGCAAGGATCATCGAGTCCACTCTAAAGTGAATGGCGCATATAGGGATCAAACCCCACAATTGGTGTCATTAGCACCTCATGAGAAGGGTATATGGGAAACAAGCACATCCTTTCAGGCTCAATTTGGAGACGTATTATGAAGCACCACAGAGGTGTGAGCGCCAGCTTCAAAGTTTCTGGGAGCCAGGGGATAACAGCGTCCAGAGCACAGATTTCAGAGTTTAAAAAGAAAAGGAAAAAAAAAAAAAGAGGATTTCAAGGATTTCGGCATCCTGTATCACGCGCTTGTTTCTTGTAGTGAGGAGTATGTGGCACATATTTTTCCCTTTTCTATGCCAAGTGCTGAATTCCTCAGGGGACTGGTGATTGTTCAGACAGGGCTCTGCTGGGTCCCTCGGGCAGTGCCCAGCCCTGCCTTCCCCAGCCAGCAGGAGAAGGGGCTGGGGGTCAGCGAGGGAAATCCTCGTGGAGCCTTCCCCCGTTCCATCAGCCAAAGCAAGGTGCTGAAGTCAGCAGAGATGGCATGAGGGGTTTAAAGGGTGAAAAGGCTTTTCATCCTTTTTTTTTTCTATTACATCTTTGTGATAGAAATTTATTTGTCCATCCTGAGTAACTGTTCCTCAGCAAGCAGATGACTGGTCATGTTATTGGGCAGAGGGATTCTTAATGTGAAACAAAAAAGAGGGCCTAAGCCACAATGTGCAGCAACATGAAGTGCCGTGTATGAAAGCAGCTCATAAACCCCATTGAAGAAACTAGTCCAGGGTAAGATCACTACTGAGAAATATGAAATTGTAGTTTTGAAAAAGAGCCTTCCAAGGTAAGTCAGAGGCCAGAAAACGAACTGCTTTTGTGAATTTCCCAAGGTTACACATGAATGAAACCATGATGTATGATTGGGCTTCTTAGGCATTAAAAATCCTTTATAACTGCAGTGTTCATTCCCCAGTGATTTTACTTTGTGTATTTATTTAGAGGAAACTGAAACAGTTTGCCATTTATGTGTATTCAAAAGCTGCGTATTACCAAGGCTATAAAGGAAACCTTAAAAAGAAAATTACTTTCAGAACTCAAATAATGATATTTTAAAAGGCGTAGGAAAATGCATTAAAAATTAAATGGATGTCAGGAAGACAAAATCTCAGTTGTCATTTTTGTAACTTGATTGTAGCAAGTGATTTTGATGTACACATAAAACAGGGTAGCACAGATTTTTGTTCATCATGTTTATTTTATTTTGTGTGATGCCTGAACAGTTGCTTCCCACATTGTGAATTATCTTTTGTATGAATGTTTTGAAACATTTAAAAATGGAGATTGTGTAAAAATAGAGCTGTTTGCGACATTCTAAATTTGTGCCTAAGATCTCACACAGATTTTGGGTTTGCGTACGCATAGAGAAAATCTTGATTTTTTACTTCTTAGAGTTAAGTGTCTGCATTTATAATAGTAAGATGAGACCCAGAATGTTTCATTAAATATCAAAACTGTGTAAATAATACTTGGATATAGGAATGTGGTGAGTTGTCAAGTTTTTACAGGCACCCACAGCTTTCCAAGCATGTACAATATGAAAGTCCAAGTCATATATTGTAATGGCGTTGCTCAGGTTATGTTCTTAATAAGTAACTCTAGAAAGTGTGCAAAGTGTTATAGGAATATTATTCTGTTCATTTATATCTCAGGAACATTGGAGGAACGAGATCTGTTGAAACTACCCCTCTCAAATAATGCCATTGTATTAATTTCTCTGACCTAAACACAGAAAAATTGAACACTGAAGAGAATGTTTTTTTAAAAAAAACAATTGTTTAAGGATAAAATTAACTCTGAAGTGTCATTTTGCACAGGTTGGTGTTTAAGATACCTTTAATTTAACCATTTTCTGTAAGTCTGTTCTGTCTTGACTGCTGTCAGGTAAACCTCTGTAGCTGTTGCAAGTTTGTCCAGTCTTGTGTAGGCAGAGCAGAAGTCTGGGAGCAACTCCCTTTCCTGGTGGCCAGGATGTCAGAGGAATGGTCAGTGGAAGAGGAAATTACTTGATTCAACCCAAAACTTTTTCCCACTGTGCCACTAACCCCCCAAAACTTGAACAGTCCCCAGCCCTGCCGGGTCAGTATGATCAGAAGTTAAAGGTTGCCATCTAATGGTGAACGTACATAATACAGTCTGCGTGGGTTTTTCCCAAATTATCTTTTCTTTCCTTTCTCCATGTACCTGTATTTTCTTTATAAGGCACTAAAGGAATTATTTTATTCAGATTTTACATGGGAGTAAGGTAATAAATACTTTGCTACTTTGTCAGTAACAAGGGGTTGCAACTGAATGTTTAACTGAAATCTAATTTCTTGCTGCTTTTTTTGTTAATTCAGATATAGATGAGTGTTCATTTGAGAGGACCTGTGATCACACCTGTATCAACTACCCTGGAAGCTTTGAGTGTCTCTGCCACAAAGGCTACACCTTGTATGGACTGACACACTGTGGAGGTTTGGAAACTTGAGTTTTGCTCATGTGTGTGTTTGTTTGCTCTGTGAATGTTTCCTGAACCACACATTTTTTCAGATCAAGGTTTTAGAACTGAAGATGATAAAGCAATAAAGTTAAAATAGAGTTAAAAGAGCATAAGCTGGGCATGACTAAAATTTGCTGGGGTAGGTTTTGATTGTGTTCAACACACTGGTCAGAGGAGACCAAAGGGATTTTTTGAGGGATTTGTTAAGTGTATCAAGTCTGAATTGTGGATTTTAACCAATCAGATCAGCATTACACAAACAAAAGTGAAAAGAGAAAATTGTAATGAAACCTGAAATCCCTGAGGCTAAATTACACATTAGAAAACACTGACACCAAAAAGCTCTCCATGGTGTTTCTAAATGTAAAACTAAATGGTTTTGTTCAGTTTAACAATGGTTAAGTAATAATTACTTAATTATTCAAATTATTCAATATACAATCTTAAGTAAAGCTTACATCATACTATTAACAAAAGCCTTGGCTTTAAATCCATGTATTGAGGCCACTGCTAATGATGTCTCTGCCTGGCTGCTTTTTTGGGAGAAAGGTGTAGGAGATGTAAGTGTCCAATGTATTCACTGTATAGTAGAGGCAGGCAGGAAGAGAAATCCATCTAAGGAGGCCATCTAAGGAAACAGTTTGGGAAAAGGCTCCACTTGAGGGCAGTTCTGAAAGCAAAATCAGAGTCTGAAAGTTTTGGGGACCTGTGCTATGTGTGATGTGGGGAGACTGGTCTTCAGTTTCACTGGTAATTCCTTAGTGTCATAATTTAGGGAAAACCACAAAGTTTGGGGTCTGGCCTCGGTTTTTAAATAACTTTCAGTCTCAGTTCAGCTTCAGCCTTTTAAAAAAGACTGAAATAGGACCAGAACTCTTAATTGGAAATAGTCAGTGCTGAACTTTAGGCAAAAACATAACAAGATCCAAACCTCCTTTTTTTCCATAATGAGCAAATCCAAAATCACAGCTCAGAATCCAGACTTGTCCAGACCCTGAGCTTTGCCACTCAGGTCTATCATTAGTTTTAGTCAGCCCCTTGAGAGAGATATTTACAGGGGAACAAATAACTTCCCCTGGCACTGAGCAGAAGTGAAAACTAGGGTGAAATAATGAGAACCTTCCAAAGGATGTGGTGCAAGCTGACTAATTACTAAGCTTTCCCTCCATCTTGCTTCACCTCTACTAGTAATTAATAAATCACATGGAAATGTCCTTGTTCTGGGCCTTTTATGCTGAGGGGCAGCTCTTGTTGCTCTCTCTCAGACTCCTCTCATGGCATCTCTTGTAATAGAAGTTGTGTGTCATTAGGGGATTTTTTTAGAAGGGCAGTGCTAGTGCTTCCACTACCTGTTTATGTAAAGGTTTTTTCTGGGACTTTCCCTTGTCAGTTTTTGGGACTGCTGACCCAGGTCCTCCAGAAGTCCTGACTCTGGCCCAAAACTCATAACATTGTCTAGAGACATGCCTGTTGTATGAATGTGTCTTTCCCAGTTTTTTCCATGCATGTAGTCCATGTTTTCTTGATTTTTGCTTAATCGCACAGACTAAAATCTTTGCATCAGAAATTCCGGATTCCACAAGGATCATTGAGTCCAACTCTTAAGGGAATGGTCCATATGGGGATTGAACCCACAACCTTGGTGTGATTAACCTCCCCTCACCAGCGGAGAGATCTGCCTCGTTGGCACAAGTACATAAATGCTGAATGAATAGACTTAGAAAGGATACACGTCATGTTGGCTGAATACTTTAGTGAAGCACCAAAATTTGAAAGATTTTATGTGGGACATCAGTGATGACATACACAGTGACTTCTTTGCCTTCTTGCAAGCTTTTACCTTTTATTTTTATTCAAGGAGTAAAAATCTAAACTACACTTGAGCTGCTGGGTTTTTATTGAATACATCATTTCCTCCTTCACGTGAATCATAAAAGCAAACTCTGGGAATCACTGTGGAGAATTTATCTCCCTGTTTTGCAGAAGTGACCTAATCTCACAGATGTTCATGCCTCTGACATTTTTCTCTGTAATGCAATATGCATTATTGTCCAGATGCTGCAGAGACTTTCGAGCATGTTTTGTATCTTGTGAGTACTTCCAAGAATTTCAGTGTAACTACTCCTGGCAAGTAAATTGTGTCATATGCATAAATCCCTGAGAGAGTAGGAGCTATTCATGTGTCTGAGGACAACAAAGACATGCAGTATGCACTAAAGTTGGTTGGCATGAGCATTGCCTGCCTTCATACGTGACAGAGACTCAAATATAAAAGATACCGTAGAAAGAGGTTTCCTTATGCACCTATTATCTTAATGCACAGTAAATGTTTGTACATATGGTTAACACTCCTTGCAACTTAATTTATGTTTTCAGATATTGATGAATGCAGCATCAGCAATGGTAGCTGTGACTATGGGTGCCTTAATACCATGGGGAGCTATGAGTGTGTCTGCCCACCTGGAAAGAAACTGCACTGGAATAAAAAGGATTGTGTTGGTAAGTGTGGAAGCCTGAACTGTGGTGATGCTCCTGTTCTCAGGAGAGTGGAAAAGCCCTTGGTTTTGTCTGAGAGATGCTGCATTTTCACAGTGTAGAGCCCCAAACTAATTTTATAAACTCAGATAACACCTTGGTCCTATGGGGGTCCATGGGCTAGGATAAAACTGCAGGTAGTTTAGAGAACGGGCAGTATGTTGGATTTTATTTGTGCAGATTTTTTTAAGGTTACAAGTCCATTCACAGAAATCTAAGTAGTGTAATTATTATTATCTAATGTATTTTATACTTTTGTCCTTAATTTGTCCTTTTTCCATCTCTGTAATGTCACTATAATTCTATTTCCCTCTAAGATGAATTTAGACTATTCAAAATATTTACATGTTTACAAGTAGAACATGGTATTAAAATTAATATCTACATTCACAGCACCATACCCCAATTTTTCAAGTTATCTCCAAAGGTATCCTGACTAATATAAAGTACTGACACAAGCTGTGTCTAGAGCATTAATCACAATGAGCACAAATCCTGAGACCACTAAAATTATGGCCCTTGACCTGAACTTCTGTATCCTTTAAATAGATGACTGTTTTTCTGGGATCTTACTTGAAGCACAGCGAATCTTGGTCATGGCCACAGCCATTCAGAGTATTTTCTGTGAGATTTTAATTCTGTTGGTACATTTTTAACGGGAATGGCATAGCTTAGGTTTTTCACAGGCAAATTTGGGGGCTGAGGGGTTTGTTTGCTTGTTTTGGGTTTTGGTTTTGGTTTGTTTTTTTTTTAACTACAAATAACTTCTCATAGATATATTTTGGGTGATGCCTAAATACCTAACTGGGAGCAAGACAGAGCAAGAAGGGGGGACCTTATTACTTCAGAGAACTATATATTGCTTATCTTTATATATATTACCTTTCCTGCTGTATAGAGAGCTAAACGTTGTAGCAGAAAGAAATAGATAACTCTGTTTCTTGGTTATCCACCAGTTCTCCCTTGCAATGTGCCAATTATTCCTCTGGAAAGGAGCTTGTAAATTAGCAGCAGGGACTCAAATTTTTGGAGGTGTCAGACTACAGAAGTTTTGTGCTGTATTCCCTCTCACCTACTAAGAATGCTGTTCCCATTTCCCATTGGAAACATTTCTTTGTTGTAAATTTCTCCTCATTATTTGTAATACTCTGCTGGAAGATGGAAAATAGAACACCCCTCTCTATTGATGCACACCATTGTGTTTGATTACTTTAATGAGGCTTAAAATGAGTGTCATCTCCCTGTTGATCGCCTGCCTTTATTCCCAACATTGTTGGGAGGAAACTACATTCTACATTGCTATAAAAGCACAATAAAAAGCAGGTGAATTATATTCAGTGATCCTGAATGCCACAATTTGGAGACATTTGCAGTAACAAAACCCTCTTTGGCTCAGCAATGCCACTTCGTGCTTTGTTGTCTCCTCGGTCCAAAGAAATAGTTTCTTTAAAGACATCACCAAAGCAATGTAAAAGACCTTAGGAGGGAGATAAGTGGAGGATGATTATTCCCATACTTGAGATGTGAACATCAGGCATGTTTATGGGACTTGAATATATTTATACTTAATGAGCAGCGAGGCCAGGAATATGAACCAGCTGGTGGCTGCTGGGACCCTTCCTCTGCACTCAGGCCAAGCCAGGCAACACCTCCTCCAGCTACAGCATTTGAATTGCTCTGGTCATGCCAGCTTCACTGGACTTCTCCCAAACCCTGGTAGAGCCTAACCAGTCTGATCTCAGAAGCAACCCCGGCCTTGGTGTGGGTTCAGTGGTGAGCTGACAGGGAGGAAAAATTACATTTGCAATAGCCCAGTGAGCCATGAGAGAAACAAAGAGTCAGACAAGCCCACCTTGTAAGGGGAGCATGGTTGGAAGAAGTAGCAAGAGACAGCTGGAGAAGAATCATGTCCCTGAAACGGCATTTTTGTGGGGCTGAAGCAGACACCTGGCTGAGATTTACTGAGATTTAACCAGCTGATGCTTGAAGAGGTGCCCAGCTGTGCCCCGTGCAGAGGTGAAATCTCTGGGAAAAAGGAGGGAAGCAGTGAGGCTGCCTCAGTGATGGCACCTGCTGGCTGGAGCCGGGAATGAACCTTGTCCTTTGTGTGTGAAAAAGGATGTACTTAAGCAATACTTCAATCCAAAAAAGTGATAAATTAAAATGAATGCAGGTTTATGATTATCAGTGTCATCACCTCAGGGTGTGCAGCACAGAGACTGCTCCAACGATTCATAACAACTTTTTGTGTTTTCAGCTAGAGCATCGGGCTAAAGTCTGTGAGAGTTAGAGAAGTGGAAAATACGATCTAAGTGGTTCATCTAAATCACTGAGTCTTTGTGAGGGTGACTCCTTGTGCACAGTGTGGTAGCTGGCCTGTTAAACCAGAGAGCTGTGCCTCCAAAACGGGGGAGAGGACACCCCAGGTGATGAGCATTGCCTCTTGCTTCCGAGATGAAGATGTGCCCACAGGACTGTGTTCAGAGTGTCTCCTGCCTTCCAGAGTGAGATCTGGAGCCATGGTCGAGTGGTCCCAAAGCAGAGGACAGGAGGGAAAGACTGATCTAGAGTTTAGGTCTAAAACTGTGGAGGAGTTTCACTTGCAAGTACAAGCTCGAGATCCAAATCCAGATCCTCTCTCCCTAATATTTTCTTACTTCAGAAATGCCTGCACCTGTCATTTTGGGGTTTTTTAGCACTTCTGCCTTTCCTCACCACTGTATCCAAGTATAAGCACAAGGTTCTGGGTTGGGCAGTGTCTGATTTTCTTTTTTTTTACATTTCTCTTTATTTTTTTCTCCTCAGAGATGGTGAAATGTCTCCCAAATGCCAAACCAGCTCCCAAGGCTCAGCTGGTGTGTAGTAAGACAGGAGGCATAGAGAGCTGCTTCCTGTCGTGCCCATCCAACACTCTTTTTGTTCCAGGTTTGTACAAAGCATTTGCCCTCTTTAAGTCTAGAATTGTGACCTGATGATTTTTCTCTGTTACTGCATTCATGATTCTTGCATTCAGTTTTTGTTATGGACAACAGGATATGAGCAACACATCATTATAAATTAAATTGGGCCAGATATGCACATCAGTAAATACAAGGAGAGCTGATTGTCAGTTCCATTAGAGGTTTGGTCCTTCATTGTTTAATTTGAGGTGTCATTTTTGGGGGCGGGAAAATGCTAACAAAAAACCTGAGAGACACATCCACCTTAACCAGGATGGTGCACAAGAAAAAATGCAACACACTGAATTGCTATGTCAAAAGGGAAGGAAAAAATGGATTTCAGTGAGTTCCTGCTGCTTTTAGTACCATGTTTTTCAACTTGAATAGAGTCTCCCCCCCATTTTTTTTTTTAAATCATTGCTACAGGTAATTTGCATCTACAGAGTTTTTCAGGGCAGGACAGGTGTTGCTGTTGCTTTTTCACAGATATTCTGGCACAGGATTATTCTTGAATGTCCCTACTTTTCATGTTAGTCCTGGCATGATATGCAGTAGAGCTGTTCACTTGTTATTTACAGTTTAGCAGAGATTGCTGGAACTGTGCATTTATCTAATTTGTAAGCAGCAGTACACAGTTTGATCTGTGCAATATTTAAACCCTGTTATGGTTCTAAGTGTATTATTATTGTTTCTGCCAATAAATTCTGTCAGATCCTGAAGCTGAAATTATTGTGAAAATACATGGTTTATTTTTTAAATTATAGGGATGATCAATGCAGAAAGACTCTGCCGTGGACAAACACAAAATATTTTCTACTTGTGCACCATGGAATTAAGTACAGTTAACCTCGTGCCAAATCATTTATAAAACGTAACATTTCAGTGCTGGAAGAAACAAAACTTGTAGTCAACGCTGTGAAGCAGCAGCCTTTGGCAAATTATTTCAACCTTTCAAAATCCAAGTTCAGCACTTAAAATGACTCCTTTATTTAGTGGCATTGAGAAGTTTTTTCAGGCACTAAGCATTAATAGGAGAGGATGCTCTGTGAGGCTGTTGCCCCCTGTGCTGACAGTGTGTTCTGCCCCTCAGATTCGGAGAACAGCTACACCCTGAGCTGTGGAGTCCCCGTCCAGCAAGGCAAGGCTCAGCCAAAGCGCAATACCACCCTGCCCAGCTGCCCAGGTAGGTGCTGTCCTGCTCTCCTGGGGCCTCAGAGGAAGGGGATGGACGTCCCCCAGCCCATTTGGGAGTTGCAGGACACAGAGCTCTCGAGTTACACAAGGCCAGGATTAAGTTAGCTGGTGTTTCATCAGAGAATCACAGAATATGCTGAGCTGGGAGGGACCCACAAGGGTCATCAGTCCAACCCTCAGCCCTGCACAGGACCGTTCCCAGGAGTCACACTATGGGCTGAGAGTATATTTCAAACCCTCCTGGAGCTCTGGCAGCCTTGGGGCTGTGCCCACTGCCCTAGGGAGCCTGTTCAGTGCCAACCACCCTCTGGGGAAAGAACCTTTTTCTGAGATCGAACCTAACCCTGCCCTGACACAGCTCCAGCCATTCCCTGGGTGCTGTCCCTGGTCCCCCCAGAGCAGAGCTCAGTCCTGCCCCTCCTCTGCCCCTCCTGAGGAAATTGTAACTCCGGTGAGGTCTCCCCTCAGTCTCCTCCAGCTGAACACGCCAAGTGCCTTCAGTGTCCTCACACAGCTTCAGATCAAGGCCCTTCACCACTTTCATTGCCCTCCTTTGGACACTCTCTGAGGGCTTCACATCTTTCTTATGCTGTGATGACCAAAACTGCCACAATATTGTGCACACACCCTCTTTTCTGCACCTCTCCTTGAGGGCTGGAGGGTGCTGAGGAGCCCTCCGGTGCAGCATTTTGTTGGTAGGTCAGTGTAGGAGTGGTGGAGGTTTGAGACATATCCAATAAGGAGAAATATTTAGAATCATTTGCTTTCCATAGTCCAGCAAGGCAATAGCAAGCATATCAAAAAGGGAATTCTTCACTGGGAAGTGAGCCAGAGAGACCCATCAGGAGCACAGGAGCAGAAGACCAGGGTGGGTCCCAGCCCTCACCTGCAAAGCCCTTCCATAGGAGCACAGATCCTCCTGCTGGGGATTACCAGTAAAAAGGTTATGAGACGTGTCTGACAAAACACTGTGTTTCATTCATCTTTTCCTCAGAAATAGCTGTATTATTTTTGCAGAGATGTTTGGGATGGTCCCGTGCGGGCCTGAGAGTTGGCTTCAATGATCCTTGGGGGTCCCTTCCAACCCAGCATATTCTGTGATTTCAAATTGTTTATGAAAGCTGATACTCAGCATTAAAAAAAAAAAAAAAAAAGAAAGTTGAAGTCTGGCAAAATTAGAAGCATCTGAAACAACATCCAGCAGTGGGAAGTGTCAGCCCACTTTACATATCATATGTATGTATCATACATATATATATATATATATATATGTATGATACATATCATCACCTGCTGTGCTTCTCCCCAATTCTGCCAGTTCTCTAACCATGTATTTGGAATGTGTTAGGAGGTACAATGCTGAGGAGGAAGGTGACATGGCAGCAGATGTGTCTACCTCTGGCACAGGGGCAGGCTGCCTCTACAGTCCTGATTCTAACAGCCTTTAAAACAAGGCTGGGATTTAAAGCTGAAAAATCAAGGTTGCAAGCCATAGACTGCAGTCAAATAAAGGTGTTTCCTTTGGATGATTTTCAACTGCCACTAAATTAATCTTATTCCTGGTTGGCATTAACAGAACTGCAGCCAAGTGACATGGGAAGTCACAGAGAGAGAGCTGGGGATGGAGGGGGGGAGGGAGGAATTAATCTTTTTCATAGTAAAATAAATTCACTCAAAATCCAACAAGATGTGCAGGCCTGCTGGAGGGCAGGTGTACGTTCAGAGCATGTGTGATACCAGCAAATTCCTTGATCTCTCTGGGCTCAAGGGTAAGTGCTCCTGTGAAAAAAATGAACTTGCGGAGATGCATCCCCTTGTACAAGGCGTGTAACTCTTGGGCTGCCTCTTTTCCGTGTCACAGGAAGGCTTTTGAGCCTGTTTTTAAAAACAAGTGTCAGATTTCATTTCCTCTGCATCCTAAATGATAGCTTTTTCTTTTTTTTTTTTTTCACTTTATATCAACAGATTCATTAGCCCCTCCAATCAAGCAGAAAGCTCGTTTTAAAATCAAAGATGCAAAATGCCATTTACGGCCTCGCAGCAAAGAAAAAACAAAAGATTCTGGGAAGCAACCTGTTTCAGGTGGGTGGTTTCTTCAACATGTAAATTTTTTTGTTTGTTTGCATGTTTTGCTTTCACACTGTGAAAGGAAAAAGGAATGGTTTTCATATTGGGATCTGAATTTAAGTTCAGGCCAAGATTCTCAGTGCCTTGGGAAACAAAAGCTCTTATTTATTTGCTCTATGCTGGATTAGTGTCCTATTGTAGCAGCAAAGACAATCCCTAAGCAGGAAAGTTATTACCAAAATCTGATGTTACCCAGCCTTAGTCTTTTGTTATGATGCAGTGAGTACTTACGATGTTAGAAAAAAATATTTAGAAGATTTAGATGTAATTGTAAAAAATGTGACATTAAAGAAGTTTGTGTCACAATGAATCCAAGTAATCAAATGCTTACAAAACTTGTCTGACTAGGTATGTGTTTTATTATTACTAGTTTTGAACACTCTTCTTAAGGTGGAAAAAAAGGAGATTTTAGAAGTTACATGTTTAACAGATTCCTTGAGACATTTATTTCTTGCCCTACATCCCCTTGATGCCATGAGAGGGACAAATCAAGAGTGTTTGGGTGTCATTGCTGTGCATTTCCACAGCTTCAAGTGTTTGGAGTTTATTTAAATTTAATATAAATGCTAAATGTTTTGTGGATTTTGATACATTATATTTGTGTAATTCCAACAGCTTATATTGTGGCTTAAAGCAATTTAGCAGCTTACACCAAACACCCATTGCTGATATATTTTTTTGTTGTGAATTTGTCTTACCACCACTTTTGCCAGTGAGTGAGGAATCATATGTGAGCCATGAGCAGAGAAAAAATAGGTATTTTAAAAATAGCTATTTTTTTAAAAAAGTCAATGGTTTAAATATTTTATTTTTAAAATATAGACTAATTTTCTCTTTACCCTGAAATCCAGACACTTATGTCACTAATCTTGCAAGTACTGGCTTAAAACAAGTCTCAGTCATCAAGATGCTTTTGTATTATGCTGTCTTTATGCATTGCTTTCTCTTCCTAAGATGTGATTATCAGCCCCATTTTAAAGTCCTAGAAGTTGATTTTTTCTGGTCCATACATTCACCATGGGAATGGATTTCTTGGATGCATTTGCTTGCTTTGCCTTATGTTTGTCATGTCACCTGAACTTCTGGGTCTGAGAGGAAGATGGTATCACACAGCCACACTCTGGGAATGAAATCCTTCTGGTGGCCTGAGCGCTACAGATTCCTCCCTGACCTGGAGGGTCCATCACCTACAACAATCTGTGATTCCTGCTCGGATTAAACCTTCCAATATATTTTCATAACCTTTCTTATTGCACAGAGAAGGAGGTGTCTCACCACACATGTGAAATGCTTGTTAGGCTGTCACTTGCTGCTTTGCCACTTGATTTCTTCTCTGTGTTGCTTCTCTTCATGCAAAGGAGGCCAATTCCCTTGCACAGACAACTGCCAGGTGACCTTTGTGAACCTCAAGTGCGATTCCTCCAAGAAAAAACGCCGAGGCCGCAAGTCCCCATCGAAAGAAGTGTCCCATATCACTGCAGAGTTTGAAGTGGAGATGAAGTCAGAAGAAGTCTCAGGTTTGTGAAAGATCTGTCTGTGGAGAGAAATCAGTATTTAGTTCCTCAGCGTGTTGATAAAATCTCTTTGATGCTATTTCACCATGCAAATCTTTCAGCACGAGGCTCATTCCACAGCCTTTCCAAACTCAGAGATTCAGAGATTTAGTTGAAAAGAATCAGGTGTGAGATTAAGCCAAAGGAACAAAGATTGAACCTGCAGCAAAATTCCTTCAAAGCCTTGAGTTGAGTCATGTACTTTAATTCAGTCTGATTTCCTTGAACAGCAGAAGTGCCAGTGGATGCACAGGGAATGTAAATATTGGGCAGAAGTTCTGCAACAACAATGATAAGAACAGCCTCAAAAATGTAAGTTGCTGAAACTTCACTCTGAGATTCAAACACTTCTATCAGACCACTGGAAAAATCATGTTTTCATAACAATCTTCAGGAAGAAAAACAATTGTTTCACATTACTGAGATGGAATATTATGTTACAAATTCTGGCCAAAGAAAATGTGGACTGAATTCTATAAATATGTCAGCCCTCAAAGGCAGATTACTCAGCCTTGAGGGGGCACCTCACTAGCCAAGTGATTCAAACAGTAAATGTGCCTGAAAGCACCTTTCTTTTTGTCACTGAGGTATTTTGGTCAGGGAAGTGGCAAGAACTCCTGATCAACTAAGGAAAGCAGGGGCAGAGAAAATTCAGAAACATTAGTGGTAGCAGACTGGAAGTACAACACAGCAGGGTGGCAAATTTGCCCCCATGGGCAAAGCCCACAGGAGGCACAATGTGAGGGATCACTGGCAGGAAGCTTCCTGCAGTGTTTGCAGAAGGGAAGTTTGAAGGAAAGCCAGCACTGGAGGAGCAAACGCTTCTGTACTGATAGTAGAAATCTTGCCCTGATTTCTTCAAATGCCTACTGAATTATTCACACACAGCTTTAATCTGCATCTCTTTTGATGCTCATCGTCCTCCCACTTGGCTTGTCAGCACCATCACGAGTGTTTTATTGTCCTCAACTTATCAGGAGCTCAGGGACAGGCAGTGTCGTGGCTGGGAGAGAAAGCTGTGGCCAAACCAGCAAGACAAGAGCAGGTTGGAAAGTAAATTACCAGTGGCAGCCTTGCTGAATTCATAGGGTGGTGGCAAAGCAATGTTGAGGTGAGGGGTGGGCTGGAGGGTCAGCTGAGCATGTTAATGACATCTTGTTAAAGCATCTGGTTCAAGCATGTTCAAGCCCTGGGGACTGTGTGACTCCATGTATTCTGTGTGTTGTGTTCATATGTGTATTTAAGTAAGTGTGTTTTATGTATGCTTAACTCTGCCAGACATCTTAATTAACCTTTACCAAGGAGGTTTTGTGGGAAGCAAAATACTGCTTGCAAACGTTACAAACTGCTTTATGTCATTAGTAATGATGGAACACAAACTTAGAAGCAAATTGGAATCCTGGACTGCACCAGAATTCTCAGGGAGGTCTGAATGCTTTCTGCAGCCCTCTCCCTGTGCACTCAGTTTAACCTCAGTGCTACAGACAGGCTATCAGCACTCAGAGTGCACTTGGCAGGTCATGAAACTATGATGGACCTCAGTGCACTGTCTTGGCCTGATCTTGAATCCAGTGAGCTGCTGCTTCAATTTACATGGAGAAGACAGTGAAGCAGACAGAGGTGTCACAGTGCAATGCAGGTTGAGCTTTTTGTTAAGCACCTCTTTTAAACATGAATCTCAATTGCTTCTAGTTTTGTTATCATTTCCCATCTAGACACCTGTAACATTGACTGTGTTCGGAAAAGGATGGAGCAGAAGCTGCAAACTGCAATCAAAACATTGAGGAAATCTATTAATAAACAGCAATTTTACATTCAGTTTTCTGGGACAGAGTATGAAGTGGCTCAGAAGCCAGCTAAAGCTACTGAGGGGCACGAAGCTTGCAGTACAGGGCAAGTACTGCAGGATGGAAAATGTGGTAAGTGCAAACAACTCCAATATCCAGCCATACCCCCCCAAAACAAGCCATCCAAAATTACCTTTTCCGTGGGGAAGCAGGGGGGAAATCTCTGAGATTAACGATTTAGATCAGTATTACTCAGCATATGTGCATGGTTCATAAGGCTTTGAAGGGAATTCATTAGAGGGTTGCAGGAAAACAAAAGCATATCCATGGATACATTCCCAGGGTAGGTACCAAAACCTGCCACAAGGCAATGTTGGCAGTTAGTTCCCAGTTGCTCCCAGCATCTTATGAAAACATGATTACAATGCTGTAAAACATTAAGAGGGTGTTTGCCTAGATGTTATTTATTTACTTTTATATCACCTCTCTCACTCTCCTCACCACCAAATAATCTGTGACCCATGGATATATTTATATTTAATGCCCAAGAGGTCCATTAAAAATAAACTATAGAAACCTATTTTAACTTTACATAAAATACCTAATGTCTTTAAGCCTTTTCCCATGTTACCTGTGCTTTGCTGGGGGCAGTGTGCTGGTGCAAACTTACTGATGGCAGTTCTCAGCACTGCAAGCTTTCTCATCACTTACAGATATCTTTTCAAAATCAGCTTTTTAAGTCACCAAGTGGTTCACAGGCAGAAAGAAGTGCATATCTGATAGGTGCTGCCAAAGAGGTTGTGTTGATCATATGGGAACAGTGATTTAGAAACTGTATTTGAAAGACTGTGGCTGTTAGCGTTTAGAAACCCGTGCATTTCAACCACCTCTATCCAGCAGAGGAACATGTTTCATGCAGTTATGTGCCCTGTTGCAGCAAGAAAAGCATCTGTGCTCATATCTGTGTCTAAAACACTTTACAGTTGGGGTGTTTGAGTGTCAAGACACATAAATTATTACATGGGATACATTGCCCTCAGAGAAATCTGTAGAACTGATCTCAGGAGACAGACTTTTTGTAGTCACCTGTCATAAAACCAGCACAGATATGCACCTGGTGTAAAGTAAAAGCTCACATTGCTTCCCATACATTGTGCAACTGTTTTAATAAACTGCAATATACTGTTTTAAGACTGCATCAGCTTTGTAAACATCTGTGTGATGGACACTTGAGTGCAGCACACTGCTATTTAATAGTTTCAGCAACAGAAGAAGGACCTTGTCCTGATTTAAATCGACCACGGTGGAGATGGGTCTGCTTGCATGAAGTGAGGATCCTGCTCTAACATGTGCAAAACATACCCACTATAATACTTGGGCCAAAGAGACCCATCTTCTCTAAAATGTTTTGATATAAATGTGATGAAAATGAAAGTCCTTATGCAGATTCCCCTTTTCTCTCCTCAGTTACCTGCAGCACGGGCACCTTTTATAGCGGAGAACACAATCAGTGCGTTCCTTGCTCACCAGGAACATACCAGGACACAGAAGGTCAACTTACCTGTGAGCCTTGCCCAAGTAACGATGGACAGGGAGTAGCAGGAGCCCGGAACGTGTCAGAATGTGGAGGCAAGTTTAATTTGAATCTAAAAGGATTAAGTGTTGTCACACCTCCTTGAGGCGTGGGGCTAAATGAAGGGGGAGCCTTCCACACTTCTGTCTTGTGGGGGTAACAGAAGACACCTCTGTGCACTGACAAGCACTGCAAAAAATGTTTGGGCTTGTTCCATCCTCTGACATTGCTGACAAGATGATGGGACCTGCCACAGCAGTGTGAGTTACGGTATGGAAACGAGCAAGCCAAGCAGGGCACTTTGCTTCAAGTCAGGGATGGAATCTGGACATACCTCAGCTTGTAAGGACTTGTCAGGTATATTGGGAGCCAAAGGGATATGGATTGGTTTGGACTGGTATTGGTGAGTCTGATGAACCTGCTGGTCTCATGTTTTTGCATGAGATGCAGTTTACCTGCTCTAATTAGCAGCAGTTATAATTTTGAGATAGTTGTGCTGCAGGGATCTGTAACCCAGACTCAGAACTAATGACTGCAAGTTTCAGCGCTGCTTGAATCCACTGTAGCTTTTGGCAAGTGATGTAGCACCTCTGACTCAAATTCATGAGATACAAACTAAATTACAGTGATGCTAATATCTGGTGCCTCTACTGTAACTTGTTCAATATAAGGGTTTAAGACACAGCTGTTAATTTATTTTCTTCACCTTATTTCACTACAGATGAGCAAAATCTAGTTTGTAGCAGATACATTATCTGACTTTGAAATGAATCTGTCCTATCTGCTACTTTAAAATTCACCCATGTAATTTACATTAATGCTTTCTCCCAGGATATCCAAAGTGAACACATGATGAATGTCACTTGAGAAATTGCTGGTTTTTCCCACTGAATAAAAAATAACTGGTGTCTCCAGTCCAAACATGTGATAGATTTTGCTGATTTACAGTATGAAGGAACTATCAAAGGAAAAATCTTGAATTCCTCTGCACCTTTGCTCTGTTGATATGTATTTATCCCAAATCCAACAAGAATAGTTTATCAAAATAAAATCTGAGTTTATAAAGGTTGACTGTAGAATACTGACAAAAGCAGCACAACTACTAGAGGAAAAAGACTTTTGTTTCAAGGCTTGCATTTGAATTATTGTTCTGCACAGCAACAACAAGAAGGCTGGCACCTTCTCACTACCCTCGCTACCAAATCCTGGCCACTCCAACACAATATATGTGCTGTGATAACTTAATTTTCATGAGATCCATGTAGATATGAGGCCAAAATATGCTTTAGTCAACCCAGTCAATTTGGGGCATTTCTCAGGGAAATCACCTCAGATCTATTTTGCTGGCAATTTCAGTACATAAGGCAAGTTAGTTCATTCTTTTATACAAGATAAGGAGTGAGACATATTGGTGCTGAAAGCACTATTAAAATCAAACCGTACCTCTTCTTTTACAAGATGTCTGTAAAACTTCACAAGTACTTAATTTTCACACCAAAAATCCAGATCCAAATCCACTCTTCATTATCTGCCTTCTGAGGTCTGTGTGTCACAACAGCTGACAAAGTGCTTTGAGATACTCAGACAAGAGACTTGGTCAAAGTATGAAGTATTTTAACAAAATCTTAATTAAAAAAAAAAAATACAACCAAACCAAACAGAGATATAGTTGCCAAAAAGCATATTAAGAAACTAGTTGTATTTACTGGTGGTGTTTTTAGGAAGCAGTTACAGGAACAATACAAAGCCAGCAGGTGAGATTAGGATTTGATGTGCAGCTGCCTTGATGTCACATGTTTAAGTTGCAGGAAGCCTTGCTAACTGCTAGTGGGTTTCATACTTTGCCCAGAAAAGTCAACACACTAATACAGATGATAATTTTCACTTTCTAGGGCAGTGTTCTCCTGGGCACTACTCTTCAGATGGTTTTAAACCTTGTACAGTCTGTCCTCTTGGTACCTACCAGCCTGAACCAGGGAGGACCCTCTGCTTCCCGTGTGGCGGCGGGCTGGTGACCAAATATGAAGGTGCTGTTTCCTTCCAGGACTGTGAAACCAAAGGTGAATTTAAAACTTTTTCCACAACTCACGTTCTCCCTTTCTTGCCCTGTGGTTTATAATCTTCGATGCCCAAGGGGTTTTTGAAGGCTCCAGAACAAACATTGTCATTGCATGGGCATATGATTAAATTAAATCAAGAAATGTGTAAACTAAGAGTGATCTCCTGAGATTGCACAGACTGAGCAGGCTTTATGGTTTTCTTTGGGATTTACCCCAGGCAGATGCAGGGTCAGCACTGAAACTGGTAAGTGAATCAGCCCCATTGTATGGAAAGAAATAAACTTGCATTAGACAATGCTTTAGCTCCCATATCTTGTATATTTTTATGTATCATATCAGAAAAACTAAACACTACAGAAGTTCTGTGAAGCCAAGGACTGATTATTAATGGGCCAGGCAGAAACTGTGAGGGTGCAACACGTTCTGTGTTCCATAATATCAGCTTCCAGTGCCAGTGCTGAAGAAGGAATCTGCCCAAATGCATTTTGGTTTAGTTACATGCAAACAGACACAAATGGAAACCTCTCTCCTGATGCTGTGAAAGTAATTTCTCTTGTTGAGGTGGGTCTGCATCAGCTTCCATTTATTATAAATTCATAGGAAACAGTGAGAGATGTGTAGCACACCCTAGTAGTTCATCAGGGTTTAGCTCTAGTCTTGGGATTGTAGTTAAAGATCCTTTGTACTGGGAAATGCAGGGAACTGGTGTCTTTTCTGCCTTTTACGGCCTAATAAGTATTGCAGAAGAGGGATCCTGAGGTATGTCCAGGGTAGAAAGTTCTCTTTGCACTGAAATTGCTCCTTTCTGAAAATAATACACCTCCTGCCTTGCAGTTCACTGTTCTCCTGGACACTACTACAACTCCACCACACACAGATGCATCCGATGCCCTGTGGGAACCTACCAGCCTGAGTTTGGGCAGAACTACTGCATCACCTGCCCTGGGAACACCAGCACAGATTTTGATGGCTCCACTAATGTTACACACTGCAAAAGTAAGTCCCACTGATAGTGGTTGGGACACAAAGCATGGCTTTGGCTCTGAACTGCAGCTTGAAGGCTCCATCTCACGGGCTGGACTTCAATTCTGTAATTTCCTAGTTAGCATATATCTACTGCCAGAGGGAATAGTAAGAACTGGTAAAACAATGAGAAAAAAAAATTGACAAAGTACCATTTGATCCATGTGAATGTTTTAGGTTTAATATGATTTCATAGAGTGCCAGCAACAAGTTAAAACTACAGAGCCCTTAGTTTCCCTGATCCTGTAGGCTGTCTAACAGTGATGCATATTTCTATGTGTCTCTTTTAGAGCACAATATCTTCTCTCAGAGTTACTGCCATCTTATAATAACTATAAAATATTAGCAGAAATGGTCCTGCATACTGCAGCTGCCAGATAATCACTTATGACAGTGAGATCTTGTAGGCTTTTTTGCAGTACTCAGCCTCCTGCCTTCAATTACCATTTTAAATCTCCCCAAGGATTTCAGTACAGTTTTATTTGATCTTTTCTGAATGACTGATTCTTTTAGGCAAGCTTTTGTTTTCACCTCTACCACGCTAATTTAAGACAATGTCTCTAATAATAATTAAGCAATGTCATCTAAACTAACTGTTCATGTGCAAAGCTATTGTGAGTTTTTATTCTGAATGTGTGAGATGTGTCTAACCCTTCATCATTCCTAGTGAAATTGGAGTAAATTATATATTTATAAAAGGAATTTGAAGAAGTTTGATGATTCTTCTGTAAAATAAAACCATCCTTGCAACTTTGCTGTTTCAGATACTCCCTGTTTTCAAGCCAATTTCTGACCTTGCATAATCTTTGATGGATTAAGAAAAATATTTAAACATATATCTAGTTTTATGTGGATGAGTAGGCCTGGAGAGATCATGCTTAACTGACTTGTGCCAAATTCCAACAGGAGTTTTGAAAACTTAAAAAGAAAACCTGATCCATTAATGGAGGGTTTTTATTGACTTGTTTAATGTGAGATGAAGCAAGGCAGATCTGTGATCAAGATCACGTTCATTCAGCTACATCAGGTCAAAAAACAAATGAAGTTAAACCAGGTTCATGTCAGCACAGTCACCATGGTGACCACTGTGCGAGTAACTCCAGGCTGGATCGTGTTTACCTACCCATGTTTCTCAATGAAATGTTAAAGCAGCCTGAATGAGGTATTAAATCAGTTTATGCACCTGAGATTAAGCTTTTGCAAATCAGTTGGAGCAGCCCTGTAGATCAAGTATTCCTTTAAAGGCTTTCCCTAAAGGCTTTTCCTCGTGCCTTTCTAAAGCCACAAGGAGGAGTTCCAACTTGCTCTTGACAGATCTAGAAAAACACCTCAAATTAGCTGATCAGCTGACACAAATGCTAATTATTTCTGTTTCTCCACAGACCAGCACTGTGGAGGAGAACTTGGGGACTATACTGGCTACATTGAATCACCCAACTATCCTGGAGACTACCCAGCCAATGTTGAATGTATTTGGAATATAAACCCACCCCCAAAGAGGAGAATACTCATTGTAGTGCCTGAGATATTCCTCCCAATCGAAGATGAATGTGGTGACGTTTTAGTAATGAGGAAAAGTGGTGAGTTGCCAGACATGGGTTGTATTAAATACAATTATTGCAAACTGATTGGAGTGGAAAGTTCATGTTGAAGGGACAACTATCTTCATGTAGCTGGTGTTTCTAAAAAGATTGTGGAATGAAGGGGCACAGGAAATTACAACAAAACACTACCAATAACAATTGAGTGATATTAATTATGCAAGTTTCTTGTCTGAATCACAAAGCAGGTAATGGGCTTCTGTCTGGCCCAGTTATCTCAAGGAGCAAATCACTGGCACTCTAGAAGACAACAAAGCCATGCTAAGTTATATTGGGAGAGCCATCTTCTGTAATCTGTACAGATTGTCCTCTCACTCTTTGTAAATACACATACACTGAAGTTATTGCTAAATCCAGGCAGTGGGTTGGTGCCACCGACACCCTCAAGAAGTCCAAAGTTTTCCCAGTTTTATGTGGAGTTAAGACACCAGTGAGATGCTCTCCTCTTTCCCATGGAGGATGTAGGCTTCCATCTGCTGATCTGTTGCTGTATCTCCAAGAAGCACCAAACCTCAATGGCAATTGATTATCTGGAGCTTTGTTCAAAACAGTGTATTTTACTCACTAAAATGGTGTATTTTATTTGCTAAAGCAATTCTCACAATTTTTTGTCCTTGAGAGCCTTTGTGCAGCTGACTTGTTCTTACCTGTCTAGAACAAGCATATGGGAACTCTGGAATTCAATGCTAGAGTAGTAAACAAAATAAGTCATATCGATAGTAACTTTATAATTGTCAAAAATTATCCCTCACCGTCTACTTAAGCTTCTTGCTGTGGGACTCCCATTACCTTTGTGGCAAAACCTACTTCTCCTTAAGGGCAGATAAAGACTAAATCCATTCAATCACAAAAAACTTGTCAGCTGAGAAGTGTCCTGTCAGTTTGACATTTCTGACCCCTAGATGAGGAAGGGTGCAAAAAAACATTTTACAGAGAACATCATTTAACTTTGTTTCCAGCTTCTCCTACTTCAATTACTACATATGAAACATGTCAGACTTATGAGAGACCTATTGCATTTACCTCAAGATCGAGGAAGCTCTGGATTCAGTTCAAGTCAAATGAAGGCAACAGTGGCAAAGGATTTCAGGTCCCCTACGTGACTTACGATGGTGAGAATGGAATTGTTTTCCATCTTTGTGTTACATCTGATGTACAGGAGATTGTCCTTTAGAATCTCTCTTACACTGCTTACAAGGGGAGAAGAATGAGGAAAAACTTTGATGTAACTCATTTTTAGTCCATTTAATTACTTCTAGTTGCAAAGACTTTGAAATAATATATATATAATATATATAACCTTTGTCAGTTATTTTTTTATCCCTGGTCCTGTTTCTTCATCAGATATGCAGATAATTATCTGGGGGGAGTAGTATTTTGAGGATGTTAGTATTTATAGAGATAATTCATCAAAATTACTGTTCTAAAGCAGTAGAGAATTTTCAGGTTTTTTTTAAATTTAGACTAAAGCAGTCTGAGAGACACTGAATAATGTACTGGATATGACATTTCTCAGCTCTGTCTTCAAGAGGAGGTCTAATTTCTAGCTGTTATCCTCCCAGAGGATGTCCCAGACAGTCACTCAAGTGATCTTTATTTTTCAGAGGATTACCAACAACTAATAGAAGACATTGTTCGAGATGGCCGATTATATGCATCAGAAAATCATCAAGAAATTCTAAAGGTGAGACATTTCTGATTTATCTGAGGCCAACAAATAACTCCTTTTACTGAGTATTTTCCCAAAATAGTCCTTATTACCTTGAGAGGGTCATTATATTTAAAGCTCAAGTGTGACCCCAAATTCAATTCTCTGTCTTCTGAGGTTTATGACGGTATTTGAAGCAGCACAAAATCAGTAGCTCAGCTCAGTCCTTTGTGGAATCAGGAACTGAATTAAATGTGTGCTAATGTGATTAATAAGATTGTATGTTAGAAAAATTAGTCAGCCAGGAATGAAGAGCCCATTGTTTGAAGAACCTTTGCCAGCCTCAGCCTGGCATTTAAATGTTTAAATGAGTCATTAAGTTTCCCGTGCATTAAAAAATGTGTTTACCTAAATCACTGTCCTGCCTCAACAAGACATAACCATAATATGGAGCACTGTGAGCTGGCCATGAAATGGCTTTCCAAAGGTACTGCAGCAAGTTTGTGATTAACTCTGTCCCTCTCGGTACAAGACCTTCCAAGAATGCTAATTGTAGACAGATTAATCAGTATAAAACTCCACAGCAACACGGAGCAGTTTCCTCACTTTGCTTCACCCAGACTCAAGTGTAGCAAGAGAAATCTGATTATTGTTCTTTAATTTCAAAACCTGTGCAAACACTAAACCAAACTCTACTTTTATCTAACATACATATATATATATATATATTTTGTCTTCCACAGGACAAGAAACTGATTAAAGCTCTCTTTGATGTACTGGCACACCCACAAAACTATTTCAAGTACACAGCACAAGAGTCAAAAGAAATGTTCCCAAGGTCATTTATAAAGCTGCTGCGATCCAAAGTGTCCAGATTTCTCCGACCATACAAGTAGTCCAGCGGTACTCAATGTTTGGTTACTTTGCATTCCTGTCAAATATCATCTTTCCTCCACAGTAGAAACACTTGCTAATTTGAAGGCTCTTTCTTGCAGTCTTTGTTCTCAGTTGTATATGGAAGAACACCTGTAATGTTTTACAATTGTTCAAAGTCAAGGTTTTGAACAGGATTTTTACTACCAAAAAAAAAAAAAATTGTGCATCCCTGAGTGCATCTCGTTGAAGATCTGAATTTGTGTCTGCACTGGGGTATCCTCACTCCCCATTTGAAATTTCACGGTGTAGAAAATATTCTTTCGAGCTTTTTATTTTTCCATCAACAATAACTTTTGTCAAAGAAAGGAGGAATCTATTCAGATGTGATTAAACTACCTGCAGATAAGTTCTGTTGTAGAGAGGAGTATGTAGTATAAATAATATTTGGATTTTTGAATTGCACTTGAAGTTTATATTTGAATCTTTAGAAGAAAGCAAAACAATCTAAATTTTGTTATTTCTCAGCTGTGGCTCAGTGGAACCTCTGTCCAAGTAGAAATCAAATGGGAAAAAAAGAAAAAAAAATGTCTAATTTTGTTTTATGAACAACATGAGATTGTGTCCCATGCCCTAATGTCCTAATGTTTTTATCTGTCCTCTTCCAAACTTCCTCAGAGGTTTGCCACTTGATTAAAACAGATTTAGCTCTGGATTTCCGTGCACCAGTTGGTCCCTGTAAAGGCATTTACAATAGGATGTGTGAGAAATGAACAGCAACACTAGTAGTCTTGTTTTTCTTTCCATTAAGAGAGCATCTAATTAAGTACAATATATAAATATATAAATATATACTTCTATTTGTGGGTACATTAGTAATGTTATCTCTAGTTACTGTAAATATTATTCATGCTTAAATCTTTACTCCCACACACCCTATTTACTCATATCTATATGTAACTTTGTGTAGAGGATTAAATGACTTCTCCAAGTGCTTGTCACTTCTATTGACACCAAACTGAAGCCTTTTGGAGTTTTATAATACTGGGTAATGGTTTACTCTGGGACAATCTCTTTCAATATGCAGAGGAGTTGGAGTCTTCAGAGACAGCCTCAACTTAGGGTCTAACAACTCATTTTTTTCCACTTGTGGATCTTAGGTCTTTGATGGGCTTTCTCTTTAATACCTCATTTCCAAATGCAACTTCTCCATAAAAGTCCTTTGTTAAAGGCTGTTATACCTAAACTTTTTGAGAGGATGTTGTCACTACTTTTATTTATTATTCACCACGAGTTATGAAAAGTGGACTTTCAAAAATGACATTCTTATCAGTCCTACATTCACCGTGTGTCTAGAACAACAACAGGAAAAAAATTTTAATGTATTTTTTTCCTTCTCAGTAATTATTTGTAGGATAGAAAAATTTAAAAAGCAAAAATTTTAGGTACTCAGTTATGTAGGAGTGTAAAGCTACAAAAACTACTTCAGCCAAACAGTACTTCAGAGTCTGACAGGTTATTCAGAGTATTCTTTAGATAAATTAGAATGGGTTGGGATTGCAGCTATTCCACTGAAAGATATGAAGGAAAAGATATGAAAAATATGGAGAAAATTAACTCCCTCATTTGGTGAATCATTTACAGTTACCTTTAGAATTTCAGGCTTCAGTGAGCAAACTTTGGAACCTGCTGCTGTACAGGTTTAGTAAAGTAAAAACCGCTGTACAGTTTAGTAAAATCCTTGCTTTTTTATTTTTAAATCCTAAAACTTTTTGCTTAATGACCAGCATGTTTGGACATACCTAGAAAAATGAGTCAGGTTTGAATGTTTGCGGCTCTGCTTAGAAATGCTCTTGGATGTGCAAATTTCCAGTGAAAAAAGTAAGGACAAGTGGTACATAAAGTTCAAAATGCTTTGAATTTCATACTAGATTTATAGTTACAGAAACCAAATAGAAGGTGAGTTCAGCTCTCCATTTGTTGGTGTAGGTGTAGGATGTCTTCATTGTCAGAGGTCAGAGAACCTACACAGTAGCAGTACAACAACAAGGAAAATCTTCTTCTATGGAGAAGACCTAGGAACATTTGGAAATCAGAATACACACAAGGAGGAATGTGCCTGCCTTTAAGAAAACCAGCTTTGTGAAATGATAGAAGCAGTACAGCACAGAATACAGAATTTGAGCTTTTACCCTGAATACGAAATATTGCATTGAAACATAATAAATACAGCCCTCCATCTGCTCTTACGGAATTACACATTGTATGCAGGAGAGGTGCAACAACATGTTTATGTGTTATTGCAGGAAGGCTGAAGAAGTGCCCATTTGTGATTGCCCAATTCTTTGGCACAAACAGAGCTCTTTATTTTCCATTTGCAAATGCCTGTGTGCTTAAAAGCTGCACCTGCAGCACTTACCATTTTAAGCCTCCTCTGCTTTAAACACTGCACTTATTTTTAGTGAGGTGGTGGTGAATCATCCCTAAACATTCTCATAGGCCAGCAAATCACCTCCTGCCACAGTCCAGGAACCTGCAACAATCAGAAGTTGCTAATCAAGCCCCGAGTCGTGCCTTGAAAGCACTTAGGGCACTAAGGTCTGTGTGGGTCATTGGAGTGCAAGCAGCATCAGGATTTGGTGTTCAATACATTGCCATCTGCAATAGCAAGATTTATTCTGCCTGAAGATTTAGCTCCTTGAAAGTGGATATAAAACTGCTGAAGTCTTCTTTCAGCTCCATCATACATCATACATGAGATTCTTACCTAAAGACAAATTTTTCAAAAGGAATTTATTTCCTCTTTGTGCCTCCCTCATATTCAAGTTAGGACTACTTAAGATTTAGACTAATCTTTCCTACACATCAGCTTCATTCTAGGGTAAGCTCACTTAAAAGTAAGTAAGCTTACTTAAAACTAGCTTTAAAAAGCCAGGTTTAGTTTAGTTTAGTTTTAGACTAGCTTAAATAAATACTGGATTGGTCACAGAGTTGTCAGCTGGTTTGGAAAGAGCAGAGCTCACCTGTGGTCCTCTGTCTGTGAGCAGAACACGAGGATGATGCCACACGAACAAGAACCATCCTTTACATGTATTCAGCATTCAATAAGGAAAGTCAAACCCCACCCCAGGGCTCCTTTGTAAGGCTGCCCAACAGATTCAGATTTCTCAGGTCAGTCTTAACCATAAACAACCCAGTTTTAATCTTGCAGAAAACAGGTTGGGAACTTCAGGCACAAAAGCAGGGGGATGACTTTTCTGCAGGATCTGCTGACAGGTCTTCGACAGCAAAACCTCCCTGCTCTGTGACAGTTCCCGTGTCTGGGACTCTAAATACCTTTGGGGCTCTTAAAAAAGAAGCTGGAGTGAAATCTTCAGCAGCTGAACCCAAATTTCTCAGCCACCTTAGATTTTCTGGTGATGGCAGTTCCCTGGATCTGTGTCGTGAGTTCAAGTAGTTGCATTTTTTCCGAGTTTAAAACCACTGATTGACAGGAATGGTAGTAACTGGAGAAGTTTCTTGTAGACTCTTAATACTTTGAGACTTTAATGAAATAGTTTTCTAGAACAAGAGACTGTTGTAAGCACTTGGGAAAAAAAATCCTTTTATCTTCCATAAGAATTTATGGAAGAAGTGAAATTTCTGTAAGGTACTATGAGCTTATTCCTCAGAGGGAGACTTGGGTTCAGAGACAAGTCTCAGGTTTTATCATAACATCTCTCATCTGAACAGAAACAGACTGGGAAACAAACAGTGGCAAAAAACTGTTCACTAAGTAGCTGAATGTATACAGTTCCAGTTTATTTCATTTATTTATTCTGTTTCAGCTTTTAATCTATAAAATTAATATGTAATATACAAGAGTAAAATGTACAGAAGTACCTTTAGATGTAATAATTTAAACCATCTGTATTCAGAAAGTGGAGATAACAAGTTATACCAACAATTTCAATTCAATTTTAGCTGAACTTCTCAATATCTAGAAAAAGAAGCGGCTTTGATTAATTAAACGTTATTTTAATGATTGTGAAAATATCTTTTTTTAGAGTTTGTTTTTGTTACTTTTTTAATTAAAATTATTTTGTAAATATTGTTTTCTATGTTTTATAACTTAGAAAGGCCATTAATTTGCATTGAAAGCAGCAGAGACTCAACATGATGATTATAAAGGTACTTTAGGAGACTGGGGTGGTTATCCTTCCAGATTATAGATCCTGTTATTCCTTCAGTCTCACTGGCATCATAGGAAGAGTTTTCTGGGGCAATTTAATATGTTCCTTTCCACAGAACTGACTGTCAAGTGTCATTCTGAACTGTTTACCACTTTCATAATATATAAAGAATATGTATTTTAAAGTTAGTGCTACACAAAGCTCAGAAATAAAATAAAAGGGAATTCAATAGATTACACCCAAGAATAGTAAAAAGACAAGGGAAGGTATTTCTATGCTCCTACTGGAAGAGATAAAACCTCATATTGGATCAGCTCATCGAGCCTTTTTTAGGCAAAAAGCTCACTATCATCATGTACATCACCAGCTTAAGCAGGAATTTCTGGTAGAATAGATTTTGGGGGGAAATACATGCTTTCTGCCCCAATTTGCTCCTTGTAAATCACTGCACAAGGGTGACATTTTGAACTAAACTTGTTGTAGATGCTGCTGGGACTTCTAAGCTTTATTACCAATGTAAATTGTGTACAAACAGTATTTCCATATGAAATGTACGATAATAGTTTAGAGCAAGGATAGCGAATAACTGTACAAAATTTGATACTTAGAAAATAAAATACAGTGCTAAGCTTTACCAATATTTTAACAATTCTGTTCAGATTTATAGTAGAAGATGTTGTTGTAAATGTACCTTATAAGAAAATACATTTCCTTTTGCCTCTGTATATTAATTGCTTTGATTTGCTACGTCAAAGCTCAAAATGAAGCATGTAATAAAACTTTTGTTAAAATCACTTTCATAATAAACATAAAATGGAACGGATAACCCCTGCCTGCTGTTTATTTGTGTATGTGGACAAGTGTAATGTGGACAAGAATCAGAAGAGAACTTCTCTTTTTTCATAGCATTTACATATCTTGGTCCAGTTTTCATCCCTAAGCAACAGAGACCTTTTTCTTTCTCATCAAACAACTGGAGTTTGTGGGTGCTGGGCCACTGAATTAATTTCCTTCCAAACAGGCTTCAAGGAGAGTTTTTCAGAGCAGGAAGAAATCGTGGCCACAGTGAAGCACCACATCACCAACATCCCTCCAAGACCTTTAACTATTTCTTTAACTCTGATGTTACCATGCAGGTGCCCTTTTCCACACACCTCTATTCCTCAAAAAAAGAGGAAGGAAACTCTCTTCCATTGGTGGCCTGATGGGCTGTTCCCACCACAAGCTGACAAGAAGACCTGTGACTCCTCCAAACTCAGCTGCTGCTTGTCCTATGATAAAGTATTTACAGAAAATTATGTTCCTCTTATCTAAGCCCCATCTCAGCTTTCCATGCTTTGAAGTCCTAGTTTTACCATTGAGAAAGCTGCTTATTTGAAAGCAAATAGTTTCTTTTATAACATGTTACAGCATTTATTGTAAAATGCACCAAAAATATGTCCCTGCACCTCCTTTTCACTATTATGTTCTCTTCTGTCCCTTGCATCCTTACCTCTCTTGTTGCCAGAGAGGAAGGTTCTAACATAAAACAACAGGAAAATGAAGTGGGCAATTCACAGCAGATCTGTTTAGATCAGACAGCCATGAACACTTGGAATAAAGCCACAAACTACCAGGCTCACAGAACTCTGTAAAACCGAAGTTGTGTTTTTTGGGGGCAAATGCTACTTCACATATGCCAGCTCATGATAAATTTCTGCTCCAGGGCAGGAACTAAATGGGGGGGTGGTGGATAAGTCATGTGGACTGCTGTGACAAGAGGCTGCATGGGTTGGCCCCCTACAGATAGTGCCAGAAGGCTAAATCCTCTTATTTTAGACTGGGCTAGTGCTAGTAAGCTCAGCCTTGCTGAGACCTTTTTGCATTCTCTGCAAATACCTATGTAAAGTAACCCATTAAATTTAACAAGCACTTGGCCTCAGTAAGGACTGCATTGTTCAGGCACTGTAAATTAGCCCCTCTTGCTAAGGAAACAATCAGAATAAAATACTGTGGTGACCTTTTCTTTACAAAGATTATCCACCTGCTTTCCTGAGAGGCTGACAGTGGTATTTCTGGGCTATGGCACAAGCAAGAATTAAGTGATGGAGCAGGAGCACATTCCCCTTGCCTCTGGATAGGACATCATCACTGTGGCTTTACTGAACAAAGAAATGAAAATACACCCCAGTTTGCATACTTGGTTTGTTTAAGGAAAAAAGATTTTTTTTTTTTTCCTAAAGGCTAAAAAAATGTTACTTAACTATAACATTATTATGTATTTTCTGGGAACGGTCTTATTTTTATAGCCATCTGGCAAAAAAAAATAAACAAAAGAGAAGTAAACAAATGAAACAAGCAATCAGCTCAAATGAGGAGTAGTAAACACTCCCAGCTTGAGACAACATTTTTTGTAGGGAACAAAATATGCTAAAAAAACAGGTCATGTAGGTTGATATACTCGATACTGTGTAGAAATGTATCACGTTGTGTGTATATATAACATGCCATCAGGTAGTGAGATTCTGGCAAAGACAGAAATGAGGGAAAGGTGGCCTTTTCAGTAAGCAAGGACTAGTAAGTGATCTAATCTCCACATTCTACAATACTAGGGCAAGGTCAACACCACAGCCATCCTCTTTTACCAAACCACAATATTAGCAAAAAAGTATTCTCAGACTCAGGGTAGCAGGGCAGGAACCCAGTCAAGGCACACTGGAAATACAACTATTTTTTGATCTTCTGCTGTTTAATCAGGGAGGTCCTAGTGGAGCCTTTATGCCGAGGAAATGTGGGAACGCAGCACGTGGGGATGCAGACACGGTCCCAGGCAAAGAGGAACATTTGCCTGCATTTACTATTCAGATATCCAACCTGAAGACTGAGCTGGCTCCTCGTCTGCTAAAGGGTGATGTTACAGCACGTAGGCACCACTTTTAATGTCTTTCTACTCTCTCTATATCAGGCACAGCAAAGCCCTCTGAGTGTCGGACACCTACCTGCTCTTGTAGCTTTATAACCATACCTGAGCTGAGACCAAAGCTACCGGTGATGTTTAGAGAGCCTCGGGTGAAACTGGTTTGGGCTGTTCCCCGCAAAATCTTGGAAGGAAGGGAAGAAAAGCTCTTCTGAACAGCACTGGGAAGGCAGCTCCCTGGTTGCAAAAAGCACATCTCCCTCTTATGTTGAGATACTTAAGAGAGGCCTACACGTTAAAATTTACTTGTCAGAGTTCGAAATAATAATTTTAAAAAAAAGCTTTTAATTTAAAAAACGACTAGTTTTTCCCCAGCACACGCCAAGTCTCAGAGAGCAATTCCCGCTGCTGCGGGCTGTGCCAGCCCCCCTGCCAGGCATCGCACCACGCCCGCAACCCGGCTGGGAAAAGCCCCTTCGCCGGGAATCACTGGGGAAATAAACGCCACCGGGGCAATAAACGCTGCGATTTTTACTGAAGCTTCTGTGATTTTATTAGAGCGAAGCAGAGGCAGAGCCCCCTCAGCCCCCTTCTCCCCGGGGGTGTGTCGGCACCCGCGGGCACCTCCCTCCTCCCCGCCCTCCGCGAGGCCGGAGCCGGAGCCGGAGCCGCCTCCTCCTCCCGGCGTGTTCCGGTCGGGAGCGGGAGCGGCGGGGCCCGGCCCGGTCCGGCCATGTCGGGGGACGGCGAGGGGGACCCGGCGGCCTTCGTGGCCCTGCACGGCGCCGCGCTCCGCGCCTCGGGGGTCCCGCCGAGGTACTGGGAGAGCCTGAGCCGAAAGCTGCGGGGAGAGGTGGGTGAGCCGTGCCCGGGGGGGGGGGGAGCCCCTTCATCCCGGGGGAGGAGAACCGAGCCGGGGTGCTCCTCGGCGGGGGAGGGTGGGCTGCGATGCGGTGCCGCCGGTGAAGTGGATCAGGTGTGCCGATCTATTTCCAGGCGTCCTAAGCGCTCGGAGAGAGCGGAGGGGCAATGCTGGGAGGGAGCTGATGAATCCTGGAAGGAGGAGGTGATGAATCCAAAAAAACCGCAGCTGCTAAGAAGGAAAATTAGCTCTGTCGCAGCCAAACCCGTGGCAGTGCCCTAAAGCCTTAAGCACTCCTTGCCGAAGAGGAGTTTAAAAAAGCAGCAGCAGCAGCAGTAGTACTAATGTTGCTATATGTTAATCCATTACGGTTTGGGTTGGCTTTTGCCAGCTATTTTTTTTTTTTAATTATTTCTGGGGTTTTTCCCAGTTTGCTTGCACGCAGGTCTGCCCTGCCCTCGGTCATTTATCTGTGCAGATGTGGTCTCCTGCACGCACAAGTTACCTGTCTCAGGATGTTTTCCAGGAGTGCTTTCAGTTTGTACATTAATTCCCAATCCAATTAAAAGCTCCTCACTTCTCTCAGAGAACAGGGATGATGGTATGAGAATGTTCTGGCAATAGCAATTCAAGGACTGCTTTGTGAAGCATCTGGGAGGGGTGGTGCTGACTTTTTATCAGGCTGAATTTTGTAAGCCTTTGTAAAATTGCCGTTCGTAGGTGCAGTGGCATAAATTCGGGATGCTGCCCTTGAGTTTACCTGTTGTAGGTAGCCCTGCCCAGGCATCATACAGCCCATCCCCTTTCCCGAGCTGGTTGTGTTTCAGCTGGAGCTGACACCTGGCCCTGAACTAAAGGGAATGTGGTGGCACAGGCACAGCTCCAGGACGGAGTATCCCTTTTCACCTTTGTAGCAACCACCTGCTCGCTCCCTGGAGCTTTGTGGAGAGAAAGGGAAGAGAAGCTAAGTCGAGGAGTCACTTAAAATATAAGAGCTTGTAAGGACACAAGTTGAATTTTGAAGGGTTTTTTTTCGTTTGCACACATCCAACCCATCCTCAGTGAGGAGGAAAGCTCTCTTGGATTTGTGGAGGTAAAGGAACAAGGAACTGAGGCAGGAAAGAGGTGCAACCCGAAACTAGTTGTCTGGAGACTTGAGAGTGCTCGAGGGAGTCTGGAGGAGTCGACCTGGAGAAGGAGAGATAAATGAGGTGAACTTTTAGTCCTGGGGAGAGAAAGAGATCTGATGGGCAGGGAAGAGAACGCATGGTTTGCTGGAGGGCATGACCAGCAGTGAGGAAACAAGTGAGCTGGGATGAGAAGTTTGAACAGGTAGTGTAGGACTGTGGGGAAGGAGAGGGGACTGCAGCTTAACATCTGTGTACAAATTAATTTTTAATTACCTGAACGCTTCTTTTCCCCAACTTCTCAACTTTAAAGTAGGCTCAGGAGAGAAGCATAGCAAGTCACGATAGGAGTGTTTGTAGGAAAGGAGTTACCAGCATTTAGAAGGTAAGACAGTGGAGTGAGAGGAGACCTGTGGTCCTGATCTTTTTACAGAGGCAGGGTGACCAAAGGCAGAATGAGGAAAGTATGTGCCCTAAGGCAGCAGCTGCTCCTTCTGTTTCATTTTGCTTGTGGTGGTGGCTGAGCATGTTCTTCCATACTAAGCATTCCAGCATGTGTGGAGAAAGAGATTTAATGATTCCAGTGAGCTTGAGAAGGTAAATTAGTCTGCTGAGGGTGCTTGTCTCTACTGCTGGAGCTTCTGGGTTTTGTCCAGAAGAAGGGCAAAAGGATATTGAGAAGATTGGGATGTCCAGGAAAAGTTCCTGTGAGGAGTGCTGCGGACTGGGGTGACCACTTGAGGAGGGAGGGACAGAGCTACACTACCTCACTTAGAACTGAACCACGAGGAATGGCTGGAGGAGAGCAGTAAAGAAAGCAAAGGAGGTGAGGGGACAGGGTGAAAATGTTTTGGAAGCCTAAGTAATAAGGAATAACTGAGGGGGGAAGAAAACCAGTGCAACATGGAGCATAGGATGAGTTTCCTTGTTTCCATGTGTGGAGGTGGGAGGAATTTTTCATTTGTCCTAACCTGTTGCAAAGATTAAAACTTTCTAGCATAGGCCTTGAAAAATTTGCATCCACAATAGAGATAAAAATATCTCTTGCATCAGTTCCTCTAGAACCCAGCCCAAGGAACTGTTTTCCAACACACATGTGCTTCAACGTGGAATGAATACACCCTCCCTCCTTTGTGTACACTAAAGCCTTAAAACCTGTGAAAAATGAAGGGCTTGGGTGTTTCTTTTTAATTTACCTTGAGATCTGCTGGAGCAGCTTTCCTTTTGAGAGCATTTTGTGTTTGGATTATATATTGGATTGCTCATTCAAAACACAGCGTATCTGCTAGCTTTGTAAACCTGCCTTTATTTATCCATTCTGTATTTAGCATTCATCATCTGCTTGGGAGGAAAGCTTTTCTGTCTTTCTGGCAGAAACTTCAGAAACAAAACAGATGCATGTGTAATCAATTTTTACAAACACTAAAACTGTATTTCTATTGTTTCTTATGTTACTGGATAAACCTTGTGTAAGCCTGGAAAACATAGTGCCTGCATCCCATTTTATTCATAATCTCCTTTTTTTTTTCCTATTCCAGCCATATGCTAAGTTATTTTGCAGGCTTCTGTGTATTACAGCAAGATTTGTATAGCCCTGAGATGTTGTTGGCAAAGGATTGCTTAGAGTTTCATCCCAGTTAGAAATGGAGGCTTTTAATTAATTACTAGAAGGAATGCAGCATGATAATACTACTGGGCTTCACTTTGCAGAGCAGGGAAGGGCAGGCTGTTGCTCAATCTACCTGTGGCCTTTAAAGCCGTTTGCAGTTGTAGTTGTCATGGCATGTGCCTGCTTTGTTATCGAGTTCTCTGCTTCCTTGGGTTTGTTAGGTTGGAACTGCACCTGAACAGGAAGAGGGAGGGGTTTTTGCCCAGACACGTTTTGCTTGCAAGTAGTTGTGCCACCAAAATGTGTTGTTGGTGCCCTTTTTGTTCTCTTCTAGACATTATTAGTTACTCTGGGAGAGCACTTGAAGGGAGCTCTCCCTGCTCTGCTTTGAGCCAGAGGTTGTGTTTTTCAATCCGGTGGCGTGATCTTATCCAGTTGGTTTTTGCTTAAGTAGCTTAATTAAGATTCCCTTAATGCAGCTGCTGTGTTAATAGGTTCAGTGTGACAGATTACCTCAAAGGGAGGGAGGGGAGGACAGCAGTGCTGTGTCTGCACTGACAACGAGGTGCTTCTGCCACAAAGCCATCAGTGTTTGCATCATCCATTACAAGTTTTTTAAAAAAAAACAAAACCCTCGTGAAAAGCCACTGATTGAGGTGGCCCTGAGCTGCTGCTCCCAGAAAGTATTTCTAATCTTCACCAAATCACACAATACACTTCTACAAGGTTTATAAATTCTCCAGGAGATGTTTTTCATTAATTCTGTGAACTTTTTGAAAGTGGGGATTTTTTGCTAAACGCAGCTGCTACAGTCTCATGCATCAGATGCTTTTTTTTGGGGAAAGATCAAAACTTTGGCTTAGGGGATTTGGAATCCCTTAATTTTTTGAGTCTCGAGATGATATTTAATGAAATACGAAGCCAACATCCTGAGTGTTGTAGAAGAACTTTTATATTAATATTTATCCAGGAGTGTTTGGTGAACAGGTGGAGCCTGTTGGGAGTGAAAGCTAAACCTGAGTCAGTGGCTCACCTCGTATCTTACAAACTCTTCAGACAAAAAATGTAGAAAAAAGCGTAGACAAAAGTGTAGAAAGCCACACAGTAGCACCTGTCAAGTGCTCCAGTGATTCACACTTGCAGTTTTAATCTTCTAATGACTTGGCTGCAGTTCCTTCTGCTGGCTAATGAGCTCGCTGAGGACTGCTCTCGATCCAGTGGCAGGAGCAGTGAAGTGTCACTTCAGGGAAGGGTGGAACACGGGTGCCCTGGCAGATCTTTTTTGGCTGCCATGGGCTGGGATTAACACTTGTGTGGTGAACCAGACCTGGGAGCTGATCCAGCTGGGAACCAACCTGATGAAAAGGAGTTGTGAGCACCCCTGAAGGCCGCTCTTCCCTTTGCTGGGACCTGCCTGCAGCTACTATGAATTTTCCAGGCAGAGACTTAAACATTGGTGGCTACTCTTACAACACAAGAGGCTGTGATACTGCTCACCAAAACTGGAAAACTAGGAATAAATTAGAGCTACTGACTATTTTGACATCTGCTGAAGTGGAAGATGCTGAGTCAGTTTCTGATTTTTATTTGGTGGTTGTTTGTTTTTTTTTTAATAGGTGTATTTTTAATCACTAGTGAGTTTGTTTGCAAAGTAATTTTCTTTACCCTAAGAAAAATGCATGTGCTTATGTTAGCCCACATATTGTTGGCATTTAGCTAAGAAGCTGTCTAGCCATTGTGAGCATCTGGAAAGTGTCCCTGCCTGTGGCAGCGGGGCTGGAACTGGGATGATCTTTTAAGGTCCCTTGTAACCCAAGCCATTCTGTGATTCTTTTTTCTGGTTCAGAACTCTGTTGGTAAAAGCTCTTTTTCTTCAGGTACCTCAGTGTACTTTAGCTTTGTTGGGGAGTCTGGGTAGCACCTGGTTTTGCAGGTCTTAAATTGTTGATTTTAGCAAAGGTTGAGCCAAGGTATTCTGTTTTCAGCCTCTGAAGTTCTTAATGAGGCATTAAACTAATAGACAATCATTAATAGACCTGTTGGTAGGAAAGAAACCAACAAAGCTTCCTGCCAAAGTTAACAAAGAAGCTTCCCAAATAAACAGTTCTATTCAGCTGGGAAATAATAAATACTGTTAAGGTAAAAATGCCAATTTTTATCAGATTGCAGGCAAAAAATGTATACAAGTGTTGCACTGTGCATATCAGGGGACTGCCTTAACCAATTGCTTGATATTGTGTGCACTTTCCATCTCAGGTGTTTGATGCTGGTGACTACTTTGGGATAATGCAAGTAGAGGAGGTGGATGATGAGGAAGAAGGTGATGAAGAAATGGAAGAACAATTGAAAAAGAAGCCAAATCCTGGAAATGGACCTTGTTTCAAAGTAATTGTAACAAACGAGAATGGGCTTCAAGCCTCAAACCCCAATAGGTGAGTAGTGATTTAGTGTTCAGTCTTTGAGTTGTGTGAAACTCTAAAATTATAGGTGATAGTTTGCCTTGAAACTTGTTTGACCCTGTTCAGAAATCATCTTTTCCTACTCTAAGACACAGCTGTGTGTTTGAGGAAAGGTGCATTCACCTTGCAAAGGAGTGCAGGTATCTTAACACTGTTCCTTTCTAAATCATGCAGAAAGATGCTTAGAAATCGGTTTTAGTGAACTGAGGGAGAAAAGAGGGGAAAGGCAGCCTTGAAATGAATTCTGCAGAAATAAAACCAGAACTTTGTATCTGCAAGACTGTGCCCATGGAAAAAACCCACTGAAGAAGCACTTGTGATCTTCCCAAATCCCAGGCTAAGGAGGCACTAAGCAGCTTCAGAGTAATATCCCTGCTTTAAACTAAGTCATCTGCTTTCTAAATATGAGAATGCACATAAATGTTGAAGTTCAGAACTACCTCCTGTGATAATCTTGGGCTTCCTTGCAGCTTTTGCAGGTGTGTGGATGAAGGAGCGGAACACCAACACACCTGTTTGCTCACATTTCCAAAGACCTTAGCATTCTCTGGAGCCTTTAATTTTAAAATGAAATGAGCTTTCATGTGTATGTGGAATGTGGGATGCAGTAATTGTTCGAGGGTACTCACCCTACATGACAGCTGACATATTTTTTAAACTTTCTGAAATACAGGTGGTGGGCTGGTTTTGTTGTGGGTGGGTTTTTTTGTTTGGTTTGGGGGTTTTGTTAGCAAGTAGAATTCAGAGTTTTCTCTGAGGTGGTGCAGCAAGATGATACAACCAAAATATTGAATAACTGTGGTTTTTCCTCAAAATCATGCAGCCTAAATCAGGGTTAAACTTGTCAAGGGAAGCTGTGCCAGATGTGTATGGTTTTATTTTGGGTTAGATTGTAAATTCTTTTAAACAATGCATTTTTTCCAGAAAATAACTTGGTGACACACCCCACCCAAGTTAAAAAACAAACCAAATTGAAACAATTAAAACTTAGTAATTTTCTTTTAACAGCATATACAGGCTTTTGATGATGAGACTTCTCCACCTCGTTTTGCAGAAGACAGTAGATGTCACAGAGCTCATGGCTGTCAAGGTCCTGGAATAATTTTGCAAAATTAATGTCTTGTTTTCCTTCTTCAGGCAAGAATATCAGGTTGATGCAGTGGAGTTAACAGTGATTAAAAGGGAAGAAAGAACTAGGCTTACAAACTGAGTGCTTTATTCTCTGTTTGCTCCTCATTTTCATTGAAGTACTAATGCCCAATAAGCTTTCTAGAACAAAACAAAGGGTGTAAAGTTACTGCTGGAAAGTTTACTAAGCTGTAAAGCCATACTGTGTACTCTGGGAGTGACTGGGTGAGTAAGAGGAGATTTAGTTATCAAACCATCTGCAGGGAAATTCACAGAACGTTTGGCTGCAGACGTGTGAAAACACAGCGGGTGTAATGCCACCGAAATTCCCTTTAAGCGTTTTCCTGATCGACCACGCCTGGACGTACCGTGTGGAACACGCCCGGCAGCAGCTGCTCCACGTGCCCGGGCTGCTGCACAGGATGGCCAATCTCATGGGAATCGACTTCCACGGGGAGATCCCGGACGAGGGCAGCATCGAGCAAGTGCTGCGGGAGATGTGGAAATACAACCAGACCTACCAGCTCTCTCAAGGGGTGAGCCTCTAGTGGGGAAAAAAAAAAAAAAAACCACAAAAAAACCCCAACAAAAAGCCTGGTTAGGATGCTAAACGTTTTGGGGTGAAGACATTCCCGTCGGTGGATATTAACAGAGATAGGTACTCAATTAACAGAAGTCCTTTAAAGGCATTTCAGAATAAACTTCTATTTGGAAGGAGAGCAGGTGCCACATAGAGCTAAAGCACAGCTAAAACAAGCTTTCTGAGGAGAGATTTGAAGGGATTTTTATAGAGAGGAGAAAAGTCTGCTGCAAAAGAAGTCTGCTTGTGTGTTATGTCTTCTTTTTTTTTCTACTCAAACTTTTTTGTAGTGGAGGAAGTAACCTCTCATAGAATCAACTTGTCTTGCATGAAAGTGTGTGTTTTAGCTGTGTTTGCAGTTTCCCTCACCTGTAATAGAGTGCTTTACACACCAGGGCTGTGTGTACACTGTCAAATAACTTACCTTCCTGGTTTGTTCGTGCTGTGTAAATGTTTGCTTACCCTCAGGTGAGAGCCAACTGCCTTCAAGATGGAGCCTAAGTGTTTGTAGGCATAACTTACTCCAAGGGCTGCTACTTTTAGATGATAAGACTCCAGGTTTGGTCATTCTGCCCCACGTTCTTCAGCTCTGTACCAGCATGTCTTGAGCCTTCATTCACTTCAAGTGCACACCTACCATTTCTGAGGGAATACATCTCCCAGGGTTTAGCTAAAACACCTATTGTAGGATTTGCCATGTAGCTCCAAGGCTGGTTTGAGTCTTTAGGAGAAAAGAGGAGAAAGCCAAATTCTTTGGTCTGAGCCCTGTGCAGAATGGGCAGGGCTAACCCTGAGCAGGATCACCTGCCCCTCTTATCTTAGGGACTTGAGGTTATTCTCTTCTTATCAATTAAGCTTAGCTCACAGTAGAACCAGGCCTGGAAAATCCCTGAGAAAGGGATTCATTGTGTCTGCTTTTTCTTTTTCCTTGAATAAAAAGGAGAGCTGAACAGTATCTCTGAGTCTTTCTAAAACCCTGTGTGTCTTTGTTTCCCAACTTGTCATGAATAGCTTGGGAGGTGAAATTATCAGTGCTACCACTTGAAAAGTGATTTTCTTGGAGGTAATTAATTCAGCCTGTAGTTAACTTGTCTTCTGTTCACTTCTTTGGCATTGAGCTGCTTGAATATCTCAAATCTAATCTCTCTGCCCCATTTCTGACTCTGTAAAAGGGCCACAGTGGTTCTACCAAGCAATTTAAAGTTTATTCTTTCAATCAGGATGTTTTTTCATGCCAAATGCTGCAGGAAGGGGTACTTTGATGAAAACTAATCCTTCTGTCTTTGATGCTTTTCTTGCACTTGTTATGTGCAGGATGTCTCACCCTGTTTCCTCTTACAGACTGCAGAGGAGAAGGTTCCTGTCTGGTACATCATGGATGAGTTTGGATCACGCATCCAGCACTCAGATCAGCCTAGTTTTGCAACAGCACCTCTGTTTTATATGCCCCAGCAAATTGCTTACACTGTTCTCTGGCCTTTGAGAGACCTGGAAACAGGTGGTAAGTGTGTTTTTATTTATTTTATTTAATCCTTGTAATAGAAGACGGGCCATATTCTTACAAATCCCTGAACATTTCTCAGTAGAACAAATATTTCAAGACCAAAATGGCTCCATATATGTAATGCTGTCAAATTTAAAAGTCCTCTGCCTGGTATTTCCATAATTTGTGAGATCAAGACCTTTACCAGTGTAAAAATGTTGCTGTTGTTTTATTGGCAGAGAACTTCAATCTTGCATCACTGTCGTAGTGAAACTGCCAGTTCAGTCATCTGAGGGTTTAAAAAAACTTCCCTAAAAGTCTGGTGGTAGCTTTGAGTCTGAAGGTCAAGTATTGAAAGTTGGGAAACACCAGGCCAACAGTTTATTCCTGAAATCTTGATCGGGGGCCACCTTTGCCTTCATCAAGTGGAGAAGATAAGCCTCCTAAATAACACCCTTTTTATTGTAGTTCTTTAAGTACTTCTAATTTAAGTCACAGAAGCTGTGGTGGTGGTATTAGCTGTCCAGCTGTCATTTGTGTGATATGCATGATAAAGATTATCCATGGAGGAAGAAACAGTTCCTAAAGGTTCTCCCTGTTCTGCTGCAGATGAAGTCACTCGTGATTATGCCTATGGGGAAACAGATAGGTTGGTCAGGAAGTGTGTTTTGCTGCCCTGGGTGCCTGATGAGGTGTTGGATGTCAGCTGCTTCACACCAGAGCCATCAGATGAGTATTACCAGGTATCATTTCAACAAGTTTATATCATATTTTGCTTCTGTCAAGAAGAGGCAGTGTCTGAAAACAACATTGCAGGAGTTCTCATTGTGCTTCTTTTTAAACCTAAACACTGATTCAGAGTGTAGCCATTAAATAAAAAATTCACAGCACAATGAGACAAATATCTTACATTTACATATAATATTTTAAGTGTTTAAATACTGAAGCAACATAAATGAGTTCTAGTGTGTTATTGCAGTATTGTGTAGGTTTTTTTATAAGCATGCTACGAAGTACTTCATATGAGGTATCCATCTTTCTGTTAGATATTTGATGCACTGGGTTTATGACTGTAGCACTGCTGTTCAAGTCTTGAGTTACAGAAAGATTTGTTTTACTATTTTTGGAGTGGTTATACATTTTTCAGGCTGGCTACTGGGTTACTCATTTCATGTCATGTTTAGAAGCATTAAATGTTGGAGCAGAGACGTCTTTAATTGGATGGCACTGTTCTAAAGTACTCATCTGGTTTGTTTCAAGCTCTCCTTTCTAATAAAGGATATTTTGGATATTTTAAGGATGTGAAAATTAATGTTTGGAATCTCCTTTTCATGAACCAAGTCTGCATGAGGTTCACTTTTAAGAAAAATGAAGAGACCTGATGTGTGTGAGGATGCTGTCCTGGCCACTGACAGCATTCGAAGTGCAGCTTCTAAAGATGAGTCTGTACCCCAACTGTCCGTTTCTCATGGGAGATGAGGGGCAGAAAAGGCTGTATCCAGCTTGTTGTTAACAATATCTGCTCAGAAATGAAGTTAACCTGCTCCTGGTAAATAAAGGCATGCGCTCCAAATACTTAGGCAGTCCTGTACCTAAGTCTGGTTGGGATTTGCATTTTTGGAAGAGACATACTTTGCATTAACAGATAAGCAACAACAATGCACCCACAGTTTATGTCTTACATGTGTTCTCTGGGTGTCAGATAAAGCAGTTTATTTTTTGCATGTGTTTTATTTCTGTTTTGGTACAATCAGGTGAAGTTAAAGAACTGTGTGTGGCAAATGGGTGCAGTGTCCTCCTTTACCACTCCACCTTTAAAATATCATCTCAGAGTGGCCTTTTTTTTCCTTTTAACTATGTCTCTGCCACTCAGCTGTTGAGATGACAGCAAAACATTGATGCTAGAAGCAACCAACAGAGCTTTCTTTTTCTCTAGAATGTCTAGAGGTAGATTGAAGTCTTAACTGGTGACAGATCAGTGAAGAATAGCTTAGGGCACAGCACATCCTTGGGCACCAGAAGTGAGACAGGTAGAAAGAGTTCCTATGTTCCTCACCCTTCTACTTCCTCTGTTTCCACATGAGCAGAGCTGCATGCACAAAAATAAACTTCAGACAACTTCAGAGATCTGTTTGCAGCATTAACACGAGCCAGCAATTCTCGAAATGTAGCTCTGGTGAAATTCAGTTGCACCAAAGATGACACAACCAATGAGACATGCAAATGGACTGGCATATTTGCTGTGATTACAAGTCTATATAAATTTTTATATAGATTTATAAATACCTATATATTTAAAACATATTTTTATATGTATTTATATACTGAATATATAAATATATATATGTGTATTTAAATATTTACATGGAGAAAAGAAATTGCAGAAAATTAACTGTAAAGGTCTACAGTCTGAGAAAACTTCACCTGGCTGAACTTCAGCAGGGTATTGCTAATAAAATGCTTGGATGAACATTGAGTCACACAGAACATTTTTGCCTGTAGCTTCACCTGAAAGATGATGTTGTTTTTTGCAGTCACTTCTTTTATAAACCCGAATGTTCACACTTTAAAATTCAGTTTGGTCTTGGCTGCTGTTCATATCTGCTGAATATTGTGGAGTGTGACCTAAGGCAGCTCTTTCATTCTGCCTGGTATTAACTTATTGTGTTTTTCTCTGTTTTCTAGGCCATTTTAGCAGAAAACAAGGAAATACTGCCTGTAGTGATAAACCCACCAGTTTATGCCAAAGACAGAGTTTTCAAGTAGGTATCTGCAAACAAAATGCTTCCTTACCAAGATCATGTGTAGTAATTGCAGTGTGTTCAGGCTGAGCAGCCTTTTCCAGCTTTGAGGAAAGTTAAAGGTGTGATTATATAAAGCCACTTGCCTGAGATTTTGACTTACCAGTTACTCCTGTTGGATTTATTCTTCAAAGTGAGTGAATTATCACTTACAGAATTTCTGAAAAATAAATTTAGGGGGTTTTTTTGTGGTTTTTTTTTTTTAATAAGTGCCACCTTGTGGGTAAAAAGAAAGTTGCATAATGTTTTAACACACACAAGTGGTGTTTTCACTAAAAAGTATGATTAAGGGATACAATAAATTGGACTTCTTTTCTGCATTATGGAATGTATGTCCATAGGGGTGCCTGTGCTGCTCTGTGAGTGTAACTTCTTCAGATGAAGTTGCCAAACAGGAGTCAGCATTCCAGAGGAAAGCTGAAAGGACATGGCACAGAAGAGGGATTTCTGTGAGCAGAAGCAGTGGTGCTGCATGGCCAGGCTGCCCTGGGACTGGTGTTACTCCAGAAAAACACCCCCTTGCTTGGCATGTGCTGTGAGCTGCACTCCAGGGTGTTGCCAGTCTGACTCTGGGATCTGAGTTCTTGCTTGAAACGTTTTGCTTAAGGGGTGAGGCTGCACTAAAATCTATCTTGTAGGTTTACTCACACACCAGCTTCTTGTGCTGAGCTGTTTTGTTGTTCACTAGAACAGCTTCACCTGACAAGAACTACTGAAAATCAAACTCACTTTTTGTCGGGAGGCATTTGTTAACTTGCTCAGTGATAGTCTAGATTCTATTATTTAGTTGAAACCTCTGGCTACAAGACTGAGCAAATAAAAGCAAAAGCTGCTTTTTTAATGTACTTGCCTCTTTTTCACATACAGGAGATGCATTCTAACGGGATGCTGAGAAACGCTGATTTATTTTTCACTGCTGCCTCTTTCTTTTCTGTCTTCTATTCTAAGTGAATGGCATTCACAACAGAGAGGGAAGGAGGGGGGAACACAGCAAATTCTTCCTGCTCTGCTTCTAAGGAGTTTCATCCACCCCCCTGTCCATGCACTCATAAGGGATTTCCTCTCAATATTACAGGTTCAAGTAGGTATTGTAGCATAGTAACTGCTGCCTAAGGAGATTGTTCTGTCTAACTGTGCTGCATTGAAAAAAGAGTGAATAAAAGAACTAAATGCTTCAAAGATAACTTTATTATTAAAGTCCTCCCATTTTGTGTTGAGCTTGATCATCTCTGTTTCCCTTGATCTTCTCTTTCATGTTTCTCTTCAGCTACATCAGTCACTTTTTTTAAATGCCCAGAGAGCTTTTATGAGGCAACACTTTGGTCAGTCTTGTCAGCTCTGTGCTGCAGGAATTTATTCTCACAGCTCCTTAGCTTTAAATATTTTGAGTAAATTGAGTAACATCTCAACATGGTTTATCTCATTTGCACAATTTCACTGAATATCTTCTTAAATCCCAGATTTCATAGCGTCCCAAACGTGACAAGAAGGGGAAAAAACTCATTTGGGAGGTTCATTATTTCAGTGTGTCATTGATGTGGGAATGAAAGGTCCAAAATAGGTTGGCTGATGCTACAGTATTGCAGTGTGGAGGTTCTGCCATCTGTCTAAGCCAAAATGAGATTTGGTGCATTTTTTACCTGTCTGGATAGTGTATTATCAGAGTTAACATAGAAATGTTTACCAACATATTTAAATAAAGTCAAGGAAAATGCCACAAAAGATCCTACAGTGCTCCTTAGATAACAACACAGGAACTGCTGGGTAGTTGTTAGGTGCCCTGCCCTTACAGTCTGAGTTCTTCAGTGCAGAGATCTGATTTTTTTTCAGATTTATGCCTTAATACTAAAGCACCTAAGGAGATCTGACCACTAAGCTCAGTGACAGGTGTTGGCAGTGAAATTCATTAATTTTATATAGTGTTTCCAGGAACTTTTCATTCTCCAACTGGAATTGTCTGTCCCAGGACCTTTTTATGGTCAGAGGATTGCATACAGAATGGGTGGAGAAACTTAAAAGCTTAAAAGGAGTGAAATGGCCTTATTTTCCCTCTCATCTTAACCTCTGTCAGCTTGTTACAGTGGCATTTCTGCTCTTAACAGTTGAGCCCCCCTGTTTCTTTTTTGCTGCACTTTTGTATTCTTTAAGCAAGTTTTAAAATGCATCATCCTGAGTGCTCTGGCACACAAATTTCTTAGCAAGAGTTCAAGATTAGGAAAGCAGCCTTTGTATTCTACAGTTTACAGAAGAAGAGGTGTTGGGGTCGGACACAAAATCCTCTGACTGATCAAATGATGTCTAGAGGATGATGTGGAGTAAGATTTACTGGATTTATCAGATGCTGCCAGGCTCTCCAAGTGTCTTCCATGCTGTATAAGGCCCTCAGGCCCTTGGTACAGCAGCATTTTTCTTACCACTGTCTCTTATTAACTGGAGTAAGGGATTTTGACTTTCAGCACTGATTAATTGTTTTTAACACTTCAGGCTTAGGTTAGGTGATCACCTTAGGTTCAGCCTCCTTGTTACCCTAGATGGAAGAATTTTTGAGAGTTTGTGAACCAGAGGTTCCAAAGGTATTTGCTGTGGTGGCACCTGGAGGGGAAAGAAGCCACTTCTCAAAATACATGCAATTGTATAAGTTTTAGCCAACCATGTTGCTTTTCAGAACGAGTGTAGCAAGCTACAGTCGTTCTGAAAGCTACTCAGAAAAGTAACTCCTAACCCTTTTTCCTGAGCTGGAAGCCAGATACTGTTCATACAACCTAGAGCAAAGGCAGGAATTCTCAATGCAAGCATTCCAGCACTCTGCCACAAAAAAATTATGTGCAGTGTGTTGTCTTAATCACAAGAAGGAAAAGAACAACAAACTACAACAAAACTGTTGCTGCTGCCATTTACTGAGTGGATTTAATAAGCAGAATAGATCCATTTGTGTAGATCTGGTGACCCTTTTGCTCCTAAGACCCGTTATCCAGGTTTGGGTCTTAGGGCTACATGGGATTAGTGTCTTTATTAGTGGGATGGTGCCTTGTATTGTGGGGTGTGTTTGTAAGGAACCTGCGTGGGATTGCCTGAGCAACTTAAATTTTAGCAGCTCTCGTGCTGCACGTGTTCTTCTGTGCATATTTGGCACATGGAGCTATGCAAAGCATCTTACACACTTTTCTTTTTAAAGAAGTTATTTCCCCCCCTGTGGCTGGGCTATTTTTGCAGTTCATCTTTTCAGAGAAGTGTCTGGGGTATAAATCTTCCAGTAGGTTAGTAGTGGAGGAGGAGAGGAAAGTTGTGCAAAGGGTAAGAATAGGTCTGGAAAGGAGGAAGGATATAGTAGTTTCCCATGGAAAAAATTAGTGGTTTCTTAGTCTGTTTAAATATTCCCTTACTATAAGAACAGCTTTCTATATCAGTCTCATTTTTGAGTCAACATGCTGAATTCTGAATTAAGTGACCTCACTTTAAGCTGTAAAATCATCAAAATAACCCCTATTTCTGTGTGCTTATTTTAGCATTCAGGTCACTGGTTTTATTTGAGAGGGGAATTTCCTGAGATAGGCAACATCTTGCCTCATTCTTGGCCATGTACTGGGATGTGTATCAGGTTTGGCTTGGGTTTTGGTGTGGTTTTAAATGGGGTTGAGAGGAGATTTGTATTGAACCTCAAAGCTGCATGTATTTCCTGCACATACCTAATGCACACGCTTTCACATGTTTTGGTTATTTGGAAATGTCTCTGTGTGGGAAGTTCTGACCAAAGGAAAATAATCTTTTGAAGCCACTGAGTTAACCTGACAAGATTTCCTATGACTTTCTTTCATGGGGGTGACAGCAGGTTGATTTTTAGAGCTCTTCCAGCACTGAAGGTATTTACAAGGTCATGGACTTCTCATGTAGAATAGTGAATTCCTGTTAATGCTTCTCTGTCAGGGACTTGGTTTTCATCTTCTGAGCTGTTACTTCTGTGAAGCTGTCAGAGCTAAGCTACCTTGGAGATTTCTGTCTCAAAAATACAGTTTTTTGAATCTACTTCCACTTAAATCTGTTTCCACTTAACTGTCTTTGGGATTCGTCTCAAAATACAGTGTTTTGAATCTGTCCCACTTCAGTTTAAAATGTTTTTGTGTATCACAGGGAGCGTGTATTGGAAAACCATAATTCTTGTAGAAAGTCAAGATTGAAACTTCTCTGCTCGAACCCGAGTTGATCAGTCCCAGGTCAAATTGATGTTTCCCTTCATTTGCCTCTTTTTGTTTTGATATTTTTTTCTTCCAGGGTTTTCACAGACATTCAGCAAGTCCTCAACAACCTGACACATCCCCGTTTTGTGTTCACAGACAGCGAGGGGGAGGCAGACATCCTCTACAACTTCTCGCACTTCAAAGATTACAGGTTGGAATTGTTCCCCTGAGAATACCATTTTTTTTTTTAATTTTTTTTTTTTTTTTTTGCTATAAACCCTGTGTTCCCAGAGGCCTCCCCGGCCTCCCTCCTTCACCAACAACTTGTTTGTTTTGTAGGAAGCTCAGTGAGGAGAGGCCTGAGGTGATGGTGAATCAGTTCCCGTGTGAGAACCTCCTGACTGTCAAGGACTGCCTGGCATCCGTTGCCAGACGAGCTGGAGGCCCAGATGGGCCAAGGTGGTTGCCTCGGACTTTTAACCTCCAGACAGAGTTGCCTCAGTTCATCAGCTACTTTCAGCAGCGTGACAGAAGGTGACTCATGTTCTCACTTCCTTAGTTTTGTGCTTTCTTGATCCCAGCTTTCCTCAAAGACCCTCATTTTGGGCTTGGCAGCTGTTGCACCACCACAAGTTGGCTCTTGCTGCTTTTATGTTCCAGTGAATTTTGTCTGGAAAGTGTGAGCTTTTTAGATATTTTTTTAATGTAACAGTAGTTAAGCAGCCCATTTTGAAACCCAGGAACTTTGCCATGGTTTGAATACAGGTTTGAAGTGCATCGCTGCTTCTCTAGTCAGGACTTTACCTCTTGTATTTAACTGATACACAAAGGCTTAAAATGAGTTTGCTATAAGTCTGGGGTTTTTTTGAAGGGGACAGTCGCAGTTGTTCCTGCACTTAAGCCAGAGGGGAAAATGTTTAGAGTTAAAGGACTTGGGTTCTGTAAGGCTGTGAAAGTGAACTTTAGTTTTAGTGTTAGCTTAAAGCAGCTGTGGAGCTTTAGGGTTTTAAATCTACAGCATCACCCTGTCCTAACTCGAAAGGATACATGGAAAGACCAACATATTGCCAGTTTTTCTTGAGGATATCTCAAAGAATTTTGCACCTGGAGGAGTCTGGTACTAGAAAGTGAGATGATGGTGCTGTGCTTTCATTTTCTTGTAATGTGAGCTGTTGAGATACCGTGTGGTTTTTTCCCCGAAGTGATGAGTTATGGTGTCATTGATTTGGAGGTGTCATTAGGGAATCAACTTGGAATATGGCACAATACCCTGCCTGAATGTCCTCAGACTCCTGGATGATTTCACATGGAGACCTGTGCAGGTCCATGGAGGTGCTGTCCTGTTGATGGGTTGTTTTCCCCCTTTGATGGAGTCAGATGCAGAAGAAGGAAATAACCAGTGAGATCATGCTAGGCCCTTAATGAAAAAAAATTATCTGTGAAAAATACCATTGCTTGTTCTCCCCTTTATTCCTAACACCTACTGCTCCCAGCTGACAGTCAGAAATCCTTGGTTCTTGCCCTGCAGCCCACAGCTTTATGAAGTATTTTTTCAGGAGAGGATATGGACCTGTTCAAGTGGATGTTCAGACAGAAGAATGAGGTGGGTACTTACAGGTGTTGCTCTCTGTCTCTCTCTCTCTCTCTCTCTCAGAGGAGAAGACAACCACTGGATATGCAAACCATGGAACTTGGCCAGAAGCCTGGATACCCACATCACCAACAGCCTTAACAACATCATCAGGCACAGGGAAAGCAGCCCAAAGGTTAGAGAGAGCACGATTTTGAATGGGATTTAAAGGGCAGAGCTGAAAAAGCTGTTTCTTAGAGGGAAGTCTGAAAAATACAAAGGAAATTCATTTTCTTCAGAGTTCCTGTGCTGAATAGATTCAGTGACACTTTCTGTGGTCTTGCTTTGCTGCAGGTAGTGTGCAAATACATTGAGGACCCAGTGCTGTTTCACAGGGAGGACGTGGGGATGGTGAAGTTTGACATCCGTTACGTTGTGCTGCTGAGGTCGGTAAAGCCACTCAGGCTGTACAGCTATGATGTGTTCTGGCTGCGTTTCTCCAACAGGTAATTACCTTCCCCTCACGGGTCTTGGACTTGAATCTGACCCTTAGAGGGTCTTGGAGTTGAAATCTGACCCCTTGAAAACTTAAGGAGTTGTTCTGTTCCTCAGGGCATTCTCACTTGATGACTTGGATGACTACGAGAAGCATTTCACGGTCATGAATTACGCTCCTGGTGTCACATTAAAACAGGTGAGCAAACAGCAATAAACACTCCCTCACCTTTCTGTTGTTAGAAGATCTTCCAGTGCCTGCTTTGTGACTATTAGCAAATAACCTTTTTCAAAGTCCTAGGCAAATACTTCCTAGACTCCTTCCCCTCTTTCCCCCAGGCATCTGTGCTAATATAAAGTAACACAAACCTACATCCTGAGTATAACCCACACTGAGAGACAATAAAAGAGTTACAGAAAATGGCAGCTTGTCACTGGCAAAGCCTTTTATAACAACAAATACTGTAACAAAGAAGGTATTCAGGAACTAATTCCCTCATTCTTTACCTGCATTTGTACGAGCGGCAAAAAATATTGGATATTCCATTCTCACGTCTTAGTCATTCCCAACTAAACTGTTTCAGGTACACTGTGAAGACTTCGTTCCTCTGTTTGAAAAACAGTATCCTGAATATCCTTGGACAACAGTACAAGTAAGTCAGCAGTTCATTTTTCTCATGTAAATGTTCATGGATCTGTTTGGTGGGGGTTTTTTTACTCAGCTTTTCCATTTTTATCTCATAAGACATTTTATGTGTTTCAGTTCTACGAAGGACATCACATGTTGACCTTTTACTTTAGAAACATTTCTTAACTTTGCATAATTTGCCCTCAAACACTTTGTTGCTAAAGACTTTTATTTCATGATCTGAGGATTTTATTTTGTGATTACACTGTGTTGGTCTTAGTAATACAGACAGTCCTCACTACCCCTGTGTTGTCATTAGGTCTAAATGCACATTTTGAAGCCAATACGGTGCACATTTTCCTCTGTTGCCTGGTGTAATTTATACAAGCTCTAAAAAACTGTATTAATGAAGTGATTAGAAACATGTTTATTGCTTTTGTGGAACCTCACTTCTCATTCAGAGACCTTTCTTCTGTTGTTAGGCAGATATTTTTAAGGCATTTGCTGAATTGTTCCAAGTTGCTTCAGCTAAACCTGCACCTCTTGGCATCTGTGATTATCCCTCATCCAGAGCAATATATGCCATTGACTTGATGCTTAAATGGGACACCAGCAGAGATGGTGAGAAGCTCATTTATCTGAATGTTGAACTCTTTATTCTGTCAAGTTCTTGGCTGCCTCCTTGCTTCCCTTGTACCCCTGCTGCTCCTGTTCTCTATTTGGAGAAAAACACAACAAAACAACGGGGGGGGGGGGGGGAGAAAAAAAACAAACAAAAGGATCCAAAATGGGAGTGGCTGCAGTGTAAAGGAGCAGGACTGTTGGATATCCAGGAGGTTTTAAGAAAGGAAGGTGTGTACTTGAGACATGAAAGGAGAAGCAGAGTTTTCTGGAAGATGTTTCAGGCTGTTTCAGGCAAGGCAGATGTATCAGGGACATCCTGTTGAATTGCTGCAAATTCTCATTCTAAATGAGGCATTGGATTAGCAGCGATTGCAGAATCTGTTGGATGATTGTCCGCTGGATAATGATGGTAGAACAAACCTCCATCCCTCCAGTAAAAGCCAAACCCACTGAAACCAAACCAACCCTGTTTGGGTCATCAAAGATGGCTTTTTCCAGCCACCTTCTGTAATCTCTGGATTAAGGACAGGTAGTGATTCGGGATCTCTCTAGGGCTTGTATTAAGCTGCAGTGTTTGTGTTCACCTTCACAGGGAAAAGAATCATGCAGCCTCAGATATTGGAGGTGAACTTTAATCCTGACTGTGACAGAGCCTGCAAATACCACCCTACCTTTTTCAATGATGTCTTCAGCACCCTGTTTCTGGACGAACCAGACAACTGCCACGTGACATGCATTGTGTAGCCCCAGGAGGCACAACTCTTACCAATCTCCTTCTCAGATATGCTTAACAGCAAGATAAATATTTCAGTTCTGTGAGCTGCTGATGCAACTATTTTCCTATACTGATAACCAAGGGGAAAAAAGAATATTATCTGAAGATTAAGCATATACTGTGTTGATAATCACGTTGTCTGCGTTTTCCTTGTCTTCCTTTGTTCTTTCTTGTAAATCGTTGGTGTGTGTTAAAAGTGTCTTGTTTGTTGAATATGGGAGACCTCAAAATAGGACAGTAATTAGGGCAGTGGACTTGTTTTTCTGGTAGCCTGATTGCTTGCTTGCTGGGCAGCATTGCACAAGTTCCCTGTGTCAGCATTAAAACTGTTATTTACTGAATCATGTTGGAGTTGTTATCTCTCTTTCTTATCTATCCCTCCTTAGACAAAGATCCAAAAAGTTCTGGTGGGAAAATAATAGGGTATTTCTGTGCATTGAACACAGGTTTACTGAGACTAAAGATTTTTATGGCTCTTCCCATTTTTCTTATTTAAAAAGAGGCAAACCAAACCCACAGCTTTTAGAAATAAGGATGTTGGCTGTCAGCCTTAAAATAAATCAGATTTTTGAGAAGGGGTCAGTTAGAAGGAGGCAGTGTCAAGGGCAGCACAGGAATGCAGAAGCCTGAAGGAATGAAAAGGATTTGGAACACTCTACTAGAAGCCCAAGCAGTCTTTGGACTTCAAAGTTTAGCCCTTAAGGGGAAGGGGTATTTGGGAGTGGGGTGTCAGCTTGAAATTATTTATTCCTAATCTCTCTTCTTTCCTCAGATCAGAGTGACGGGCTGAAATTTATTTAGGGTTGCAAAAAATCCATATATATTGGGTGGGTAGTCATTATTTCAGCCAGTTTGCAGCACAGTCAGGATGTGTTTGAGAGCAGAGTATAGTTATAAAATTGTACAAATGTTCTAAGCCTTGCTCCAAACATGGTGAATGTGCTGCACATTATCCCTCATGATCAGGAAGGGAAAGGGATATTTGAGGTTATTTCAGGCTGGTCTGCAGAAACCCACTTCTTCCCACTGACTGGAACACAGGCTGGAGAAATAAACCATCTGGGACTTGGGAAAATGGGATTGCACAGCCAGAAGTGGTGCTCAGAGCCACAGTGGCTTCCTGGCTCATGAATCAGGACTGGTTTGCACCAGTAAACTTGACTAAAGAAACCTGAAGTGCTTTAACACAGGTGGTGTGACTGCTTCCAGTGTAGGGAGAAGGTCTGGCTGTGATATAGGATATCCTAATGGATGTAAGGAGACATTCAGATGTATTTGTCACTTGTAGGAGAGCAAAAGGCACTTTATGCCTTCAAAGGATCTGAAAACATGTAAGAAAGTACCTGTGGATCTAAAGGGGAAGGTGGGGCCTCCCAGTTTCTTTACAGGTGCTCTGAGTTTCCTGGTTTGTCTTGCCCAGTGCAGTGTGAGGAGAAGAGATGAAGGGGCTGTCTTTGATAAGACAATAAAACCCCGTTACCTTCTGCTCCAAACAATTTACGAACACCACAAGCAAGGAACAAGGTAAGTTTTACATGTAGTTTAATGCATTCAGCTGTCAGTAGAACGTGCCTTGCTTCAGAGTGGGAAGGCACAAATTGTTAAAAAGAGGTTGTCTTCAGTGTTTCTAGAGTACAGTGACCAGAAGACAAATATCTGGCAGCTGTAGTGGGACTGTGCCTGGTGGTAAACACGAGAGATTCAGGCCACAATCATCCCTGTCACTGTTAGGAGCACCTTTCTGGAACCTGTGTTGGTATGTGGCTGGATTTCTTCCTCTGAACATAGTGGAGTTGGAGTTCCTGCTTATTTCTGGTAATAGTTAAAATGCTGCTGTCATATAAAATATAATGCTGTCATAATGTAGCATTAGTACTTTAAATCAGCACCACTTTTTAGTTTGCTGTAAAACCCAGTCAGTGACTTGCCTGGTAAAGGCATATTTGTTTTGACAAGTACTGCTTTGTCAGCTTGTAATTAGCAAACTAATGGTGTAGTTCAGCTAAAAATAAAAGAAGGCCATAACTTTTATATATAAAAAAGTATTGTGGGGAAAAAAAAAAAAGGATCTTTCTGGCCAAAAACTGGTTATTCAGGTTTTTTCTTGCTGGGATTGTCCTTCCAGATCCGATAGTTGAGTGCAGAAGCCATGGTGAGCCAGGCTAAATAAGGAACCATCAAATAAGCTGCTGTTCTGTTGATGTTGTACCAGGAAGCAGCTGTAGCTGTTGCTGTCCCAGTTGTAAGCAGGAGAGTCAACAAGCCCTGAAACACAGAAGGTGGTTAGTGTCGTTTTTCCTCCTTGCATTTCCTTCACTCCGCAGTCTTTGTGTGGCTCTTCCCACTTGGCTCTGTCCCTCTGTGAGATAATTCCATCCCAGAAAACCAGACAGCAAAAAAAAAAGATTTCTGCTGAGTTAAGAATCAATTTAAGTCATCAAATGATACAACAGGTACAAGAAAGGGCATTGCAAAGTCTTCCCCTGTTACAGCATCTCATGTATGTCTAGAGAACCAGGCAAATACTTTATTTTTTTATTTTTGAGGCAAGCTATTTCTCTTCAGAGAACTGCAGAAAATGAGTCTCTTCTAAAATGGGTGTTGATTACCTGAATAATGTTGTAATAATAAGCTTCTTATCACTGCTGTTTGCCAGAGAGACCCAGGAATTGTAGTGAGGCGTAAATGTTTGCATTTTCTGGTCACACAGAGCTGTTACCAAAGGTTGGCAGGAAGAGCTGTGTGAAATCCATACATTTAAGGATGCTCTAGAGAGCTAAATCCTCTCAGGTGGCTGCTGGCATGCATTAAAGAGAACTTTAGAAAACTTCTGCAAGCCTTTTTTCTGTCCTCAGGCTCATGATTATGACACAAACCTTTCATCTGAGCACCTTTGACTGAGAAACTTTAGTTTTCCACTCACCCATCCCATTTTGTGAGCTCCAAAAAATACTGGGGTCCATGCCCAGTTCAGTGCCAGCTGCCCTGCATACAGACCCAGGGGAACCACTGACTTCTCATTGAAGCCTCCCAGTTCCTTCCACACCAGGTAGGAGCTGTATCTGTAGGAAGAGAAGGGAAGGTGGAATTCACTGCACTGGTTAGAAACCTACCACACATTCTTGATCAAATGACATAGATTAATAATTAATAATAGATTAATTTGGAAAATTACACATGCAGGTACTAGTTGGCAGAGCAACTGAAAGCACAGGGTTGATGAGCTGCAACAACATGGAGAGAGAAAAATTCCCAATCCTGCCAGAGTTCTCAATTCTAGATGACCTCCTGCATTTCAGTCTCAAAAGAGAATGTTGAGATGGAAGCAAGTCTAAGATGCAAAGAGTGAAGAAAGTTCATTTTGGTACTGGGAGACGGTGCTTTAAAGATTTAATAAAAAAATAAAATCACAACCCACTAACTTTTGAAGTGGATGAAATGAATGTAGGAGAAATAGGAACTGAGTGGCATCCCAAGGCACAGTTGAGTATGGGAAAGGATGGTATTAGAGCACGAGGAACCCTTCAGTCACGTTTTGGAAGGAACGGGACAAAGGTGGGGAGAACAAAGATTTGAGGAGAACTGTGGAATTAACCACGAGGAGCACCCAGCACCCTCCTGTCTGCAGGATCCTGGCTACTGAAAGATCTCCCCAAAAGACTTGGAACAGATTTTAATACCAGAGAAGAACAGTTCGCTGGAGGGAGCTTACAAGCTGCTAAAGACAGGATTTGGGAGCTCCACTAATGTCAGGTTTATTTTTGCACTGGAGAAGCCAGAGTAGAACAGGGAACATTCATCAGCTAAGACTGCTTCTTATGCTCATTTGACTTAGATTTCAGTCCAAATGACTGCACAGCCTTTCCAGGTAACTAAAGTAGAATCCCTTGGCTAAAATGCCAACATCCTGAATTGTTTCAGAATTAGAAACTGATTCAGACTGTGAACTGCACTGGACAGCACTCATTTGTATTTCTCCTGGCAGTGGAGCAACAGTGGAGACCAACTTGTAGGAATTATTTCTTCAGGAGCAGACAAACATCCCTGTGAGTAATTGCAAGGAGTTTGTCTTCATGTGTAGGTCATACAAGAAGGATTTTTTTGTTTGTTTGTTTGTTTGTTTAGTCCACTTAGTGACCCAAACTTGCTTTTTGGCCATTACTTTCCTAGGGACTGAACAATGCAACTTTGATATTTTGGCAGTTTGGTTGCAGAGAATAATAAAAGCAAAAGAAAGGAGGGGGCAGGGTAAGCATTAGAAACTCTGTTAAGTCTCCTAAGTAGAAGGAATTCTGAAGGAATGAAATGTCCTGATCATTTAAGGAATGTGTGTGCATGATGGATGACAGGAGAAAAGCCTGACAGTAAGTATGATCTTTTCACTGAGCTAAATGTACAGTACAGAACTGAGACCATCCACCTCCTGATGTACTGATTTTGCTATTACCAAAATAAGGGATAAGCTGTGACAACTTGGATTATTTTTTGTTCTCCAAGGTTTTTGACCTGATAACCAGGTTTATGATGAGGAATCCAGGAACAGAGTTTCAAACTGTGCAGTCACCTTGAAGGAAGCTGGGAAATGCCACCCAGCTCTTGCCTCTTCGATAAAAGGCATGTTTTTATTCACAGAACAGTAATGATCTGGTTCAAATGGAATGTATTTTGCAATAGGTGGTCTGGCATTTAGGATAACCTGTAGGGTGACTATGTAATGTTCACTGGGAGAAGATCTGGTCTCTGAGGGTTTATATAGTGAAGCCAATGCTATACACGAACTACACTTAAAATCATGGGAGAAATGGGTGGGGTGAGCCAAAACCAGGCATATTACAGACCATACATTATTATTGGATTAGCAACAATGTGTGTTTGAGAGCTAGGAAAAAACATGCTGAATTTTGGTAGGCACAGCTCAGCACGGTTTACACCAAAGCACGTGGTGTTGAGTGCTTCTAGAGCAGGGAGGAGGATCAAAACTTCCCAAACTCCTGAGACAGCCTGACTCTACAAATGTTTTTGCTACATCACATTAAAAGTAACAGTCACACTGCCAAAATACAGCATTATTAATCTCTCATGGTTCCTGTGGGACTGGTATTTGGCCTTGTGATTCCTTGTTAATTTGACAGTCAGGTATTTTAAACTAGTTAAAGAAGGAGACAGTGTATGGTTTCAAGCATTTACAGTTTAGCAGCCTGGCAGTTTTATTTGAGAGGACATGTATGTTTTGATTTTGGTTTCTTTTAATTCAGCTCTGTTAGAACAGTTTTCTCCTAATTTTCCTCCTTGCCCCTCACATTTATTTGGTTTTAATTTTCCTAAAACTACTGAAGGACATACTTAGAAGAAACCCCAGTGCTGCAGCTTGGCAGGTCTCTCACTCAGAATGAAGGAGGAAAGCAAATTAGTGGCAGCTTTTCAAGCTCCTGCTTTTGATGTGGATGCTTGTGCATACAAAATGTCCCATCAAACCCACACACAACTCCCCAGACAGGTTTCTACCTGTCCAGCAGGCAGCTTGACACAGTTTCTTACAAACACAGAGTCACAAGAGTACAGGGATAGTTCTCTGGTCCAGCATTGTACAGTAAGAAACTTTGAGATCAGGTTAAGTGCCTTAAAACATACCCCATGGATGTATAGAGAGTTCCCCACACAGGAGCAAACACCCAGTTGGGTGGACACCAGGATGGCTTCTGCAGAGTTTGATACCACGTTGGGATTTCCTTTTTGGTTATAGTGCTTCCTAGAAATCCCCCTGCATGGGGCAGGAGCGTGAAACCCACCGCTGGGGCCCAGGCTGGTACCACTTCCATGGAGACAGTGAACCTGGAACAAAACCAAACATGTTGACTGGCACAAAAAGTTTCCATTTTGAGCAGATTTAGAAGATGTCCATGTGTGGGATGTGATCCACAGCCTACTCTGGTCACTGAGAAATTAATGAATCTTGTTCCAGCCTCACTGGACAATACTCCTGTACATTGGGAATGGGGGTGGCAGGACCCTTCTCTCTCAGCTGTGTGCACTAAAATTACTGAATTTGACCTTCATAAACATCCCCTAAGGGCATTTATTTCATACCCATAAATATGCCAGAGGAATGAAGCAGTTTGATATGACAGGAACTGTACTTGGAAAATAAAAAATGCAGTAAGAAGTACTTCTGCATTCACCAAAAAACCCATTCGCTCAGTGAAAGGGCACAGCCAAGAGTGAGGAAAGAGCATGTGCAAAACAATGTTATGTGTTGTATTACAGTTTTTAGCCTCAAAAGGTTGCTGAGGATGCTTAATGGGGCCAGTAAGAGGGTCGTGAATTAGTAATGGACACTTGAGAAGCTGCCTCTGAAAACAAACACCAGGGAGGACAATGAGAAGGCAGCGACTTCAGCGATGTTTTGTAAACACGGCGATCTCAGCGGATAAATGGGGAGCCCACCTGTGGCTCCTCCGTGAAGCCTCCAATCAGTTGCAGCCTGTAAAGAGAACTGGATTAAATCCACCTACAGAAGCGGGACTAAGCAATGCCTTGCTCTGCTAGGCCAGGCTGCTTTAGTTAAGAGCACAGGCAGCAGGAAAAACAGTGAGCAAAGAAGGAGGGAAAAGCTTCACTGCAGACTTTCTGGCCAAAAGCCAAGTGCTCCAGAAGAGCCGTGTTTTGTTTACTGGAATGTAAACAGACCAGAGCTACAGTAAAAAAGGGCAGGACTGAAAGGTGGGTTTTTTTCAAATATGCAGAAGGCAGATACACCCAATTCCTGTTCCTCTGTTGAGCAGGAGGGGGAGGCAGCAGGAAGGGAAGGTTGCAGCAGTGAGGAAAGAGCAACTGTGGAAAGCCCAGGGGATAAAAGAGTTTTAAAGCAACAAGCACTTCAGAGGCTTGTCAGAGAAAAGTGCCATATTGATACTGTCTTGGCTCTTGTCTTTCCCTGCATTTGTAAACTTCCATTGCTAAGGTCAGCACTGCTGGGATGAGGAGGCAGGGAGTGGGGAAGAGGAAATCCTACTGGTAACTGATGGGAAATGGAGCACAGATTTTGTTGAATTGTGGCAGCTCTGATGGGATGGATTTCTGTTTGGAGATCAGGGACAAGCCTGGACAGCAAGGGAGCTCCTGCAGTATGGTTTTTCTCCCTCAGCTCAGGGCTCTGCCCACACAGCTCTGCAGATCTAATGAAGAGATTTCAGTGGCTGGGACCACAATCCATGGGATCAACAGAAATCCTGGTGATGAAACCAGACTAGAATTTTGAAGGCAAAAAAGAGAGCATGGAGGGGCTGCTAAAGCATGGAGGAATGAGAAGGGTTGTAAGGAGCAAACAAGAAAGGGTGTGTAGGGGCTGGGCTGTGGGCAGGCCTTGGGGGAAGTCAAAAATGAAACAAAAAAGGCAGCAGACAAAGCAATGCAAGGTCAAAAACAAGACAAAAGAATGAATGGGTGAAAAAAACTAAGTGGGGAATAATTCATAGCTAAGGCTGGGGAGAAGGAGAGAATAGGATCACTTAGGTTCTGGGTGAAGGATGGACAAGGGAGAGAGGAAAAAATCTGCATAGCTCATTGCTGTCATACTCCTGCCTGTTAGATTCGACTTGCTATTTTACCAGGGTGCATCTTAAATTTAAAGTTAACAAGATCTCACTGATTTTTAACCCTCTGCTTTGTGCTTTGCCTACAGGGAGAACAAACACCAGGCTTAGTTCTCTACACATTCTGTCATCTGTGCAGCTCCAGTGTGGCAGTCAAATACTATTTGGTAAAAAGTGATAAGCAAGAACCCAAAGGGGTTTATGTTTTATTTGGATGTAACAATATGAGGGTGGTTTCCTGCAGTGTTAAGCAACTGGACTTTGTCAGGGGCTCTGTCAGCTTTCCCCCCCCAGGGAAGGAAGACTGAAAGTGTTCTGTGAGCTGAGAGTGCTAAATACTGCTCTGTTGTAGTCATTAGTGAAGAAATGATGTAGGGAATGCGCTGAAATAATTCTTAAGTGATGAGAGAAGGGAAACCAGGCAGGCAAATAGAAACAGGGAAAGCACAAAGCAAAGCAAGAAGAAAAGTGAAGCCATTTGTGAACAGCAAAGGGAAGGAAATTCAAGTGAAGAGATTGGACTTACTGGCTTGACTTGAATGTTGGTGTTACACTCTTGGCTACTATTACTACTAATTAATTTACTAAGAGATTAAATACTACTATCCATTTCCCTCAAAAAGCACTAGTTAACTCAGGGAACACACTAGCTGGTTATGGAAGAAGCTGTGTCTGTCTCTCTCTGCTTACTTCATGTGAGTCTTTAGCAAGAGAGTAAGTAGAAGACAAGGATGCAGTGGAGAGTCTGTGCATTCTGCCAGTGCTGAGGCATTTATTTGGTGACCTGTGCAGCATGAGAGGTTTATAGAACACCCAGTACATTTTCTGAAAGTAATGTAACCACAGAGCTCCATCAGCCTTTTTAGCTCCTTTTAGTGTATTGCTGATACTCTGCAGTGACTTGGTGATAAATTACACACCACAGACTTGCTAACAGAGCCCCTCTGGCTGCATCAGGGTTACACAACCTAGAAATAATAACTACTTTCCCAGTCATATCCCAGCTCCACTTCAGGGCGAGTTGCACAACATTCTTGCACCCTGATTTCCATCCTGAGGAAACCTGGATGTCTGCAGATGGTATCTGCAGTGTACCCAGCAGGTATTGCCTTAAAGAACCACCACAGTTGGAAATATTTTCTTCTCTCACACCTTTAACTTGCTTATTTCTGTTTCCACTTCTTATCTCTGCCCTGCAACATATTCTTCATCATGCTGCCCATTTTCTCTGACTTCAGGCAGCTTCAGCAGTCCAGTGGAGGCTGCACTTTGTTTTACATACATGTTACAATAATTTTTATAGGTATTCAAAACATCTCACTTGCCCAAAGTTGATTCCAGCTACAAAAAGTAAAAGGAGAAACAAAGGGCAAAAAGCCCCACCAGTTCAACTTGCTTAATTTATATTGATAAACTATTTGTGTATGTTGTGGCTTTAAGTCCTGGGAAACTGCAACACTAAAACCAAAGTTATGTCACAGTCTGTGACACAGAAAACAGCTACCACAAAAAAAGTAGCCTTTTCTTTGCTACATAATCTCAAGTAAGAGACACTGCAAACAATACATATTATATAATATATCTAACAAGTATATAGTATATGTTTATGATAAGTGGTTTTAATTGAAAACAATGGTACTTCTTTAAGAATAGCATGCAAGATGTAGGAACAAAAAAAATCTCACTGCCCAGGTTACACTTCTTTTAAAGTGGCAGAGCACAAGTTGTGCAAATAAATCTATGATTTGCTGAAAGTTTACATACATACAAACTGAAATGTATACTGGAACAAAGGTTCCCAGGCAGTAATTTGCCATTTCCTGTTCAATCTCTTCTCATTTTCCCTATGTCTGTTTGCATTAAAAACCCTCTGCATGCAGATAAAACATCCCTTCCTTCCAAACAGCAACCCAGTGTCCTCTGTAGGTTTTTCTTCATCATCCACATATTCTCTTAGAAAAAAAAAAATTAAGTTTCTCCTGGATATTTCTAGTTTAAGTGCTGCCCAGGCCTGACTCTTTTCAGCTTGCCAGGTATTTTGATGGGGTAAAATGCATCACCACTGCTAAATCTCAAATGGTTTACACGCAGACTGCACCCTTTTGCTGTTGGGACCCCTGTGATTCATTTCCTTCTCCCAACTTGTACTAACAGAGTAAAAGTCTCCTTTAATGAGCTGCTCTGACTCAATGCTTGAGACTCTTTCATAACCTTTACATGATGCGAAGTTATTACACAACTGCAACTCTGGCACGGCAACTTTCACTTTTTTTTGTCCTTTTTTTTCTTTTTTTTAAATAATCTTTCCACTGAGCGCTCGAATTATACCACAGCGTTTGTGCTGCTTTGCGAGCATTACCCAAAAAATTCAGAAGAAAAACCCAAGCCCTCTTCTTTCAGCCTTAGGGAAACGTTTACGAAGGAAGAAATGTTACCGAGGGAAGATGCCTTTAGTTATTAAGAGCAGCCTGAAAACTTCTGCCGAGTGCAGAGTGCGAATGGGCACGGGGCAGACCCGCAGATCGGAGGAACAAGGACCACGGGCACGGCTGCGAACCGCTCGGAAACTCATACGCCAGATAAAAAGTAATAACGGGCTTCCTTATTTTCTGAGTGGGTTGTGGGGTTTTTTGTTGTTTGTTTGTTTTTAAGGGGTTTTTTTAAGCACTTTCCGCGCCAAACGCCGGCACGGAGAAGCCGTGGCTGCTCTTCCCTAACCCCGCGAGCCGCACCATCCCCGTCCCGGCGTCTCCATCCCGGGGGTCCCATCGTGCCCGGGGTGGGGGGCAGGTCCATCCCCGCCGCGGGATAAACCCACCCAGGATAAACTGCCCTGGGGCGCGGCGGGGTTCCCGGCGGACGGTGTGTCCATCCAGCGGGGGATGGACGATCCCTCCCGGCCGCGGCGAGCGGGATAAAGGCACCCGAAAGCGCCGCGGGGCGCGGCGGCGGTGGCACCGCTCCGGGAGCCACCGGGACCCGCGCTGGGGCTGGGGCGGGCGGACCCTCCGGCTGCCTTCCACATCCTATCCCATCCCATCCCGTCCCGTCCCATTTCGCAGGAACACCGCGCTCACCTCGCTCCGCTGCCGCCGGTCGCGCCTCCTCCTCCTGTGCCGCGCTGGGCACCGCCCGCCCCGAGGCGGGGTCTCGGCGCTGGGCGGGCGGAGCGCTGGGAGCAGGGCGGGTGGGCCACGCGGCTTCCCGGCCTCCTTCCATCCCTCCTTCCCTCCCCGATTCCCTGCCTCCCTCCCCGCTCCCTCCCCGCCTGCCCTCAGGCGGGTCCGCCCCGTTGCCGCGGCAACGCCCCGTGCGGGTCGGCCATGGGCGGCCGGGCCGTGTGGGCGCCATGGCGGCTCGCTGGCTGCAGCGGGCGCGGCGGCCTCCGCGGCGCTGCGGGCCGGCGGCTCAGCTCCCGGGGCCCCGGCGATGGGGCGACGCTGAGCGACCTCCTGCAGAGCTCGGTGGAGCCGGGCGAGGCGGCGGGGGCGCCGGCGGAGCGGGCGAGCCGGGAGCGGCGGTGCCCCCGGGAGGGCACGGTGCTGCTGTTCCCCGGGCAGGGCAGCCAGTGCGTGGGGATGTGCCGCGGGCTGCTGGGCTACCCCGCCGTGCGGGACATGTTCCGCCTGGCCGAGAAGGTGCTGGGCTACGACCTGCTGGCGCTGTGCCTGGAGGGGCCGCGGGACGCGCTGGACCGCACCCAGCACTGCCAGCCCGCCGTGTTCGTCGCCTCCCTGGCCGCCGTGGAGAAGCTCAACCACCAGCGGCCTGAGGTGAGCGGGGGGGGAACGGGGCGCTTCTCGGGGCTCCCCCTCGGCTCCTTCGGGCCCCGGGGACTCCCCCTAGGCCGCTTCGGGCCCCGAGGGGTTCCCCCTCGGCTGGTTCGGGCCCCGGGGACTCCCCCGGGGCTGATGCGGGTTTGGCCGCGCTGTGTCCCGCAGGTCGTGGAGCGCTGCGTGGCGGCCGCCGGGTACAGCGTGGGCGAGTTCGCGGCGCTGGTGTTCGCTGGAGCGCTGGGCTTTGCCGAAGGTGCCTCCGGAACCCTCCTCGGGGATCTCCCACCCTCTCCCCCCAAATCATCGCAAGCCCTTTCCCGGCGTGTTCTTGCTGGGATGGTTTTTTTTAAGGCATTTATTTACCCACCCGTGTTTTTATCTCCCCAGCGCTGTACGCGGTGAAGGTGCGCGCCGAGGCCATGCAGAAGGCGTCCGAGGCCGTTCCCAGTGGGATGCTCTCGGTTATGGGCCGGCCAGAGGCGAATTACAAATTTGCCTGCCTGGAAGCCCGCAAACACTGCGAATCGCTGGGTATTGAGAACCCCGTGTGCACCATCTCGAACTACCTGTTTCCGGACAGCAGAGTCATTGCAGGACACTTACAGGTACTGCTGCAGGATAACTCTGCTTCAGAATAACTGTTCCTTCGGTTGGCACTTCACTCTTTTAAAACTGTTGCTTTGCACTTCTGCGTGGGTATGTACGGCCTTAGTTTGTCCAAAAAATGGTTTGTTTTTTTTTCCAGCATGTGTTCAGTTGATTGTAGTGATTCTGGTTGATTCTGTGCTTCTTTTAGGATACACAGAATTCCTGCAGAGATCTTTCAGTTGTTGGACTGGGAGAGGAATCCCTTTATCACCATAAGTCTGATGAGGTGGTTCTTGGGGGGTGACTGAGAAAACCTTTGTTTTGCAAGACTCTCACTTTTCCCTCTCTCTCTTTTCCAGGCTTTGGAGTATTTGCAGCAGAATGCCCGAAAATACTATTTCACACGTACAAAAATGCTCCCAGTCAGTGGGGCTTTTCACACCAGACTTATGGAACCAGCAGTGGAGCCTTTGGCCGAAGTCCTAAAATCCATCGAGATCCAGAAACCCCTGCTGTGCGTGTATTCCAACGTTGATGGCAAAAAGTACATGCACTCAAAGCACATCAGGAAGCTGTTAGTGAAGCAGGTGGTGTCACCTGTTTTGTGGGAACAGACCATGCATGCGGTGTATGAAAGGAAACAAGGAACAGAATTCCCTTACACCTACGAAGTGGGGCCCGGGAATCAACTGGGAGCCATTCTCAGAAAATGTAATTTAAAGGCCTGGAAACAATATAGACACGTGGATGCTCTGGAAGATGAGGAAGCAGCAGAGATTTAAGTGACCTTTTGAAAAAAATCCACACAGCTTGGGGTTTTTTTCTGATTCAGAACCTTGTGCTCCCAAGAGAAGTCGTAAACATTCGTGGCTTCTCCCGATGAAAAGATGAGAAGAGCACCGTGTGCTTCACTGCAGTGAACGTTTTCCTTCTCTGAGTGCCTCAGGTGTGGAAGGGGAGAGCCGAGTTTGGCTCTTCCATCTGTGTTGGGACTGCAAAGCTGTCAGCAAACAGGCCAAATAACACTGTTTGGCCTCCATCCTGCAAGCAACTTTCCCTCTCTTTTTTTTTTGTTTTTTCTTCTTTTTTTTCTCTTTTTTTTTTGTTTTGTTTCCAATGTGGGTTTTTTTGGCATGGATTCCAGTTAAAGTTGGTAGCCTTGGCTGTCTGGTGCAGGGATCTTCTGCATGAATATAGGGGTGGAAATGAGCTGAGTCGTGGAGGGCCCTGCTTTGGGCTTGAGGGTGCATTTAGAGGATTCACCTGGTTGATGTTCCTGTTTTGTAACTCACATGGCTTGTGGGATGCTCATCTATGTAAAATCCTTCTGGTTTTTTCCCATATTTCCAGGCAGCAGCTGAGTAATGCAGATGATGTTATTAGGAACATGATTTTCTTAAGGTTAAACTATCAATAAACTATGAAGCTTTTCTTGCTCTTTTCAATGCTTTGGGGTGCACCATTACTGGCCTATAGTAGTTCTCCTTCCGGTTTTCCAATGCCCACCTTGGTTGTGCAGAGTTCCACAAAGAAATGTTTCACTGTGGGGGGAAGAAAGAACAAAAAGCTTAACAAAGATGTGCACATTTCCTGGCAGCGGGAAATGATGAGCTGGAGGAGCAGCAGGTTGTCCTGGAAGGGAGGGTGAATTAAAAGCACTGGCCTCGATTCTGACTGCTAAGTGGACTGGATCATTGAACAGCTCTTTTGTGAGCTGCAGCTGGCAGCTCTGCCTGCCCCTACAGCACAAATACCACGTTTTTGGCAACGCTTGTAATCATTAACAATTAGTAAAACACTGACGGATTTGTCAGCTTCATCACTGGACTGTTAGAGGCTGACAGTGCAGGGCTGGGATTACTGTAAAGAAAATTATCTCAGTGAAGGCTCCCACGTTACAGGTAAGGTGTCATTAATTCAGTAAAGCACCCTAAGTTTTCAATGGGTGGTTAGAATATTGCAACTAAATCCCACTCACGTTATTAAACCCTGGATTGTGCTGTGTTAGAAGCTTCTGACTACATCTTTTAAGACCAAATGCAATGTTGGTGACTTTCAAACCAGCTTTTATGATAGTTAGCACTGAGCATGGCACTTTTTTTTTTGCTTTTAGTACAGTGCTTTAAAATGTCTGTACTTCCTTTTTAATTATTTGAATTTTCGAGTTGGAGACACGGTTTTTATTTAGTGTTCTTACAGTCATTTTTTTCTTTTTCTTCACGTTGTTGTAACTTTGCCCAGAATTAAAGCTCTTTGGGAAAAATCGTGCTAGAAATTTCTGTTTGCAATCCAGTGGATAACCTTGGTGCCTTTTGTCAGTGTGTGATGCTGAAGGGAAGTCTGCATCCCAAGAACATCCCATCTTGTGGGCCTTGCTTAATTAGGGGGAAGAAGGACCTGGTGCTGTTTGCTTTGTGTTTCACTTGTTCCCTTCGTGTGATTGGATTTTCTGTTCCTCAGGACTGTGTTTTGCTCCATGCTGGATGATGAACTTCCCATCTCTTGTGATTCAAAGCTTTACATTATTGATTGCAAGAGTGGGGGGGAAAGCAGAGTCATCCCACGAATGAAATGGGATGAAATGGGCAGTGCATCAGTCTCCTGGCTTTTCTTTTTCCCAGCAGGATTTTCTGATATGGGCAGTTAGGATCATGATGGGATGTGGGCACGGTTCATTAAGGAGAGGAAGCACATTCCTCAACACCCTTAAATCTGACTTGACTTGGCATTTGTCTTCACTAAAGAGAAGAGGGGTTTAAATTCCTTGTCTGATTTAAAGCAGGGACTTGAAACTCCAGGCTCTCAGGTGAGTGCTTAGATCACAAATCCACTAAATAACTGCATTTTCCTGTTTCAAAAATGCACTGACTGTAGTAGTTGCTTGGCTGGGCAAGAAGCGTTCCCCTGTGCTGAGGGGAATACCCAAACCACAGAGGTGCACTTTCATTTTTCTCTCACTGAGAGTCTGTAACTGTCTGCTACACTAGAGTCAAACACAGCCTGACCTGTAGTCTTACCAAAAAGTACAGGACAAGATATTGCTATTCATGTGTCTTGGAAAATAAAGTAGACAACACTGCAAAAGGTTTGAAGCAACAATTTAATTTTTAAAAAAAAGTATCATGGTTTTAAATCTTTACTCTTGCTTTTACAGTGTTAAAATTGAAAGGATGTCCAGCATGCCTTCAGTCTTCCTCACATCCAGGTTCTCTTTAACAAACTCATTTATATGAAATAGACACTTTATATTGTATTAAAACACACACAAAAAAAGACTTTCTAATGGCCTGGAGTCACATTTCAGAACTAGCAAGTCAGGCAGTTATCCAGCAACAACCTCCTTATTTTAAACATTTTTAATTCTTAAAAAAAGTATGAAACAGCAGTGACCCAGCACTAGCCTAGGTTTTTAAATATTAAAGAGATTTTTTTTTATCAGTGTACATTTGAAAAACAAACCAGCTGCCACCACCGGGGTGTTGATGATGTTGGTCAGAGTCCAGCAATGACCTCCTGTTGTAATTCCGTGTGTTCATTCTACAGTCCATAATTCAGGGCCCACCAAAAGGCAGCGACCAGCAGGGCTGCAGGCACCAGCTTCTGGCAGACACACCTGAAAGGAAGCCTGGGAACCTGGGGGGAGAAAGGAGATGGGAATTAGGGATAACAAGCACCAAAAAGACGGTGCAAAAAAGCTGACAACTGTCAAATGCACCTGCAAAGAACCTTCCTCTCTCCTCCAGGGTGAACACTACTGGCAGCAGGCACTGCTTATCTCCCCTGGGATAGACCCTCACAATATCTTCCCGTGGGAGATGCCTTCCCTCTGCAAGGAACCCTTGGAGCTGTGTGGGATTTGGGCAGCATACCCTGTCTATAAATGAGAAATTCCAGCCAGAAAGGGAAAAAACAGGGCACCAAGGAATAAAGCCTGACCTAGAGCTGCATTATATCATTGACACTGAATTCCTTTTTAAGTTTGCTGTTGCTTCTTTGTCAACAAAAATCTGGGAGAAGAGGGGGAGACCATACCCAGCTTCCACAGCCAATGATCCTCTTCGCCCAGTTCCTGTTCAAAACGTTCCGAGAGCTTCTTATAACACTTCTAATAACATTCCATGTCTGGAAAATACTGACAGCAACTCTGAGGATTGAAAGAAAACAACAGCAACGACAACAAAAAAAAAAAGAAAGCATGGGGATGGGAAATTTATTCTAAAAATTGGCAAAGAAAATACCGAAGTTTAGAACATTGAAAAAAGCAACCAAGAAAAAAAATCAACCAAGAAAAAAGAACAACAACAACAACAAAAAAGTCAACCAGGAAAATAAAAAAAACAAACAAAAAAACCCACTAAATAAAATCACCCAAACAACCCACACAATCCCCCTCCCCAAAAAACCCACACCCAAACAAAAACCTCCAATATGCTCCTTCCTCAAAGTCTCATGTGTATGTGCATATTCCTCTAAATATTTAGGGTGTATATTTCTCTAAATATTTAGGAAGCTAAAGGTAATTTGCTTTCTGAATTAAGTGATTAAGTGGTAATCTCGTGCCTTTTGACTTTAAATGGCTGCAGTCTGTGGAAACAATTTACATGCTAAAGCTTTTCCTTGTAAAACAAGCTGCAGTGTCTGTTTTTCTTCCTTAGGTAGGAGGCAGCAGTAGTAGCCATAATTTTTTTTTATTATTATTTTACATACAGGAACACAAAATTTTGGTTATCTAACCAGGTTTTTAGAAGGATCTGCCAGTAAGGTGACTTACAATCGTGCCAGGTGAAGCAGTGTGTCTTCTAAGGTCCTGTGGTACCTCCTGTTGAACTCATCCCCAATCAGGGCCAGCTGATGGCCAACCTGAGTAGCTGAGCTGCAAGATGTGCACGTTAGAGGAGAATTCTGTGACAGCAAGTCCTTAAAAGCACTCTACAAATGGCAGGTACAGTTATTCCCCCAACAGCTGGGCAGGTAAAAGGGAAACGTTAAGGTTTGGGGTTTTTTTTTTCTCTCCACGTTATTTATGGTTTTATTGATTAAGCATCTCTCACCCGTATTTATATGCAGAAAGAAGAGCCTTGATGTTTTCATAAAAAGCTGCATATTTGGCACTTTTGAAAAAAGGTGTTGATTTTTGAAGTGTCTCATTTCTTTATATAAGACAATGGAATTCTGGTCTGGGTTTGTTTTTTTTTTATCCCACCCCCAGAGCCAAAATATTGGAACAGCCTTCACTTAGAACCTTTCAAAATATTTCATCTCACAAAAATGTTGCCTCTGTCATCCAACAGATTTAGTCCAGTGATTTCCATGATGCAGTCTGGGTCTCCAGCTATTGGGTGGTACCCTGGGATGAACTGACCAAAACCTAAAGGCTTTTCTGGGGGGTCCTGGGGCACAGAGAAACCTGAAAACAACATCTGTGGCGACATTTTGATGCCAAAAACCGGTTATGCCTTCCTGATGAAAATTTCCAGTGAGATTTAGCTTCTCTCAGACACAGGTTTTTGTGTTTATTTTGGTACACAAATAACAGGAATACACATTTTTTATTTTAACTTGCATTTCTGCTGAGATCTGCTGAATAGTCAGTGGGCTTAAGAGCTTAATTCTAGAGATCTGCTTAAAAAAACTTGGGCTTGGTTTGGTCAGTCCATCAACCGAAAAAATAAAACCCCAAAACAAAAACCACACACAGAAAGGAATTTTCACAGATGGGAGAGAAAGGCAGCCCCTGATTCTTCAGCTGGAAAAAATGTATGTATGGGATTAAGAAAAACCCAAAGCAGCACCACCAGTTTGCTGTGAGCGGCGCCTGGAGAATTATGTAAAAATGGCCTCTTCACCTGCTTGTTATGACAGGTGGGTTTCCCCATGAAGAGCCACATCTGTGTCCCTGTGCAAGATAAAAACCTCACAGACACTTTGTGCAGAGTAATCTTGCACTACAGGTTATCTACACTCGCATCTATCCCGTTTCCAGCAGCACCCGCCGCGATTATTTGGCTTAGCAAAGTCTTCTGGAAAGTCTGGCCCTCTGTGCTCGGGGGAGGACAGGAGGAGTATTGATGTGGTGATACCTGATATCAAACTCCATTTGCTCTGTGGTGTCTGGGATTGTCTGGAGGTTGCTGTAGGTCTCCTCTTCTGGTGCTCCACTGGGGTAGCTGGAGAGGACAAAGTGCCTGGGGGTTCTCCTTGTTTGAGACATCTTGCTCTGCAGAGAGTCATGACAGACAACCTTGTGGCTTCTGGTTACGTAAGGTCTTCCCAGTTTAGATGGAAATTAATCTTTAAAGTGCTCTTCAAGTTACTCTTTTTACCTCTCCAGTCAGAACACGAGTGTTGCTAAGATTAACTATTTTGAGAGCAGTCAAAGGAAAGTTTCAGTGACCCAACAGATGTTCAGCAATTTAAACACACAGCATTTAGATGGCTGCTGCTTTAGGTTGGCCCAAAACAACCTAAAAATTGGAAAATCTTGATAAATATAGCCAGTGTAGTCAAGTATAGTTTCTCAGTAGTTTCACTCAGTACGAGATGCTTTCCTACACTGATTGCAATAACCTGCCTGGCATTAAGTCAGCCCTAACCCATGGACATCCCCAGGCAGCAAAGTATCTAAACCAAACTTGAACAGGTTTTCCTAAGTCTTTAACTTAGACCCAAGTTCACACACCTTCCTCAGCTGGAGGCCACCACCACGAAAATTATGAAGGTTTAAACCTATTAAGAGCTTTCCACACAGAAGAGTGGACAGAAGGAACCACTGAAATCAGTGGAGCTGCCTCCTTGTACAGTGGGGAAGTTGTTTGGAGAGCACTGAGAGAGCAGAGCTTGGAGAGGGACTGATGTTTTTGTAGTCATTAGGATTGTTTTATTTGGTTCATCAAGGGAAACAACATCAGAGTTGTGGATGGGGATTATTTCAAGCCACACACACCCCCTTGGGCAGGTAACACTCCTGCCCCTTGGATATTTGCTGGCTCTGCCTGTTGTCCTGAGGGTGCATGATGATGAACTTAACTACAATCTTCTGGAGATGCCCTGGTTTTATCTGGCATTGGTTTTGCCCAGCTTTTTGGATGGTTTCTTTGCTTCCCAGCTCTGTCCTTACAGAACTGATCCCCTTTGTTGATGGTGTGATCTCGGACAGCAACAAAGGGGACTTCCTCCAGCTGGATTTCTTTCTCCTTTTAAGCACACCCTCAGCAGGTCAAATGAATAAAACTCATGTGAAATATTCCCAGAAGTGAAACTAAACCAAGCAAAAAGTAATGTCCCCTGGGTAGGGATTTGGTTTGCCACATTTCTGCAGCCTTGTAAACCCTTTAAATTTTACACTGGGGATGAGGTTAAGGCCTCTGTGCCCCAGGGGAGCCTTCATCTCCTCTCAGTATTTAGATGAAGTTTACATTTTCCACAAAGCAAAGTTATTCATAATTAATGTGTATATATTATTGCATGAACAAACTCACAGAAATGTGATACTAGATAAATGGAAATATACTTGGCTTAAAGAGTAGGATCTTCTTAGTGATGTTTAATGTGGCTGGGGAAAAGCAGCTATAGACTAGTTTCAGCTGGGTAGATGTTATGTGTCATACAGTTTGTAGTTTAATCTGCTGGGGTTTTTCCTTCTGTTCACGGCATTTCTGCTTCCCTTACAAAGATGTTTATAATCTAGGATTTCAAATATGTCCAGAGTTCTGAAGACCTGTGTGGTTTAGCAGTGCTGGGGTCAGGTCTTCTGAATTTTACTGCAACTGCTGTGAGGGAGTTGTGGGACCCAGCTCTGTTTCAGAGGGGAAATGCTGCAGTCCTTTCCTCCAAGGGAGCACCTCTCTAAACGTACTTTACAGGTGAGTTAAAAGGCTTATTTCATTCAGATAATATTTTTTTTAAAGACTCTTTTCGGGTGCTATATTGTTTCAAAAGATGCCATGTCCTGTTTCAAAAACTTCCTTTATGTACTCCTGTGTCTCTCTCCTCAGCCAAAAAAAAAAAAAAATCAGGAAAAAAAAGGATAATGTTCATAGAGGAACTTTGTGCATTCCTGATTTCCAGATACCCAGTCACCCCAAGGACTTTGTAGCTCTGAATCATGGCAGCCCCTGATGTAAGAACTCCACCAGAGCTCAAGACACTTGGGAATGGCAGAGCAAGGTTTGGAGGATGCCGGGGATGTGAAGTGCTCACTCGGACATCACACATAGGAAGTAAACACCCAGGTATGTTTGTGGTGTATTCCTTTGGCCTGTGGGTACCACAGGGAGACTCAAACAAATGGAAATGGACTCATTGTGTTTCCTCACAGCTTATAAAGTCCTTAAAAGTTACCTAGTAAAACAAATACTATAGTGGATAAAACGTAGTAAGGCCAAGCATAAAAAGTCAGCTGTCTACTGCACATGTACACTAACTATTTTTAGCTTTCACAACCATGTAGTGAGGGGGGGGAAAAAACCCACTAAGAAAAGGTATCTTCTTTTTCTCTCTTTTTTTTTTGTCTTGTTCATTTCTAGACTAGATGCTGGTTTCACATTCACGGGGCCGCACAATGGAAATGTCTATATCTGTGCGAGATGAAAACCGTGCTCTGAAAAAGCCCTATAATAAGTCAGGGCCCCACAGGACTCAGACATGTAAACAAACCACACAACAGCACAACAAAAAGCCCGAAGTGCAACATATGCCACCTCACACCTGTTGCCATGATAATACCTTCCTCCCACGGGCCAAAAAAGAAACTGTCAGAGCTGTTGGGTCGCGATCCCCACAGCTCAGCTGCAGCCCGGGATGTTGGCTTTGCCCATCCAAAAGAGAGGGGAGTTATAATGTATTTTGTGGGATGGACAGTGTTGAGGCAAAGGCAGTCTGGCAGGGCTGCTCTCTTAAAGAAGTACAAGATGGGTCTCATTTAGTTTCAAAGCAAAGCTTAGCAATTACCTTCTTGGCCCTGAGGCCATTTACTGATCTGTGTCATTGCTTTTAAAATTTAGGTGTATGGGTACAATATAGAAATGCACCTACAAGCTGCATTAATATGGACCTGTTGGATTTATGCAGAGGAGCAAATATCGCACTCCACAGGCTCTCCTGGCTCCCCAAAGCAGAATGTGTTAATCTTCTTCTACCACCCATCTTGCACTTTCTTTCTTTCTTTCTGCCCTCAGCAGAATAAATAATGTATTTCAAGTTTAAATACAGACCTAATGTTCTGCTGAATATCCTATATCCAAATTTTAAAAACCAGCCCTCTAAATGACTAATTATATGATGGAAATTGTGGCAGTTTATGAACACAATTATGATTGAATAATGAAGCATCCTTGGTAGAAAGATAATGTTTACGCTGTGTTCACTTTGCACAGTCAGAGTTTTATTTATTTGTGGGTTGTTGTGGGTTTTTTGGGTTTTTTTATCTAGCAAAAGAGAACAGAAAATCTTCCTGAAAAAAGAACGCTGCTAAACAAGGCATTCCAGCAGGTGAGTGGGGGAAAACAGAAGGATCTGAAAACTACTTTTAGTCAGAAATTTACTTTAGATTTGTTGTATTAACAGTTTTTTAAGACAGGCACAATAATACTTCAGTATAATGCACTGAATGCATTAATTATAGTGAATGTATTATCTTTATATATTTTATCACATATATAGCAAGGGTCTACGTGCACTTTATGTCTTAGACATACAATCTTACATATTTTATGCAGACATGACACAGTAAAGCTATCAATAATTACAATATATGGTTTAGTCTGTTACAAATCTGGTGATGATAATGGAAAAAGTAATAATCTAATTCCAATGTTTGGGCTCAAGATTCCCAGTGCCCACCCACATAAATACGGATTTCCAGATAGGACCCTCACCTTTTACCCCCAAGGCATCAAAGCACATCTCAAACTGTTTCAGATTCTCCCAGCTGCCCATGCAAACCAAATTTAAATGAAAAACAAACAGAGGCTTGGTTGTTTGCATATATACCTCCAATCCATAGCCAACTCTTCCAAAACATGACATCATCCTCCCTGCTGCGAATACAAATCTCTAATGCCGTTTTACAAGGGCAAGTCTTTGATAAAACCAGCAAAGATTAAGAGCCAGTGCAGGTTTCAGAGAACCAGGAATATGAATATGCCATCAGCAACCTCAGTTTCTCATGGAAAGATGAGAGGTGAAGTCATTGCTACTCGTTTTTTAATAGTGCAGGTTAGTTAACCCAGGTTGCTGGATTAACTCTTCAATCAGTATCAGATCAAGGAGCAAAGATAAATTAATTCTTTGTCTCATACTGTGTTCTCAGTCAGCTTAACATCAATGACCTTGGAGACTGTTTACACAAAACACTTGTTAATATTGCCTCAACCAACCATTAAAGGCACACTTCTGTAAATCTGAAAAAATACACATTCTGCTTCTTACTTTTTCCTTCATTTCTGGTTTTATGCTCAGTAAGTTAGTGATGATAACATGCCTTTGCTGAGAATTTAACACAGGTTCTCTCACCTGAAAACAGGATAGGGATTAAGCATTTGATTATATTTAAATAGAAAAAAAAAAGTATTCCTTAAGCAAGTTCTGTGACCTCAGTAGCAAAAGAAGTGCATAATGGAGGGAACCTTTTAAAGTAAAGAGCTTGTACGGGTATTTTGTATTTCAGTCTCTGCTGAAAATGTTTAAGGGGCCCTGGTTCAGAGTCAAGACTTGGAGAATCCCTCAAGATTTTTATGCATCATCAGCATTTGCATGTTGTCTGTGCACCAGTGTACTGTGCCAGTTAATATATGACTCTGGAGAACAAGAGACCTCCACCTTAAAAAGCAGGTAGTACAGTTATGTCCACATTAAAAAGCCATGATTTGATAAGCCTACAAAGTATCACTTCCCTTGAAGAGTCCAATGATTCCTTCAGTACTCACAAACCTTATTCCCATGGCTTCTAAATAGAAACAAGAAACCAGGGGTGTCTGCTGTTAGCAAAATGAAAACATTAATTACCCAAGAGGTTTTATGGGAAGAACTGAGAATACTGAAGAGAAAAATACATTGATACCAAACTGAAATGATTTCTATTAAAAAAAAACCCAAAAAACAACAAAAACCAAAACAACAACAACAACAAACAAAAACAAAATCTCACACACGCACTGCCACGTTCAGATTTTTGTTTTGTGAGAGCACCACCTATCTCAGGGATATCACCTTTGCTCTATTTGTTTACAAAGAGTTAAGGTTTAGATTAAGTCAGAAAGCTCCTGCTCTAACATTTACATTTCCCTTTCAAAACATCTTCTGCCCTTTGCACTCCTCAGTCCCACGGAAAGGTCGAGATTCTTTCATAATGAAGAAGCATTTGTTTGGAATTGTCACTTGAATTGCAGGGCCAAGCTGTAGGAGGTGAGTATGACAACTTATACAGTCATCTATTTACATTCATTCAGGTGCCTCTGAAACTCCAGTTATCGCTGCTGGGTTGGGAAGATGAGAGATGTGAGTACAGCATAACTGTAAGTGCAAGAACTCAAATTTAACTCACTGTTTGCGCTGTCTTTCTTGTTCTGCACATCAGTATACAGAATTGAAATGCCACACTGTTCTCAGTTTCACTTAGGCTCCCTGTATTGGTAGACTTTTGGTAGTAACAGTTTTACAAACACCATTTTAGTTAAATTATAAATTTATTATATTATTATAAATTATAGCATTATAAATTTATTACTTAAAATCCTAGTTCACCTACAGTCTGTAAGTATTTGGGGTTTTTTCCTAATAAAATTAGTAAGGTATATTCCCTACCTTTTGCAGACATTCACAATAAAAATAGGGTCTCTTATTAAACAGATCAAATGTACAGAACTGACTGTGAAGAGCAAAGAAAGGTTTTATGCACAGAACTCATCCTGCCCCAATACACCACTGTATTTCTTCAGACGCAATGTGTTTTTCACTCATTTTCTTCTTGTAGATTTGTAGCCCCTACCCATGTAAGCTTTAATTTTAGTATTTGGCTTCCCAGTTTCATTTCAGATTTACACTGCATTAGGAAGGGTTAAGCTGCTCCCTTTGGTAACCTCAACATCAAGCTCAGAGTTCGTATTCTACTCCCACCACCTCTTGCTCTGGCCCTGCAGAAGCTGAGTGCACTCAATTCTTCTCAGTCCACTCTTACAGTCAATGGCCTATTGATATAAAAATCCTTAAAAAGAGCTAAGACAGACACCTACCAAACAGGCAAAGCAAGAAATTTTGTTAAATTTCTTCTTTCGGAGATGGTCTCTACGGTGGTGACATTCTGACAGCAGAAGAGACCAAACACCTTGAATAAACATTGATTTTCTTCTTCATTATACTCAGTGCTAACTCCCATTCAAGGGACACGCATCAAATGAAAAAAAGATAAATTACTGTACCCAAAATAGGTTAACTCAGAATAACTTTGTCCATGTACCTGTGATAGAGAGTGACAACGGAGCCCACTCTGTCTTCTTGTTACATACACGGCCTAGGGAAGCAGACTCAAGCTAACACTCACTTTCCATTTAAACACCTAGAAATCTGCTTAATCACAGGACTCACCACGCTGCTGAAACCACCTCCTGTGGAATGATTTAAACATTACTGAGCGTACACTGCCCTACAGTGCTGGGTAAAGTGTCCGGTACCTGTCCCCATCCCTGCTGCCGCACATCACTCCCGCTACCACCACCCTGCACACAGGCAGAGAAAAAGCGAGTTACCGGGGAACACTTTTAGACCTTTCAAGCAGCGGCACGAACTTTGCTGTGCATCGCGGGCTTATTTTGAGGGCTTATTTCCTGCTTTGCTGAAGAGTGAAAGCACACGTACCGCGCTCGTCATTCGCTCCGCGCACGAGCACGGAGCACACGGGTCCTGCTCGCAGCATCCTCCGGGAGGGCACACGGGAGCAGCGGGGACAGGGAGCAGCCGGGACAGGGCACTCCTCCCGGCACCGGTTTGTTAAACCACATCCATCCCTCCTCTTCCTCCTCCCGAGGATGCTGCGGCGCCGGAGCCGGCGGAGGTGCCGCCTGTGCGGGACCGTCCCGGGACACCTCGGAGCGCAGGTTGAGGGAAGCGGCGGGTCCCGCACCGCCAGCCCGGCACCGCAGCCCGGCTCTGCCCCGTGAACCCCGTTCCTCCCGCTCCTCCCCGCCCTCATCCCGCCGGGACCCCGCCGCTCACCTCGTCCCGGCGCTGCGGGAACGCAGGGCAGCCGTCGGGAGAAGGGGGGGTCCCGGGGGTCCCCGGCCCCGCCGCGCCGGCCACTCACCGCGGCGTCCCCGCCGAGTGTCCCTATTGTCCGCCCGGCCCCGCCCCGCCCCGGCACGGCCGCCCCGCCCCGCCGGGGACACCGCACGGGGGGAGCGGGCATGGAGCGACGGGGCGGGTTTGGGTGGAAGCGGCGTGGGGGGTGTGCACTTTTGGACAGCGAGGAGCGCGTTCTCCTCAGGGGTCAGCCCAGCTGAAGCGGCCGAGGGTCACCTGCGTCGCCCTGCTGTCCCCAGGGTACCTGCGGGAAGTGTGGGCGCAGAGCAGGAGAAGCCCCGGCAGCAGTTGCTGAGGGGTTAAAGAGAGAGAGATTTCGCTGCTGACCCCTTGCCCGAAAGGTTTAGTGAGGTCATGGGACTCGCAGTGTTTTTCTTTTGTGCTGTTGATAACAGGGTGGTGAGTAATTCAGGCGGTGGACAGCACGGTTTTACTGCAGAGGAGCTTTAAAGGAACCAAAACCCCCTGTTGCTCCACGCTTTATTGTCACGTCAAACAGGAGACTTTACCCGTTAGTGTTTGAGAGTGGACTTTGCCCTCTATTTATAGTATGATTTCATCGCTTTATGAGTGAAGGTAAACACCAGGAGAAGCAGAACCGGCAGCATAGATACAGCACTCCCCCTGGAGCTTGGATGTCCTTAAGACTTTCACGGCTAAGTTTTTAAATGTACAAATGTGCTTGTGTGTGTGTGTGTGTGTGTGTGTGTGTTATCCAAACCACTTCAGCACTATGCATAATAAACCTCCCTGTCACATGGATGTTTTTCTCTCATCCTCGAGGTTTACTCATCTGTAAAAGGAACATGACAAAGCTTATCTTCCAGCTCATGCCAAGGACTGTGCTGTGTTTACATTTGCACATGCTAGATGAAAATTGCCTCGAAAGTACAACATAATAAAAGGGAAATTAACCTCTGTAATGTCACTTCTTGCCATGACTTTCTCCTATTCGCCAGTTCTGATATTTCAATTCTTGTATTTACTTAGCTTCAAATCAGTAAGAGTTCCCCTCCCGAAACCAGGCTTAATTCTGCACATCCAGGTAACCTCACTTAACTCAGTGAGTTGCCTCAAGCTTAAAATAGAATATCAAATTGTCATCATAGGAGGGATTTCTGTCACAAAGATAACAAGCCAATGCTGCCACAGCATTTCCTGATACAATAACAGTGAGCATCACTGAGCTGCTCTCAAATTACCCCCCACTTCCCTTGTTTTAACAATAACATACAAAGTAGAGTGCCTTAATATTAAAAACTAGAGCATCTGTTATTAGCTGTGATTTTAATAGTGTCAATGTACATTTCACTGTACATTGTACAGCAAAACAAAACAACAGCTTTTTATACCACGGAACTGCAACTTCAATTAAGGACCGCTGAATTAAGCTAAAAGACTTACATAAAAGAGAAACACCAAACAACAGTCTTTAACGAAACACTTAATACACTTAAGAAGTGGTATTTTTTTCTCAGCTTTCCTCTGAGGTATGATGGATGCAGGGACCCAAAAAAAATGATTGACAGAAAGGAGAAGACTGAGGTGCACTTTTCTTGCCGCCAACTGTCACAGCAGCGGTCCCTCCCTCCTCGATGGAAAGAAGGCTGTGGAGGCTGCTCCCCTCTGCTGCCAGAGGTATTGTGGTGCCAGGAAATTTCCACTGCACGTGACCCTAGGACGATATACTGCATTTTGCAGCTGCTTTCATAGCTGAACTAGGGAATATTTAATAGCTCCAGTTATATTAATTATTAAAATTCAACTTTTTCCTTTCAGTTGCATCCTTGAAACAGCCTGTTACCATAGGCTGATCTGGCGAATCATAAAACGTATTTATTCTATTCAGATTATTTGGGGAATTAAGGCTCTTGGGAAATAAGAGATCATGCACAGTTTCAGAGTTATTTGCTCTATGCTGACACACTGCAAACCGCTTATTTCAGCTACTGTCTTTATGCATCTGTTTTTGTTTTTTTTTTAATGAGCAGTTTGTCTTACAGGGACAAATTAAAGGTATCATAACAAGTGATTTGTCCATTTGTCCATTATGTAATACCCTATTGTTTTGTATTGAGCCTACCACAAAATGTCAGTGACCTTAATATATATGTCAGGCGTCTTAACATAATCTCCTTTTGGAAGGAATTTTGAATGTGTTAAGTCAGGCTTCTTTGCACAGGAGCTAATGCCGCAACTTTTTTTGTACTATTTCACTGTGAATTACTGTTGTTGACCGTGCTGACGACGGCACAGGTTGCCCAGAGCAGCTGTGGCTGCCCCGTCCCTGCAAGTGTCCAAGGCCAGGTTGGACGGGGCTTGGAACAGCAGGTGTCCCTGCCCAACCCAAACCATCCAGCGATTCCATGATGATAGCATGAACACTGGGGTGGAAATTTGGACGCTTCCTTTGAACAGCACCAGTACAAAAGCAGCTATTCCTACAGCCGCGTGGGCGACGAACACGTTAGCACCTGAGGGTCTCAAAACAGGGGCTCGAGCTTTGGCATCCGAGCGCCCCTGGGGGTTTGGTGTTGCAGGGGACATCCAGGGAATTTTTTTGTCCCTCCGTGGCCTCCCACCAGCCCCCGTTTGGCCGTGAACTCTGTGCGGGGTCGCTGTTGAGGGGCCGCCCCGCACACGACATGGCGGCCGGGCCATGGCAGCCCCGCCCCAGGCGCGCCGCCGGAACGGGCGGGGCCATGGCGGCGGCCGGCGGGGACGGCCCGGCCTGAGGGGCAGCGCCTCCCGCCGACAGGTGAGAGCGGGACGGCGCGGGGAGGGTCGTGTGTGCCCGTGCCCCCTCCCCGGCACCCCCTGCACACGCATCCCCATCTTCCTCCTCCGTCCTCTTCACTCCTCTGCTCCCCCCGCACACACCCCCCATACCCGCGCGTCCCCTTTCACCCAGCACACGCACTCCATTCATCCCCCACACATCCTCCCCATTCACCCCACACGCACTCCATTTATCCCCCCACACACACACCCATAAACCTCCCCCCACTCCCGTTCACCCCGCACGCACCTCCCCATTCACGCCCCCCATACACCCCACACACCGACACCTCTGTTCACCTCACACAAACCTCCATACGCCCCTTCCGATACACCTCACGCACCCACACCCCCCATACACACCCACACAGCCCCAAAGCGCCTCTTTCCCATACACCCACACTCCCAACCCAGTACACCCTCCACCGCCCATATATCCCGCACACACCCCATACACCCACCCGACCTCCCCCATATACCCTCTCACACCCCCATACACATCCCTACACCCCCAATCCCCCCTTCCCCATACACCCCACACCTCCCATACACCCCACACCTCCCATACAGCCCCCCACTCCCATAGACCCCCCACACTCCCCTTCCCCATACACGCCCCGTACACCCCACAGCCCCCATACACCCCACACACCCTCATCCCCCCCTCATGCCCAC
>JAWWLV010000045.1:56936966-56979315 GCA_035041135.1 Platyrinchus mystaceus
CACCCCCCAAAACACCCCCCCACATCGCAGTGTCTGTTTCAGCCTTGGGCTCCTCCTTGTCCCTGACACTCGGGGAAATCTCCTGCCCTCCTCTGAGGGCACAACTGCCTCAGCCGAACTGGATTTTCCAGTAAGAAACTCCATAGCCAAGCGCACAGGGACGTTTTCCGCCGTCAGAAGGACATGGAGCTGGCCGGGCCAGGTGCCTGCACGGCTTAACTTGTGTTTTGCAGTGTGGAAAGGTAAGTCTGCCGTCAGCACAACCTGGTGGTGGTGATGACCTGATTATCTGGAATACCTGGTTCGCAGATCAGAGGATTCCTGTAGAAAATAACGCTGGATTAGAATTATACTACTGAAAATAAGAAAGATTTTGGTACGGCTTAATATGTTATTTCTTTGTGCATCCTTGTTGGTGGGGTTCAGTTGTCAGTTTATACAAAATCGGGAGATTTTATTCACAAGCCACTTAAGCATCAAAGTGTCTGCAGAAACCAAGGAGGAATTCTCAGCCTGCTGTTTGTATTGTTATCCTTTCAGTCCTCCTGTAGCAGGAGGGATCTGTAACGCCTAAAGTTCCCAAAACAGGAAAAGAATGGCAAACTTGTAATTTTTCTTTTTTATTTCTGGTGTAAGTTATCTTCAACGTTTAGCCTTCCTGTGTGTGAATCTTCGGCTGGATTGTCTCTGGCTTCTGAAAGCCCAGTGCAGCCTCTGGGAGTCAACATAACTCCTCCCTGCTACCATAGAATCCACTTGCTGGACCAGGACATGGAATCTCTCAGGGTTCCTTGCCATAGGCTGTGCAGCAGGTGATGCCAATCCCTGAGCTTTTAAAACCACAACAAGGTGGTGTGTGGCACTAGTGAGTCACTGATTGTCGATCCTACACACTTCAGTACAAATAAAGGAATCCCTTTGTTCCATTTCCTTTTGTTTTGGTAGTATCTGGAACGCCCAGGGAGAGGTCATGACCTTGCAGAACTGAGCACACACAGGGCAGACCCTGAGCCTTCATGTGCTCTCTTCTGTCGGTTTAAGCTTGATTTCAAATCGGTTTGCCAACAGGAATAAAAATAAGTGTGTCTGAAACTCTATAAAATTGGAGTTTAATAGTAAACATTTCTGCCTTTTAGGATTTTACACTAGAAATAATCTGGGGGGAGCACTGTATAATGGGTTATATCTCCCAGGAAGAAAGGAACTAGAGGGGCCTGAGCTTGCTGGGAATTGTACATCTCCATTCCTCAAAACTGAAGACCCCTGGAATTCCAGTCCTGGAAACTGAAGACCCCTGGAATTCCAGTCCAATATCTTACTTGCAGAAATTATATTCACTACATTCATTACTCACTTGCACTAATTAAATTACCACATTTAACAAAGGTGATTTTATGTTTCAATTTCCTTTTCAGTGGAAAATTGTCCGTGGAAGGGGCAGTAGATGGTGTTGTGTGTGTGTAATAACCCCACCCTCCCACTCCTTTGCGTGGCGGGTTTTGTTCTGGGGAGAGAGTCTGCCTTTGGCTCAAAGGGATTTCCTTCTGATTTAGGATTTCCCTGCAGTTGTTTTCTGTGAAGCACAGCCAGAATGATCCAGCGATCCCGACAAAAGGCTGATCCGGGCAAGTGAGATCCCACGTGGAAAGTGACACCTGGTGTCAGGAGCTGAAACGCAGCTCATAAACACTCCTTAGCTTTGGGGAAATCCTGCTGTCAGGGTTTAACGGGATCAGCTTACAGGTCCCTGTAACTCCCGTCCTTGTGTGCAGTTGTGCTGTTGAGAAATGCAAGGTTTCACTCTGAACCTAAGCTACTGTTTTCCTTGATTTTTAAATTAATATATTTCTGTGGAAGTGGTTTCTTGGTGCTACTTCTGCTCTGACTTTCCCACCTTCAAACTTTCCTTTACCAACAGGTTGATCCTGCTTTGGGACAATGGCAGGGAAAGTGAAGTGGGTGACTGACATAGAAAAATCTGTGCTAATAAACAACTTTGAGAAAAGAGGGTGGATTCAGGTGGCGGAAAATGAAGACTGGAATTTTTATTGGTAAGTACGTTACAAATGCCAGTTTCTAAATTTGTGAAGCATTTTAGTGTCTTGTGTCAATACCGTAAATAATAAAACAAAATACATATTGAGCAATGAAAGGTGCAGAAATTAGAACTGATTTTTTCTTTTGTGCACTGAGCAGAATTTCTCCTTTTCAGTTACAGGGAATTTGTGGTTTAAGGGGAGTCTTTGAATGTATCTTTTCCCAGAATTTTCTGATGACACAACATGAGCAAAATAACCCGAGAGTACACAGTTGCAATATATGATAAAATCCTATTTTGTCCATGTTATGGAGACTTGCCCTGTAACCAGAGGCCACTTTATTCTTTAATAATAAATGCCTTGTACTTTCCTTCTCCTTTATGCAGGCTAATTATTCAACATTTCAATGCTGAGAGTGAATGTGAAATTAGATCAAGATTCTGCTGAAAGGAGGGGAGTAAATAATCTGCCTTCTTATTTGGTATTTGTCTAATATAAGGCCATGAAATGCTGTCCTAGAATGCAGTAATCTGTTAATTGGCAGAAACAGCGCTCTTTAAATAAACCAAACAATTTATAATGTCCCTTTCAAATACAGCAGAATGGCAGTTTGTGCTGCCAAATGTGCCCTTTGTGAACCACTTATTTAAATGGGCAGGAATCTGGTACTAATCTGCTCATGCCTTTGGAATGCAGCTGGGGGGAGTAGGGGAACACTCATGGAAGTTGTTGTGTGACTGGTTGTTTGTTTGTTTTTTTATTTCTGAAATGATAATGTTTCAGGTTGATGGCATTCAGAGAATATTCTTAAATTTTCACTGTGGGACACCTAACACTGAAAATTCTTGGCATGCATGTCCCTGCTCTTATCCTCAGTGAAAAATGTGGGAGATAACTGATTTGGTGACTTTGTCCTAGGCTTCTGTAGCATTTGGGGGCACTTCAGTCATTTTTAGGCCCTGCTGGGGGTTGACCTGACTATCAACAAGCCAGAGAGTCCAGTAAGGCCAGTTTGTCATCTTCCTGTCCTCACTTTCTGCACCAATTTGAGGACTAGCAGAGGGACTGATAAAACCTCCAGCAGGATCTAATTTGCTTAGCTAATAGAATTTCAGGATATGTTGGATTGTAACTCCAGCAAAATATTATTCTATAAAGAGAACCAAGAGAAAAGATGAAGAAATTGGAGCAAAACCATTTCTGCTTTCTCCTCCTGGGTTGTGTTTCTTGGGAGGAGTCATCTGGTGCCTGTCCTTGCTTTCAGGATGAGCGTGCAGACCATCCGGAATGTTTTCAGCGTGGAAACCGGATACCGCCTCTCTGATGACCAGATTGTCAATCACTTCCCAAACCACTACGAGCTGACCAGGAAAGATCTGATGGTAAAGAATATCAAGAGATACAGGAAAGAACTTGAGAAAGAAGGAAGTCCTCTGGCAGAAAAAGATGAAAATGGGAAATATATTTATTTGGGTGCGTTGTTCTCGTTGTCAGAGTTCATCTTTTTTTCTTATGTAGTCGATAAGCTGGAATTGATCCAGGTTTTCTGAGCCTCTGGAGTGCTGGAACATTAAAGGGACTATCTTGAAATGCTCTGTTCCTGTCAGTGGAAAAAAAAAAAATAGTGCATTTTGTCCTAAAATTGTTTGCTGTTTTCTGCAAACCCAACACCCTTCCCTCTCCATCATCCCCTTGTCCCTCCCCTCAAATCTGGAGCATAAGGAAACACAGGAATAGGGGAAATGATTAAAGCAGTAGCAGCGAATGTTTCCTAGGAAATACGGTATTTTCAAAGCTTTTCACAGACCTTGCTTTGAAGGATAATATTTTACAAATTGAAAGGAATAGAGGGAACTTGTTGAAGTAGAGACAAAGCAGGAATAAAAGATTGAGCACTTCCTTGTTTCCCTGTTGTATTCCCACAGCACTGAGCCACAGTTCCCCCACAGTGTTACTACTCAGGGAGGAGCACAAATTCAGTTTGGATGCATGGAATTTAGTTTTGGTTTGATTTTTAGGCTTAGTTTTGTAAGTAATAAGGTCAACATTGGGTGAAGTGATAGTGAAATTATTATTTTTAAATGTGAGGGTGCAGGACTAGATTTGTGACTCAGATTTTTGTGGGGGTTTGTGGGAGTCTAGGGGATGTGTTGGTTGGTTGGATTTTTGTCAGGTTTGATTCATTTTGGGTTTTTTATAATTATTTTGGAGAGGGAAAATTGTGGGATTGAAGTACTTTGCAATAAGATTAGTGGTGGAAGCAAAGGGCCCTGGTACTTTATATGATACAGGGTTGCAGTTTCTTTAATTCAGAAGTGAAAAACCATTATCTGAAAATCTTATACTGGAGCAAAAACTAAAATAAACTTTTGCAGAAAGGCTCTGGACAGAACTGAATGAACAAACACTTCAGAGGAGAAATTTGGGAGAAGTTTGAGAAAAAAGGAAAAAAACCCAAGAAAATAAAAAGAAAACCAGACTAAAAAAAAACAAAGCAAAACAAAACCCAAAGAACAACCAAGAACCCCCAAACTAAACCAAGAATAAATCAGGAATGAGGAGAGTTGATTTGGGGGTCAGAAAGCATTGTGGGAGAAAATAGGAATAACTAATGGGGGTTACATGGAAATAAAAATTCCACATCCAAAGAGGAGGCAGCATCAACATTGACGTTTTTACCTGCACAGGGGATGATAAGTTGGTTAATGGAATGGTGAAATTTTGATCAAGTTGGAATGATATCTAGTACTGTAATTTCACAGCATATAAACTGAAGAAGAAAACTGATTCATGCCAATTAGAATCTGTTCATGTGAGGGTGGCATCATGACATATTTTGCAATTGCTTAAGTAAAAACTAGAATTTAAATGGGATAAAAAGCCACGTGAGTCTTAATGAAGGTGGGTCGTGCCAGACTGGAAAGTTTATAAGACAGAACTGTATGTGTCAATAGCCTTACCAGATATACTGTCCTTAATTGTGCACCTTTCTCTTCCCCCCCCCCCCTTAACTCAGATTTTGTTCCTGTGACTTTTATGCTTCCTGCCGATTATAATCTCTTTGTGGAAGAATTCAGGAAGAATCCCTCCAGCACCTGGATTATGAAACCTTGTGGCAAAGCTCAAGGGAAAGGGATATTTCTAATCAATAAACTCTCCCAAATTAAAAAATGGTCTCGAGACAGCAAAACATCTTCGTAAGTTCTTAAGGCCTTAAAGCCTTTATTGTATTTTCTGCAATCAGGTGAACCAGATCAACACTCTGATTGTCTGATGCATGGGAAAAGTATTCCATGATTGTTGTTGCTTTGTCATTATATACTTAGGTTTGCATTTAATCTCAGTTGTTATCTGGCTTCCTCCTTCAACAGGACTTGTTTTGGCATGAGGAGGTACAAAGAACTGTGCAAGTAACTATTCTTTATAAAAATGCTCTCAGTGTTGGTGGGGGAAAAAAAAATGCACAGAAATAAATTGTTCTGCTTCATAGTATTAAATAACAGGAAGCAAGAGAAAAATCTTCCCCTTGGCAATTTCAGTAATTATTTAATGTGTATTAAATCACTTTCTAAGTTAGTACAAAGGAAGAGTGTCCTTTTGGAACAGAAAATAATACACCTCATGTTGATGAAACAGTTCAGCAATCTGTGCTTTTCTCTGCTAGAAGTTTGATCACACAACTGAGGTTTAAGGTTTTTTCCTGTGTTCAGGTGACTGGCTGAATAGCACTTCAGTATTTGTTTCCCTGTTGGACTTGGAATCTGAGGAATGTCAGTCTGAAAGTTACCTCAACTTTTCCCAGTGGTTTGCAGTTGTAAACCAAGCATAAATGCAAATATTCTGGTGTTGTAAGACCTTGAATAAGGAAGGTAATGTTCTGTGTGCCCTTTGCTTGTCTGAACCCAGCCAAGCTCTAAATCCTCTTGGAGGAAAAGACTGGCTTGGAGAGCTTGCATTTCAACCACCGCAACTGTGGACATTGTCTTGGCACAAGAGGCAGGATTTCAGTCAATTCAGAAATTCCCAGAATACTCATGAAAAAAAAAAAAGGACTTACTGGGTTGTATTGCAGACATGACTTGTGTTTTTCAGGTTTGTGTCCCAGTCTTCCAAAGAAGCCTATGTGATTTCACTCTACATCAACAATCCCTTGCTTATTGGGGGAAAGAAGTTTGACCTCAGGCTGTATGTTTTGGTATCCACTTACCGTCCACTGAGGTGTTACATGTAAGTTTGTATACATTTGTATTTTTGTTTTAAGACAGTGGCTAAAGCAGTCAAAATAACGTGGGGCTTATTGCTGAAAGAAGTTTTAACATGCATCTGGTAATTGTTGGGATTTAACACATTTTAATGACTTCATTTTTTAAGGTATAAACTTGGATTTTGCCGGTTTTGCACAGTAAAATACACCCCAAGCACCAGTGAATTGGACAACATGTTTGTGCATCTCACCAATGTTGCCATTCAGAAACATGGGGTAAGTGTTCTTAGGTGCTCTTTTGTGGCAAGACTGATTTTCTTAAATTGTCCCAAAAATTTGGAATAAAAAGGTTTTGTTGTGTTTTTCATGACCTTGCAACTAAAATGCCTCAACTTGCACTTAGAAAATAATTACATTTCAGAAGACTGGAGATCAAAAGTGTGCAAGATAATGAGTTGCAGCTCTGCAATAGTTTGTGATACCTTCAGCAGTTGAGAGCAGGGGTGTTCTACAAGTCTCCTTTCATTTAAATGTTTATATGCTCACTTAGGGATTGAGCAGTGAAATTAATGGTGCTTGCTTCATGTGGATTTGTGCTTTATAGCAGTGCTTTAGTATCTCCTTCCTGATCTCTGTGCTGCCTGGCCAGCTGGTGGCTTCCTCTTGTCTGGACAAAGAGGGAATTCTGCCTGCACAACAGTTCTGTCCTGGAATTTGCCACTGATATTCATAAAACACCTGGAAACACAATAGCTCTGGCAGCACTTCCCTGTGTCCCAGTGGGCTGAAATTCAGCAGTGGGGAGGAAAGGCTGATGGCCTCAGGGGTGATGTGGCATTTTTGTCTGTACTACAAACATTTCATTGCTCAGGTGCTGATTTGGGAAGTGCTTTAAACACCTTGTGGTCTGACAGGGCACGCTGAGAATTAGTTATGGTCCCACACAACTCAGAGAATAAATCCTGGTGTTGTTCTCAGTAGCAGTGAAGAGGTGAGGTGTGTGGTTGCCTCTCTTGTTATTATGCACCATTCCATCTTCTCTACCAGTTAAAGAATGGCCTTTGAGATTTTTCCCAAAGAAAAGCAGCAGTGAAAGTGGTGGTGAGGTCATTTTGAGAGAATAAAGAACAGGAATGGATGTAGAAGGAGCAGCCTTAAAATGTGGGATCATTGCTAGGATATTTGAAAAGCTTTTCCTAAATTGTAAACCCCTGATATCTGTTGAGGTTTGCAGACAGGCATAAGGGAAGTTTAATATAAAGCCATCTTGTTTGTTCTTCTGTTTTAGATGTGCCTGTAACTTGGGAAACACTTAGGCTGTACAGTCTTAGTCTTCTAAAACTCTCCCTAATTTGAGCTGTCAAGTGATTTGTCAGAATTATGATGAGGTCTGGAAAAACTCTTCTGAGTTCTGGCTGTTGATCTCCGCTCTCAGCCTAGTATGAACCACAGCCTTCCAGTGTGTTTGTACCCTACAGGCTCATGTGAAAACATCCCTGGTTTGGAAAGGGTACAAATCAGTATTGGGAGAGGGAAAGGGTAAAATTAAGGAAGGAGAGTAAGTCAGAATTGGAATGTTTCTGCTGGAAAATACAGTTCTAAGACATTATTCCCTGCATGTGCAATACAAACAAAACAGCAATAATTCTTTTATGTAGCCTGCAATATCCTACTTTGTTTTAATGTCTTTGATTAAACAACTGTGATTGTGTAATGAAGTGATCTGAGGAAAACCTTTATAAAGGGACAGAGCAGTTTTCCTGGGAATTACCTGTGGGCTGAACATGTATCTTTCCATCAGTGTGAACACCCTCTCTCTGCTCTTGTCTTTCCATTTAAAGAGAAATAATGCAGAGCCTTGATAGCCTCTGAAAAGACAAGTGTAAGGTATCCTCCTGTCCAGTGTCAGTAACAGCAGGGGGTTTGTACTGAATTACTTGCAAAATTAACTTCTAAAAAGAATTTGTGTGTCATTTGTTTCCCTGTCTTGAATGTAACTGTTGTCAGTTAAGAAGTCTCTGAAGAAGAGACCACGTTTGCCTTGTGGGGAACAGACAAGTCCTATTTTAATTGAATAAAACAGACAAGCACTTTCAAGTGCTGCATTTGAGAACAGCTAACTTCAGCTCTTGTTCCCTTAATTGTTTCTCCCTTTTCCCCAGAGGAGGAAAACATTCAATTCTTTCCTTTCACATTTTAAAACTAATATTTCTAAATCTTGAATCGTGTCTTACTCTAAAACTGTCGAAGTACCCACTGTTTTTCTCTTCTAAGAAAGATTTGTTACTTGATTTGCAATGTGAGATATCAGCATACATAATACAAACAGTTGTCTCTATAGAAGGCAGTTCAAAGTGAAGCTGCAAGAACAATTTGCCAAGTTTCTTTTCAGAGCAATACTTTTATGTAACTGTAAGAGTGGACTTCTTGTGTGAATGAAAAAAAACAACCTGCTGAGCCACTTCAAAGTCTTAGACTGAATGAACTCCTTGAACTCTTCAGGATGATTACAACCATATCCATGGAGGGAAGTGGACAGTGAGTAACTTAAGGCTGTACCTGGAGAGCACCCGTGGAAAAGAAGTCACCAACAAGTTATTTGATGAAATCCACTGGATAATTGTGCAGTCCCTGAAGGCTGTGGCGGTGAGTACTGTCCCTGGAATGCTGCCAGCCGCAGCATTAGGGCTGCAGCCTCTCAGAGCCATCAAAGTGGGTTTGCCACCAAAGTCCCTACATGTGTTTGCTGCTGTTTGAGTGATGGTGTTGGTGCTGATGTCCGCAGTGCTGTCATCTCTTGATTTGTCTGAGAATCTTGGGTGGGTGAGCTATCTGCCTGTGTTTGAAGGAGTGAGTAAATCTCTTTCCTTGAGGGCTTTGTGAGCTATTTAATATGACTTGATACTGCCCTTGTGAATAGGATTAAGTTCTGCCAAAATGTGTGATGTCATTGCAGCAATAACAAATGTGTCAAGGAAAAAAATACCTCTGGAGGACAATTCAGCAGAGAAAACCTCAGGCTATTAGTTCATCAGAGTTACATAACCTACTTTCACCTCTTTTATACACAAGTCACGTAGTTATAATGAACTTTCATTTAAAAAAAAATAGAAGTTACAAGCAGTCCTGTGCTTGAGTGACTTTGTGGTGTTTGGGAAATATCCTGTGATAACTTCAGGCAGGTGTCGCTCTGGGGGTCACCCGGGGTAACTGAGGAGCCCAGTGGTGCCAAGGACTCTCTTGTTCCCAAGTGCATTGTCTTGTCCTCTGTTTTGGGTTGGTCCTGGCACTGCTGTGAGCTGAGTCAGCTCTCTGACAAATTGCTCCCTTGCTTTATCGATGGGTTTAGTGTTCTGCCAGTGCAATGAGCTGAGTCATGGAAGGAGCAGAACACCGGACTCAGCACGAGGAGGAGGAGGGACAAGGTCACACAGCCAGGAGCAGTGGGAGGTGGGGAAGCTCAGCTTAACTTAGCCTCTGCTGGGCAATCCTACTTGAAAACAGCTGGGAGAGCAAAAGGGATTAAATCCAGTGATAGCAGACCCTGAGAAAAGAAAAGAGAAAAGAGGGAGGGGAGAGGGAGAGGAGGGGAGGGGAGAGGAGGGGAGGGGAGGGGAGAGGAGAGGAGAGAGGAGAGGGAGAGGAGAGAGGAGAGAGGGGAGGGAGAGGAGGAGGACTGAGCATGAAATTTGTTGGTCCTCTGTCTTTTTGACAACGGCAAATGTAATGAGATGCTTGTTCCTCCTTCCCCCTTTGAGACCCTGAAGAACTGAAAAGATCTCATGATTAGTTTAGGGGAAAAACATCTCCCTAGCCTGTTACTAAGGTTTCTCTAAAAGATCTGATGGGATTTGCATAGCAGAAGAGTCTTACTATGCCTACTGGAAATGTTGAGCAGATGCTGGAAAGCTCCTGATTCTCTGGAGGATCAGCCAAGCACGACTTGTTCTTGGTCTCTCCTGGCTTTGGGGTTATAGTTGACTTGAGCTATTTATAATCCAAAAAGGCATCTTGGCATTGCTTAACCTAAAGTTTCTGCATAGTTGCAGCAGCAGAATAAAGGAAATGTTTTTGAATGTGTCCTCTTTTCCTAAAGTTTAAAGAATTTGTGAAGCTGTAAATTTTCAGAGTTCCTGTTTTCTCCTGATAATATGCAGGCTTTAAATGTTGGTACTGCTTTTGAAAAATAGAAAAACACTTATTTTTACACTGGAAACATAATGGAAAGTTAATGTAACTTCATACTTGGTAGCAGTGCAGTCATTACTATTGAAATATTTGCTTATAGCTTGAGGAAAAAAAGGCAGTCCTGAACTTACTAGCTGGGAGAAGAAAAAAGATTTAATCCAATATTAGCAGCGCCTTTAAAGAGAAGAGAAAAAGTGTTGAGAATGATCAGGCATGAAATTTGTTGGTCCTCTGTCTTATATCAGCTTATATCAGAGTTACAGCACTGAAAACCACTGCAGAAGATTCACAATGTCATCACATTCCAGCAAAGAAAGTGTGTAATTAGGTGACTTACTGAATGGTTGATTTTAATGCATATTTTTGGCTTTTTCTTTCTTTTTTTTTTTTTAGCCTGTAATGAATAATGATAAACACTGCTTTGAGTGCTATGGGTATGACATTATCATTGATGACAAGCTGAAACCCTGGCTAATTGAGGTAAGGTTGCCTGAAATACAGGGAAAAACTCCCTTCTCACTTCACAGGAAAAAAACTAAAGTAGATTTCAATGTAGTCTTTCCTCTTTTTAAACAATGTTTTTTCTTCATTCATAAGTGGGTTAAGGAAAATGATGGAAAGTAAAAGGAGCCATGTGATTACCAAATTGGATGTTTCTGTTTTTTAAATCCAGTGCATCCATAAAATTGGACTTGAGAATGTTGGCAGCCCTGTTAGATACTGTAGCTGTAAAATTGGCATTGGCTTGATGGAGCATAACATCAAATTAAGTTTTTTTAACATTAAATTTAAGTTTTAGATGCTGTCATGGCCTTAATGTTACAGGTTGAGAGGAAAGAAAAGGGGCACACGAAGGATAATTGGGATATTTGGAAGGGGTTTTTTTTTCCTACATAAATTTAGTATATTAACTTTAGATCTGTATGTTTGATATAAATTTTATCCATCCCTCTTCCTCCTCAACATAATTGAAAGTAAATGAACTTCATAAAAAATAAGGCTGTTTATTGTTCTGATGCCACTTATCCAAAATAAATGTGCAACAGAGATATGTTCAATGAATCCCAGTTTTAACTGGGACAAGATCCAATGTAGTGCTTCAAACAGAGAGCATGGATGTGTTTTTCCAGCTCAGAATTTCACAGAATCATGGACTATTCTGAGGTGGAAGGGACCCACAAGGATCAAGTCCCAACTCTTAAGAATGGCCCAGGCAGGGATCAAACCCACAACCTTGGCTTTATCAGTACCCTGCTCCAACCAGCAGGGGAGAACTCAGATTAAGAACTTAAATAAAAGCTCTTTACCCAGAAGAGTCCCCTGGATTTCTTTGTGTAACAGTGAAGTGGGCAGATTTTCAGTGCTGAAATTTATGGGGTTTGTAACCATGTAAACTTAGATAAAAAAAATAAATCTGTGTCTTGTCTGATTCACCCTGGTGATCTCATCTGAATAAAAATCTCCAGGCTGACACTGCAGTGGTGGAAGAACACTTCCCTTTTTAAGTAAAAAGAGAAATTCCCAGTGGGGGGATTCCTTCCAGTGCCTGAGGAACTGAGAGATGTGCTTTGACTCTTCCCCTGTGGTACACACAGTCATCACAGATGCACTTTGGAGAACCATATACCACCCAAAAAATTGATGCTGGCTTTATTTTTGTCTTTTGTAGGTCAATGCTTCCCCTTCCCTCACTTCCAGCACCGCTAATGATCGGATCCTGAAGTATAATCTGATTAATGACACCCTCAACATTGCTGTGCCTAACGGGGAAATTCCTGACTGTAAATGGAATAAATCTCCACCAAAGGAGGTCCTTGGCAATTATGAAGTCTTGTGAGTTTTGTCAGTATTTTATATGGTGTTTTTCTGTCACCTCCCTTTTTTTTTCGATGTGTAATGTAGGCCAAAGAGAGAAGGTGAACTTCATTCTGGAGGGAAAAATGGGCATAAAGTACCACTTTGTGTCTTTGGAGCTGCAGTGGTGACATTGGAGGTGGGAGGAGTTGTCTCACCTCGTGGCCAGAGAGGATGGTGTCTGATAGGCCCCTGATTGCACCTTCTGAGCTTCCAGCAGCTGGATTTGAGGGACAAAGAGAATGTTTGTCTTCTACCTGTATAGGACTTGAATTGTATTGAGAGTAATAGATAGATGGTAGTTAAATAGATATAATAGTTATTTAATGCAAATTTTGTCTCAGTTCACAGAAATAATGCCTCTTGACTCCTATAATTCCTGGATGTCACCATAAATAAAGTTGTCAGATACTTTTAAAATTCCTCCATCTGTATTATAAGAAGACAAATGAGTTACATACATGGTAGCAGTGAATACCCATAAAATAGTGCAACTAAGTATATATTTTGATTGTTCTACACCATGTTATAGCATTGTCTTTTGTTAATTACAGTTACCTATCTATAGCTAAATTCTGCTTGGAATTTGCACAGCAGCTGAGAGGTCAGTATATACTGAGTTATATACTTAGATAAGTCAGTATATACTGAGTTATCTGAGGCCATAGATATTAAAAGGATATTTTAAGATATTTAGAAGATATTTTACATAGATATATGAAAAGGTATTACACAGACATATTAAAAATTATATACGTATATTAAAATATTTTAGATATTGCAAAGGCTTAGCTATTTAAAGATCTGCTCATCACTGTGGTGAAGTGTTGCCATTTAATTTAATCACATGATTGCTTAGTTCACCTCATTCTTTCCCTTCTCACTCTCTGATGCAACAGTGGGGTTTTTAACACTGGAGCTAAAAATCCTCCCTTTGAAGCAACAGCTTCAGACTTTATTTAACTGGCAGCAGCCTCGTGTTCTGCTTAACCACAGAGACCTGCAGAAGTACATGGGAAATTTCACAAGCACAAAATTTCACAAGCTCAGGAGTTTTAACTCAAGCTGCCAGATGGTTTGTGCCTCTTTCAAAGTGCAGCTCAAGATATTTCAGATGATCTGTGTTGTAAAATCAGATGTGTTTCATAGAATCAGAGCTGCATGTCATACCGTGCAGGCACAAAGCTGTGTGTGGGACAGCTTGTATTCAATTTCAGTGCTAGATATTAAGGAAAATAGAATATAAAAATAGAATATAAAGGACCTACTTTTGTTTTTGTAGCAGGACCAGGCACTGAACTTGTCTCTTTTCCAGATATGATGAGGAGATGGCACAGAGTGATGGGCCCGAGCGGGACCCGAGGGGTCGCTCTGGGCAATCCACGGGAGCCAAAGGAAGTCGGGCAAGGGATTTAGGAAAGCCTGTCCTGACCACCTGGAAGTGATAACAGGAAAAACAGCTGCACTCCTGGTAGGAAGGCATCCTGGATAAAACAGCAGTTTTACAACAGGTTCCTGTGTTTTGCTGCACTGCGTGTAGGAAATGCTAAAGGTGACAAAACAGCCTTTGAAAAGAAGTGAAACACTCAAAAACCAGGAACTTTACTAGGCATACACTGACTTGGTTATTATGACAACAATATATATATATATATAGTGTGTATGTATATATAATAATATTTATATGATTTGTATAAACTGGTATTCTCTTGGTAATGATTAAGAACTTTCTGTATGAAGATGACAACTCCTAATATGCATTCTGAAAGAAACTCCTTGCTGTGCTGGGTATTATTTGTTTCCTCCAGCAGCCTATCCCTTGCTGCCTGTAATAAAGGAGCTGTGGACTCTGTCAAAGGGTGAGAATGGTAAGTGTTAATATTTCCATGATGATGGTTCAGATTCTTGTAGTAAAAGAAGAGCAAATAGAAGAAGTTAGGAATACTTGCACTTGAGGCTAATGTCAGTTAATGCAGCTAAGGATTTATACCAGGATTAGGAAATTGCAGAAGAGCTCTTTATATGCTGAGGGTTGGGGGGTTTTATTTCCTTTTAGTGTTCTGAGCTTCTAATTCTTTAAAGGCAGAAAGCTTTATGGACTGAGGGAGTGTTTCAATGGCAGATGGATGCTATGCTGATTATTTCACTAGCCATTAATTTTTGTTTTGAGATGATGCACGTCTGTGGAAAAACAGCCAGAACAGCCACATACTCTGATAAATCTTATTGCTTGAAGCTGATGGTAAATCTTTATTTGCACCAGAACCCTTTAGTATATTTATGCATGTATATAAGTCTGATATCTGTCTATTTTTATATATTTTATGTGTGCTCTAACAAAAATACTGTTGCACATGGCAAGCTATTTCTGGTAGCTTTGATAACAACAGTTGTGATGATTAGCTGCCAAAACACAGAGCAGAAGATAAAAATGGGTATTTCAGTTCTTCTAACAGCAGAGCAGATAAATAAACTAGTTGGATCTTTGATTGCTGAGAGTTGTAAATGGCCATGGAGCCATAAATTTGACCTCTCCCAACAGTTTTTAGTTTCTTGAGCACATAAAACAAACCCCTTTGCCTGCTTTTGGAGATCCTCCTAGCAGAGGGCAGGAAACTGTGGTCTGTCTTTGGGACAGTGGGTGCTGATGACTCCTCAGTCTGAACACAGGGAAGAGGGCAGATGAGGGCTGGGCTCACCAGTAATGTCCTTACACGTGGTCTGGGATTCATCCTTGTAATGAAGAATGGAATATGTGGACCAAGTCACTTCAAGTGTAATCTTGGTCTTCACTGGTCTTGTATGTTCCGTTAAAATAAATACCAAATCCAGCTGATTCTGTGTTCATCAGAATTGAATCTTCTCCCTGGCCTCTGCAAAAGCACATTCCAGTTGGCTCTTGAAATAAGGCTAAAAAAGGATGATCCCTGCAGGATAGCAAAGCTTATCTAAATTCCAGGGCTCACATATTTTGGGGTTGGGATTTTCTGGTTTTGTTTGGGTTTTTTTATTGGTTGTTTTTTGTTTTGTTTTGGGGGTTTTGTTTGTTTGTTTGTTTGTTTGTTTTTAGTTCCTAACTGAGAGTCTTGCTTGCATATTTGAACCTTGACAGATAAGTAGTTGTTTTAATTATGTGATATTTAGTGGGCAGATGTTTCCAGTTTTACCCCCAACTGCCTGTCAGGGCTAAAGTGGGAAGTAGTGACAGGCTTAGGAACTATGAGACTGTAGTAAATAAGATTTTTGTACTCAGAACACACCAACTGAGCTGCAGTGACTTTCAGTCTCACTTTTGGGAAGGCATAAAGGGAAAGCAGAACTAGGATTTATTGCTGTAGAAAGCTTTGGAGACTTAATCCAGGGGATACTCTCAGATGTAATTTCACTGATGGTAATAATCTTGATCCTGATCTAAATGATCTTGTTCTTCCAAACTAGTTTGTCAGGTGGTTACTCTGTGTTGTGTTATTACAGTGAGTTCAGTTGGGGCCTCCACAACGCAGACACTGCCAAGACAGAATAGTAATGGCACTGCCTGTGATATTACTGATATGGAATATTCTTATTTAATTGTTTAGGGGGGGTCTAATTGCTTGGAAAGGGTGAACTCACTTGATCTTGCACCCTCAGTATTCAGTATAATAAAGCATCTCTTCCACTGATTTAACATGATGACAGTTTTTCAGAAATCAGGGCTGGAATTCTTGGTATTGCTTTCAGAGAATAAAGATTTCTGTCCCAGTGTTTAGCAGATGTATTTAATTCAAATATAGTAGCTGCAGAGCAGTATTTTATATGGAAAATGTTTTTGTAGCAGAGCTGTCAGTTCTGAGCATGCAGATCCTTCTCTCTGGCCACTGCAGTGTTGAGAAAGCATATTTCATACCCATGAGGGTGAAATATCTCTGTGAAATATCTCTGTAAATTATCTAGTAAATTATCATTACTACCTCAAAATAAAAACATTAAAATATTACTAACTGGAGGGAAAAAGGAAAAAAAATCCTAAGTGTTAGGAATCTTCAACTATGTAGTACCTAATCTCAGAGCCAGAATTTAGATTTCCAATGTTGATACCACATTTTACAGTTACATCTCCAACCAGTGTTGGATTTCTGATCAGAAATGCTTCCTTTTCTATGCAGAACTTGAGGCCTTGTGTGTAGGTAAGTGAAATGTTCTTGAGAAACTCAAAATTAGGAAGCTCTGTTGCTACATAATGTCTGGGTTTGGGGTTTTTTTGGTTGAAAAATACAATGATTCACTGAAGGAATTTGAGTAAGGAAATTTTTTGAATTAGGAAATTTTGATTAAGGAAATTTTTAAATAAGTAAATTTTTTTTAATAAGGGAATAATTGAATAAGGGAATAATTGAATAAGGAAAGGGTCTGTGGTAGCTGGAATGAGTGTTTGATTTTTTGCTTGTCTGGAGACTCTGAAAAGGAGGATGACAAGGAAACAAATGTAGTCACAGCTAATGGGAGGAGGAGGAGAGTGGTATGTGGATATCACCCTGTGAGATGCTGGTTTGTACCTGGTCTTGAAAGGTAAAGGTGAAAACCCAGTGAGGAAGAAGAGAAACTGGAAAGAAAACCTTTAGTTGTTTACCAAGGGATAAATTCTTAGGACTTTTGAAGTAAATCTGTTGCTAGAATAGAACAGAACTAGTGGTACAAAGACTGGTAAGAGCCTGGGGGATGCTCTGCCATCAGCTGGGGCTGAGGGGATCAGGGAGATGTGCTCTCCACTGGAGGCATGTTGAGGGGGATTGACTGAAGGTGTGGTGCTTGCAGGTGTAATAAAAGCTGATCAACCTCGTGGGGATGCTCTCATTCAAAGGTTAAGTGGCTCTTTTTGCCTAGTTCTCCAGAAGATTAAAGCCTGGTTTACCTCTGACTGAGAGGGCTTAAGTGGGCTTAAATCTGCAAGCAACAAGCTCTTAGTTCTGACTCATTGTGGCCTTGGGCCAACCGTCCCAATGTATCTGACTGTGGGACAAAGACGCTGGTTTGGCTTTCAGGGGAGCAAAAATAAATCAGAAATAACAAAACTCATAAGTTGTGACTTGGGCTGGTGTAACAACTTGCTGGGCAGAGCTAAACTAAATGTGTGTCTGGGCCTTAAAATCCTGTTCTTCATCTCCTGGAGTGATGGCTGGCATAAGGACAGCATTGTGTGAAGAGTTACATAGACAAGCTCCAAACAGCCACAGGGAATTGTGATAATGGCATTAGTGTAGAAGGAGCTCATTGCTGGGGTTGAATAGGGGGGTTTGCTTCCTGGGCACTAACCTTTCTCCCTGTTAATTCTTTGACATGGAAGGAATGAATAAGATTCCCACAGAATGGCTCCTTTATGTGGCTTTAGGAACTTCATTAGTAGAAAAGAAACAGTGTTATCCCTGAAGCGACTTTGTTACTGTTGGCTCTACAATGGGACTTCTGCCTGAAACGTCCCTGTCTCCTGCTTCACTTCCTGCTGTAAACTTAGCAAAACAATGGACGTTTCACAGAAGATGTATGGCCCTGCATTTCATCGGCAGGACGTGTCAGGCAAAGCTCATTTATCTGCGGGAGAGGAAGGGCTTTACCCTCTCACCATAAGCTGGTGCTTTTTCTGAAGTCGTTTTAGAAAGAAAAGGAACGTACATAGCCGGGAAAAGCTGTGCCTGTGGCCACGAATTTATTAAAAATTCAATTATTCAGAGGAAATAGGAACAGAAACGAGCACCTTGGAAAAACTGATTGTTTTTACTGAATGGCAGGAAGTTGTGTGCGCTGGACTGGCTGTTTTTTCCACCTTTTTTGAGTTGCCATCAGAGCTCTCCACAGAGAGCAGCCCATAGCCAGGGCTTTCCCAGTTGTTGTGATGACATGGATACCTTTACCAGTGACAGGGAGTCTTCTCTGCCTTAATTATTCTCCAATTTGATGCCTGTTAAAAGCACATTCACACCTGAGATAATCGTGCTGTAAAGGATAAAAGTTTGGAGAGTATGAAACTAATTAAAACCGGTGATGTGAGGAACAAGGAGATAATAAAGAATATTTCAGACAGGAACATGTCTTGTCTTTGAAGGGTTCATTCCCAGTGAAAGTTGGGCAGTGAAACAGTGAAATTGCTTGATTTGAGTGCAATTAAGTTTCACAGTCTCTAATTCTTTGTCATTGGCTGATTTATATAGTCACTTAATGGCATTACATTGGCAATCCAAATACGGGTCAGGATTTAAATTTACATTTAAGGTTGTAAACAAAGATGTATAACACGTGGGCTTCCTCAGCAAGAGGGAAACGTTTTGGAGAGAATGCTGAAATGTTATTGCAACAGTCGAGAAACGCAAATAAAATGGGTTCTGAGCAAAGCCAAGAGACAGCATTTCCTTACAGAGAAAGTACTGATGCCTGAAAGGGCACATGGAATTTCTGAGGACAGCAGAAGAAACAAGAAGCATATTTAAAAATAGATTGTGTTAAAAGTAAAAATAACCGTGGGATACTCATCTAAAATAAGAGAGGAATTTTTTTTTTTCCCCCAGAAACTTCCTGTCCTGTTCCTAACACTCTGAATCAAATGCCCACCAGAGCTGGAGAGACTGTCAGCTGTTCTTCTAAGAAAAAAACATTGAGAGAAGCTTTCCCAGGATGTCACAATTTTAAGAGGACTGAAAATGCATTTTAGTATTCTGTTTTAATATTTTAATAACTTAATGATGACATTTTAAGGGTTTAACATTTTTAATATTGAGGGAAATATAAAAATACTAAAATCAAAGTGATTAACACGTTAGAGTGTGATTCACTCCTTCAGGAAATTATTTATGGCATCATAATAGTGTCATCATGCTGGGAGTTCACATCACTGATGATAGATATGATGAGACCACTAATCTCTTTTAATTCACTACAAGAAAAGCTGAAGTGTTTGAATATACATAAAGTTAATTTACGTGTTATAAATTGAAAGAAATAGGACTTTATTAAGCACCGAGGTATATTTCCCCAAGCAGTTTTTCCAGTGCATATATGTATTTATTCAGTGCACGTAGCCTCAAGCCCTATATATGTTTAGACATACATTAAACTCTGTTACTATGAGTAATGAAGTCAAATTACTGCAGTAACCCCAATGCAGCCAAATTCACAGGAGGAGCAGTAGTGTTGGTCCAAAAAGTGCCCAGGATGACTCAAAAAATTGTGTCAAATGGTACATTTGGAAAAGGGGCAAAAACCTGACAGTTAAAAATGTGTTTTTAAAATTCTGGTAGTGGTTATAGTCTTGATTGGCTTCCAGAGGTGTCTAAGCACTTTCCAGCTAAGTGTGAAAAAAGGATAGGAAAAATCTTGCAAGCAGAAAAGAATAGTCAGCAGCTTGAAAATACTGTTCCCTAAAGTGGTGCCTTGAGAAACCCCCAAGTATTAAATTAAGAAGTTCATAAAAATTGCCTTTTGATAAACTTACTTCTTTTTTTTCCAAGTAATAGTCCTGCCTTTGCCTCTTTATCTTCAAAATTAGAATCTCATAGCATTTATAAAGATGTTTCATAGCAGTTGCTAATTGATTTATAAAGATGTTTAAGTGAAAAACTGGAAAATCATTATCTCAAGTTGTATTACAATCTGAATCCAGTTGTTAGTATAAAAAAATGTTGTGTGAATTCCTAATTTCTGATCACCCTCCATTCCCCTGGAAGGCAGTTCAAGTTCCATATGAAGAAGACTCCCAAAATAACAGACTGTGACACAAGGGCTGAACTTACTGTACCTATATTTGTGTGTGTATATATGTTACATACATTTATATTACATACATATATATATTACATATGTATATATAAAGTATAGTAAGTATATATATGGAAACACAGCAAAATGTATGTAAATACAGTAATAAATTATATACCATTTATATGCACATATTATAATGTAATATGTATAATTATACGTTATATGTGTGTATATAGATATAAAATATTGATATATATCTCTAAATATATCTATATAAAATATCTATATATTTATATAAAATTATATAAGTCTATATATATTTATATATATCTGTATAAAATATCTATATAAAATGTGTGAGCAGCACACTGGCCTAACAAAGTCAATGCTGGTTTAAGTGCTGTCCTCTGCCAAGCTGGAATTCCCTTTCTTGGGAGGATGAACTCCATCCTAACAGGGAACGCTGTGATCTACACTGAATTCCTGTGCTGCTCCTTCGATCTTGGAACAAGTTGGAGCATTATTTGACCATACAAAGAGATGAATGACTGTTTTGATGTTGAGGAAAGTCTTTAAGTGTTCTGGCAGGGAGAATTCCCGGCTTTGACAATGCTCCAGGCAAAACGGAAGCGTGATTCCATCCAGAAAGGGCTGGATTTACGACTGGATGTGTCCCTTGTCATCTCCTGTATAAAGCTGGGTTATGCGAAGCTTGATCTCACATTTCATGAGGCAGTGTGAAAAAATAAAGTGCAGCTGTGGTCAAGAGTGAAAGAAGAAGCAATAAATTTCCAGGTTTCCCCTCTCAAACGTGAACTGTGGACCTTCAGCATGGGAGAGAGAAGAACAGGGGAAGGAGAAATCGTGTTCAACCTGACACAGCTTAACCAGCCTGACCAAATATCGCAGTCAGTGATTGTTAGTTGCAATTAACTCAAATCCATTTTTGAAGGACCTTTTTTTTTTCTTTACCAGAAGGTAAAATTTATCCCAGTGCTGTGGTCTCACAATCCTACAGAGCTAATCTAAGTTCCCAGTGAACTTAAAGCTCCTTAAGTTAATGAGTCACAGACTAAGTGAAAGAGTACAGGAAGGCTTGGCGCCGATCCTGATCCTATGCAGGATCCTTCTTGCATAAGAACCGTGGTCAAGAGGAAAGGACTCTCAGGACTGTTTTGCAGCCCTGCCCACTGTGCTGTCCTCGGAGCAGGCTGTCCCGGAGGACAGCGCCGGAGGCACAGCGGGGATGAGAAGGGCAGATGGCAGCGAAAACAGCAGGAATTAGGAGAGGAGAAGGCGAAGGCTCGAAGGGACGGCACAAGGTCACGGCGGCGGCTCCTGCTTGGAACTTTAAACAGTCCTGGCTAAAACAAATATCCCCACCACGTTCCGCGGGGCTCCCGCCAGCGGTGTCCTGCACGGACACACCTGGATGTGTCCCCTCCTCCCCGAGGTGACCCTTGAGGTGGCCGGAGATCCCCGCCCCGAGGTGACCGGAGCCCCTTGAGATGACCCCGAGGTGTCCTGCGGGGACATACCTGGATGTGTCCCCCCTCGAGGTGACTCGAGCCCCTCCCTGAGGTGATGGAGCGCCCATCCCAAGGTGACCCCGAGGTGACCGATCCCCCATCCCCAGGTGTCCCCACAGTGTCCGATCCCCCATCCCGAGCTGTTCCCCCACAGCCGCCCCTCAGGGAGCGCGCACCGGCCGCGGGCGCGCGCGAGCCCCACCCCTTCCAGCCCCACCCCCTTTTCTAAGGAAGCGGCGTTGATTGACAGCCGCGGAAAGCCAATGGGCGCCCTGGCGCGGAGCGCGCCCAGCCAATGGGGCGGCGGCGGGGCGGGGCGCGGCGGCGCGGGGCGGGCGGGGGCGGCAGTCGCGGCGGCGGCGCCGAGCGGAGCGGATCGAGGCGGAGCGGGAGCGGGGCAGGAGCGCAGCGCTGGGGCCCGGCCGCGTCCGCCGCGCTCTCCCCGTCTGGTCACACCCCCGCACACCCCGCGACCCCCGCCGGGCACAGCGCACGGGCGGCTCCCGGCGCTGCAGGTGAGGCTGGAGCCTTGGCGAGAGGTGCAGGCCGGGGTTGCTATCCATGGCGGGCGGTGGGTCCGGTCGGGCCGCGCCGGGCCGGGCGGGGAGCCCCGGGGACCCCGCGGAGGGGCCGCGCTGGCCGTGCGGAGGGCGCGGGGAAGGTGAAGCTCTCCTTGCACGGCGGGCAAGGGCAGGGCTGGGGCCGGCGGGGGATGACGACACTGGCTCGGTTCCTGTAGGAGGGCAGAGCTCGGCGCTCGCTAAAGTTTAGTGACCCCCTCGGACGGCGCTGGCTTTGGGAGGGGGGCGCAGGGAGAGAGGGCGAGGATGGAGCCCCTACGCTCGGGCGGGTGGGCTTTTCCTGCCGGCGGTGAAATCCCTGGGTGGTGAAATCACCCACTGGCAGGTGACGGTGCTGGGTTGGTGGGAGGAGGTGTTTCCAGGGGGTACAGTGATGTTTTAAGCGGCTCACACCCCTCTGAGTGCCAGAATGACCCAGCCAAGCCAGGCTTCTCGGTCTTGCCGTTGCCGCCTTCTCTCTGGACTTTCCCTTTTTTGGCTCGTGGAAAGAATCTCCTCATCTCCCGAAACTGTGAGAGAGACAGACATCCCTTTATGTGCACCGGGGCTACCTGGTCAGGGAAGGACAGGGTCTGTACAGTGCTGGCTGTGTGGGTCTGTCCCAGCTGCCTGGCTGTCCCGGGCTGGAGTGACTCAGAAGCCGATAGATTCACTCTTCTGAGAGATTCAGCCTTCTGACCCTTCACCCTTTTGCCCTCTCAGCAAAGGAAGCCAGGAAGATGCAATGCTGCCCTTTACAAGCTGAACCTTTGGAAACTAAACGTAACCTTGCAGTTTTGAACCGTCAGATTACTTATTAAATAGTTAAGATAATTTAAAACTAGTGCACCGCTGCACCTATTTGTGTAAGTTTGATCCTTTCCACCTGACCCGGACTGGGGTGAAAAATGAGCCTTTGGATGTGTTACTTTTGTTTTCTTCTGTTGTGCTCCACGACCTCCCAAAAGGCTTCTTAAAAGGTTGCCATGGGACTGTTTTCTCTTGCTTTTGTAGGGGGGGGATCCCCTTCTGCTAATTTTGATCTAATTCCAGCATTTGTTCAGCCCTCCTCTAAAGACAAAACCTTCCCACTGCTTTTACAAGTTAAAACAACGACAGTGCATTATATATAATCACGGTGAAGACGGCATTATGTAAACAACTGGGTTTTAGCGTAACAAAAGGATCATTCTCGCGTGTCTGTGACACGAGACTGAGAGAAAAACACTGCTTTGTTGCTTCCTTGGGCAGGGGGGACACACAGGACACGATGACTTGAAGGTGAGAGGCAACTCAGTTTGCCGGCTGCGTTTCAGATGGGCTCAACTCCTTAATTGCATTCTTCACTGTTAAGGTTATTAACACCGAGGGCTAATGTGCTGACTCTTCTATACCTGTACCTGCCTGAAATGGTGTTTTGTCAAACTTGTATTTTGCCTTCAAAGATAATAGTTTAATTCTGCCAGTTGTGACTGAATCAGCTTAAAAAGCAGTGTGTATGTCTGTTTAGCACAATGCAGCATCATTTTGGAGGTCTCTGATCATGATATGCCACAGCTTGGGTATGGTGAGCAGGAGTGCAGGTGCTGTTCTCTGTCCCAGCAAGGAATTTACAGATCTGGAGTCGATATATTTTTTTTTTTTTGGCTCAGGTCAGTGTGTTGGGCAGTGCCACAGCAGAATAAACATTAAAAACTGCCCCGGGGTTTGAACTGCATACCACGCATCAAGCAACAATTTTGGTGTTGAAAGAAAGCACAAGTGATTAAATAGTTTATTAAGGGTTGATAGGCAAAACTCGTTTGGATTTTTTTTTAATTGATTTTTTCTCTCATTTTAAAGAGGGTGTGCTGCAAGTGGGTGCACTAATTAATATTGAGCTGACAAATTAGATGGCATTTATGATTGCTAGGCTTGGGGTTTGCTGTGTGGATGGCCTTAAGTGTTCTTTCACTTTTTTCTTTAAACTGTCATAGGGTCATGAGGAAGCTTCTATATTCCATAAGTCATCTCTGCAAGAAAAGCTTGCTTTTGCTTTGTGGCATATAATTAATTGTATTTTTCTACTTGTTCTTGTTTATGCCTTTGAAGTGGCATCATAGTGAGGTGGCTTCCTGACTGTGATCATTGTGATCTACAAGTGTTTTTAAACAACCACCTTCAGAAAACACCTAGATGATGTATTTCTTCTAATGGGTAGATGTCTGCTTTCTTTTGTTGTGTCAAGGCACTTGAATGCTGGTCTGAAAAATCAGTGTTGTGAACCTGTTATTTGACGTGTTTGGATGATTTAGGGTTGGCCATGAGAAGTTTTGTGCTCGTGGTGTGTCTGTACAACATGTGGGTGCCTTTTCCTCCTCTAGAGCTGAGTGAGCCACTTGCTTCAGGATATCCATCTGTCCATTCTGTGCTTCCTTGGCTGTGGTTAAAATGAGCCTGAAGGCTCCTGCAACTTGAAGAAACTTCTGTGCTCGTTGCAGGAATTGGAAGAGGATAAAATGCTTAGCAGTGCTGCTGCCAGTCAAAAATTGCCTGTGCTTGTATGAGTCTGTGGGAGTAATACAAAGTAGCTAATGGTAATTAAAAAAGGTGAAAAGCTGGTAAAAGTAGCTAACTCAGCTTTCTGTTTCTGAGTTTCCGAATGGTTTTCTCAATGTGGGAGTAGCAGGTCCTGGAAAAAGTGCACTTTCTCATCCAATGACCCAGGAGAAGAGTAGATGCAGATGGAAGGGTTGGTTGGTTTTTTTTTCTTTAATAGAGTTGTTTAAACATGCATGTAAACTGATACATTTGTGTCTTTTTGGTTCTTGGAATCTCTGCTTTTTAAAAAAATACCAAGATTTAATGATTTACTTGTTGCCTGGAACGAAGTCTCTAATGCTTGAACTGAAGAGCAGTCTGTGAGATTAACAAATTCTTTGTAACACAGGATTTATTCCAGTTCTGTCTTAATCCCCAGAACTTCAAGAAGTGACATTGTTCCTTTCAACCTAACCCCAGTTAGTGATTTTTGGCTTGACTTAATGTAATGATGGATTGTTCCCAGGAGATGAAAAGGAAGAAAGCAGGAAATAACAGTGATGTAACTGTACTAAGATAAACCAACTTAAGGATTTTGAGTCTGTGGTTGAATAAATGGCATATTTAATATGAATGTTACCTGGCTGATTGACCCACCGGGGTTGAGAGGAGTAACATGGAGCTGATGGTAAATTCTGTTGTGTTCTGGGGTCTACAGGTGTGTCGTGAGATTTGTGTTGTTCCTTTATGTCTTATCCAAGGTGCCTTTTTGGGGGGAAGGGAACAGTCCAGATTTCTCTGGTAATGTTGGTCCTTGGAGTGTGGGTGATTCTGCTGAGCTGGTGTGTGTGGGGAGAGTCCTGTGATCCTTGGTGGACAGGATGTGTCAATATTTGAGCAAGTACCAGCCCTAATTAGTAAATAGGGGTAGAAGTGGCCTGGCTGTTGAAACCCTGCACAGTAATGGGGCTCTGAAGCAAAAAGAAAACGTCTCTCAGGCTTTAAATAACGTGGTTTGGTTCAGCTTTTTAGAACATGCAAATATTTAAAAGCCGCTCTGGAGTACACAAGGTATTGTAAATATTTTGGTAATAATGGAAACCTGTGTCTTGCATTATTTGGCTTTGGGCCAGTGCATGTTGTTAACCCTTTTTTGGGCTCTGCTTTGAGTTAAGAATTAATTCCAAGGCATGTCCAGACCAAATATTTTAAACAACCTTCTGTGCCTTTTGTCACATACTCTAAGCCAGTGAATGAATGACAGAGTACAATATAACAGCAAAAATGGTGGGGGAAGACCAGAACAGTCTGTCAAATCATATTGTTAAATATTTCTTCCAACCAGTTTTACTGCAACAAAGGCTGGATTTTATGTGATCTCTTGACATAAAACTTATAGATGAAATGAAAATGACAGCTTATGTGTTTGTTGTTTTCGTAATTTCTGACTTAATAGTTTAAATAAAGGGTGCAGGGTGAATATGCTTAATGTGTCCTGTAATGTGAAGTACAGATTTCAATACATGGTCTGTCATGAGTCATAGGACAAGAGGGACATCATTGTAGTTTGACTTGTGCCTCTCACCCTCTGCCTTAATAGAGGCTTTCCTGGCAAATTGACAGGTCCCTGGATCCCTGCTGAGTGGAGCAGTGCTGCTTTCTGGTTGGGAGAAATGATAACTCTGGGATAATATTGATAATATGTCAAATGCCCTGGTGTGGAATGCAGTGTTAGGACGTGGTCACTGTGTTGTATGTTAAATTCCGCACCAGTGTTAGAGCTGGGAAAGTGAAATATGGAACACACGTCAGTGGGACCAAAGGATTCCATGATAATGTGGCATTTTCCTTGGAGCAGCAGCAGCTGCAGGAGCAGCTGAAGGCTCTGTGTTGTCGGGTGTGTATTGGTGGTCTCTGTGAGATACCAGTTAGAGCTGTTGGAAGGTGTTCCAGAATGTCTCTGGAGTGTCAGTGTTCTTTTAAGCTGCTGGTATTGCAAATATTATTGCAGAAGTGTCACCACTCCTTTCTTGGCCACTTAGTCCTCTCTACCTGCGTTATAACCCCACACAAACTGTTCACTCATGGCACATGTACAGTGAATTTCAGTGGTTTTAAAAGGGCTTCAGTTATGTTCCCAAAGGCAAAAATTTAATCTCTTACTTGTGTGCTTGCGCATTAACAATGACAATACCTTTTTGCCCATCTTTTCAGGGTTTGTGTGGTGTCTGTGCACTTGCTTATTCCTTGTGTTAGAAAAGCATCTTGTAACTTGTTAAACCAGCTCAGAAGATTGTTTGTGCTGCTTCTGCTCACCGCTGATAATCAGGATGTAATAAAGCGAGGGAAATGGAGTGTGTATAAGCACAATTTATACACAAAACTGTTGCTCAGCCTGGCAGCTGAAGTTGTGCTACATGAGCTGCTCAAATACAACTTACTGACTCAAGACTGTGTCCTCAAACTCTTTAAAGAGTTAAGCAAATTGAAGATGTGCTTAAATTTATGGTCCTTGATTTTTACCAAGTTTAAGTGCATGGGTGAATAGATAATAAGTATCAAATAATCTTAAATTCATAAATTTAAAAGGTGAACTTGCTGTTTATTTCTTGAATTTTTGCTTAAAATAAAATAGTGTGGAAGAAGCAGGAGACAGTTGAAAGAGATTTTAAGTTGAATAAGTTCCAAGTAGAAAGGAGTCAAAAGTCCCTGTCTTTTAACTTTTAGAATACTCACTTGTAGGTGTGTCTCAGATATAATGCTGATATTTATTCTTGTGTAGTGAAATACTGTTTTTATAGAAGAAATTGAGTGTTAAATAATTTTTGAACCTCCTAGCAGAATGTTTCAATTAATCTGGTAGCACATTGTCATTAAACCAAGTTTGGAAGAAACAGCTTTGAATGCCAGTTCAATCCTTAACTTTCAAAATTTCTGGAAAGAATCTAGTGTGTTTTTAGAATGTTATTATTTTTTTTTCCTTTTTTTTTCCTCCTCCCAGAATAAAATCTTAGTCTACACAAAACCCATGCCAGCTCTCTTATTTCCTAGACTGGAAAAGCTGCTTCCCTACTTCCCTTATTGTAACCTGTTTGGGTTTTCTTTTTTTTTCCCCCCCCTTTCTTTTTTCTTCCCCCCCCCCCCCCCACCTTTTCTTTTTAGAATCAGTGGACTTCTAGAAGTAGAATTAACTGGATTCTTGTGTTACTTTTCTAAGCCAAATCTGCTTTCTTGGCTTTTCTCAGTGAAGTACTATTGCACCTGAGGGGTTTTTTTTGAAGCAGGTGCTCAGATTGGCCAGTAGAGAATATTTTAGCAGAACAGAACACTGTTGCAGAACATTTTGTGCTCTTCTTTGTTTGATTGCTCCCTTTACTGGATATCATGAATATCTTGTCTGCTCATTGAGGTGGGGCCTAATTTATTATTTATCTTTGTAAACACAAATTTGAGAAGATTAAAAGACAGTCCATGTAGTTTTAAAGGATCTGCAGGTGAACCTTAAAAATGATTCGATATTATATTTGATCTTAAAATTGGTTTGAATTTGGTTATGAAATCCTTTGTCCACAGTAGTATAAAAGCAGCTGCTTTGCTTGTGGTGTCCCCGTGTCAGAGAGCAACGTGTGGGTTTAGTCTGTATCAAATGACTGTATTTTTAGCACTTGGTTTAGAGGCTATTCTATAATTCCTGGTAGAATGTAAATCCTGGGGGGTGGTGTGGATATCATGAACAAAATCTGCGTGGTGCAAATGTTAATCATTGTCAAGTCCAGTAACTGATAAACACAAAGAGATAAACCAAATACCAGTCCTTGATTCTGAATTTTTTTGGGTTCTGCAAGACAACCTATAGTTTTTTGTTGTTTTTTTTTTGCTTTAGACTTTGATCAGGCTGATACAATATTATGTATTCTCCAGTTATCTGGGGCTTTTCAGTGTAGAGAAACTCAAACTGGAACAGGAGATTCCCCTTTGTCCCTCCTCTCCTCTCCTGCCAAAGAGGCCACATAGGAAGCACCTTTGTTCTCACTTGTTCTTAGGTATTGCAGAGACATTTTGTGTAATTGTAATTAAGGCAAAATGGGGCTAAATTTAGCATGTAATGAATGTGCTGCTGAACAAAATTACTGGGTTTGCAGTAATAATTTTAGCAGGTTTTATGCTGGGGGGTTTTACTGCAAAGCAGGAAAATATGGAAAGAGATGAGCAGGTTTTTGTGTTTTCAAACACATCTAAAGGTGTTTTCATTGTGCACTTTTATGGGGGTTTTTTTGTGCTTCCAGTGTTTATTTCACATTTCATAAATATGCATAAAATACTACATTTTTTTGGGGTGAATAATGCTGTCCCAGTGTAATACCTTTTGATATCATTTATCTGAGTTGTGAATGACGTCGGAAGTTAAGTTCTGGAGTTAAAAATCCCATAAAAGCATTATAAATTTTCAAGGATGTGTCAGGTATCTAATTTAGGTAGGATACTCACTGCAATGCAATTGATTAGGTAGGAAAAAATACCATGAGAAGCTGAAGATTTTTTAAATATGCTTCTCAAAATGTGTTTTGAGTTTGCCAAGGGAAAACGTGTCACGTGAATCCTGGGATTTTTTTCTTGCAGTGAATAGTTAGAGAACAAAGTTCTGTGATCTCAGAAAGAAAGCTTTAATACAAATCTTGTGAAACACTCTTTGTCATGCAATAGCAGTTGGCTTGTGCTCTGTTCAACCCTGCAATGGGGAGAAATAAGCAATTTAAGACTCCTGCTATTGTTAAATTGCTTGGTCAGCTCTTGTTGCAATCCTTCAGGAATCTCTGCAGTGCCTTCCAGAATGAATTAAATTGGAGCTGCTTTAGTTATGCAGCTGAAGTGGCTCATGAGAATTATTGGAATGTGCAAAGAAGTTTTTAAATTTAAATTAATTTTAAAATTTAGTTTAATTTTATTAATTTTAATTTAATTTGATAAGTTTTTAAAAATTAATTTAAAATTTAAAAAAATTAAATTTAAGATTAAAAGCTTCAGATTAAAAAATATTGCACCTAAGCATTTAGGTGCATCAGAATCAGGATGCAAGTTATAAATTTGGAGTGCTGTGAAAAATCTCAATCTGTCTGTAGTGTCTGCCCCCCAAAAAAGATGGAATGTAAGTCATGTCTTTCATGTATCCACCATCACCCAATTTCAAGTGCTTCACTGCTTTGTGTAGCTGTGAATACTGAAAGAGGTGCTGGAAATGTAGCTATGTGGGCTCAAAAAGACATTTTTATATCTTGTTTCCCAGTTATTTTTCTGGTTTAAGTTAAAAAAAATATCACTTTGGGTGAAAGGCAAGTAAAGTAGGGCTTTGACACACATATGTCAAATGCATCAAATGAAAATGGAATAATTAGAAGTTTTATCTAAAGCTTAAATATTCAAGAAGTTACCCATTTGTAAATTCACTTGACAATTTGTTATTGGATTTCTTCTGATTTTTCCTAGAATTTCAGACCTGATACAGAATTCCTGCTTGTCTGTGCTAAGCTGCTGAGGATTCACACAGTAACTTGCATCCAGCCCCTGAAATCATTGAATATATCCTCAGAATATTCCTGTTGAAATCCCCTGACTAGAGGACTGCTAAAGGTGATTTTAGAGATTTTGGGAATTTGGGATATAAGCTCTCAGTGCCTTTATCTTACAGGCAGAAGTGCCGGCTTTGTTTTGGGCCCCTTGAGCCAGAAGAGTTTTGCAGAGCTAAAAGAACCCTTTCTGTATCATTTTATTCTGATTACTTTGTGTCAGTGAAATTAGGAGGAGCTCCTCTCCTTTCCTTTCCTTCCTCCCTTCCCTTTCTTTTGGAATGCATTGCTGTGATTGGGAATTGCAACATTGGATTCCTTGTGCTCTCAGAGCAGCATTAAGCACAAGGTCAGATAATTGCATAGTTAATAATTGTGTGACTGTAATGAGATGATAAAGCAAGTGCTGAGGGGGAAGTAAAGAGGACAAACCTCCTGCCAGGGGGTGTGACAATAAAAATGTGTTCATGTGATAAGAACCAGGTGGTCACACCAGGATGGAACAGTTATTGTGGAGCCTTCCCAGTTAAAATCTGGCATTAAAAGTGCAAACAGAACGAACCTTTATTTTCTGTGAAGGGGGGACTTTTCCCGATCAAATAATTTTTGATTGAATTGGATTTTTCCTGGTGAAAACAAAGCCTAGTGGACTGTGCTCTGTCCCAGGTGAAGCTCATGCATTGGCAGACTCAAACAGAGCCAAGAGTTTCCAGTGCCAAAGTGTTACCAGTCCATGACAGGATCAATAAACATCAGCCTTCTTTGTTTGCAAATTGGCATTTTCACTTGGAATTGTGGCCACAGTCTTTAAGACCTTATGACAAGTATAAACTAGGTAATAAAACATTTTCTCTTCCTATGAAATATACTGAATATTCAAATTCTTTGAGGGGAAAAGGGAGACAATTTCTTTAAAGGTGTCGAGAGTTGGACATTTTGTTTTCAGTTTCACGAATTACAAGGTACAGAATAAATGCACATTGTTTAAGGAATCAACCTAAGGTTATTTAACTCTTGAATACTCCATATAGCACATTCTTTACCAATGCAATTTTTTAGATGTGGTAAAATGCAACTGTTTCGAGTGTAATACCTATTTTCTTTTTTTGGGGGTGACTGATGCGTCATTCAGTGTTCCTTTTTGAAATCATACTTATGCCTGAAACACATAAGAAGAGCACTTTGCATAACCTCAGTAAATACTCCAAAGAATATTTTAAAAATGCTTTTGAAATTTTTTCTTCTGTGTGCTCTGAGCTTTAGGAGATTTTCTAAGGGCAGGCCTGATTTTTCTGGTTATGTTCACATCAGATGGCTCCATTAAAGCTTTAAGCCTTCAGAACCAGAAGTGAAAAATGCCTGTTCTCAGCTGAAGTGTTCTTGGCTTGAACTGTGACATGATTGTGGAAAATATCTATATATGTGGCTTGTAAATATTATAAATAACATCTTTTTGTGGGCCATTTTTGTAATGTTTTCTTCGTTGTCATTCATTTGCTTCTTTATTTGTCTAAGCCTTTTTTCCCCTGAATATTTCAAGATCTTACATATCTATTCTTCCCACTACCATATGATAAAGATAGTTAAATGTGAAATTTTTATTCACTGAGCAAGCCCTTGACTTGGTTTTCTTATTCTTGGGGAAGCAGAAATCTTTATTTTCAGTTCAACTTCTGAGGTCTCTCTGCATAATTGAAGCTTTCACCTTGCAGCTGTTGAACTCATCAGCCCTTTTTTTTATTAGGCTGGTGGCACAAAATCCTCTGCAGGGGCTGTTTTTGTATGTTTGTGTGCATATAAACCACATTTATATTGTTTATACACACCAAGTACATGTCAGAAATCTGGCTTAAGCTGTTCCTTTTGAGTGTGGGCAAGTTTGATATTATAATTCCAGGATGATTTTGTTGCATTTTATTTTTGCATCATGGAAAAACCACCACCTGAATTCTGCTTCCACTGAACAGGTGATGCTGCATTTGAATGCAATGACTCCAGACTTTGTGTGGAGTCTCATGTTGTGCAGGTTTTCACTTTGATTGCCACGTGTAGAATGATTTGCGATAAATTAAATGGCTTAGGAATGTGATCACTCTGTTCTGAAGCTATTTGGGCCTGCTTTCCTCAGCTCCTATGACTAGCACAGTAGAGGTTACTGACACAGAAATTAAATTCATGAAGCAAAAAAGGTGAATAATTCTGTCTTCAGTAGCAGTTGATCCTGTTTTTGAGAATTCTTGTGTAACCATTTAAAAGGCTGAAGTTCCTCAATGAAAAAGGCAGTTTTTATTACTGCTTTTACTAAGGCTTTGGACCATATATAGTAAAAACAGTCTTGCATCCTGAAATTTTCAACAGTAGGGTTTTTCAGACTCTGCTCTCCTGAGAGCACTGAACTGAACTTTGGATTATCTCCCTTTCTTTTATTTTTCTCTGCCCTTTCCCTGTTGCCAACGTGCCGGTTCCAGCTGTTTAAATGCTCTGCAATCAGTGATGGCACATTTATTAACTGCAAAACTACAATGGGTAATTGTGAGGGGAAGAACTGTCAGCTCGTGGGGCCTCTTGTCCCAGTTTCCTTGAACTTCAGTCCCATTTAGGTTGTCGAGTACAGGGCTGACCTACTTGTACTTCAGTCAGGCATTCCTTGAAAATGGCATTAAATGGTATAAAAAGCTTTCCTTTTCCTGAAAAGCTGCAGAAGGGTAAAAAAAAGACCCCAAGTCTTTCTGAGGTTAGTTCACCAAGTTAAGCATTTATTTCACATTTAGGGATTCTGCATTGGAGTGATTTGTGTGTTTGGGCACATGATGTGTTCCCAGATCTGTGAAAATCATCAGGAAGACTGGCTGCTTCACTCTGCTTTCAGGTCTAAACCCTTAATAAGATTAGTGGAACCTTGGAGAAGGAAAACTTTCATTTTTTCTCTTGCCTAACCTGCATCTCATGTGGCTCTTTTAAAGCAGCATACTGAAAGCTTTCGATTTTTCAGTTGCATTAGGGGTTAAAGTAGGTTTAAATGTCCTGGATATGTTTAAAAAACCCCAACCAAAGAGAAAAACATCACCCCCCCCTTCTGTCTTTGCTTGTCAAATTATGGTACAAGGAAGGCCATAAAATATGATCTCTCACCATAATATTTCAGAGTGATACCTCCAGGTTGCTTGGTATAAGGAGCCAGTTTGTTATATTTATTACAAAAAAATGAATTAAATGTTTCCAGGGAGTATTTAACTCTGCTGTGTCAGCAGCCCATGTTGTGTGGATGACTGAGTTGTAAGTACAGGTCCTCTGGCTTTGTTGCAGTCATTATCATTTCAGGAGCAGAAAATTAAATTGCCCAGAAACAGGAGAGGTCCTGGCTAAAGTTTAGCTCAGATTCACTGAGCTGAAAATCTGTTTAAACAGAACTCAAGACTTTCTTCTCCCCAACAGCAGCACAAGCACAGTTTAATTTTCCTAATAGTTCTTCAGGAGCTGGATTCAGTTTGCTTTAAAATCTGAATTAATCTTGTTTAATCTGAAATATGAAATACTGTCACATGCTCTTTTGTTGTTTTACAGTATGGCATTGATTCTGAAACACTTGAACAGCTCTTTCATTGTTCCTAAATGAATAATTGCTTATTTAACTTACTGGAAAAGAAAGACAGTTGAAGTTAAGTGTGGCTGTGATTGTTTTCTTTCTGTATTTATGAACTGTCTATAAACTTTGTGTCAGTTCCAGAAATTACCCCTCTGAAAAGATGTATAACGTTTATCTGATGATGATCACAGCTGAAAATGTTGCTTTTCACCTGCAAGGCTGTCTTCATTAGCAGTTTTTGCATTGACAGTGTTTTCCCCAAATACTAAACTACCCTTGAATGTATTTTGGGAATTGAGGAATGTCGCAGGATTATTTGACCCACTTTTTGCCAGTGTGAGGGAGGGGGTAATGACTGCAGAAAGAGTTGGTAATAATGGAAATTACCGGTGACGGCTTTTTCTTAGCCAACAGTTATGGAAGTGGTGTTTTAATTAATGCCTTAGCAAGAATTCACACAGTTCTGTACCAGCCTTGGCTGCCCCTTGAACAAAAGCCGTGCCAGCAAATAACTCCTGATTTTATAGGACAGATCTGTCACTGCATGTGTGGTGAGGAGCTATCCCAGAAAATCGCTGGCTTTGCCTCGTGGAGAATAATCCACTCAGCTCCGAGGAGTTCTGTGTGGAAATGGGACGTCTCTGTCCTGTTTATGTGAAGTACAATGTGAGTTTTGGGGGTTTTTTTTAATGAGTGCATTGTGGTGTGAGAAACTTGAGTTATTTTACTGGTTCTGGGAGTCTTCTCCTGTCTCATCCTCAGCAATGTCCTTGGAGACGTTATATAGGAAGGTCTGTTTTGCTTTGTGCCTTCTCTTGCTCCATCCACGGTCAGAAAAGATACAGTGGAAGGTGGAGTTTGCTGAGATGTTGTCAGTGCACAGATTGACAGTTTCTAACAGCGCTTTAGGCTTCGGAAATAAGTTGGTGTTAAGGACAGGGCTGAACTGGGCTCAAATGAGGTGTGTGAACTGGTTCTCTCCTGAAGTAAAGAACAGCAATTTAACCTTCAGATGTGGGAAGAAAACCCTGTTTCACCTTGATTGAAGGGTTTAGTCATGATTCTGTTCAACCCACATCAGTATTTCATTAATTAGCATCGCAGCCCCTATTTCCTGAGGTGGAAAAATTCAGCTTTTGACTGTGAAACAACACAGCTGTTTCCTGAGTCTGCAAAATGTTCCTCCACGTTTCACTGAGATACTTAAAAACACTCTTCCCCACTAGTCGTGTAGGATTAGAAATCATAACCTTTACCATGAGCTACATGTGGTCTTTCACATAATAAACCTGAATGTTCAACTTACAGAATATTCTGTTTGCTGTACCTGTAAAGCCAAGGGAATGTGGTGTTTTGTAATGTTTGTTTGAGGGTGTTTATCATGATGGAAATGACAGTTCTGGGCTCAAACAGCCTTGCTGTCTAAAACATCTATTTCTAGAATGGTTATTGTATTATTTTTTATTTATGTGCTTTTTTTTCCCAAGTAGATCAGTGTTCATGATTTGTGTGACTTGTGTGATCAGATAAGTTGTGATATCTGAGGCAGTGCTTCTTGTAATGTTCTATTTTACTCCTTAATTTGATGCCAGTTCAGAACAGTCACTTTTCTCTGCATCTGCTTTGTCAGTGCAGCTGGAAATGCTGGTTCATGGTTTCTCTCCTGGAGAACACATCAATATTACCTTTGTTTCTGCACTGCTGTAAAATTCTACTTAAACTAAATATCCCTTAGATATTTCCCTTGATGTGTTGCTAAAATAAATTTCCATTATGGTTGTCTAATTCCACTTGGTAAAGGACCAGTTATTTAATTTTAAAGTGTCTTCTGGCACTTAAAATTTCTTTCTAACTAAATGCTTACCAAGTTTAATTTGCAAGTTCCAAGGGGTCTTGTGCCCCCTTCATGCTTCTTTGAAACAAACCCAAAGGCACATTTATTTCATTTTTATTTATGAATATTAAGGTTAATTTTTATTTATGGATATTAAGGTTAATGTTTATTTATTAATATTAAGGCTCACTTCATTTTAAGAGGCTCTAACAGGACTTGTGAGTTAGTGGGTGATGTCACAGGCTGTACAAAAGTGAACATTAGGAAAGGATGAACACTTGTAATTAAACTGAAGTTTTTCCTGCATTTTATCATTTTAATCACTCAAAGCTAAACAATTGAAAGGTCTGATTTGAAAAACCAAAGAGTCTTTTTTAAAGTTTCTTTAGTTGACAAATGGTTCTGAGTTCTTCAGGTGGTTTTCTGGTAAAATTTACCCAAAGCCAGATTTTATGTGCCCTTTTTTTTTTTTTTTCTGCAATGAAGAAAATATTAATATGGATTTTTCCTTCATCAGAAAGACCTAAGGCTGTTAAACAAACAAGTTTTAAAATTAACAATCCTATCCAGCTTGTGGCAGTGTGTTATAAAATAAATGCAAGTGCAGTTTTTAGCTGCAGAACTGTGTATTTTCTTCTCCTGACATAGTTTATTTGGGTTACTGCCTCGTCTCTCATACCTCCAGATAAGCAACAAGTATAATCTGAATATATTAAGGTTTAATTTAAGTTTAAGCAAGTATTTTGAAGCTCCACATACCACTTTATCAACTTGGCTGGTGTATCTACACTATTTAAAGCCTGTACTTTGCAGTGTTAATAATTTCCTGTGGTCAGTGTCTATTTAACTTAAAATTAGAAACCGCTGCAAAGCCTCTGAAGGTGATTAATAAATGTCCTGGTTAAAACAAAAACTGCACAATTAAAACAGTATAATAATAATTTCTGCTTGACAAGCCTCACACAGGATAAAAATTTTATTTATATTTTCTTTCAGTGTCAAACCAGACAGAAATAGTGGCTCATGACTTGTCCTATCTTATTTACCTGGATATATGTGAAATAAAATGTGCAGCATAAGAGTCTTTTTGCAAAGTTTGCGTCGTTGTCTCACCTCTGATCTGCACTTCTGTGCTGTGTGTTAACCCAGTGTGATCAACCTTAATCGGTAATTTTAAGTTTTATTCATTTAATAAAATATTCAAACTGTAATTACCCAAAATTAACAGTTCCCATTCCTTTTATTTTATACAGAGTTTAATTTCAGGGACTGTCTTCTCTCTGTAGTTGTGTGGGGTTTTTTATGTGGTAAATACCATGGAAATTTAAACATTTTAGTGAGTGATCTTGTGTGTTAAAACAATGGCTTGAATGTGTGTTCATTGCTTGTATATTTAGGGCAGTGGATTAGTGCTACTTTCAGTGGTTACAGCCATTAACATACAGGCTGAATTCCCCAGGAAATAATGATTTAATTTCCTTTTATGGCCTTTTCTCTGGTATTTGTTGCTGTAGTAGTTTTCTTGCTGGAGACTGAGGGATCTTCTTAAATACCTATGACAGAGGGTGCTGTTCTCCCTGTTTTACAGAATGAAAAAATAAGATTTAGCCCAAATTATTGACTTGAGGCTCCACCTTTGAAAATCCACGGCCTGACCTCTATTAATAAAGTGCAGTCACGTCTACTAATTGCAGTTAGGAGACTTCACAGCACTTGGTGGTGATTAATTGTGGGTTGATGCATTTGTTCCCTGCACCCAGGGGCTGGAATTCCTTGGTGTCACTGGAATGTGTAAGCCCAAGCCACCTTTCTTCCTGTAGTTACTTGTCCTATGAATTTATGGAGTTTTCAGTGTACAGGTTTTGGTTCATTTTTTCACAGTATTGTAAAGAAATTACGGCACTTTTTTATTTCTATGTAAACAGCAACCCTGAGGAAGCTGGAAAGTCTGATATATGGATAGAATAGAGAAGGAAGTAATAAAGCTAAATTTCTTTATTTAGCCAGGGAATTTGAGGTACAACATGTTCATGGTAGGTAGACTTGATAGCAATCTACAGGAGTGTGCACTTAAAGCATGGGAGGCATTTATTTCTATACCATGAAGTCTCATCCTGAGAGTTCAGTGGAGATATATATATATAGATATATATATAAAATAAGGAAGGATTCTACAGCTGAAGGTTTTTATGAGCAGCTGATTGCAGTTGTGTCCTTGTACATCAGTAATTCACTCCCCAGTCATGAAACTTGGGATCCTGATGAGTCACATCCCTAGTGACAAACCCTGTCATTCCAAAAATAACATTCAAAGCTAATGGGACCAGATGCTTTTCTCTTCTAGAGACTGGCTCTGTTTCACAGTGAGAGTTCATCAAAGTTATATCTCTCATTGGAAGGTTGAGGGGGTTTGACTTAAGGATTTCTTCAAGCTCTCTTTCCCCTCTTCCTCTTTGGAAACACTGAGATTCACTGGATTATTTTATCTCCTTAAAAGCCCGCATTTATTGCACAGATTTTTGCAAGCTGTGTGTTGTGCTGATCTCTGCCACCTGACATAATAAAAATAATAAATCAAGGATTTCAGCATGAGCAAAGCAAGGGATTTTGCAACCTGCTTTCAAGGTAACAACACCAAACTCAACTTCTTGAGAGCAGAGGCAGCTTATTCTGTTCCACTGGTTTTGTGTGTGTGGGATCTGAAGGTCTGCCTGCTCACTCTTAGTTAATATTTTCCCAAATCCTCCTGTGTTAATCCTTCAGGATGTTTATAGCGATTTTTGTCACACTGCAGGGCAAGGTCTTGAGCTAGAATGTTCCCTGAGAGGGAAGCTTTCAAAAAGAGTCATTTATTTATTGCTCAGTTACAAAGATCAATGTATCCTATTTTACCAGAATTGCTGAAAAACCAGAGACCAGAACCCCTCATTTCCGTGGCTATTACAGTATGTGCTGTTTAGTGTATAGTTATTTTTGACAGTTGGACTTCATGGTTTATTTTTAGCCTCTATAAGTTCTTGTGGCTGATGTGTGCTGGGACCTTTGATGACTTTTTTTCTGTGCTGCTTCGTGTTTGGTGCTTTACCTGCCTGTGGTGACACAGGTAAAAAACTTATTTTTAAGGCCTTTGGCTCGATGATTTATTAAATTATTGATATTTTGGGTTTTGATGCATATTCCAAAGTTCCTTGACACGAGGTGTGAAAACATCCCGAGGACTATGAAAGTTATGGCATGTCATTTGTGTTGGCTGAGGAGAAGGCACAGAGCAGGATCCAGAGGGGGTGTCTGTCCAGTGAAAATCTTTAATCTGCCTTTAAGGAAAATGAGATTTACACCCTTGCCTTCTCTGCCTTCCTGCTGCAATCCAGCTGAGCAAAGAACCCCTGCCTTGTGAGATGCAGGTGATTATTTGTGGAGAATCTTCCTTGTTGGCTTGGTCTAAATTTTCTAGACTTTACATGACAGCTGTAGTTGTTGATAGATTTTACTTCTTGTGGTGAAAGGAAAAACCCTACAGGAAAAAAAAAATAATAAAAATTCAGTGAACTTTCCTCATGAAACTTCTGCAAATTCACTTGAAGGAGGGGAGGACCAAACCCTGACAGAAAAAATGTGCTGAAGGCCCGGCTGCTGTAATAATTCTCCTTCATGACTCACCCCACTCCATGTTCCTGTCTCAGAATTCAGTTTATTTTTAAGTAAGGCTGTACAAATAGTGGGGTTTTTTTCTGTGCCAGCTGTTGCTATGACTTCACAATATTTCCCTAAATACGCTTGCTCATACTTTCTCACAGCGTAGTATTTGGCCTCTAAAAACCTTCATTCCATCAGTATTTCCTGAGTGTTGATCATTTTCATGCTTTTATGGAAAAAAGGGGATAACTCTGTGTTGCGTAGTTTTAGTTGAGGAGGAATAAAAGGTTTGTTTCTTTTTTTTTTTAAGAGGAAAAAACCCCACTCCCCATAACCTGTTCCCTCGTATAAGAAAGGCTGTGTTTTGAGCTTTTTTCAGTGTAACTTCTCAGATTAGATTTCCAGCACTGGTATAATTTGGACTATTTTTGGTTAAAGGTAAGTGGACACTGGATTATTCCTTCACTGTCTTTCCTTTTTGGGATTGGAGGGGAGAGGGGGGCAAATAGAACTTGTGTGGTTTGGGGGAGCAGAGTGGCTGAATTATTAAATTGGTTTCTTTTTCCAAGATGCTGAACTCTCCCCTGTGCCTGATCTCTTCCAAACTGCAGTAAAAACCTGGGTTAAAAGATCTCGGTGTGTCATAGAAAAACAACCATAACCTTTCCTGACAACCTTTGGAATCTTGTTCCTTCCCTTGTTCTGCATGGCATTTCTGGGAATTCTCTGGTTTCAGAGTAATCAGGGCTGCCTTAATTGGAAAAATATACAGTTATCAGAATCTCTTTTTATTGATCTGACAAGTTGTCTTTAAACAACTCTTATAAAATAATAATATTATTACAATATCTAATATATGTGATTTATAGTATATAATATGTATCATATATTTGTATATTATAACACCAGAAATCATGGATAAAGAGACCACTCCATAGCAGACTCCTAGAAAAAGCTGTTTAATTCTAAACTGTTCTTAGGAATTTGTCCAACAAGTTGCAACTTTTTTATTGCACTTTTGTTTCCTCCCTGTGCTGCTTTTGGCTATCTAAGAAAGGATGTGAAAAAAATATAAACCCACTTGCAAATGTGATCTTTTCTTACCCTGATGTGCTGTAAAAACTGCAAGGGGCAAAACTGATCTGGGAAGAACACATTCCATGTGAAGGTGTGGTGCTCAGAGACTCAAAATTGAGTAGTGTTTTAACTTTTCCCCCTTGGTTCAGTAAAAGCACAGGTGGAAAAGCTGGTTGTTTTTTTTTTTTTTGGTCATTACTAATAACATAATTTGGGGGTTGTTGCACCAACATGTAAAAATAATTTGCCTCGTTATGATCTTATTTGCTGTTTCACAGAACCTTTCTTATATTTTTTGATTGTCTTTTAAAAATAAAAATCTAACAGTTGATGTTCCTGTAGTGGATTTTATGTATCCAGAGTTAAGGTTATTTAAGCTTTTTGAGAGTTGCATTATGTCAGTGAATTGGATGAAAAACTGAATTAAGGTATTCAAGGGGGGGGGTAAAATCTGTTTACCCATCTGTTTAACCAATGGCATAGTGTGGTAACATGTCACAAATGTGACACAGGTGGTTCTGGCCTTAAATATTTCCAGGGATTTTCATCATGTAACACAGATTTCCAGTGGAACAGGAATAGGAAGCAGGGCAGGTCATTGTTTCAGAAGCAAAGGGCAGTTGATTGTCTCTTGTGGAACACTCTGGGAGTGGAATAGTTAATGACCAAGCATCTCTCTGCTCAGTCTTTTGGCTGTAACAGGAAATTTCAGGATTAAACTCAAAATGCAGCTGCACTGAAAGGTTTCTGGACAACAAATGTCACGACAGGAGCCACGACCTTGGTGTGGTGGAAGTTCTGTGTTGCAAACTGCCCTCTGTGGTTACCCCTTGGTTTAATTTGGCATCCCCAGATATCAAATACTGGAATGATGCTGCCCAACATGATTTCTCTTTTCACAACTTCATAACTGCTTTTCATTAATAACGCTCATTAATAACATTTTAATCTTTTTTGCAGATTCTGAAGGTGTTTGAGCTCTGAATACTCACAAGGTCTTCATACCTAGAAATGTCTGGTTCATATGATGATTCTGTTGGAGTAGAAGTTTCCAGTGACAGCTTCTGGGAGGTAATCCAGACATTTCATACAATATTATGATTTTATTTTTCACCCTTATTGTAGAAAATGGGATTTTTTTGTGGAGAGAGCTGCAACACGAGACACCTTTGGTTATTGTGATCTGCAGAAATAGGTCGAAATTACCTTTTAGGTTTTTGACCTGGTTCTGTCAAGGGTTTTTAATGGGCACAGAACTTGAGGATCATCCCTTTGGGTAGGATGTGCAATTCAGAATTGAACCTTTGTCAATGTAAAAGCATAAAAAAATAGCATAAAATATTCTGTAATATCAGTAATTTGTGCTGTCCCAATCTGACAAAAGCTTTCAGATGTTATGACAATTTAAGCTTTAAAGAAGGGAAACTTCATAAAGCAGAAAAGCCTTTTACAAAAAAGAAAAAAAAAGTGTTTTTCTTACAGGAGAAAGAAAGGTTTGTCAGTGTCAATACTGACAGCTGGAGGTAAGTGCTGTCCAGATGAGCTGTATTTAATAGGACAAACTTGTGCCATTGCTGAGGCAGCTTCCTGAGCAGCCTCCTTGGAAGAAGGACTTGAAAATAAAATAAGGAGGCAATCAGGAAAAAAGAAGCCTGGACCAAAGGGGATTTTTTTTTTTGAGTGTTGGGCACCGGATACTTGGCAGGAGAACATGGCTTGTGGCTGGCTGTTCTGTACCAAGCTGGTGTCTTCCAAATTATCCTGTCTGGAAGCATAAAAAATGAGTGAATGAGAATGGGAATTCTGTGAATTCTGTATGATGCTGTTTGGACAAATGTGAATTAAACCTAATAAAGGATGATCAGAAGTAGCAATTAGCCTAAATTAGGACCTTCATGAAGGATTACTTAAATGTAATTGGTGCCCCCTCTGCCCCTCCTGCAGAGCTGCCTGCAGCTCTGGGGGCCCAGCACAGCAAGGACATGGAGCTGTGGGAGAGAGTCCAGAGGAGGCACCAGGATGATCAGAGG
>JAWWLV010000045.1:56983745-57014996 GCA_035041135.1 Platyrinchus mystaceus
GTCCAAGGCCAGGTTGGATGGGGCTCTGAGCAACCTGGGACAGTGGAAGGTGTCCCTGCCCATGGCAGGGGGTTGGAACTACATGATCATTCAGGTGCCTTCCAACCCAAACCATTCCACGATTTTCTGATGCTTCTGCTTTGGAGTCATCTTTTCAAATTCTATTTGACTGAATTTTAGTCTAAAACCTGTCCTTTTTCCACACGTTCTGAGTTGGTTGTTTTGTTTCTGAAGGTTGCAACTTTGAATTAAGGTCTAAATCTTTCTGGAAAGGGATGACTAAACAGCTCTGATCAGTGTAGCTTTTTTGACTTGATTAGAAAGGATGTGGTGCCTCTGGAATGCCAGCTGAGTTCTTCATGCCTCGGGTCACAAGAAGTAAAGAACTCTTAATCAATTGGGAAGTTGTTTTGTTACCACAGACTGTCACTTACACTCTTTTGCTGGAGGTTTTTTTTAAGATATTTGACACTGTAGGTTTTTTCTTTGTTTTCAGAGTCAGGTTGCAGTTTGTTAAAAGCCACCTTGCTGTGTTTCAGTGCCACAGCTGAAAGCAGTGAGTGTATTTAAACTTGGCTGTGGCACAGAAGAGGCAGCCTGGCAGGGTGAACTTTTGAGTTTGTTCCCTCAGACTCCAAAATAGCTCAGATTTATTTACCTTTGGAGTGTGCTGCAAAGCCCATCTTTTTCTTGAAAGGCATTTAGGAAAGAGTGAGGTGGCTGGGTGTGGGACCCATCTGAAGAACTTACTGTGAAAACTGCTTGGTGCATATCTTTTGAAACTAAACCACTTTTGGTTCTTGAAAGTTGATGTTCTATTGAGCTGATGAGAACTGTACTTAATAAAATGTTGATAACCCAGCTTTTGTCACTGCTGTTGACAGAAATTTCACATAACGTCTTTAGGAAATAAACCACTTGGTTCTCTGTTGGTTTTCTGGCTCCAGAAGGCTTTAGTTTCTTTGGGAACTGTCACTGAGAGTTAACCTCAATGCTTGGAATCCAATACAAATAGTAACTTGTTTCCTCTAAAGGTTAATATTTTTTATTACAACATAGATGTTGGTTGGGAAATAGTTGTCTTGTTGAAAGGGAACTGGAGAAGTTTGCTGTTTGGATTTGTGTTCTTGCTGATGGCTCAGATCTAGCTGTCAAAAAATGTTGGGAGGACGAGGCTTAGGCAGAGGTGGTATCTTGTATCAGAATAGCTGATAGGACTGAAAAAAATAGGCTTTGAGAATTATACATGTTTGTGTAAGCTGCTACTTATTCTATTTCATGCTAAACAATTAAATTGAAGGGGTTTTATTTTCATATTTGGTTACCCCAAGTTACTACTTAAAAGGTTTTCTGTCTTTTAGCAGGATAATAAATCCTTCTCAGGGGAACAAATCCTTTTCTTTTCCTCTAATTTGTCCAGGTGTTTACTAAATAAAAGTACTTTAGGAGTCAGAGAATTTCGTACATGTTTTGATAAAGATTTCTTAGAGAGCGGGAAATTGCAAAGTAATAAGTAAAGACTTTCTGAAAGGTAATTCCCACAATAACAGTGGAGGATTTCATCAAAGTTTCAGCTGTAGTAATGTCTTAATTTTCTTAAGAAATGGAAGCTTCTCTCCCTTTATTTAATTGCCTGTCAAGCCTCAGTGTACCTTGATGTGTCTGGTTAAGCTCATAACTCTCTGGGTGCTGAAATTCTACAGGCTGAGCAATCATGTTGACAGGCTCCAAGCAGGAATTCCTTCATCTGTGTTATTTGCCTGACAAGGGTGATATGCTTTGGCTAATCAGAGGTTATTGCTGGTACCCTGAAGCAGGGTGGCACTAAGTTTTCCAAGGGGAGGTGGAAAATTTGGAACCCCCCTGTGCAGTTTGAAACCCTTTGCATTCCTTTCTCATCTGTGATGTGAACTCTAAGCATTTCCACAACTGCTGTAAATGCAACTCTCAGTTTGCCATGATCCTTCCTGCCACTTCCTGCATCCAAAAATAAAATGGATTTAGTGAAACACAAGCAGTGGGACAAACCTATTGGCCTTGAAGTAGCTTTGAAATGCAAGTGAAAGAATTTGGGGTGTTAATAATTAACAAAATGCATCCTACAATTTTCTTTCCATTAAGCTCCAGCCTTATGCTTGACAATCACTGTTATGGTCAGATTAAAATTGCCTTAGGCAAGAGGAGACCAGTGCTATTGTTCACTTGCATAGCTGTGAAGGTAAGAAAGCCCATGAGTAAGTGCTCCTAGAGCTCAAAGTACAAGTGTCTGCATATCTTGCAAGGTAAGACATCAAAAGGAACAGCTCCCCAGCCTGTGGAATCCCTCAGAGACTGTGTGGGACTTCCACCCTGATGTGCATCCTTATCTCCCTTCTTTTCTGCTACGTCAGCGATGGGGAGCCCCATTTACTGCAGGGCTGTTGGACTGCCCTGTGGAAACTCCTTACCCAGAAATACCCACCCAGAAACAGTCACTTAACAGCTGCTGAACCTGGGATTGTTTCAGTCCTGGCAGGGATTCCCTTTGAGGACAGGGCCTGGTGTGCAGTTTGAAGTGCTGAAGTTCTGAAGTGTTTGCTGGGAATGCACCAGCAGTACAAGGTTTTCAACTTCAGAAAGTGGGAGTTGATCCCATATTTATGTGGGTGAGTCCAGTTTGATATCCTGTGCTTCATTCCTACTGCTGTCAGCCAGGATATGTGTGAGACAGCTATTGATGGGGGGAGTGTGTTGGATGCAGGGAGCCTGAGGGAGAAATTCCCCATACTCACTCTTGAATATTGAAAAAGTGCTCCTGTGTTGAGGGACTTCAGTTCCTTGTCAATGAGTGCTTTTTGCTGATGGAGCAGACTGCTCTTGTTTTCCTTTTTTCATTTTAAAAATATTTGGGCTCTGCAATAGTAGATTCCTTTCACATATGCATTTTTTAATCTCCTCCTGACATTGAGCAACATAATGTTTTCCATTTCTCTTGCCAGGTATTTGCTTACTGGTGTATTTGGCTGTAGATTTTGTGGGTTTAAGAGCTTCCTTGGGATTTTTCTTGTAAATTTATGTAGGTAAACTTGCAGAACTTACTCAGGGCTAGTACTCATTGGTACTTGGACTGTGCATGTGCTAATTATGCAGCAAGATAATTGTTTTTATTCCTAAAACCCACAGTGCTATAGATGTTGGTTGAAACGGTTGGAAACTTCCCCTTTGACGCAGCTGGAAAGAAATTTTATTCCTGGTTTAACTGGAATGCTGGAAATAGTGTTTGGCCATCAGTGTGCGTGGGTTTGACTGTGAACCCTCAAAGCTTATTATTCTTTTTCCTGCCTATGAGTATTTGCCCCTAAAAATACCCTTGTTTTACCCTGGGGTGACTGACTATCTTTCAAATTATTCCAGTTCATAAAGGCCAACTTGTCATGAATAAGGGGAAAAAGGAGTTGACATCAAATCTTTCTTCAGGCACTTGAAACTCCTGAAATATTTGTGGTTATAACAATTATCATGATATACTAGAATCAACTACCAGGAGTGTAGCAGTAGCTGAACATTTGAGACCTTCTGGGCTGCCAACAAATGAAAATACTCTTCTTTTTTTCATTCGGTGTACCAGAAAAACCTGCAGAGTGTGTTTAACTCTATGCAGGCTTTTGTGCTGCTCTATGACAATGCCTTTAAAAAGAAAAAGAGTCTATTAGTTGAGGTAAAGGAGTCTAAATAATTTAAGGCTCTCCCTTTGTGTTTAGTGCTGTGAAACTGTAAAATGAGGTTGTAAACTCTTAAATATTCCCACTGAAGATCCTATCAGTTGGCAGTGCTTGGCTGTAGGATCAACTGAGGCTTATTAGTAGCAAAGCTCAGTATTTTGGAAAAGGAGAAACTGGTTAATTCAGCTTAGAAAAGGTGGGGAGAGACACAAAACTATGAATCACAATTTTCACAGAATTCAGGGACTCACTGATTCTGTCAAAAAAGTGACCCTTACAGTGGTATTTTTAAGCAGTAAACTCTTGGGGTTATTTCCTTTTGAAATGTTTCTGACAACCAAGGGTAAAGAGCAGCTGAGTTTGGTATCATGTAATAAACTCTCCCTTTCCGATGGATTTAGTGTTGGTGCTGAAATGAAAGGGGGATATAGTTTTTAAGCATTTATTTTTCTTCTGGAAATAAGAAACTTTATAATCTTGCAATTTACCTTCCTGAAACAAAAATGTCCTGTTTGTAGGACAAGGGAACCTCAGGTTTTAGTTGTCTGCTGCCTGTTCACCTGGAAATAGCCCAATGCTCAGAATGATCAGAAAATTATTCTAGGTAGCAAAAATTATTCTAACCAGCAAAGTCATATATTTTCATGTATTGATCAATTGATATTGACAAATCAGAAAATTGCAAGGCATCTGAAAATTATGTACATGTGGCTGTGACAGAAACAAAGAAACACAGGATGGCTTTGTTTGGTTTTGTTCCTGGTCAGTTGCTACAAATAAAAGAATTTGTCGTTTTTGCTTTAGCTCAACTACTTCTCGTGAAGGGGAAGGGGGAAGTCTTGAAGAATGTTTGCCTTCTACCTCAGAAACTGGAGAAAATAGTCTTGAATAAAGCAATGTATTGTTCCTCTGGTTCAGGGTGTCTTTAATGTGTTTGTAGGTTTTTAATTTAATTGTTTGAACTTCTCTGCAATTAATCCGGTAGTTCCTTGGCCACATGAAGACTGGAATTCTTTCCCTTTTACTGTGGTTTAAAGGCCTTGTGTTCTCATACCCCTGACTCTGCCTCCAACAGTGACAGGCTGCACATTCCACTTCTCACAAATGTGTCACTGCAGTGTCCATAACTCAAAATGCAATTTTTTTTTTTTGCTTGGTTTATTCCACTGGGTTTTTAAAATGTTACATGCCAAGTTACATAACTTATGTTCTCTGTCATGGGACACAGAAAAATGCTGTATCTCCAAAATTCTAACATTCTCCTGAGGGTAAATATTAGTGTAAAAGGCTTTCTTTGCAATAGTAGGTTATTGTCTGGCATTGCAGGCCTAGTTCCTCTTTATACTGGTTCTAACCTGGGATGCTTAGTTCCTTCAGCCCCCCTGTGGAGTGAATTATCTGTGGTCTGCAGGCAGCTCTTTAAAGGTGCAATATTAGGGAGCAGACCATAACAGGTGAGATAATTCATTTCCCTGAATACCTGCCTGAAAGTTGGCCAAGTGCTGGATGTTACCACGGGGTTAGAATTGGCTCAGACAGTGCAAAATGAAAGGATTAAATACCCCACAAGGCAGACAGCTCCCCTTCAATATTAGCATTTAGAATGCTAATTAAATAGTGAGAATTTATGGAAGGGAATGTTGGTGCTGGAGACATAAATCCCTGGGCACATAACTGGAGACACAAACTGATGCTAATACAAGGCCTCAGCGGTTGTGCCAAGTCAACATAACCTGTTTTTTGACTGTGGACCTACAGCTGGAGTAATTTGGATTTGTCTTCCCTTACAAATGCTTTAGAAAGTATTTTTGGAGGTACTTCATTTCCTTAATGCTTCGGTTACATATGTATATTGTCTTTGTTAGGGAACAGTGTTTGAAACCGCCTGTTCTCAGTTTTTTACTTCTCCTGAAAAATGAGAGGTTATTTTTCATACTTTCTTGTTAATAATGCAGTCTGTTGGCATGGATGCATTGACCATCTTGATTTTTGGTGTCAGCTGCTTTGTGATGCTGGGACCTTCTTGTCTTCCATTACTGTGTGCGGTTCTTTACAGGATGTACACAAATCAGTGACTGCCAACTAATGCTTTACTTAAGTGCTGCCTAAACTTCCTTGATCTGTTGAAATGGATCTCCTCCAAACCAAAAAACATGCTCAAAGGAATTCCCTGAGGCCACTGTCTAAAAGAGTTAGGTTTGTCCTCTCATTGATGGGTTTGATTTTATTTTTCTCCCCAGCTTTAGTGAGGAGTCCCAACATATATCTGTATTTATCACTAATAATCAGTACAGTCACTTATTTTTCCAGCATTTAATAGTTTTTTTCCATTTTAAGAGTATTTCCCTATATACCATTTTCGTTAAGAGCATTTCCCTATATGCCATTTTCATCAGAATGTACATCTGCTGACAAAATCCTGAATAAATGTCAACCTAAAAGCTGGATGTTCTTCCGTGTGTCAGATGTGGAGCAGATATGATTCAAATGTAAAAATGACTAACATGTCTTGAGTATCTGAATGTTTCATTTACTGCTAATCTTTGTTTTTCAGTCAGGTGGTTGGGGCAGATAAGGAACTGGCTGTGACATTTAACAGGCTGAGCAAGCTCTGTTAACAGAGTTCTTAGGTCTTGTTTAATGTTTACAAAAGCCAACGTGAGTGACCTTGAATTTAGTGGAAATATTACTCTGGGAGCAGTATAAGGCTTTTCTTTTTTCCCCCTTCAGTCATCTAGATTAGTTATCCCATTATGCACAAGAATGAGAGTGTTAATTATATAATGGATGCTCATTGTATAGTGTGCATTTTTCTCCATATCTTCATTCTGTATCCCCCTAAATTGCAAGACTAATAAAAATATGATAAAACTTCCACCTTTAAAATGTTCACTTTTAAAATTAACAACTTTTTTTTTTTTTTACAGGAGAACTTGTGGCCTTTGTTGTATTGTTGCAGTTTGGGTTTAGGATTATTTAGCCTTATGCCATAACTGATTAATTCCTGCTAGATTATCTTACTCTTATTGAACAGTATTTGTGATAATTAGAGATTTCTTTTCAGAGCTTTGAAGCAGACACTGAGTGTTTGTCTCTTTGCAGGTTGGGAATTACAAGAGGACAGTAAAAAGGATTGATGATGGTCACAGACTCTGCAACGACCTCATGAACTGTATCCATGAACGGGCACGGATAGAGAAGGTCTATGCTCAGCAGCTCACAGAATGGGCTAAAAGGTGGAAACAACTTGTGGAAAAAGGTAATCCCTTCTGATTCTGAGCTCTGAAAACTTTCCCTAGTGGAAAAAACCCTATGTCTCTCTATGTGTTTGTTTTGGTAAGTACAAATATTGCACTTCTTAGCCTATATGGAGTCCTTGCAGGAGGCTCAGTAATGTGACAAATGACCAAGGTTTTCTTGGTGCAAAAACAACCAAAGCCCTGCTATTTTGCAAGTTTGCTTGTTCCTTACTGAAGCAGATGAATCTTGCCTCCAGTACTGAGGTATGTTTTGGAAAACTGTTTCTAGATAACTAATAGTAGAGAACACAGTTTGAAAAGGGATTCTGAATAATAAGGGGGTCAGTGGTAGTGGGGAAAAGATTAGTATTGCTCTAATAAGGCTGAGTTGATACACCATTTTAATATATTCTGCCCCAGTTTGTCCTTTCATGGTTATCTGGGCTTCAAAAAGCATGTTGAGAAACGGAAGGCAGTTCAGAGGTGGAATACTGAGAATTGTGGCACAGGGAGAAGGGCTCCAGACTGAATGAATGTTCAATTTTCTGGTGTAAACTTTGCAATATTCTAAATTCCTGTGAAAAAAACTTGTTACCTTTTCTAGGTTTGCATCAATATTGCTGTTTAGAAGTGAATATAAGTGAACAGTTTGAGGTAGTTTCTTGGGAATATAAGTTCCATGTGGGTGGTGGTTACTGAGAAATGACACTTTCTGTTGTGTTTAGGCCCACAGTATGGAACAGTAGAAAGGGCTTGGTGTGCTTTTATGTCAGAAGCTGAAAAAGTGAGTGAACTACATCTAGAAGTAAAAGGTTCACTGATGAATGAAGATTTTGAAAAAATCAAGAACTGGCAGAAGGAAGCCTTTCATAAGCAAATGATGGGAGGATTTAAGGAAACCAAAGAAGCAGAAGATGGATTTAGGAAAGCTCAGAAACCCTGGGCAAAAAAGCTGAAAGAGGTACAGCAGTAGATTATGTATTAGATATGCTGTGTTATAATATACTAATGTCTCAAATCTCCATAAGGGAGTAAACTCCCTGTTCTCTCTGCTGGACCCTCCTATCTCAAAAAGGTCTCTTGCTTTCTGTCCTCTTCTGAAAATAAGCATTTTTCTCTTGGTCTCTCCTAATCCTGGTGACTTCAGTGAAAATCTGGAAAAAGTGGGATTTAAGCTATCACTTAAACAGTGTCTGATTTCCTGCATTTGAAAGTTATGAATTGCTCAAAGAAATGAGCAGGGGAAATTTATTTGTATTTTTGGGGGTTTTTTCCTTGTCGTGTAACAGGTTTCTAGAAGAATGGGAGCAGGAGGATGTGGGCATGAGGAAAAATATGCAGTTGGGGACTTTCTGTAAACCTTTTGTGAGTGTGTTCAACACTTCTCTAAGCTGTATGAGTGACATTTCTTGTGTGGTGAGAGAATGCTGCAGTAATTTCCATTGTGTTGATTCCCTGGCCTGAATGAAAAAAACAAATTCCCACCCCCCCAAGAAAGAAAGAACATCCTGAAACAAAACCTGACACTTCCTTCATTGCATCATGATTTTAAGGCTAAAAATTAGTTGATGTTCTCTGTCTGCTGTCCCAGATGCAAATACTCAATTCTGCTTTGCAGGTGGAAGCTGCAAAGAAGGCCTACCATGCAGCATGCAAAGAGGAGAAACTGGCCATATCTAGGGAAACAAACAGCAAAGCTGACCCAGCACTAAATCCTGAGCAGCTTAAGAAGTTACAGGACAAAGTGGAGAGAAGCAAACAAGATGTGCTAAAGGTATCCCGTGTGCTGACATACTTTTTAACCCAGAGCTTGTGCATATTGAAGCTTTTTTTTTTCCCCACCTGAGTGTGCTGTGAGCAGCAGGGGAGCTCACCCTCAGTACCAAAATTTAGTGTTCTCCCAGGCCTGGGTTACTGCCCAGTTATTCTCCTCTGAGGAATGACTAATGTGTTGCTTCTGTTTCATGTGAGTGCTTTCAGCAGGGAGCTAAGAACAATAAGCCAGCAAAGTTCTAGGACTCATATACTAAGTGAGAGCTGAGCTGTTTCACTTGGGAGCCTGTGAGATGCTTAAAACTTCCTGACAACATCCAAATGTGTTGTCATTCCTACTGCAGAATGTATTTTTTAATGAAGTAAGCTTACTTAGTATAAAGTAAGATATAATCCATTTAAATAAATGCTGTTGTGTTGCCCAGTTTGGTTTAGCTCTTTAGTGGGCTGCCACCAAGAGGCTTTTCTAGTGTGACTTCCTTTGGAGATGTCTTCTGCCTTTGAGAGTGCTGTCCTGTGGTCTGGAAGGCTGATGTTCCATGGGATGGGATCTTTTAATTCCTGTGTGTGGACTATTTCTGTAAATTAGTGCAGAGTCTGAGGTTCTGTCTGTTAACTGAGCTCACAGCATATGCAATTTACGTTCACAAGGGTTGGTACAAATGTTTGGGGTTTCGGTCACAACTCACAGTGGACGGTAAATTACTAAAGGAGGAAAGAAAACACTTTTAAAGATCTCCAAAGAACTTCAATAACTTGACTGCCTGCTCTGATTTACCCTTTCCTTTAGTATTACACCAGCATTTGTCATGGTCTGTCAAAAAGCCAGAGAAGAGGCTTTTAGAGCTTTATTGTAACTGTTTTGCAGTTTACTCAGATAACTCTCATCATGATCTAATATCCAGCAGTCATGAGAACAGATTGCAGCTTGGGAACTTCTGCTCTAAATCTTGGCCATTACCACATGGATAAGTCTGTGTTATGAGGTAGCAATAAAATACACAGCTAACAGTTTGATTTTCTACCCCCAGACAAAAGAAAAGTATGAGAAATCCCTGAAAGAATTAGATAATGCAACTCCTCAGTACATGGAGAACATGGAACAGGTGTTTGAGCAGTGCCAGCAGTTTGAGGAAAAACGGTTGCGTTTCTTCCGGGAAGTGTTACTGGAAGTCCAGAAGCACCTTGACTTGTCCAATGTTGCAAGGTAAAACTGCAAGACAAATTCTCCTTGTGAAGACCTCTGTCTTAATCCAGAGTCCCATGGGTTTAGCACAAAACCAGTTTCTACTGTAGACAGGCTTTTAAATTCAAGCAGCTTCAAGCTTGGTGTCCAGTAGTTTAAATACACTCTTATGTACATCCTGCCAATTAAATTAATTTACACAAGAGTCATCATTCTAAAGTCTGGCAAATAAGGATTTTATGGTTTTGTGAACTTTCAGCAGGTTCACTTGTTGGAATGCCCTTCCTTTTTTACAGGCAGTTAATAGGTCTGTCAGGCTGTAAAAGTCTGTCTTGCTGTAAGTTGTTCTTTTTCAATACTATTGTGAATTTTGAAATATTAAAAAAAAAACAAACAAAACTGACTAGTGGCTTTGCCATGTTTCTAAATGTTATACTGAACTCAAAGACAATTTTTTTTGCAGTTACAAAAATATTTACCGAGAGCTGGAACAGAACATCAAAACAGCAGATGCTGTTGAAGACTTGAGGTGGTTCAGAGCCAACCAAGGCCCAGGGATGTCAATGAATTGGCCTCAGTTTGAGGTAAGCTCAGAGTACCTAAAACCCAGAATTGGTTTGCCTGGTTTTGCCTCTTTGCTTTTTGTAACATTCCTTTCTGGTGTAACTTCAGGCTTCCAATGCTGAATTTTTTGTTTCTGCAAGTCAGAGTAGTTTTCTTCTCTTCATTTTCAGTTTTTCTTCTCACACCCCAACTTCTGGAGGGGATTTTGTTGGGCACCTATTTAAAGAGAAAAGGGGTAACCCAGAAAACTGTAGTGACATTTTTTAAGATAAAGTCATTAGCCATCATTTAATTGATACATCTCTGACACCTGCATGTGTTACCCTTTACGTTTTACTTCTCTCTTTGGTGTTAGACTTGAATTTGAATCTCCTTGCTGTTACCAGGTAATTAAGAGTGAGTGCAGCAAAGACTGAAAAAGTCTGAACTAAATACTTTAAAATTTGGAAATTAGTATGTAAAATTCCATACTACCATATTTAAAAAAAAAAAAAAGTTCTACCTTTAATTTTAATTGCTGAATGCCATCTTCAAAATAAAGGGGTTATTCTAAGAATTGTTCTGTTGACATAAGTACTGGGGTATCATATAGCTGGATTTGGAATGAGTTTGACCAGAATCATGGGTTTTGTTGAAATAATTTCTAGACATTAAATTAATGGAGTGGAAGAATAAACTATTTCACTATTCCCTTATTAACAATAATGGAAAATATCGCATTAAAATATTGAGCAACTTTAGAAGGTTTGAGGAAGAAACTCATAATAATACTGCAGAATTTACCTGAAATGCTGAACTAGAGTTAATTCTGTGAGGGGAAATTGCCATCCTTTTTCTCAAGCATTATAAAGTACCAATTAAACCTTCTGGTTACTATTCTCCTAATCAAGTTTTTTCTCATTTACATGCTACAAGGATGACGTAAGTAAAAAAATCATGATCAAATGCCTATGAAATTGCCTTGTAAACTGCAAATGTGCATAGGTCAGTGGTCTTTAAATTGTGGTAACTCAGAAATCCAATGTGTATTTTGCAAAGTTAAAATAACAAGGTATCTCTGAAGAGTTGGCCAGAAAGCACTTGAAACTGGGCTGACTTTGCTACATATATAAGTCCAGTAGTAACATCAACTCTCAAAACTTTAATTTCCTGTTAAAAATCTGATTTTTTTCTTTTTATTTTATACCTTTAAGGGTTCTGAGAGGTAACATGTCTCAGCCTAGGATGACTTGCTTGCATCCAGCTTGTTTTCTGTTTTATATCATTAAATGCAGCTTGGTTTGCCCTGATGTGTAGGAGTTGTGTTTCTGTCTCATCCTGCCTGTCCATCTGCCTCTGAGTGGCTCAAAACATCAAGGAGGGTCTGCAAGTGGCATCCTGAGTCTCGTCATTTGTTGATTTGAGCCTTAACTCTCAGAGATGGATTTTTAGGACAATAACTGTCACTAAATCCCCAGTGAAGGACCTTATGGCTCAAATCTTAGGGACAGGAGAAGTGATGTACAGTGAGATTAAAAATTAGCTTCTTTGTAGGTCATTCTGGGAGCACTTCTTGAGAGAAGTAAGCCCTCTTTTATAACACCTTTTTAAATTAAATGTAAGCTTTACCTTTAAAAGCCAGATGCCCTGGCACTGTTTGAAGCTGTGAGTCCTCACAGTACATCTTTTTAGGAGCTGCACTGGCCAGCTCTTTTGATTTCTCAGCCTGAAACATTTAGACTGACTCATTATTTTAATAATTATTGGTACTGTTGTATGGATAGATGTCTGTTTCATAACTCAGTTTGAAATTTAAATGTGACAATGACTTGTTCAATTGAATGTCTCCATCGTGTTTTGCATTCCTTGGTAGGAGTGGTCTGCAGATCTGAATCGTACCCTCAGTAGAAGAGAAAAGAAGAAGGCTTCTGATGGAGTGACTTTAACTGGTATAAATCAGACAGGAGACCAAGTTTCACAACTTAACAAACACAGCAGGTAGTTTTTTTCATGCCTAAAAAGACTAATTGCCAAAGATTGTTATCTACACTAAACTCTACAGCATCAAAAAGTTGCTGTTCAGTCAAATGGTAATTACCTGTGAGCATTTTTAGTGATGTCTCTGCAGTTCACAAGTTCATTTGGGAATTATTCTCCGTTTCACAGTTCTCTTTCCATTGGGAATTGAAGGAAACCATTCTCTTCAGGAGAAAGTGAACTTTCTGTAGCTAACCTGGTAGTCTCTTGCTATCTTCCCATCTCTAGAAAAGACAATCATACTGTGAAATCTTTGCTTGCAAAACAGTCACTTCAGAATTTTGGATGTGATTAATATAAAACTCTTAACATCAGCTGCTTAAGAAAGGAATAAGACTTGCTAGAAAAATTGCACTGCCTTTCATTGCAGGCAGTAGGAAAAAGGAATTATGGTCCATGAAGGATATTTCTAATTTTGGAGGAATGTGAGACTTTCCAGGCTTTTTTGGGTCTTGTGCTGCACTTGATGGATGTTTGGGGTTTTGTTTATTTTTCTTTTTTTTCTTTTCTTTTTTTTTTTTTTTTAAATTTGGCTGAAGGAGGGGTCTGCTAAAAATCTGCCTAGTGGGACACCAGTGACAGTGTTCTGCTCTTCCACAGATAGGGTCACCATAATGCTTTTTCTTTTCCAAATTAGCAGTCTTAGTGTCCAGAGTAACACAGTGCAGTCAGTACAATCAAGTTACAATCCCTTTGAAGATGAAGAAGATACTGGGAGTACTGTCAGTGAAAAGGAGGACAATAAGATCAAAAAGTTGGTGAAATGTGTTTGTTTTTTTTTTTTTTTTAATTGTTTTCACATTTTGCACTTTCTCTGTCCAGGGTTTCCTATTTTTGGTTTCTATAACACTCTGCTGGTTGGTGCATGAAGTGTTTTCAAGCAGTTGTGTGAGCAACACTGTGACCTAACTCATCTTTCCTAACAGATGCCACATCTGTTGCCTTGATCTTTGGTCTGAAACCACTGGGGTTATTGGCAGTTGCTAACAGAACTGCTGTTGCTTTTTTTCCCCTTCCTTTACCCCTCTTATAAAATGTCAAAACTGATGTGTTTTTCTAGTGAAACTGCTTCTGGGGCTTTACTCTGTGTCTTCTTGCTGAATAAATCTGCTTTTAAGGTTGCTTTCTTTTTTTGTTCAGGACCTTCTCAAGCAGCTGCCTGTTGCTTCAGTTCACACTAAGGACATACCCCTCTCTTGAATGGCATGTGCATGCTGGACAGTGAACTTTCCTTTAAATCATAGACTTGTTGCAGTAAAATATAATAGAAACACAAGTTTCTTTATTGGTGGATTGCACCGTGCAGAAAGTCTTGCAGAGGTGCATAGAGGTTTGGGAGGAAGGTTCTGCAAAGCTATTTAAATGTCTTATCCCAAACTAGATAATTCCTCTCATCTACCACCATTTTACCTTTCTAGAGTAAATAGTCCCATGGATTGTGTAGATTCCTTGATAGAGAAGTTTTTTGAGTTTGTGGGGAGGTTGTCTTTGATATATGTTGGTTTTGCCTTTTTCTACCTTGGTAAATGTATTATAAGATTTTGAGGGGGGAGGTTTATTGTTTTTTTTTAACAAGGCATTGTCAATTAAAAATAGACGAGAAGGGACTAGAAAGAAAATTTCAAAACTGAGCCTTAGAGTGGAGTTTAATCTCAATTAGGGGAGCTGATATCTTAGTGCTACTTCTACTCTCCTCTTTTAAGAGCGGAAAATACTAATTTAAAAACTGACTTTCAGCGTGAGCAGCTATGAAAAAAACCAAAGCTACCCCACAGACTGGTCTGATGAGGAGTCCAACAATCCCTTCTCTTCCACTGATGCCAATGGAGACACCAATCCCTTTGATGAGGACACCTCTCCAGCCATGGAAGTGAGAGTACGAGCACTCTACGACTACGAGGGCCAAGAGCAGGATGAGCTCAGCTTTAAAGCTGGTGAGTGGGCAACATTAAAGACATTTATCCAATGTTACTTAATACTAAAAGTATCTTTCAGAATATTTATCAGAAAGGAGAAAGGCTGGGGGTGGTTTTTTTCTCTTCCTCTTTTATTTTCTGGATTCGCCTGTGTTAGAGAACAAGTTGTATTTCTTTAAAAAGGAGTTTGTGCAGCAGTGGGGGAAGATGTTGGGGAAATCTTTTAACTTTAACAACGTAGTGTTTATCAAAATATCAGTGAATAATGCCTAATTTTGTACCAGATAGTGCTTAGTACCTATGTCAGAGATTAGTGGAGCCTTGTAATAGATAGTGCTGACTCCCTGCATTGGTGACTGGTGATCCTGTGCCAGCTGGTGCTTAATCCCTGGATTTACCTATCCCAGTTTATTGTTTACTAGTAAATGCCTTAGTTTTGAGAGCAAAGACAGGGTGTCTGAGCAAAGCTGATAAGAAAAGTGCATCTTGACCTGTCCACAGATTGAGATACATTCAAGAAGAGATTCATGAAAGGATAATTTGGGGAATGGGGAACCAGAGACCCTCAAAAGACTCCTACTCATATCCAAATAAGTCCATGGGTGTATTTAGGATATAAGTGTGTATTCCAGAAATGTAATGGATGTATTAGTTTCATGAATATAACCTGGTTTTTAGACTGCTGGCTGTGCGTTTAGGTGGAGAGATCCCTCCTGCACCCAGTGCTGGAGTTAAGGAATGTTGGCTCTTTAACTCCCCAAACTGGTTGGAGAATTTATTCCCCCTTTTTGGGTTGTTTCTAAAGCTGCTTCTCTGAATGTACAACTCCCCTTGCAGGATTCTGTCTAACCCTCATCCCTCCCTAACAGTCCTTCTTAGTATCTCCTGTTTGGCAGCACTGACTCCTAATCTGTTTGGAATATGTTGGGATGCATCTGTTTGGGATATTCCTTCCTCTGTTAAACAAAATGACCTGCAGAACTGAAAATCCTCTCTCTTCTTACCTGGTGGCAGTAACAGCTGCTGCTTTTAGCTGTCTAGAAGTGCCAACCCTACAGAGTTTAGTGGGGGAACCCCGAAACACCTGACTTTTCCTTTTGGTAGATAAGTATTGTAGGCTTCCAGAGTGGAGGAGTGGGTTTGTCTGTCCATCAGCTTGGCTGAATTGTGCCCTGACAGAAGCACAGTGGTAACAAAGCATCTGTGGAATGCACAGCAACCAAAATGATTCGTCATCCTTGCAGACTTTACTTGCTCCTTTTACTCAGCAGGGGTGGGAAGCAAGTTCATCCTCTGGAAATACACATGTGTGCTGTGCCTGTGAAGCAGCAGGGTGGCAGCCCAAGGGTTTGCAGGAGTCTTTCACTGGCAAAACTGTGCAATGTTTATACCCATAAATACAGTAAAGTGCAGGAAGTATGAGCTGTGAGATGTAGGTAGATATAACTTAAACATCTTAATACCTTGGAAACAAGAACATCCAAGTGTGTTACAACACCAAATTATGTCATTGTATCAATCCTAGGAAAGGGGTGACTAGCCCATGAATCCCCTTACAGATGCTGAATTATGATTAAACTTAGGGTTTTTTCAGAAGTATGAGTGTGATAGATTTGCACTGAACCAAAGCCTAAGGGAAAAAACTCCTCAGGTCATGTAGGAGCCAGTTTAAAACATCCTCAATCCTGTGCTCCTGTGTAGGTATCCCCAGACTCCTGAGCAGCTGTCAACAGAGGATTAATGTATTTTAGGGATGGGTTTAAATGTACATGGATATTCCCAGATGGGATTTCCTTGGGTATTCAAAGAATCTGCCTACAAAGTGCTCTGTGGTCACTTCTAGATATGTGTTGTAGAATATCTGCTCTGCATAGTGTCCATTAAATATACTTTAAAACACGAAACTCCTTTTTGTTAGTGAAATACTTTATACATTTGGTGGTTGTTTTTTTTTCCTTTTCCTTTGGCAAACAATTGTGGAAAGCTTCCAATGTGGAAGAATATATCTTAGAGGTTTTATTTTATATATATATATATAAAAATAACTATCTACCATGTGTCTGTCTTGCCCTGCTGTGGCCCTGCCAGGGCTGAGAATAGTTACAGTAAATGTTGTCAGAACATGTTATTGTGTGTTCTGTTTTTATCATCACAGTTGTTTCACTGTAACTGTTGTGCAGATGACACTTTAAAGTGTTTATGTTTTCTTAGACTTCCAAGATCACTGCATTTCCAAGCCCAAGCTTGAATACAAATGCAGCTGCATTGAGGGGGTCACTGTCAGTGTGGTTTTATCTTCACTCTTTACTAACATATTTCATTTTTATTAACATATTTCACTGTTTATTAACACGTTTCACTCTTCATTAACATACACTTTATGGAAGCAACAGGAAGGTTTGTAATTGTGCACTCTCTCATTCTGCAGTGGGGAAAAAATGTCTCCACAAACCAAGTACAGTCAGCAGTGCCAAACTTTTGTTCATAATGGGGTTTTTTTAGTTATTTGGTAAACATACAAACCAGAGGAGATGAAGCTTTAACCTTTTTTACCCAAGAGAGGAGCTGTCTAAGATGGATATGTTAGGAAGATTTGATATGAAGCTTGGCCATTTCTGCCAGAGAATTTACATTCTTTAGGCTGGTTCATGTCCTCCTAAATGATGCCAAGACTTTATACCATTTGGGACTGTAATAAGTGGTTAATACCTTCATCCTGTATTTCCTATTGCTAACTAAGGTGAAACACAAATATTTCAGTTTTATCCAGGGAAATCATTTGATGCAGATCACGAGGAAATAATTGTTGCTTGGCATGGCCTTTTTTACCTGGCTGAGGTGGATGTTCATTTGCTCATATACAACATCTTGGAGGCTCTCTAATGCCAAAGTATTTCCTGAGGATGTACAAGATAAGATTAGTCAAAACAAAGTTATGTTATAGTTCATGAATGTCTGGATATTCATTTTCAGCTTTTGCTGAGAGCGAACTCCACAAGTTACTTCATTTTTGTGGCATTTTCATCCTTATTTCCCATAAGCTCTTAAAAGGGTGCATTGACAACAGATTTATTTCACTTGCACTGACACGTTAAGGGTTAAAAATGTAGGATTATTCTAGTTCAGAGGTAGTTGTGTCATCCCCAACTATCTTTGACTGTTCAAACCTTTAAATATTAGGGAGTCTTTGATCTTACAGTGAAATAACACAGCATACAACTTCAAAAGTTAAAAAAAGAAATCATAACCTTTATGAAGCGCCATCAAGGTAATATTTTAGTTTCTAAGTAGCTTGTTTCTTCCTATTTTCTTCTCCCATGTGCAAATCTGTAAGTGATAGGTGTTCTCAGTAGCAACAGCACGAGGAGCAAAGAAGGGAAGGTTTCTACTGGGGCCTGTGTTGGACAGGGGAATAAAACTGGGCATGTAGGTAATTATCATTTATCTTCCTGATGTTACTTAAGGTGTTACAGTCTATGAACTGTTTTCCTTCTTTATCTTTCTTTTCCCAGGGGATGAATTAACTAAAATGGAGAACGAAGATGAGCAGGGTTGGTGCAAAGGACGCCTGGACAACGGACAAGTCGGTTTATACCCAGCAAACTATGTCGAACCCATCCAGTGACAAAGGACAGAATAAACACAGAGGTGTTCCCAAAGCTCTGCAGGCCTGTACAGTGTATTTAGTTCCAGTGAGAGGAAGCTGAATGATGTATAGAATGTATATATTTTAAAGAAAAGGCGAGAGCTTGAGGCAGAAATAATGCTGAATCAAAGGCAAAAGTCTGAACCAATAATCTGACATTGTTTTCACAACTTGTGCACAATATAAAGGAAAAGGGGTTAGGTGGAAAAAATGGTATGATAGGAAAAATACTTTTTAAGCTTTTTTCTTCCCACATGGTCTGTCATTGTGGATTCTAAACATTTTTGCAATTTCTATGCTTGTGCCTCATCCTACCTGGGGTATGTGGCTTGTGCTCACTTTTGTTTAATCAGTTATTTTAAGTGACCTTCAGTAACTTGCAACTTGAATTTTAAAGATTATTATAGTTAATTTTTTATTTGTTCTTATCAATGTCTGAAAGATGCAGTATTTTTTTATTTAAATGCCATGTAGTTAAGCACCTTTTTTGTATGCCTGGATTTATCAGTGAATACTTAAATTATGACATAGATTTAGTCACCAGCTGACTGAATGAAAACTCCTTCCATATTGTAGTAATCTTTCTGTGTCGTCAGCATGGCTTTGAAGTTGTAAATGGAGTTGTAAAACAAAATACTGTATTTAATAAATATCTGTTACAGAAGGTTATTTGTAGCAGAGGTATCTGCAGGTGTCATGGGTTGGGACTCTATTATGAATGTTCTTCACATGGGTTGACACTTAAACTAAGAGTTTTCCATCTGGATCTTAAATGGCATTCAAAAGAAAGGCAAATTATGCATAAGCCCCAGAGTAGTAACCACTTCCAGCACGTGTTTGCAGGGGACAAAAATAAAAATTTCTTTAAACTGCAAATGATTTTTGGGTGATCTGAAATGTTAAATCTGTGAAGGCTAATTTTCTTGAAGAGAGAAGACTGTAAAATAGACTTAAATGCTTTTATTAAGAGCCTATCTATGTTGTGTATATGTACATATGATTTGATATTCCAGAGTATAAAGAGCATGGCTGTTAGTTATCAAGCCTTTGGATGTCAATAAGATTTAGAGCTGTTTTAAGAGTTTAAATTATAGGTATATTTAAATCTGCTTTCCTGCCATATTCATTACTGTACAATAGACAAAGCAGCCTGTGATTAGACTTTTCAGTACAGTAAAAACGCACCAATATACTCAAAATCAGTATTTGTGGATAAATGAATGGGTCAGAATATTAAGTAGCTTTAGTCCATATGTGGATTATTGTAGCAGAACACTGTAAAAATCTACATTTGCAGATACAACTTGGCCAGCTGTAATCATGTCAAATAGGAGCCATTTGTGACACTTAAAACTGGGGTGTAAAATTCCAGCAGATTTGTGTTAAACTAAGTATCAGGTAAGTAGAGATGCTCTGTTAGGAAGCTACACTGTAATGAAGCTGACAAAGCTTTTTCAAGGTAACTATAAAACACTGTTTATTAGTCTTGGACCTTGCTTTTTGAGCTTATTTAGGATATATTTAGTCCTCATTTTCAATGAATCAAAGTGTGCAGGATGAGGAAGTGGATGTTTGTACATGTGTGTCAAGGAAAACTTGCCACCATAACTGTTCATCCACAGGATGGTCACTGAAGCTGTCAGGAATTACTGCTCTGGGTTTTCTGTATTGTCAAATATTTTAGAAAACAATAAAATCTGTTAATCTCCTGAATACACAGAATGCACCTTTGGCTATTTCAGTGTGGTGTCAAAACAGTCTCATGTAACAAATAATCTGTGCTTTTATTTCTGTCCCCGGGGACAGAATCTGCATTGTCTGAAAGAGCCCCACAGAGGAGTGTGGCACGGGTGGCATTGTGCTCTTAACAAAAACAGGCAGGTGCTGTGCACAGGAGTTCTTGGCAAAACATTCCAGCAAAATCTTCGTGGAAGAAGAGGAAAACTGCCTTTTGTGGATGTGCACAACGTACTGTGACGCTGCTTTCTGTGATGTTGCCAAGTCTCACGTAGCTGGGGTGAGCAGCTAAGCTTTGCTTGGTTTTTTTTAATACTATTCAAATATTATTATTTGAATATTTTCTGCCTTCTCTGAGTTTTCTTGTTGACTGGCAGGGATTAATGAGGCAGTGTTTGTGATGAATTTTATCTCCTCTCCCCCATCAGTCCTGGCTGAACAGCAGATCCCAGAGGGTCGTAGTCAGTGGCACAGGGGCTGGTTGGAGGCAGGGAAGTACTGGAGAGGGGCCAGCAGAGGCTACAGAGGTGGATAAAGGATTGCAGCATCTCCCTTACAGGGAAAGCTGAGGGAGCTGGGGCTGTTCAGCCTCCAGAAGAGACACTGAGAGGGGCCCCATCCCTGTGTGGCAGTGGGAGGTGTGGGTGTCAAGGGGCTGGAGCCCCACTCTGCTCAGTGCAGTCAGACAAGAGGCCACGGGCACAACCTGATGCCCAGGAAGTTCCAGCTGGACATGAGGAAGAACTTCCCAGTGCAGTGACTGAGCACTGAACAGATTGCCCAGAGAGGGTGTGGAGTCTCCCTCATGGGGATATTCCAGAGCTGTCTGGATGCAATCCTGTGCCATGTGCTCTGGGATGGCCCTACTTGACTGCTAACGAACAGCAGGCTGTTTTGAGTGCTTAATACCCTTATATTTCAATACTTACTTATATTTCAATACAAAGTGCTTGATACCCTTATACCTTCATTTCAATGAGAACTTTGGGAAAAAGACTTGGATTTGGTCAAATGGAAATTGCTTTGAATGCACTGCTATTTACCCTGCACAGGTGAGCTCGGTGGAGTTTGCTTTAAAGACATGGGTCTTACCTCATCATCTAGTGGATAGAGTTTGTACATGCCCTCTGTAGCCAAATTTAGAGTGCAGGGGACTTCTGGAGGCTTCTTAGCCCAGCCAGGAGACCTCAAGGCAGGTGCAAAGCAGGTTGTTCAGGGCTTGCCCAGCTGAGCTTTGAACATCTGCAGGGATGAAGAGTCCACCACTTCTCTGAGCAATCTGTTTGGGTAGGTCATCACTTCCACCATGAGGAATTCTTTCCTTTTATGTATCAGGATTTGGTCTCATTTCCTTCTGGACTTCACTTGTGCTTCTTGAAGGGTCTGGCACCATCTTCTCTTCACGTTTCCATGAGGCAGCTTTAGGCTGTTGGTTTCTAAAACAGCCTGCTGTACAAAAGGAGAATATGATGCTCAGAATTTAATCTCTCCCCAGCCTGTCCCTCCTGTTGCCTTTAAAATTCTGAAGGGAATTCTTTTCTGATGGAAAATTCTGTGCCACTGCTTGGTAACCCTTTTGGTTTCCCTTTTTGGGGATCACCATTTGTGATCAGTCTCCAGCTGGGTTTTATAGCAGTTAAATACAGTGGTATCACTACAGTGGTATTTGCAGTGATCACAACAAATTAGGTGCTTTGTGTAATGCTGGTATTTATTTCCAGTGACTGATGACACTGATGAGTTCATTTATTTAAGGTGGAGAGAATCTTTTCAGGAAAATAACAGGCTATTTTATTAGAGAGGGGTAAGCAAAGGTGAGCAGTTCCTGATGCACAGTAATATTAAAATTCCTCTTAAGTTGTTGCTTCTGAGGCTGAAAGTTTGGCACCAAAAATTTTGAACAGGCTTTCCCCAAACTGCCTCTTAATTTACTAGTAAGCTATAACATGAATATTTAAGATACTTGCTGTACACATACAAGATGCCAAAAATAAACCTACGCCCTCAGTGTAATAAACCAATCTCTTGTTGAGGTGTCTGTGAAGTTTATCTGGTGTACAATATTATTCTCACCATGGCTAGACTGATTTTTGCTGTTGTTGTTGTTCTAATATCTTCTTTCTTCCAATTATGTCCTTCTCCATAACACTGCAAAGCAAAAATTCAAGTAGGCTTCACAATTTGAGGTAAGTATAAAAACTGAGTGGGAAATCAGAGTAGACAAGAAATGGTTTTGGACTGATCTGATCTGATTTGGGTGATTTTTACAATAACATTTGTTGGGTGTATCTACTGTAAAACGAGAAAAGAGATAAAATACAGAGTGGTGAACTGAAGGTCGGACATGCAGCAGCAATAGCTCCTGTCCTTCTGAAGTTGAGTCTGTTTTAAAAAATAAGATTACAGAATCTTTCTCCAGCCTTTCTGATTTGGCAGAAAGTTGTTGGTTCACCTCCGAACAACAGGGAGCTTGTTAATTGTGGCTGGTGGTCAGTTTGAAGAGCTGCAGTTCCTGAAATGAGGGAACACACGACAAGCTCAGTTTTACTGCAATACTTTTCCCTTCTTATTATGTTTGAACCGAAACACGAACAGCAATCTCAGAACCTTTGGCAGCAGCTGAACACCACACTTGCTCATACAGATGAAATAACTTCTAAATGAAGTAGTTCTGATAAGAGACAAGGGAGAATCAGCAGTGTTAGGTTTTAGAAGTAGCCAGTTCTTACCCCACAAGGGAGGTTCTGACTGTATTTTTATGTTCATATGACTTTGAAATTCCCTCCTTGTTTTACCTGGCCAGTCAATACCCTGCAAGATACTTTTGCAGCTGTTTTACACTTCTGTGATCGTAACAACTCAGTGATCAATAAACTGCCACCTTTCTACTTACCCTTTTTGTAGATAAATATTCCAATCTACAAGTCCAAGCATGAATCCCTCTGGGAACACACTGGTGCCCTCCCACTTTTTATTACTGTAGTCAGTAACTGATTAAATGATCCATTTATTTCATGGCAGTTCACTTTGGCTTTTATGAGGGACATTGAAAATCCAAGTCACTCGTTACCTCAGCTGGATCACCTTGGTGCATGACCCGTGAAATCTCCAAGCCTGTGCGGTAAACAATCGTATCAAATGTGAATTGCTGTGATTATTTCTGGAATCCCTGTGCAGAAGGCACTGAAATCTGAGTGCCCTGGCGTAGGTGAAACAGTGCCATGTGGCACAAATGCCGGTGGTGTTTGCAGTGGGACTGCACTACGTGTAGGTGCAGCTTTGCAAGTCCCTTGCATTGCTAATCAAGGCAACATACTTATGCACAACTGAGATTTGAGTGTGTGGATGGGCTGGTGAATTGCAGCATAGTGGGTTTTTGGCAGTGTTGTTAAGATGCAGAGCACTTCCAAGGGTGGAAAGCTCCCCAAAACCTCACCCGTTTGAAGTGGTTGTGCTTGGTGATGTTATCAGGACAAACAATGCATTAGCACTAAATAAAAATGTTAAACTGGTTTCAACTGGTTTTTTAACGTAGTCACTGAGCTTCACTTCCATATGGAGGGAGAGGCATTTGAATGCTTGATATTTCTCTTCCAGTGAAGACTTTTTCTGTGTGAATTATTTATACCTGTGTGTGACTGTGTTGTTACCACTGGCAGAGGGAGGTTGGCCTGGAACTTTAATTAAACTACAACTGCCATGAGGCAACATATGTTTTCACAATATATCTGTGAGCAGTGACTGGTTTTGCTTAGTGTGATCAAGTTTTCCAGAGGGCATCAAGCAGAATTTACACTTCTCCTCTGGCTCTAAAGGGAACCTTTGGCCCTGGGAAAGCAATGAAGGTCTAGGTCAGCAGGACCTGGGGCTGTACCCATGTTCCACTGTCTCTCAGGAGCACTGTGAGGAGAAAGGAAACGAGGAGAGGCTTGGTAACAACTGGAGAACAGCACTGAGGGAATTTTACAGAACTAAAAGCTCTGAATGTTGGGAATGGCAGCAAATATTTAGGAGCTGTGAGGCAGTAGGTGTCCACTGAAGCTGTAATTCCACACAACTTGCAGATACAAGTGCTTGGTTATCAAATCAGCCAAAGACCCAGAGAACAGAGTGTTTTCCAGAGATAATCCTGAACAGTTACCCTTCTTTGTGTTCGTATGCTCTGGTAGCATTGTCTGGCCAGAGCCAGGAGCCCAAGACCTTTGTTGTGGCAGTGGGATAAATGAGAGTAGGAGAAAACACTGGAACAAGTTACTTTGCCTGGGCTGCATCAGCTCACAGGGTAGTCCTGGCACCACAAAAAATGTGTGCCAACAAAGTATCCCAGGCAGAACCCATCCATTTCAGGATGGCTCTGCAGAAAAGGGGGTACTTTTGGCACAGAATCATTCAGGAAGGAGGGACCTCAGAATGTCTTCAGTCCAATCTCCTGCTCAAACCCAGGTCACCACTGACCCAGGAGCTTCTGAAAACCTCCAAGGACAGACTTCCCATGGTTGCTGTGGGCAAACTGCTCCACTATCTGATTCTCCTCATGAAATCGTCTCTCCATATCAAATTGGAACTGTATTCCGGGTTGATGTGAATAAGGGCCAGTGGTTTTTGATTTGCGAAACAGCAACACCAAGCATCGCACTCTGGCACGCTGGCAATTCATTGCTCTGCATTTGCACATGATTAGAGGACCTAAAATACAGGGCACTTGTTTCTGAGGATGCACACAGAGCAGCCTTCCTCCATGTCTGTCTTTGTCAGACCAGCTGGCATGGAAGCGATTTTTAAATGGTTCTCTGTGCACTGGGAATACAAATATGTGTATTTTGGACGTTCTTAGAAACCACTGGCAAGATGTGATGTTGCTACACTGAGGTATAATTGGCAAAGCAGCAGTTGTGGTTCACTTTCCCACCACTGCTGCTGGTCTCCCTCTGTGCCTTCCCTCTTTCTGTGCTCCACTCAAACCACAAACTTGCTGAAGAATGAGAGGCCCAGCTCTATTCCCTGGAAAAATTCATCACCTTTCAGGGTTTATTCTTTTATTTAGGCTGGTTTGCTTCTCCCATGGGGCTGGGCAGTCCCCATTAGGAGGAGAATAGGATATGGAGACTACTTCCAAAATTTCTTGAACAAATTTGCATTCGTTGTGTGACAAAGGAAAAAACAGCACAACCTGCTGTGGGTGGTGGTACCAGGGAAGGAATCTGTGGTCCTTGGACAGGCTTTGTCAGGGCGAAAACCTGCTGAGAATTTAAGCCAGAAGCAATATCAGGGGAGTTGGTGGCTCACAGTGCTGCTCTGCTGCTGGCTCTGAGTAAGGACCTGCAGTGCATGTAGCAACTGCTCACAAAGCAGAGGACACTGCAGTGCCTGATGTACAGCCACCCTGGGAGTAAGTTCTCTGCTCTGTTTTCCTTTTGCGTGTGTGTGTGTATTTTTGTTATTTGGCTTTGTTTTGATGTTGCTGTTTGGGTTTATTTTTTTTATATTTACTCAACGTGCAGAGCAGCCAGTGAATTACAAGCACTGCCTTTTCCTTGGTGGAGATGGACCAGCTCATCTCTTTTTTTATTTTTTTCCCTTTTAGGTGTTTTTTTTTTAAATTCTTTTAGATCCTTGCCAGGATAACTAGTGAGTGACTCCTGTTGATAAGCAAGGTGGGGGCAAGGCTGTGGTTATTTACTGAGATAATTCAGTCTGTGGAGGTGAGCTGAGAGTGATCCTAAAACTGGTATTTGCAATGGGGTAAAAAGTTTATCAAGGAACAGTCCTACTCCCAACAGGGAGAGTCAGAGGAAAGGTATTTTCCAAGCTCCTAAAAATCACTGGCACTGTGTCTAAGAGATGGAGTGGCTCTGTAAGGCTGTTGTGGTGCATTTTCTGTATTGGTTCATCACAGGAGAATTAGAAAGTGCTGCCTGTGGCTGGTGAGGGTGGAAAGCCCGAGGATGGAGTGTCTCCAACAGTTCCCCTGTGCTGAACTCATGACCAGGCTGGACTTAATCAGGTGGATGTGGCACCTGTGGTTGCTCAGGTGTGTCTGTCTCTCCATGTAGTCACATCAGATGGCACACAGAAATGTAGTGCTGATATCAACAAAGTGATATTAAACACTGTGTGCTGCCATTCACTGTCAGAGGGGAAGGAGCAGCTCAGGCACAGAGCACTCACTGCAGCACATTTATACTGTGCTGGGTATGTAAGCTTAGGAAAATAATTCCCATTTAAGTAAATGTGCTGTTTAATTTGTGTATTATAGTGTGTTGAAACCGAGTAACGCTCTTAAAATTAACGCCTGTAATTTGATCTTAGTTTCCTTCACTTTATATAGCAGGAGAAGCAGCTTTTTTGAGGTTTTTGGTGTGTTACCTAACATAGAGTTGCCTGATGACTCAACAAACATATTACAGTTATTAAATAGGGTGTATTTTGTACATATAAAAATGTTGATAATCCTCAAGCTGCCTGGCATTGTTCACTTGAGTGTTTGAGCTTTGCAGCTCACTGAGGCTGTGCTGTAAGTCCCTTTTAATCTGGCCTAGATCTGAGTTGTTGAAGTAACTGTGAGAACAGTTCTCTTCATACACAGAAATCACATTTAGATTGTTTGATTCAGCTTGTTAAATGTCATGGCTGATTCATTTGAAGGTGATCAGATGAGTGGGAATTTAAGGAAAAGCAAAAAAAAAAAAGCTTTTTTTTTCTGATCTACTCATCAAACAGCATCACATTTAATGCAATATAATAATTCTGTGTTAGTCACATTATAGACATCACCAACTTCAGATAAGTTTGACTTATTTTGACTTATTAAACAGCTTTAAATGTAAACCCATGTTTAAGTAAATATAATATACCATGTGCATTTTGATGGTAAGTTCCCCAGATGACACTTTGAAGAACTGTAATTATCTTGCCTCAATCACAGATTCAATCAAATATTTTATATTAATTGCCTATTTATTGTTTCAAAATTTTGGCAAGTATGTATTTTAGTTTTGTACTGCGAACTGAAGTGATTTTGTGTGAAGTAAATTATTCTGATAATTGGATTTAGTACCAACCCTCCCCTTCCCTGTGACATTTGCCCTCCCCATCCCACTTCCCAAGCCAGGAACGAGTCAATCAGGCTCTTGCACCTTGTTGTGGGAGCACAAAACCGACTTTGCCTGCAGAGAAGCCTTGAATGGCTCTGTGTGTACAGAAACTGAGGAAGTGTGCTTACTCATAAGCATAAATGTGCATAAATACAGACCAAAGCCAGATGACTTTGATATCAATTTCCCTGCAAGTGGGTTTGTTTGAGCATGTATTAGTTCCTTACAGGGTCTGTGATGGGCCACACACCTGTCACTGAATGCCTTCAGCTCCAGCCTAAAGAGATGCCAGGACAAGGAGTTTCCTTGCCATTCCATGAGCTTTTTGGTTGTCCTGGTTGCAGGTTTTTACTGGATCCCTCAGCTCTAAAAACAAATCTGAGCAACTTCCCCCAGGTTTGAAGTCAGCCCTGCTTCAAGCAGGGAGTGGGACTACACAACCTTCCCATGTAAATTGTTCTGTGATTCCAAACCGGTGATGGTTGTGAAAGGGAGAGGAAAAGGAAGGATATTGCAAGGATAAATTGGATCTAATTGGGATTTACCAAAGAATCTTGTTGAAGTCTCTTCAGAGAACACGTATCCCTCTGGGATATAAGCCATTAAATGAAGCTCAGCCTCGCACAGTGTGTGTGAGGTTGGTTTAATTTAAACCCTCCTAGGGGTTGTGACATGAGGGATCTCTCACTCTCAGCAGGGACAGGCCCAGAAGACAAAATCCACGAGTCTTTGTGGTTGCTGGTGACTCAGCTGAGGATGCTCTTTCCACTAAGCGTTACGTGTAGCTTGTGATTAAACAGCTTTCCCCTGAGAAGACTTTTCGGTGGAATTAGTGCTTCTATTTTCATTGGAAGGGTTTTCTTTGGAAAGTTCTACCTGCTGAAAAAGCTTTAGATTTTGAAGAACTTTGAATTAGTTTTGCATGTGTCAGTAGCCATTTTTCTGTGAAAAATGTCCAATTTCCAATGCGAACAGGGCGTTTTGTTATTTATATTTTCACTATTTAATGCATATTAATTGCGTTAATTATACCAACCGTCCCTTCCCCTCTGCCATGTTAAAAAATTACAGATTAAATCTTCTTTATTCCTCATCTTTTACTGCCATCTACTGACTCCTGGCTGAATGGCCTCATCGTTGGACCTTGAATAAATATCTTTGGTGTACTCCATGTAAGAGCTACAAGTTTGGGCAAAAGCATCATTTTTACTGGCCTTGGAAGGTTCGTTTTCCTTTCCATTTTAAATATTTTTGATTCTCTGTTAGCTTTTCAGCACACATGTATCATGTTGAGTTATGTGCAAAAAAAGCTCTAGGGTTTTTTTAGGATCAATGGGGAAGAGAAGGGGCAAGAAGTGTAGCAGCATTTCTGCATGTGATGATGCTCCTGCAAGTTCAGAATTTCCTGGGAAGAATTAAGGAAAATTAGCTGTGTGGAACAGGGGAGTGGGACTTGCTTTAGTAGGAACTGGCTGACTTTTTTCAGGGGAAGGTAAATTCAGAAAACAGAACCTTTCTTCCTTATTGAAAGGTGTTACTGTTTTTTTTCCAAGAAACACAATTACAGGAATTGATTTGTGCCTGTAAAATGTCTATGCCTTGGTGAGCACCACATTTTCTAATTACAGAATCAGTTCAATCTGCTCTTTTAACTCTTATTGGATCAGTGTGTTGTGTTACAGACAGGTGAAAGCAGCCACCTTGAATATCATCTATCATGTAAAATATCCAGGAACCCTGTTTTCCCCTCAGATTTCTCAGTAGAGGCTGAGGCCCCTGAAGAGATATTTATAAATAAAAAAAATATATTTTTATCCATAAATCATCAAATAGACTTCACTTATCTGATTTAGAACTCTTATGGTATCCTTTTGCCAGTTCCCAGCACTCCAGACTCACTGGGGTTGGTTTAAATAATTAAATATTTTGAACAATGATGATTTTTAGCTTTTCTGAGCTGTCTTTTGGTATTTGAGCTTTAAGCAGCACATTTCAGGACCATTTCAGCATTAATGCTACTGTTTTCAGGTATCTGCTGATTATGGGTGGCTACCTTGGACTTGCTGTTTTTTCCCAAGGCATCTCCTCTGACTCAAGATCTGCAGGAACAACCTCACCTGCAATAAAATAGGACATAAAATGGCCCCATATAACAAATTCCATGCCACATGTCCCAGCCTCAGGCAGGCATCTCCTGTCCCACTCAACCTGTGGAAACAGCAAGTTCCCTGGAAAAGAAATACATATGTGTTCAAGGCAGCCACCCATAATCAGCAGATACTTGAAAACAGTGGCATTAATCCCTTTTTGCCTCTGTTCCCCCTTGCCAGAACGGAGATGATAATCCCAGCTGTTGCTTGGTGCTGGATAAAATGCACTCATCGTGGATACATAATGGTAAAAGCCCCACAGGATCCTGAAGAAAGAAGGGAATGAATAATTCTGCACCTAATCTGAGGGTTATATAATATGCATTCAATAAGTGCACATCAAATGAGAAGGATGAAAGGGACTATTGAAAACTAGCTCGTTGGCTGAAGAAAAAAAGGCAGGATCCTGTGGGAAGAGGGATATGTGATCATCTCATTAAGAAATAGATAATTATCCCTACACGTAAGGAGGCTAGCTTCAAGTTTACAAGTAACCTAATTCCCAGCATTTCCTAACTTTTCCTTGTTGAACTTTGCAGCTTTATTATGTTTTGTTGAATGGGTTTCGGTTCAGCAAGCACCTCCTGCAAGCCCAAGAGCTGCCCATCCTGACAAGCAGGGAGGCAGGCAAAACCACACGGATAAATTAGGGGCTCCTGGACCACAGTAGCCTTGGTGGGCGAGGATCCAGCCTAGGAATACTCAGAAAAGCTGGGCATGCATAGGCCTTGATGGGATGCATCCACAAGTGCTGAGGGGAGCTGGCAGATGTCACTGCCAATTTTCTATCCCAGTACATTTCCACGGCTTGTATGCTGCATTTGGGTTTGTTGTTGTTGTTGTTGAATGGGTTTTTCAGTAAACTTGAGGAAGAAAAATTAACAACTTCACTGAAAATAAATATGATGTATCAAGCGTACATCAGTGTCCTGATTATGCATTTGACTTAACAAAACAAGCCTTCCTCTCAAAATTCACTTGAAAGACCATCCTCTTGGAAATGTTCATGTACTCTGAAAATCAAAAATGATAAAAAGTAATGGAATGAAAATCAGTGGAGGATTAAAATCTATGGGACAAAAAGTGTATTGTGTTTCTTATGTGTACAGTGGGATGCCATGAGGAGAACTGTAAAAGAAATAATTTCTGGGCTGTAGAAATTGGTTTAAGTAATACAACTGGGAGTAGTGAAGCCTATCTGGGTGAAAAACACCCCTGAATTCCATCTGATGGGAAAGGATGGACACCAGCAGAGGCAAATAAGAAAAGTGATATGGGGGAGAATGTGCAATAAGAATGGGGTGTGTGTAAACTGCAAAAGAGAGTAAAAGTTGTTTCCAAATGCCTTAGAAATCCTTGGGATAAATAAAACTCTCTAACACTATCTTTTCAGTTTCAGAAAGCAAGGCATTATTTTATTTTCAGTGCTGAGTGTGTATGTGGCTGACAGAAATCTTGACTCCATGCAGACACCAATATATCACTTTTTCACCTACTTATACATTTTTGACAAAGAAATTAATGTTCATCGGTTCTAAATTACGTAATTCCCTTTCATTAATTAGCATTCTGTCCACTTTTGGTTATCCATCTCTCATTGCTTATGCTAATTAGCTCATATCTTTAGTCTTCTTAGCATCTTTTTCCAACACAAACACTGAGCCTTTGTCAGTCTTCTTCCTTATCTGCTGCTCTCTGCAGAAGGTCCTTGTAGTCCATAAATCCTGAGTTCCACATGTCCAGCTTCATCAATACATCTTTCTCTCCTGGGCTTTGTTTATTGAAGCATATCCAGGTGAACTTTAACAAAACCTAACAGTTTTAGAGCTTTTCCTGAGCTATGTTCTCACGAAAGTAGTTTATGACAACTTCTTTTGCTACATGCTGGCTAAAAGTGATGTATGGCCTAATTATGATTAATTAAAACAACTAATCAAAATGTTAACTAAGACCATTAAAAAATTAGAGAAGTTATCTCATTTCCAGCACTCCAAGAGGGTGTGGACATAGAGGGGCACACACGGGCCTGTGATCACACACAGAATCACAGAATATGCCGAGCTGGGAGCGACCCACATGGATCATCAGTCCAACTCCGGGCCCTGCCCAGGACCATTCCCAGGAGTCACACCATGTGCCTGAGGGCAGTGAAGATGGGGAAGGGCCTTGATTTGAAGCCATGTGAGGACACTGAGGGCACTTGGTGTGTTCAGCTGGAGAAGAGGAGAC
>JAWWLV010000045.1:57015096-57030484 GCA_035041135.1 Platyrinchus mystaceus
CTGAACAGGCTCCCCAGGGCAGTGGGCACAGCACCAAGGCTGCCAGAGCTCCAGGAGGGTTTGGATGATCCTCTGGGACACAGGGTGTGACTCCTGGGGATGGTCCTGTGCAGGGCTGAGGGTTGGACTGGATGATCCTTGTGGGTCCCTTCCAACTCGGCATGTTCTGTGACACGTCTTATATTGCGGTGACCAAAACCGCGCAGAGTGTTCAAGGTGGGGCTGCACCAGCGCAGAGCAGGGCATGTTGTGCCATTATGTGTCATGTCGTGTTGTGTCGGGTCCGGGACACGTGGTGTCGGGACATGTGTCGTCATATCGCGACACGCTGTGCCGTGTCAGGACATCTGGTGTGGTGTCGAGACATTTGGTGCGGCGTGGTGCCATGTCGGAACGTGTGGTGCGGTGTCGGGACACGCGGTGTGGTGCTGTACTGTGACATTTGTGGCGGTGTCGGGACACGCCGCAGCGGGAGCGGCCCCGCTCCCCTCACGCCGCCGGCGCGGCCCCTTTAAATGCTAATGAGGCGGCGCGCGTGCCGGCGCCGGCCCTCGCTGACTGTGTTAAAACTTCGGCGGGGCCATTTTGGGGCCAGTAAGACCCAGCGCGGCCCGAGCCACACGCGCCGCCACCGCCCTGCCGGCACCATGAGCGAGGCGGCGGAGACCAGCGCTGCCAGCACGGCCGCCGCCCCCACCACCACCACCACCACCGCCGCCGCCGCCCCGGCCGCCGCCAGCACCACCGCCGGCACCACCGCCACTGCCACGGCCGCCCCGGACGGCGGTGCCAAGAGCCCCGGCGGCAGCGCCGCCGCGCCGGGCGCGGCTGTGGGCGAGGCGGCTCCCGGCGCTGCCGCCGCCGCCGCCGCCGCCACAACGGCCGCGGCCGAGTCGGAGAAGAAAGTGCTGGGTGAGTCCGAGCTCCCGGCGCACCTGTGGGACGGGCGGGGGGAGCGCTCCTCGGGCCGTGCCTCCTCAGCCCGGGCCGGAGCGCTTGGCGGGGCTTGGCGGGGGCCGGGGCGGCGAGGGAGGGACAGCGCCGGGGAGACTCTGCCCGGCACCTGCCGGCGCTCCCCCGCGGGGAAGGGGCTGCTGCGGAACGCGGTGTGTGCCTCTCCGTAGTTTTTGAGGTCCTGACACAACTTTTCTGTCTGTAAGGAGCGCTGTTTTAATAGTGCTTCTTGGTTTAGTAGGGTTTGCTTGTTTAGGGGCTTTTCTGGGAGTTTGCGTGTTTGGTTTTTTTTTTCTTTTTTCTTTTTTTTTTGTGTGTTTTTCTTTTTTTCCATTTTTTTCTTTCTCTCCTTTTTTTTTTTTTTTTCTAGTTTCTACTTTATTCTCAGTAAAGAGGCCAAAAAACCCCCCCAGGCTTCCCAGGGCAGTGGTCACAGCACCAAGGCTGACAGAGTTAAAGAAGCCTTTGGGTGACACTCTCGGGCACATGGTGTGACTCTGGGGGATGGTCCTGTGCAGGGCTAAGGGTTGGGCTCGATGCTCCCTGTGGGTCCCTTCCAGCTCGGCATGTTGTGTGAAAATGCCGTGTTGCCATCTCTCAAGCCCAGTGCATAGCAACTGTGTTGTTTTTTGTTTTTTGGCGTTTTTTTAAATTTGTGATTAAATAAGCTCAACCTGTTGAAAAGGACAAGGCTTGAATCTGTGGAAGTAGGGATCTGCTGTTTGTAACTGTGTAACTCCAAGAGGCTGTTAAAAGCAAAGTGGAAGCTGACTAATAGTCGCAGACTTCACTAAAGAATGACAGCACCTTCTACTGTGAAGGGAAAGGCTGAGGTCTTACTGCAGCAGAGAGAGGAGCCAGGTAAAGGATTTCTCTGGAGTGGAGGTAGGAAGAATTCTGGCGAAACAGAGGTTGGAGGCACGGTTTGTGTGATTTCCCCCGTTACCTGATTTATCAGTAATTAGCATACAGTAATCGGCACATCCATGGCTGCTTGTTGCCTTAACATGGCTTGTTTCATTTTTGGTAATGTTTTTGTCTTGTCCACCAGTTGCTATTGCTTGGAGAAGAAGGGGGGGGAAGTGAAGGCACAAATCCGGACTAGCAGGAAAATGAAAACCACCATGGGGATGGTTTTGCACAATGACTCTATTGCTACCAAGCTTTTCAGTAGGAATTGTGAGGAAAATGATCACTGATAGTGCTAATTGAAATGGCCTCGCCTTAAAGTCCACCTCAAATATCCCTGTTAATGGTCGTGTAATTATGTTCACTTAAGTCTTTTTACAAAGATCTCCTTAGAAGCAAATGCCCAGGGCGTCCAAATGTCTGACTTCTAGGAACAGGGATAAGGGTTACTCAACTCTGTTCTGCTGGTCACAGGAAGCTTTGGCTTTCCTTGTTAAAAGGCTATTTTGTCACGGGTGGGAGTGGCTGATGATTGTTTCCTCTGATAGCATCAGAGTACGGCATCTTGAAGCCATGTGTGGGCTTTCACTGGTGGGACGGACGTCATCACATCACATCAACCACCTTCTCTGACTCATCAGTTTAACTCCTTGCTTGTGTTTTCCTCTGGGCTTGTTCTCCTCCTTGCTCGACTTCCCTGTTGGGACAGCTCAGGCTTTCCAGTGACTGTGCCATGGCCACGTGGATGTTCGGAGTCGTGCTGTTGTCTGAGGTTCTTTGGCCCCACAGTGATACTTAGGGAAGACTGTAAGACTGATGTCTGTAGGGAATAGCATTTCCCCAGAACTCACCCCTACTTTCTGGCAACTTGTGCAAAAGTTGCTCTGAAAAGGTGAGCACACGGAGGGAGTTATAACTGCCCCTCACTCCCCCAGCTCCCTGACTCTTCTGAGGGGTTTTGTCATGCTTCCTAAGCGTCTCCTCCTCTTCCTAATCTGATTGAAATAGGCCGACAGATTCAAAAGCTGTTCTGCAGGGGAGGGAAAGGATGATGGCGAGGGAATCAGTGGTATTAGCACTGTTTCTTAAAGCAGCTAAAACCTGCCTTTAGCACCTGTTTCTGTGCTTCCCCCCTTCTCCTCTTGTGTTAGTGCAGTGAGCTCTTGTAGCCAGAGCCTTTGTGGTAGCAGAAAGCATCTGTATGTAATGATGTCCCTAAAAATACTGATGCTGAAGATTGTTACTGAGTCAGTGTTAGGCAGTGAAACTTGGGGGTTCCTTATCTCTGTAAACAAGAATTCTTGGGAATGTGTGTTGTACTGGGCAGAGCCCTTTTTTCTAGATCATGTCTCAGTCTTAACATGACTTTGCTTCTTCTAATTAAGAACATTTTTCTGCTAAAAAACGTATTAAAGGAGACTGACAACTTCACTTCTAAAAAATGGGATGAGAAGAGGCCTGTTATTGGAAGTAATAATAGCAGCAGTGCTGCAATGGGCTGCTGGTGACAAACATTCCCATTTGAGGTCTGTCTTCAGAGGGGTGTATGAGAATGGCCAGACTTGGTGGGACTAAAGGTCTGTCTGGCTCTGTCATCTCGTCTGGGCATTTAGGGAAGAATGCAGGCATGGAGAGGATGAAGGTGACAATTTACAGTGAGTTCTTGCCTCCAGCAGAGTGGCTTGGACTTCTGAACTGGAGATTCTCTAGGCTGTTTTCCCTTTAATTGTCTCTTAGGTTCCTGCCACCCCCAAAACATAGGTATAAGGTTTTTAGCAAGCAGTCACCTGTAGATGAGGAGATCCTTCTCAAACAAGTGCTACCTAGATTGCTTAGATACTTGTGCTCAAGCTGTGTTAAGAAGTAAAAGCTCTTAAATTGTAGAGGCCAAACCTCTCCTTTTAGCAGAGGTTTGAAAAGTAGAAGTTTGTGGTGTCCACCCAGTTGCTGAGAGGGAAGGAGGGGTTGAACTGTCTCCATCACTGTTGAGTTCCTCCCACACATTCCTATAAGTTGGAGGAACAGGTTTTGCTAGATCCTATAAGACACTGCAGAATGGCTTCTAAGTAGATGCTGTTTCAGTGTTGAGACAGGATCTTGTCTTGATCCTGGAAGTCAGGGAACATCAAAGTTGGACAGTTTGTAGCTGACTAACTGTAGTTAATCTCTAGAAGCAGGAATCACAGATCTCTAGAAGCAGGAATATTTTAAAAAGTCTTCTGGTGTCTTACTTGGTTAGAGTGATGCTGGCAATGCAAGAAAGAGCTGGGCCAAAATAGGGATGTGCTTCCTTTCCACTTGAGAGACATAGTACTTGATACTGCTGCTTTGTCCAGTTCTGGTTTCCAGGGAAGAAAAAAGGGGAACTCCAAGTGAAAGAAAGCACTTTTAAACAGCTTTCTTCAGCTGTGTTTCATGTCTGGCTGCTGAGCTAAAGAGAACTGTTGAATGACAGTGGGATTGTCAACTTTCCTGCCCATTTCTGGGATAAGAAATACAAAAAGAGAAGGGATGCATGGCCAATTCTGGAAATAGAGCTTTGTGGCTGAAGAACAGCCTGTTAAACCACTGTATCTTGCTACTGCATTAGTATAAACTGAGCTGGGAGATGAAGGTACACTTTGTTAAGAGAACAGAATAGGTCTGGTGGTGAGTTCCTATGCAAGTATAAAAGTATTTTTGTAACATTGTTGTACTTTCTTATGCTCTGGATTAAATTCTTCAACTTTTTCTTTCCAGCCACCAAAGTTCTTGGCACAGTCAAGTGGTTCAATGTCAGAAATGGATATGGCTTTATCAACAGGTATGTTTAAATTGTGATAAACTCGTGGTGCAGATAAGATGCCATGCATTAGTAATTGCAGCAGGGACCTGGGGACCTGACTCCCAGCTTCCTGCAGTTGATGGTCAGCTTTGGCCAGGCACTCAACAAACTTCTTTTTCTTAAACACCTCACTCCCCAGTTTAAGGGAGAAAACAGAAGGGTCAACCTCATTACAGATTTGGTCTTTTACCTGTTTCTCGTGTTTACTCATACTACACTTTTAATGAGCTGCATAACCTTTCCTGACTGCCTGGCTGTTTTCTAAACAGGAGGATGAAGGGAAATACTTCTGGGTAAAGTTTAAGTGTTAACTGGTCAATAGAACTCCTGTGGATACACACTGAGATGCTCTGATAGCACCTCATTGAAGATATTCCAGGCCTGGCTTTCATAGAAATTCTCTTTGTCTCTTTTTTTTTCCTTCTCCTCTGAACACAAACAAAGCTCTGGATGGCACTGATAATCCACATAGCTGTAGGTAACACTGATCACCTTGGGTGCCCAGGAACCTTGCTTCCAAGTTACTGCAGGAAACTCTGGCTTTTAAGGCTGGAATATCTGTGGGGTTGAAGGGCTTAAATGTCTCATGTGCTTTTTGAAGAATGAAACTCCTGCATGCTGAGCCCTTGCAAAAGACACACCTGGCAAGTTATTTCATTCTGCAGATCCTTGAGCTGTTACACATCAGGTAGATTTGGGTAAGTGCAGCAAGGGGGAGAAGACCCCGTGTCTCAGTTCTGGTGCAGTGTTGATCTCAGTCCCTGGAGGTTACTAGCCAGTGTTGCATAAGCTTAGAAGAAAAGTTTGTTAGGAAGTACTCTTAAAATCTTTTATAGCAGTTGACTTCAGAGCCTTCAGCTGGTGATGGTGTAATAACTTGTTAGCTGCCTTCCTGAAGTGAAGTCTGCAACTGCTCCAATCCAGCACGACAAGTTTTGGATTACGGGTTATCTTCCCAAGCTCTTTGACCTGCCCGTTGTGTTTGCAGAGAGGGAATGAACAGATGGCAGGGTTTAGGCTCTCCCTTGTTGTATGGGAACACAGAATCAAGGTCTCAGACTTATCTTCGTTTTTGCACGTGGAAGCCTGAACTGTCTGCCCTAATCCATGTCTGGGTCCTGCTCCTGTGGACTCTCCTAACACCTCTTGTGCGCGGTTGCTCTGAGTTTCACTGAAAGGAGATCTCTGTTAACAGCTGTGGCCAGTCCTGCTGATAGTCTTGTTTGACCTCTGGGGTAACAGCTCAGGTTGCAGTCCCTGTGCAAGTGTTTTTGGGGAATTAGAATAGTGAAAAACAAGCAGTCCAGTCATTAATTGTGCCCTGCGCAAAAAAAAAACGTTGAATCTTTGCCAGAAGATTGCAGAGAACCTCCCCCTGTCCTCTCGTGCTTTTGAAGGCTGGGGAGTCCTTTCTGCTCTCAGGCATATGACCCTACAAGTTCAGAGCAGGGTTTTGGTAGCATAGACTTAGACAGAATGTGTGGAATTCAGGGCATGTGCTACAGACTGAGAGAAGGAGAGTTTTACTTGTAAAGCCAGGAATTTCTATTTAAGTCTCTTAGCCTAAACTCTTATGACTTCTTGTTTTCTTTTCACAGAAATGATACCAAAGAGGATGTGTTTGTTCATCAGGTAAGACAGCAGTAATTGTGCTTAGAGATGTGTACTATGGTAGGTTTCTAATGCAGCTCCTGCCACAGCCACCCAACCTTGTCCTAGCTTCTCTTTAGACTGTTTACTGCAGATACCTTGAATGAATGTGTATGATTGAGTTTTCATGGAGAAATATTAGGTTATGTTTTCCTTTCCTTCTCTCTGGAGTTAACCTGAAGAGTTATTATAACCCTTCATGCTTTCTTTTTGTCTGTTCCAATCTGAGCACTAAAGGTGCTTGGAGGGTTTTCTGGTGTGGTTTGTGTTTTGTTTGGTTGTCTCTTCCTTCTCTGTTTGTAAACACCTTGCTGCATGTTGTCTCTCCTTCCCCCCCATTTCCTCGAGCTCCTTGTGTCTTTTGTTCCTCCCTACCCTCCTCATTTGCAGGTTTGTTCTGTCTGCCCTCCCTGGTATTGGGGGGACAGTGATCTAGTGTGGCTGTTGACCAGCCAGTGTTCCATCAGCTGTTCTGCACGAGGCAGCTGCTCCCAGGAAGAAGAGGAGGAAGGCTGGGTGCCAAGTGTGCCCAGGCAGAGAGAGGTGGCCCAGAGGCTTGTTATTGGTTCACTTTCCTTTAGCTGTCAGGAGGCTGTTCTAAGTTTATCCTGGGACTCTCAGGTTGCAGGCAAATGATGGCAAGACAGAGGATGCTGTCTCCATGCTGGTGTAAACTGATTATTGGCTTAGATATGGTTGTGTATCATTTGCATCATTCACCAGAAAATGAAATTGTGCCCCTAGAGCTGGTCCCACATAAAATGTCTGCAGGCTCATGTGATCCTTAAAAGCATGAACTTTCTCTGTGGCATAAGTGACAGTATTTCCATCAAATGTAACCAGGAAACTTGTATTCAGGGCTGCTCACAGAGGATGAGGATATGTGCATATACAGTTAGTTGAGTCAACCCTGAGTTGGTTTAGTTCCTGTGGCTTCATGACTAAATAGCCTGTGATAACTGTTTCTCTGGGTCATAGGCTATAGACTGAAACTGGAAAAGCTGGGAGGGAGTAATTTAAGTGCCAGCAATGAGTGAAGGTGGTGTTGGCAAGTGTGCACATTCCTGGTTCAGCTGGTGGACTTGAGAGCAAGAGCTGTCAATGCACATACTCACTTTTAATGGTCATTTTCCTTCCTTAAAGGACCTGTGCTGGGAGCACATTGAGACATCAGTGCTCTGATGGGAGTGTGTCCAGAGGGGGGGAAGAGTTCTAGTAACAGAACCGTGTTCTGGATAGGCAGCACTGTACAACTGCCTTGAAGACAGATGAGGTCTCTGTGACAGAGTGAGAGGATATCCTGGAAAATGGCTGTTGTGCTGATGACAGAGATGACATGGAAGAGTGTTCTGCTTGGGAAAGCTGCCTGCAGAGACCCAAACAGAAGCTGCTGTCTCCCGTTTTGTCTCCTTCACCTGTAGGGACTGTTCCCCTAAATGTAGCCTGGTGGGTGTGTGTGGACGGGGGATGGAGGCGGGCACTTCCCATCTCCTGGGGCTGAGTCCTCTGGGAGCGAACACGGAGCAAAACTGGCTTTGGTTCAGAAATACCACATCATGTGCAGGCCTGCACCCGACCAACCCTCCTGGGGTGGGCTGAGCACAGCAGAGATGTTCCTGCAGCGGGCTGTTCCTCAGCAGAGCTCGTCCCGGAGCCTGGGCCGTGCTGGGGCCGCCCGGCCAGGGAGGCAAATCCATGCTGTGAGCAAACATCCTGCTCCCGCTCCGGCTCTGCCCCTCCTCCCCTCGCCGGCCCGGGAGGGGCTGGATTACATGCCTAATCCCTTCAGAATAAGGCTGACCTAGTTGAATGGATCCAGCCTCCTCCCTGCCTCCCCTGCCTGCATCGGCGGCGTGGGGAGGGAACAGGCCGATCTCATGATTGGAATGGGGGTTAATGCTTGGTGTCTGGCTATTGGATGCTATTTATAAACCTAGTACAGATTAAAATGCTTTTCTTTTTAGGGCATGCATGGCTTGCTTTGAGTTAACCCTTTGTCTTGCTGGGGACCCAAGCAGTGTTTTTTGGGAAGGGCAGTTCTTCACCTGCTCAGTCTTGCTTGGTTCGTGCAAGATGCTGTTTGGGGCACTGTGTCAGCCAGCTACAGGTGGTGTGAGCAGCAGGGATCAATCCTGGTGGGATGGAGTGTGCCTTGCAATGTCAACACCATTCCAAGTGTCAGTAGCCAGAGAAGTCCAGTTTAACTAGGTATAGTTTGAATCAACAAGTAATGAGGAGGAGTTAGTCTCTTCTGTTGTAAAACTCTTCCTTTCTCTTCGCTCCACTGGATTGTGTTGATCATGCCTGGTGTACCTGTACCTGTTATAACAAACTTTGGCTGTTACTGTGACAGTGCTGGATGTGCATGGGATGTGCTGGTGTGAGCATATGGGAAGAACTCTCTCAAACAAAACCCTGAACTGGCTCTGAAGACTCTTGTAGCTGCCTGTTCATCAGTGTCCCCTTAGGAAAGGAAGGGCTTTGTTGTTGAGTGCTGTCTGTGTTAATATAAAACATCTGTCTTCTGAATCAGAGGAGCTGGAGCCTGCAGGGTGCTGGTAAACAGTAACAGGGAGAATAGTGCTTCTTCCCCTCTGGATACACAGAGTAAAAGTCCTTCCATCAAGCTTAGAGCTTAGGCTTGTTAGAGGCTTATTTCAGCAGTGTTTACCTGCAGCTGAAGTTGTAAGTAGTAAAGCTGCATAGTTCCTGCTTGGAATTCTAGGATTTACTTGAAATTGTCCTGATTGGCTTTATAAAACAAGCCCCAGCCTAGTGTGTAGCAGCCTCAGTCTCCTGTTAGCAGGGTATTCAATATAATGTTTATGGAAAAGCAAACACCTCTGTGTGATTTTTTTAGAAATGGGGCAGTTACATTAAAAGGTCAGCAGAAAGCAAACAAAGTGGTCTGAGCTAATGGTGGGAGTCCCTGCTTGCTAAAGTAATTCCCCAAAGAATTCACTTGAGCAGCTCCTTCTGTTTCTGTGTATAAACAACCCCCCCAGGCATCCTCTTGGGTTGTTTTTGCTTTGGAAGTAACAATATGTACACTCTTCCATTCTTCCTGAAGCTCTTCAGGGATGCTGCAGGGTACAGGGACAGGTGTGGCCAGAAGGACAAGCTGCCCTGTTGCCTGAAACAGAGGAGATTGTATTCAGCAGCAGGGAGAACACATTCCCTAAACTAGTCAAGATCAGCTTTAAGCTGATTGGATTTTTCCTTCTGTGAGAAATACTTTTGGGCTGTTGCTGACTGAAGGAATATTCTGCCATGCACAGGCAGCAACTCCTCTGAGCTTCATTCTGCCTATTTTCCTTGAACTGCAGATATGCCAACTCTCTTCTCTTTCTGCCCTATGTCCCATTTCTTAAGCTGGATTTATGCCCTGTATTTCCATGTGTGTTTCTGTTTACTGGTTCTGCACCTCCCTCCTTCCTGCTGACAGAAGATGCCCAGATGAGGAAACTTAAAGCGAATTGGGCTTTAATAATCCAACGTAACTTCAGTTTAAAAGTGGCTACTAAATTGGCTAGTACAATACATGTCTTTTCTCCCCTGGCCTCTCCTAGCTGGTGAAGCCTTACCTGATGGACAGACAGTAGGCTTGTCTTGCCTACTTTTGTGAAATCCAACCAACTTTTGTGGAATCCAGGAAATACTCCACAGAGTAAAAGGCATCTGTAGTTGACAGACTGAAAATCACACCAGGAGGTTCGAGTGTTCCCGTGAGCTTGAGGAGGTTTTGATGCAAACCCATCTTGTTAAGTAGTATTATAGCACTTTAATATAACACTATTATTAATACCACTATAATTCCAGTTATAAGTAATAATAGTGTTATTATTTTGGGGGTTCTTCTCTGTAGATGGTCTACAGGTGTCCTAATAACAGAAGGCACACGTCACTTGCTGCTAGAGCTGCCTTGGTAGTAGCTTGCAGGAGGTGAAACACTCGGTATGAACTGTAATGATTTGGATGTTTAGCTCACTGGACAGAGTGGATCCTGATTTATGAACTCATAAATAGTGAGAAAAGAGTAAACCTTGACTGAGTATTTGTGGGACTGTGAAATGAGAGACATCTGTGTGTTTGAACTGTCTTGGTGTGGTGACTGATCTGGTGTGCAGAGTTGGCATTGTAGCAGAAAAATGCTGCCCTTCCCTCATCTATGGGGTTATGAATTTATTATACTTATTTTATGAATTTTTTTATTATATTTATTTTATTATATATTATTTTGTATCTTCTTTCTTTAAAGACGGCGATAAAGAAGAACAACCCCCGGAAGTACCTGCGCAGTGTTGGTGATGGAGAGACTGTGGAATTTGATGTGGTCGAGGGAGAAAAGGTGGGAGATTATGGAGTGGGGAGTGACACAGAACCTTGCCTGTGTCTCTGGGGTTTTGTCTAATGTGTTAATGTCTGTGTAGGTGGCATTCCTACAGTTTTCTATGGGAGACCTGGTTTTTAAAGGCTTCATCAAGGTGTGTTTCTAGATATGTGTCAAAACTCTACTTCAGCTACATCCCCGTGCTTCTAGAACCTGTAATTTTTACCTGATGGAGCATTCAAAGCCTGCAGCCTGCCCAGTAATCATTAACTGAGGCATCTATTGCCCTGAAGAGTTTGTTTGGAGTCTGGTAGCTTAATAACTGTAAGAACTTTCAAGTTCTTTACACTTCTACTTTCTTGAACATTTTTTGAAGGTTATGGGGTTTTCATATTTTTGTCTTTAATCACTTGTTGCTTCCTCCTCCAGGCTTGGCCTGATAGGCTCTTAACTCATGATCTTGGTTGCGGGGTTGGGAATAACAAACCCGCTTCTGCGCTTCGTGGGAGAAGGGAATCCCTGTAGCTCAGAACTTGGGCCTAAAAGCCTCTTTGCTGATTCATCCTCTCCCTGGATGTGTGTAGCTGGTGGTTGTTCTCCCAGCCCCGGGCTGACTGTGTGCTGTGCTCTCAGGGTGCAGAAGCAGCCAATGTCACTGGTCCAGACGGGGTCCCTGTGGAAGGCAGCCGCTACGCCGCCGACCGGCGCCGCTACCGACGGGGCTACTTTGGCCGACGCCGTGGGCCACCTCGGAGTGTGAGTTTAGTTCCTTCAGTGCTGGTCAGCCACCTCCTCAGCAGCTCTGCATGAGAGGGATCTACACCTTCAGCCCTGGCATACAGTGAGCTGTCAATGGTTAACTGAGTTGTGAGCGTTCTTCAGTAACATTCCCGGTTCCTCCAGCACAACCTTGAGGTTGACACCGACACTTTCTTTGGTTTCTTGTAGCTCTTCCTTGTCATGTTTTTCTAGGATGTGTTAAAAGCATCTCCTTGGGTGTTGGTTTGAAAAGTAAACACAAAGGGCTGAGACACCTAAGTGGCTCACCATGCCCTTTACCTGAAGCAAACATATGTTACTCATAACCATATATAAACATAACTTGAAGGGCTTATTTGGAAAATGGGATTTATTTTAGAGGTTTGTCACTTCTGCGTGGCATGGCAGTAGTTTGACCTCCCTGTATCATCCCTTCACAGGCCTGTGCTTACAGGTGTTCAGTGTAAAGATAATGGTGTTTGGGGTTTTTTCCCCTTTAAACCACCTATGCATCACTGTTCATTACATCTGCAAGACTCCCTAAGCATCTTCCCTGCAGGTTTTTGCAGAGGAAGAAGTAAGCATGAGGACCATGACTTTAGTTCTAGCAGTTACTGCTCCTGTCCACAATTTGCTTCTGCTAAATTGGTGTCTGGAACAATCCAACAAACTGCAACATTGTTTTCTTTAATAGTTAAGTCTGATCATCACTTGCAGAAATGTGTGAATGATCCAATAGAACAGCCCTGGTGGAAGGCTCTGCCCTGGCAACATAACTTTCCTCTCACTTTACAGAGCTGACAGCACAGGGGCAAACAGAACAAGTGTTGTTGAATCCTTCCCTAAAGCCTAGTTGTTTATACCAGCTATCATTGGGTGTTTTCTTTAATCCTGCCTCAATGTACTTGTGCTGAGCTGTGTTCTCTTATCTAATGCAAACTTGTGCAGCTGAAAGCCTGGCTTGCACCTCACACTAGGATCTCAGTCCTTGAAGATATACACAAGGGGAACAATTTGTGATTATCACCTTGTTTTCCTCTGGCTTGCTTATATTTGAGTCCCCAGGCTGATTTGGTGTGGGTACCAGACCTCAGCTGTTGTGTGCCCTGTACCTGATGTCTTTAGCAATCATATCTCATTTTATAATGTAAAATATACTGCCCTTTCTTTGGGATCACTGAATCTGGAAGAATTACAGCCTTAAAAGCTTACAAATGACAGTTTACATGGACATGGACATTACCCTGGGTGGTCGTTGTTTCCCATTGCTTGTAAGGTTTGTTGGTCCTTCCTTTGGCTTGGAGCATCCTCAGAAAGTCATGTCTTGCCATCAATGCATGGACTGCTCCTCTGGATTTGATTATCTGTTAAAATTAGGAGCAAGTTCTGTTTCATTCAAGGGTAGCCCCAATAACAAGGGCATTGGAGGTTGTTCCCTCTCTACTTGAGGAAGTGTTTCCAGCTCTTGGGCACTCTTGAGCTGTGTTTGCTGAAGGTATGTTTACTCTTTCTGCACAGCTGAAGGAAAAGGTTTCAGTGTACCCAGGCCTTCTGTAGTTAAAAAATCTTCAGGATTTTTAACCTATCCTTTGGGATGACCTAATGTTTTGTTTGAATGCACAGACTGAGTTGGAAGGTTTCTGTGGAGGAGACTGAGTGAACACGTGTGCTAGACATGGGGTGATGCTTTCAAGAAACTTTCCTAATAAATTAATCTCATGCTTACTATCATGTAGTAAAACAAGACCTCAAAGCTGTGGTTCTGTTTTCTGGTTGAATTACGCCTGTTTCAGTGAGTTATGACAGCATAATTGTTTTATTCTGGAGCCATACTTCACTTCTGATCAGTTGACACTGATACTAATATAATGCGTTCATTGAATTTTTGTGCTGCTATAGAAGTGCAGGAAATTATCAGGAATTCAAGGCTAAGCAATTCAGTTGCTTTGCTATCTGTTTTCAGCTGATTGTTTAAGCCCAAACCATTTAAAATATTGATATAACAATATTCAGTTCAAGATGAAGATGAAAAGGTTTGCAGTGTTTTTGAGTGATGCTTCATCAGGTCTAGTCATTCTTTCCATCACTTCAGGAGATGGAGTCTTGTAACTGAGATTCCAGCCCAGCCCTCTGCAGGGAGGAGTGGACTTGGGCTGTGCCATTAAAAACATGGAAAAAAAAATGCAATAGTGCCTTTTAAAGGGCTGTGGGAGAGCTTTAGCTAATGAAAAATCTTGAGTGCTCCTCCCTACAGTTAGACTGGTTGATGCTTTTTAAATTTAATTCAGATTTTGTATACTGATCTCAGCAGCTGACCCTGTCAAATTGTTGAGAATAGGTGATCTAGCTATTTCTAGGTACAGCACATGAAATATTCCACCTGCCTCTAGACCAAGTCTCTGCTTTATGAGAACATGGAAAGCTACAAAATGCACTTGAAATTATTAATGCATTTGGAGGGTATTTTACATAAGATTGTCAGGGTTGATCACTGAGGTTCATTTAATTCCCCAAGATTTCTTGTTATGACCTACAGCACTCCAAGCTTTTTAAATGTTTATCATCATGTTATTTTATCTAAAGCAAAGTTCCCTGCCTATGCAGGGTTAAAATAGAGCAAAATATGATGGTGGTGTAGAATTGAGAGGAAACCTGTCAAATGGACCACTAAAGGCTGTCGGGAGGCTTTTGCTTCCTACTGGACCAGGTGCAGAAGATGCACTTCTGTTTCCAGATGTCTTGTTAAATTCCTCCTTTTAAAGGGAAGAGTAGCACACTGAGAACTGTAAATCAGGTAACACTTTAAAAAACAGACATTGCTGATGGCTGGCATTTAAAACACAAAACCACCAATCTGACATACAGCTTTATCACTGTCAGCTTTAACAACTAAAAAGGAGAGATAACCACTGCATCTCTGAAAGGCTGAAAAGATGGAGTGTGTAGAAGAGTATTTGATGGGATGTAGTAGCTTTTCTGCCTTTAAATTTCTTGGTGTTGTCATGGAGTTCCCTGTGGAACGGGGCTTTGTGTAGAGTGGAGCTAGAAGGGGTCTCTGGCAGGTTTCTTTTTGTTAACTTTCCAAATGGAAGTGCCTTGATCGGTAGCTGCCTCTCCATAACACATTCACCCCTTACAGTGCAATGCCATGTGTTTCAACACACTTGAATGTGCACCAGGGAGACCTTTCGAGGTCTCTGCCTTTTTTGGCAGGCAGGGAGGAGGCATCATCAGGTAGTTTTTTTAGTCTGTTCCTGTGAGGAACAGGGGCAGCGCTGTTGGCTCTTGTTTTGCCCTCCTCTTTGCCCAAATTAAAGCCTTTTGAGAACCTGCTGCTTCTTTCTTACCAGTGCTGTTTCTCTACTGATACACTGGGTTTGGACTGGCATCCAGGTCATGTGGCTCTATGGTTAATACACTGCCTGTCAAATAAGGTAACACTTCATCTTTAACTGTCTCTTTTCTTTTGGTAGCAGGGTGCTGAGGGAGAAATCAAGGATGGGGTCACAGAAGGAGGACAACTTCAGCAAGTGCACAGGAATCCTACTACCTACCGGCCCCGCTACCGCAGGTTGGTGCCGTTCCCTTTGCTCAGGATTCAGGTGCTCTTGTGTCCTACACAGCCTTCTGAGTGCAGGGCACTTGTGCAAATGGTAGGCACAGTGAGAAGCACTTTAATTACTGGGAGAAAGGTTTGCCCCAGGAGTAAGGAAACAAGTGAAGAACTTGTTAAATGTGCTTATATGTTGTTCGGAGACATATTGGCCAAGGGAGGGCGAAGAATTCTTTGTATCCCATTGCTTCTCACAGCTGAAGTGAGGTGCAGGGTCCATGTCATTGCTGGGGCAGGCTGTGCTCTGTAACATTTCTTGTGGACTGCTGTTTTGTTTGTGGCCAGTCTTCGCGAACGAAGATCTGGGAAAGGTGTTTTTACCTTTCAAGCCTGCGCAATGGATTTTTTA
>JAWWLV010000045.1:57030804-57108071 GCA_035041135.1 Platyrinchus mystaceus
TGGGAAAGGTGTTTTTACCTTTCAAGCCTGCGCAATGGATTTTTTAGGTGAGACACAGCCTGCGCTGAACTGAGCAGACAGTAGTTAATGCACATGGAACAAGCTTGTTTTATGCCCTGGTGCTACTTGTAGGTACAGAGGAAACCTCACTATTCAGTAAAACCTGAAGTTGTGTCCTACCTCTGACACGGGAGCATGTAATGTAATATAGCAGCATATCCTGTGTTAGGGGAGGGTATTGCTGTCAGTCAAGATGTAAATGTTAGGTTCCCTGAGAAACTCCTCAAGGAGAAGGTAACAAAACAGGATTATTGGAGTTAAGTCTTGCTAGAGCCTTTGGAGAAAAGGGGTGCTAAAGAGCCTGGAGAGCTTCCAGAATAATAAAAAAACTCATCAAAATGATTGAAGGGGAACAAATATGTGAAGAGTGAAGTGACTGAGGACTCAGAAGAAACAAATGAAGGTGGATTACAGAGGTCCTTGGAATAATGAGTAGCATGGAAAGGATGGCACAATTGTTCCTGCTTGTTCTTCTGATAAAAGAATATGCTATGAGGAGCCTTCAAGTGAAGGAAGTGGGAGATATGCTGAAAAACAAAGTGATGAGGTTCACTGATCTATGGGACAGCCAAGGTTAGAAGGGACCTCAAGATTCCATCTGGTTTGTTCACATCTCTGGGCTGCTCTTGGCTCTGTGGGTGCAGCCCAGGGCCCATTTTGCCTTTGCTGCACTGGTGCTCTGCTGACTCATGCTCAGGTTGCTGACTCAGGGTGTTGGGCAAGCAGCAGACTGCTGGAACTTTTTCATGCCACAGGGTGTTGATGATGTTAAAAGCTTCCATCAGCTTGGGGGGAAACCGGTGAAATAACTAAAGAAAACACCATTGTGATATTTCTGGGAAGGCAAACTGCATCTGGCTCGGGAAATCCCCAGCAAGGAAGCCAATGGGAGGCTGGCCGGCAAAGACCCAGGAGTGGCTTACAGGTGGAAGTGAGATTCCCAAGGGCTGTACCATTAATTATTAGGCCTGGGCTGGAATACAGCCACATCAAGGGCAACAGAGCAGAATTGGCCTCTGTGGCCACTGCTGGCTTTTTTTACTCTCCTAGCCAGCAATTCAAATGGGATAATTACATCTTTGTTGTAGGATATGCTGGTATAAATTCAGCAGTGAAGAGACACCTACCTTGCTTGTCTTTCCTCTTCAGCTCTGTGCCAGACAAACTCCAGAGGGATGGTTTGCTCGCACTGGAGATCGTTTAAGGGTGGAACTTGGTTCTGGAAGGCTTTGCTGGGCTAAAATTACTGCAGTTTAACCTTCTTGGGCTTCTTTCATGCCTAACACCCATTTTCCCCCACTCCTCAGAGGGCCCCCTCGCCCACGCCCTGCCCCAGCCCCCGGGGAGGCCGAGAACAAGGAGAACCACCACGAGGCCAACGCCATGGGCCAGCAGCCCCTTCGCCGCGGATACCGCCGGCCCTACAACTACCGGCGCCGGCCCCGTCCTGCCAGCGCCCCGGCTCAGGAGGGCAAAGAGGTGAGGCCAGCAAGGTGCCAGAGGGATGGGACACCTGCTGTGAGGAAAGGCTGGGAGAACTGGGGCTGGTCAGTCTGGAGAAGAGAAGGCTCCAGAGTGACCTGACTGTGGCCACCTGAAGGGAACTTGCAGGGAAGATGGGGCGAGACTATTTCCAAGGGCCTGGAGTGACAGGATGTGGGTTTAGGTTGGATATTAGGAAAAAATTCTTCCCTATGAGGGTGGGGAGGCCCTGGCACAGGTTGCCCAGAGAAGCTGTAGCTGCCCCATCCTTGGAAGTGTTCCAGGCTAGGTTGGATGTGGCTTGGAGCAACCTGGCATAGTGGAAGGTGTCCCTGCCCATGGATTGGAATGAGATGATCTTCAAGGTGCCCTTCCAACCCAAACCATTCTGTGATTCCACGTGGCAGAGGCTGAGGTTCTGATGGGGTGAATGCTGAAGACCTTCTGTCCTATATGAGTTTTTAATAAGTGTTTTGTTGGTGTGCTGTGGGTGAGTGCTGACCAGCTCTGAAGTGCTGATTTCCCTGCCTGCTTCTGACCCTCTTGGAGAATGAGCAGCTTATCTTAAATGGAACTGGCAGTGGGATAGGGATTGCTACTGAAGAGTTCTTAATTGGGGTCAGACTGTAGGGTCAGGCCATAACAATTGGTTTTGAAGTGCAGAGGAACCAGTTGTATTTTCCAGCTTCCTCAAACCCTCAGTCTGTCTGTAGTATAAGAGATGGATTTGAAAGCTCTGGATCCATTTGCTGAACTGCTCAGACCAGATCATTTCAGGAAGCTGTTTGCAAACACAGATTTTATGTTAACAAGGAAAGGTTTTTCTCATTCTGTGTCTACTTGAGGTGTTCCCCTGACAGAATCTGCTGTGAAATGCTCAATTACAGGAAATACACTAAAGTTTACAAGATCACAAGAATAAAAATTACAAAAATGACAAATATACTAATATTTTCTGGGGATTAATTTTTCTTGATTACTTTAAAAACTGAGTAATGTTGGCTGCACCACTGAATAGAGGCAGGGTCTGGGGGTCAGTCTTTGCCTCTAATCAGGGTTTATTGTGTCTCAGACAAAGGTAACTGAAACACCTGCTGAAACTCCTGCTCCAGTGACAGAGCAGAGTGGTGCTGAGTAATGCCCAGCTCCCCAGGCACCTTCACCATCCCTCAGGTAAGGAATATGGATAATTGCTGTTTTCCACCTGAAGCAGTTGTGTGTATTTCCAGGACTTGGCCTCTGGCCACGTGCCCTTATGTGTGGCCTGATATCTGTGATAAGTTCTGAGAGTGCTCTGCAGCCAAACCAAGAGCAGTTTGCTGCTTTTCTCTTCTCCCTCTCTTCTCTGTGTCTGTCACAAAGTAAGATTTGCTTTATAATTGATTTTTTTCAGGGAGCTCTATCTGGTCTATATAGTTACAACATCTGCTGCTGATAAATAATATTTCATTTTAGGGGATCCTGATTATGGACAGGATAAGCCAGTTGTCCTTATTCTGTCTGCCATAACCCTCTTTTCACCTGACATCTTGCCTCTTCAACGAGAAAATGAAACTTAATACTGCATTTTCATTTAGTTTTTTAATGTGGCTCTTCAACAGGTGTCCTAAAACACAGCTCAAAAGTAACACCAAAGAAACACACAAGCAATAAATTGTCAACAGTGATGACGAGAGCAAAGATTTGACCTACGGAAATGCAAAAGCAAACAAAATTTACCAGCAGCTGAGATCCAGGGAACGCCTACAGGAGAGATGCATGAGAGAAAAAAGAGAGCGAGGTTCAGAAAGAACAACCTCCCTAGTTTTCAACAGCAACTGTGGAGCTTTTGTTTTTTGGTTTTTAATTTTTTTTTCCTAGAATTTCACTGTTTTGCTAGTAAGGAATTTTTCAATTTTTCAATTTTTCTTTTGGTATCAAACTGAAAAGGGAAAAAAAAGCAACCAAAGAACTAAAAATTGAAACAAAAAAATGCTTTTTTTTATTGGATGCTGGTGCTAAAACCTCCCAAGTGTGATGAGTTGTTTTTTTCTGTGCCAGTCCTGGTCACTGCAGGACGTGGGGAGGAGAAACTTCCGCTTTCCTTGTTAAGATCTATTTGAAACTGTGCAGCATTGGGTGACGTTCCTCACAAATAAAAGTGATTTCAATTACTCAAAGAACCTGTTTGAGTATGGTTTTTAATTTTACTTTTAAAATAATTCATTTTTTCTGTGTGAAAGGGAGCTGCCTCTTTGGTATGTGTTGATGTCTAAAACCATGAGCATGGGTAGGTAGATACACTTCAATCTGAAACAGCTTCTGCAAAGAAATGACACCACGAGGGCTGTAGCCTGCACTGTCCCCTCTGCTCTTCTGGCTCAGATGACATTAAAGCTTGGATTTTCCTGTCACCAACTTGTGGCAGGAGTTTGGGGGATGTGAAGTGAGTTCCCAGAGTGTTTTTCTTCATCTGTTTTGCCGGGCTGTTGTGTTGTGTAAACAGTAGGATCCAAGGTTTGAGACTCGTCTGCTGAGGAAAGACACAAATCCAGTAACTGTCACTCCATCCAGGCTTCTGCCCTGAACAATAGCAGTGTGTTTTATTGGCCTCTCCACCCTTCCTTACTTGAAACCAGTAAAATCTCTGTACCTCTGCCATCTCATGTTAATAAGTACTTTGCTGTCTTACTAATAATGTCTGTGCTTTTCTGATGTTCCTCCCTAAAACTGCTGCCCTGCAAGTGTTATCAGTCCACTTCCAGCTGCAGAATTTCTTCAGATATCTCGTGTCCTTCACTCTCCACTCCAACACTTCTCACGTTCCTGCCTTGCAGGTGCTGTTGCCCAAACCTTAGATAATGTATTTGTTTCCCTAAAACACCCCTTTCTGTTCTTAGCTGTGCAATCTTTGTCCAGCCTTTATTGAACCACACTTGATGTAAACACCTTGGTCTGAGCAAGGCTGTAACTGCATGTGCAAGACTAAATGAGAGTGGAGAAATGGCTGGCTCTTCGTCCTTGTCCCTTCTAGTTTCCCTGTTCTTGCACCCTGTTAAAGGTTTTGTTCAGAACTAAATCTGTTTTAGGCAGACTGGAGAGAGGTTGGAAACTTCATCATAATAAAGAGGTGCAAGATATTTGTAAGTGCTGAGCCACTACTGAAGAATTTGTCATAAAAACTACTTGAACTGCCTTCAGTTGTTCAACAGTAGGTGTTTTTTTTTTCTTGTAGTGTGATTTGACAGGCCAAAGAGAGTTTTCTTCATCTCTGCAAAAATGTAGGTCAGATGGAATTAGTTTAACAAAAGTACCTAACTAGTCATTGTTACTTGATGAAAGGAGAAATTAGGGAAAAGGCAAGTAGTGTCCTGGAATCTAGTTCTGTTTGTTATTTCTGTCCTGCCTCTGTAATAAGAAGAATCTTTGCATAAAACAGGAGCAAGTGACTGACATAACCCACCTCATCCCCGAATTCCTGCTTATGAAAACATAGGCTTAACTCAAGCACTTACTAAAATTACAGTCTAGATGTCTTGGGCTGGGCATCAATTGTGTTCCTTTACTGGGCCACTTGAGCTCTTGTTACTTGAATTTGGCAGAAAAAAATACGAAGCTGGTGCTCAATAATGAGGTTTGGTTCTCTTGGCAACTGTAGTGCCTTCGTACCTTAAGCAGGACTATGAGCAGAATTTCAGATGAGTGTTTCGTTTGTGTTTGGTTTCTTAAAAAGACATTTGGCTACATGGATTTTGAATTTGCAGAGTAGTTAACGTGCTTTTATACCTACTTGGAGCCACTTCTATACTATAATAATTTTACACTTTAAACTTTCTCTTTTGTGCTGTTTACAGCAGTGGAGCAATGCTGCTGTGATTTGATTTGAAGCCCTAGAGCTTGACTGTGATGCGCTGAGCAGAAAATCGATCTTGATGGCTTAATACCACCAGCTGATGAGATGAAGAATTACCTTTAATACTTTAAGGTTTCAAGATGTGATAGAAAAGACCTACACAAAGTTTGTCACTGAGTTTGGAGCCTCAATTATTTCCTGACTAATGTCAAAATGCATCATCATTCTTAAGTGCTTTGCTGTCAGTTTTGATTTGTAAATTGTGACTTTACTAAGACCATGAAGGTCTTTATAATTAATCAAGAATTTTAAGGAGAATTGGCTATAAAGTCTGCAGCACAGAAAGCCACCTGCTCTCAAAAAATTTGGTTAAATGTGTTGATCCCCACGTAGCCTTAAATGAGTGGTTAGTGTCAGCCTAACTCAACTGGAGCTGCACCTCAGGTTAAAGTCAAACTTGTGCTGTTTTAATATGTTAAGTAACAGCAGTTTGGTGGTGAGTCCAGAAATGCTTTGTGCAGTGTCTCTGTAACAGCCAGTTTGTTTCCAAGGTCCCTGTCCTGTGCTTTCTGCTCCTTGTGTCGGTGTAGTCAGTTATTTTCACTTACATTATACAATGCTCACATCTTTGTCCATGATTTGAAGAGTGCTGTTAACAGTTTTCTTCTGAGTCTTGCCCTTCTTCCTTTGAAATATTCTGTGCAATGTAGAGCTGGTGTATACAACAAACTGTGTGTAAAAATCCCAGCAATTTCACAGCCATGGGACGTATCCCAAATTTGGCATGTGAGTTTAAAGTCACTAAACCAACCTGCTGTAACTAGTATGTCAACATGCCTGCATTAGTCCTGGAATATAGAAATTCTCCCTGTTTCTATAGCTGGGAAGATGCCATGTGTCCTCTTTAGCCACTATTTAACTCTCTGAGGAGAATTTTTCTAGTTACCAGCAGAACTCAATCCATGGGTAAAATCACATTCCAGGAAAAACTGCTGCCCTGAAATTTTGAAACAATTTATGCTAAAAGCTAAAACAGCTACTGTGGGCTCTCTTCTTGAGCCTTTCTGAGATAATTTAAAAAAAAAACACAGTAAATTTTTGATAGATCGTTTAGATGTGATTTTAATCATTGCCTCATCAAGGGAGGTGGCGATCCTTGCTACGTGGTGCTTCCTTTCTAGTTAAAAGAGACTGATTTGAATGCAAGGGAAGTTCCTCCTTAAAACTTGCTGCACTGACTTCCATCTCAAATAAAATATTCATGTACAACTGCAAGCCACGAGGTGGTGCTCTCAATCCACTTAAAAACTAATATTTTTTGTCCTTTTTTTTATGTTTGCACAGTAGGGATATATAGAGGAAAGCATGTTTTTATAACCTGGTTTGGTTTCTGCAGCAATCCCACTACACACACTGCAGTCTGTAATGGTAAAAAAATTTTACTTAAATATTTCATGCTACCCTTCAGAGGATTTGAGAAGAACAATCTTTCTGGGAAAACTAGCTCAAAGAAATGGTTAAAAATCCAGTGAAACAAAATGGAACAACTACAGCTGAGCTACCTGAATAATAAAACTCTGGAACTGAACACCTAGATGGCAATCCTACATCCGGTCTAGAATTCCACCTGTTTTTCATTTGGAAAAGTAATTTCTCAGTTTTCCTTGAAAACTGAGGCTGGTGCAGTACCACTGTGATGGTCCACTGCGCCACCCCTGCTCCCCAGCCACAGTTTGCTCAGGTCTCCCAAGAGTTCCAGTTATACTGAGAATGAAGTGAGTGTGAACCTCCAGGAAGAAAGGCACAGAAAGCATGTGAATGGTGTGTGCAAACAGACACTGATGGGCCTCACAGAAATAGGCACACTGTTACCTTTTGCCTCCAATAATATAAATATATCTGTGTAATCTCATTAAACTCCTCCCTGGATGTTTACAAATAAGTTCTTAGCACGGTGAAAGCCAATCCCTTTTCCAGTGGCCGTGAAACCACTGCAGCTGGCAAATAAACAGAGCGATTTCCCAAGGTCCTGCCAGCAGCGGGGAATTCAGATTATTCCTCTTCACCTTTGGATTCCTTTAGCACCTCTTGCCACTTCTTCCCCACCTGTTCTTTGCACCTCAGGAAGGCATCTTGCAGGTGCTTCATGGCACTGGCCAGGTCTGGGTTGGTGTGGATGGTCACGATGTTGTAGGTCATCCAGGCTGCACGAACTGCAAACCCAACAGACATCACTAAGCCAGGAATTTTGGCTAAAGGAAAAAAAGTCTGGGGCTGATTCAATAAACAAAAAAAGGGACATGAATTATTTATCAGCCAGGGAAGGCCTGCTGCAAAATAAAGTGGAAACTGCCTGTAGTAATACTCAAGGTTAAACAGGCTGGTCAGTATTAATTCTTTATAAATGTCTCAAAATGCTTCGTAATGGAAGTGCAGTGATGTAAATGATTAAATAATTTCACTAGTACACACTTCACCTAAAAATTACAACAAAAGAGGCAATCAAATAGAAAGGTTCAACAGACTGGTTTAAAAAACATGAATATTATATATATATATATAATATTATATAAGTCCTCTCTCCAGACCAGTTACAGCCAGGAGGCTCCTGTTAGATGAGGAAGACTAAGATCAAGGAGACTGCAACAGAGAGAGAAAAGGTTTTAATAAGAACCTAAACAATGAAGTCTTGATCTTGAAATAATGAGTAACTTGAATAGTGAAATTGATTTTCAAATAATGAGTATATCTGATAAAGGTGAGCAAATAGTTTTAGCACTTAAGCCATACTTTCCCTTTTGCTTTACCAAGAAGTGACTGTGGTTTGCTCAATGGCACTCATGAATTGTTTACTTACAAAAAGTTTAATTAACAGTTCTTGTAAGTAGCACACAGTTTCTGATAGAAATGTTGCAGAGCATGGGGAGCAATGTGCAGTCCTCTCTGTTCATACAGGACTAAGATTAAATTTGCAGAGGAGTCTTTATGGTAGCTGAGGAATCAAACCTGAGAGGTGCTATGTGTCTATCCCACCATTTTTCAGAATTAAGACTCATTTTACATACTAAAGTTTTAATACTTGTACATTAAATACCTTAGTGGTATTTCTGTCTTTAACTAAGGACCCATCACCTATTGATTCTTAATTCTGGGCCACCTGAAACTTTTATTTACGTGCTTTTTCACAATTGAGAACATTAGGGAATTAGTTGATGGCGATTGTTTCCACTTGCATTTTTACCACAAGGAAGTTTACAGAATAAATACAAATAATAAACCTTCAGTGTCTTCACTCTAGTAGACAAATCTGTATCTTAATAAAGACCTGTACCTGTTATTTTTTCCATTTCCTCCAGAACTTTTTCCAAGTCCCTGTTCCACTTCTCTATTGTCTTGGAGTTTTCACAGTTTTCTTCCTGAGGTTCTGCTTCAGCCATCTACAAGGAAACCAGGAATTTTGTACTTTATTTTACTCTCAAGTGAGGGGTTTTTTTTACAGCTGAAAGTAATATTGCACTAAATATACAGCATATAAATTTTGAATTTACATGTGAATTCAGCAAGAATCTGACCTTGAAGTTACTGGCCATCACCTGTGCGCTGCATATTACTTTCCATCCATTTTGAAATGAATTTAAGTAGAAAGAATGATACTCAAATCTGCTGTTGTTTGTGCCAAGTAAAGATTTTTGGTGTCAGTGATGACAAGGATCACCGTGTCTAACACTTCATTAGAAAGCTTCCACTGTCACCCCATTACAGTTGTCTTCAAGCTTCTCTCCCAAATACTCTGGCCAGGGGCAATTCCTAATTTTCAGTGACTTGTAAAATCCCCATTTGTAACAGTATTTCACACTTGCAGCCTCCAGCCAGGTACGTAAATACACTTCAGTTCTGTCACCGTGTAAGTGCTTACGGTTTCCCGACCTTTAACCTGTAGGGAGTGAAATTTCAGGGTGTAAAAACGCTCGGGGCAAAAACACAGATGTAGTTTTAAGAGCCGACAACGCGACACAAAGAATTGCCTTTAATGTTCTGGAAACCACCGACGGATGGGATGGAACTATGAAGGAGGGGATGGAAGAGGTTCACTGCAGTAACTATACACATCACATAGCAGGTATAGTTTTTGTCAGAAACTCAGTGAGGGGTGTGTTTTCTGCTTTTTTATTGCCTCTAAACGTGGAAGGGACGCAACGGACTGTTTGCAATGGCCCCACAGCGCTTTCAAGCGGTGCCAAACCTCACAGACGCGGGGGCGCTCGGGCGCCTCCTCACACAACCACTCCCAAAGCCCTTTACGCCAGAGACCTTACAAACCACAACTCCCCGGTTTTACCACACACTTCGGGCACACTCTGACCCCCCGGCGGGGCCGGGGCCGGGCCCGACCCCCCCCCGGTTACCGCCCGCCCCTCACGGGCCTGGCGGAGCCGCGGCAGCTCCGCCTCCCCCGGGGCGGGGACGGGAGCGGGCGGGGACGGGACACCAACAACCCGCCCATCGGCCGGGCCCGTCCTGCGCTGCCCGCGGCGCGCGGTTGGTTCTGTGTTTCACGAGCGCAGGGTGAGCACAGGGTGGGCGGCCCGCGGAGGGGAAGGGGAGGGCTCCATGCGCGGGCTGTGTCCCGGCTCCCTGCCCGGCCCGTGTGTCCCGGCTCCCTGCCCGGCCCGTGTGTCCCGGCTCCGCGTCCCGGCTCGGTGCCCCGCCAGCCCCCCGTGCAGCGCAGCCGGTTCTGAGCCGCGTCGCTGCCCTTCAGCCGCCCCCCCGTCGCCGCCAGCCCCGCGGCACGGCCGGGCAGCGAAGCCGCGGCGAAACCGGGTTGTGGTTTCAGGGGGTTTTCCTGAAAGTAGCCGAGAAGTCGCATCTGGTCCCTTTAAAGTTCGCAAGCTGTTCTCCTGCTTCTTAGGGAGTCTTTTATCTCCCCGCCTGCGAGATGGAGAGAGGCTCCCGAGCAGGGGCTGCGGTGACAGGACAGGGAGCAGCAGTTTTAGAGTCTGTTTAGTTTAGACAATAATAAATACTTCACAGTGGGGGTGGTGAGGCACTGGAACAGGTTGCCCCGAGGAGCTGCGAATGCCCCGTTGGAAATGACATAACTTTCCTAAATCTTTTCTTGAATTTTTAGCTAATGGTAGCGGCTGGCTGGGTTTCTTTTCCACGGGCTTCTCTTGGTGTGATCTTTAAAACAACCACAGCTTTTGAGTTTCTCTGGACTGGCTCTGATGAGCTTCGATAAATAAAGCTTGAGGGAGTTGAGGGTTGGACATCTGGAATCTTAAATTTATGGTCCGTGTTCGAGTAACCAGAAGATGCAGAGGAGATTAACAAAGACATTACAGCCTGCGAGTTGGAGAACTTGTCTCAGGAAGAATGATAAGAGGACCCATGAATGCAGACCCAATTAGCCAATAAAGGATAGAATACTAATTAAATGAAGAGAACTGTGTAACTTAGAAACAATAAATGTCAATTTCTGTGTTTGCTACAGCGTATAAACACGTGAAAAGTCTTGAAAGGGGCACACGTGGCTGGAATGATTCCCCGCTTGTCTCTGGCCAGAATAAAGTAATGCCTGGCTCACTAACACTTAAAAGGTAGTGTTGGAGGGTTTAATTTCTTCCCAAGGATTTTTGGTGACATTGTGTCCCTGCCAGCATGATGGAGAGAGACTTCAGGGCCTGCAGTGACAGGACGAGGAGAGACAGCTTTACAGTAGAAGAGAGTTGGTTTAGATTAGATATAAGGAAGAAATACTTTACAATGAGGGTGGGGAGGCCCTGGCACAGGTTGCCCAGAGAAGCTGTGGCTGCCCCATCCCTGGAAGTGTCCAAGGCCAGGTTGGATGGGGCTCTGAGCAACCTGGGACAGTGGAAGGTGTCCCTGCCCATGGCAGGGGGTTGGAGCTGGACGGTCTTTGAAGGCCCCTTCCCAAACTGTTCTGTGATGCTGTTATCTTTGCCTTTATTAAAAAAAAAAAAAAAAAAAAAATATTGGAGAGGGTGTTTGCAGGACTAGGCAAAATCAAGTTAGAAATTTTCTGGAGAATGAGCAACAAGACTCAAAGTTCGACAAGAGTTTGCTGATACTAGGAATTACCTTCCCTGAATTGTCCATGCCCCAAATCACGTCCCATTCCAGATCAATATCTAAACCTTAAATGGTTTGGGCTGTCTCTTATTCTCTTTTTCATCCAACAAAGCAAACTCATTCCTGTTTTTAAATTATTTGGTATATTAGTATTCTCATCATGCAGCAAACTTGTTCATTTCTTGCAGTCACCACTCATTTCGCTGCCAGCTGAGTAGCTGGTGTGAAGGTGACAACCCACCTTCAAAATAAACAAAATGAAGAATTTATTCCCCCAAGGTACATGAATGCTGTATAATTTATGAGCATTTTGTTGCTAAAGTCTTGCTGGGGTTCAAAACCAGTTGAGTAAAATCCTTGTTATGTTGTTACAGTCTTTTGTACGTCATTAGAGGTCAGGTTTTGCCAGGAGGAGCTGTTAGGTTCTCACTCAAAAACGTGAACAGTGTGAAAATGTGGTGGTGAAGAGCAGCGACTTAAAAGGAAAATTTATATATTTAACAAAAAGAAAAAAGTGCCAAACCCCTGAGCAGAGAGGAAGTGCTGGCAAACTACCAAGCCTTCACCTGGCTGATGAAAATTGATGCATAATCTTTCAGTCATTTCAGTTTTATATGGAGAAGCTATTTTTTTTTCTTTATTTCTTTTCGTAGAATTCCTACCCCCTCCTAGGCTTTGCTCCTTTGGAAATTTTAAATAAGAGCTGCAGGGATGAACTGAAAATCACTACAATTGCCTTTTTCAAGAAAAAAAAAATCCAAACATTAAATAGGCTAATTAATTTTTCTCAATTTAGAAGATCTGCTATCTTGAGAGGCAAAGCTCATGAGGCAGAACAGAGACTTGTGATGATGATGGGAGGAGGTTTTTTTTTACTTTTACATCATTTCTTCTGATTCCTACCAGCTCTTAAGAGCTGGCTTGCAGAAACAAAAAGCAATTGAGCCTTTCAACCTCTTGTGATGTCCCACCCTTAAGGGGAAGGGAGCACCCAAGGTTTGTAAATGCCTGTGGTCAAAAGGAACGACAAAAGTTGGAGGGTCCACAAAAAACTCACTAAATTTTATTAGTAAATTATACACCTGGCTTGGAAATTGGTGTGTGAGTCCCTGACATACTACGTAAGCACATGGCAGTGGGGTTTGGATAAAGGGGTAAGATAAAAAGGAAGGGAGAAAGAAAGAGATGAATTAAGGAAGAGAGAGAGAGAGGAGGAAAGAGAGAAAGAGAGAAAGAAAGAAAAAGGAAAGAAAAAGAAAAAAAAAAGAAGGAGAAAAGAAAGAGAAAGCTCCTTATCTCCTGGAATTCTACCCCTCTGTGGGCTTAGGTTGACCAAAAGATCAGTCCCAGTCTATCAGCTTTAAGCCACTGTTTTAAGTCTTACGTTAGAGTGTGAAAGTAAGTCAGAGACCTCCCAGCCTCTAAATTATTGAAGTTAAAGTGAACACCATAATGACGTTTAACGAGGGGATCCTTTCACCTGAAGTTTGTTTTTTTTTCTGGTCCAGCAGCAGTTACTTGGAGCATGCTTAGTTCTGGAAGCTGAATTGCAGAATTAGCACCCCTGTGCTGCTAATTTTAATTAACAGTCCCTCACAGAGGACAAAGATTGAATGGTTTGTGGTTGAATTGCTGCTTGGTCCCAGAACCCCATCTGGGTGTGGTTTGGATGGTTTCTAGGTGTGCTGTAGCTGTCTTGGAGATAAAGAGGATGGGTATGTTAATAGACCTGCCAGTCTACTGTCTTTCAGTGTATTTAATCCTAATTGTCTAAGGCAAAAGCAGAGAGAAGGACAGAGGCAGTTAAACAGGCAGTGTGTTCTTTGGGGATGCACAGGCAACACAAGCCACAGCAGGAAAAGTTTGTTTTTTTCACAGCACAGTAAATGACTTCTGTCACTTCACTGAACAGGGGGAGAAGCTTGTGGGTGAGTGAGGAAGATTATATAATTCTGAGACCTGAACTCTGAACTATATAATCTTAAACTCATTAAAATATCTTATCCAACCAGTCAGACTGGGAGCACAACAGAGAGATCGATGGGGGGAATTAAAAGCAGCAGCGATTGCTGCTTTGCATATGCTTATCTGAATATTAACCCTTTGCCTTCCCACACTCTCTTCCACAGTGGGGAGGGGTAGAAACTGAAAGAAGGGGGGAGATTTTCATTTATCATATTTTTAAACAGGGATCTGGGTAAGTTTTTCCAGGTGCCCCTGGGGAAGATGCCTGTGGAACGTATTTCAGTAAAGAACTCATTTAAATGAGGAACTGTCCTTTGCTTTTTAGTCACTTCTTAATGCAGAATAAGACAGATCCCCTGCTCTCTCATGGAGAAAATACTGCAGAGAGTCAATGCAAGTTATTATCAGGAAGAGGGGAAGGCTGAAACCAGAGTCTGAGCCTACACTGTGCAGCTGTAGAGATGTCTTGAACTAAAGATTTTCAGTCTAGAAGGTGTCCCTCCTGGTTTCTCAGGGGGTGAAAGTCCACATCACAGGACTATTTCACTATTTTGCCCACTTCTGTAGAGAGATCAAGCAATGAAGGAACCAACCACTTCTGGTTTTCACCATTTTGCACACATGAGTAGCGAATGCCAGCTGGAAGAATAATGCCAGAGGGAAGTTTAGGATGTACTGGTGTACAAATACATTCATATGCAGTCTCTCTAATGGATAAATTAGCTTTTGTCTTTTGGTATCTAACACAACTCGGATTTCCCCACAACAGCATAATTATATGCAGCCCCCAAGTGTTAACAGGAGTAGGTGAGTTTTGCTGAAGCAGTTGGCAGAGACCATACCAACTTCTGCCTCTTCCCAAAGCCACCTGCATCCTGCTGTTGACTGTGACATCAAGTTTTTCTCTCAACAGTTGTTTACTCTTGTAATACAACTGCCTGGAGTAGCCAAGCAAATAATCTTGTGTAGACTCATATAACCAGGACTCAGGAATCTGAAACTGCTCACACAAGATTCATCAGTGGCAGGGGAGGGCAGGCCAACAGCTGGGACTTGCAGAAGAAAGTCCCCAGCACTGGAATGCTGAGGAGCAGTGAGGATCACACCCCACGGCTGCTGAGGGCACCAGCACAGCCCAACAGACCCCGAGGGCATCGTGGCAGGAAAAGGTCACAGGGCAAGTTCAGGAATATTGTCTGGTCTGGTCTGGGAGCTCAGGGTGGTGTGAGGAAAGGGCAGGGCAGGGCCGATGGCAGGGCTGGAACATGCTGGCAGAATCCCTGGCCAGCCTGAGCAGGAGGGATACCGAGGGGCAAGGAAGAATGTGAGAGAAGCCAGCGTTCCTGCTGCCTCTTGTAGCATGTTTTAATATTATTAACCTTTTATCTCTTTCTTCACTTGCAGATTGTGTCCCTGATGCTTTTTCAGCACGTGTAGTCTTAGGGCTTTTTGTACAGATTTTCTGTTCCAAGACCCCCTTTTTTCTGAATGTGATCCGGTGACTGGAAGCTCCTGATTTCTGTTTATTACCTGACATAATAATGTAATAAACCTCTCCCTCTTGATCAGTATTTGTCTGCCTTTCCAGTTACACTCCAGGTTGGTGCCTGAGGACTGTGCCTGTCTCTGTAGCCGATGCAGGAGCAGGCAGACCCGTTTGGCAAGTGTCAGCTGTGTGTTGGACATCCCCGGGGAGGCAGCTGAGAAGACCTTGGGAAGAAAAGAACTGAAACTGGGCGGGTCTGGGGCAGAAAAATCAGTGAAGGAGGAACTTAGTCATAAGAATTACAACCACACCAAGGTAATCATCAGCTTCGTTAGGAGTGGCCTCAAACGAACTGGGAACCAGCAGCAAGAAAAGACTACTGCAGGGCAAGAGAAGTGGTGCAATCCAGGTGAGTGAGAGAAAACACTTCTGGAGGAGCAGTTAATGAATATTTCTTTTTTTTTTTAAAGGCTTTCAGTAACATGAATATGACCTGAATTAGAATATAGTTGTACCATGAAATCTAGATGTCTGTGTATATCTGTATATATATGTGCTTACTCCTTGTATTGAAGTAACTTATAAATTTCTCTGATCATGATGGTATTGGGGTTTGAGTTAAAAAATAAGAGAGGTATGTCCTCTACACGCAGATTGATTTAACAAAATAGCTTATAGGCACTTTTTAAACAGGAAGAAATTAACAAAGTAATTAAGTTTCATATAAAATTAGTCTCAGTTCACTGAAACAGTGCAGGGTGATGCTATGCATGTGTGGATAAACATGTTCAGTGTTTGGTTAAGTAACACATGCCTAGGGCTGAATTCAGAACTAATTAGCAATTTACTTTTATCACTGTTGCTTGATTGTGAGGCAGAGAACTCTAATACAAAGTGGTGCAGATATCTATACATTTTATTGTGTTTACCTGTTTGCACGAGCTACTGATTAAATTATAAACAAAATCCATGTTAAATCCACCCAGAAACATCCAAAACTCGGAAAACTGTGAAGCTGAAGTTGTGTACACAGCTTCAGGCAGCTGTGAATTTATGAAAGCAGATTAATCTTCCATTTCTTAAGCCATTAAGCAGCAATGTGATGTTATGCAATATTTTTATCACACAGCAGGTTTTCTTACAACAAGAGCTACATGTATGTATGATCCTTTGGAAAAAAACTCCTTTATTATTATATTCTGTCACAGCTTTTGCTGTCACAGTTATTCAGAATACCTGTATTGAGTCTGTGTTAGGGTTTGGTACAGGCTTAATACCAGCAGCTCCCAGCAAAATCAGAGTTCAGTCTGTAAGGAGACATTTTCAAAAGTAATGTATGATTTTGACTTCACAAAAGGAAGTCATGGGTAAAACTGTGCTGCTGGGAGTTTGGCCTCTAGACTTTTCATATCCTAAACTCTAAGGTTAATGTATTCCTCACCATCTTTTTAATTAATTTTATTATTATTTTAACTCATTTTGCAGATTACCCTTGAGCAATTACTTTTTGTGGTCTTAATTCAGGGGCAGTGTGATTAAGATGCATGTTAATTTTTCAGAAATCATAATAGGCCGTGTGTGCATTAGGAAAAAATACTTTTGTCCTAATCACCATTCAGGTTCTGTACCATTTCTGCACTTAGAGTTCCTTACAAGGCACAAATAAGTTTTGTGAGATGATCTGAGCTTTCTGCTGTACTGAAAAGGAGCCAAGTTGGCCCTAAGCAATCCACCTGCTCCAGTGGCAGCGTGGACCTCGTTATTTGCTGTTTTCTCCACGGTCTGGCTCTTCAGAAGTGGTCAGCCTAATTTTCTTTCACTCCCTTGATAGGCCTCAGTAGCAGCTGGCCTGGGTTTGATGTTCAAGTACTGCTTCTAATTTTGGACCAAGAGAAAACCGTGTGTCACTGGAGGTGATTTTTGAAACACTTTGTTTTCTTACAGGGTGTTACAGCTCGCAGCTGTTTCAGAAGTGAGTTGTACAGCTAAACCTTTATAGCTGAGTGGTACAACCAGTACAGCAAGCCACATTTTTGTAATCCTTGGTCACAGGGACAGAGGTGACTCTGGTGTTTTATAATCTGGGTTGAGTGGTCAGAATTTCCCATTTTTTTTCCCCCCATTCCCATTCAAACACTGTTGAAGGTGCTGCTTGGTAACCCCCAGGTGCCTTGCAGTGAGAGATGAGATGGCTCCACAAGCCAGGGAAACCTTGCAAAGGTCTCATGATCTGCCAGGCTGTTGGAAACAGTCCCTCAGGTCTTGTGAAGGCAGAAGAGACGACAGAATATGTGCTCTAACAAATGCACAGCTTTTTGCATTCAGCTGTCGGTCCTGAAACCCGTCAGACTTGTTTTTTATTTGTTTTGGATGCCACTTTTAGTAAAAGGGGGACATGGCCAGGGAAGAAACCCTCTGTTTCACTCTGTTTGCTTTTCCATGGTGCTTTTCTTCTCCCTCTTGTCTCCCATTCAGTGCCCACAGCTGCTGGGCTGTCCTGAACCCACACGTGCTGGTTCCTGGAATTCCCTTCCAGCCAGGAGGACACTGCGCTTGTGCAGAGCAGTTGCCTGAGCCTTAACTGGTGCCCACGTTCAAAGGTCATGTAAAAGAGGAGGAAAATAATAAAATAAGATGATAAATGGTGACTGGAAGAACTTGGGAGTAAGGTTCTGCCACTGCAAGAAATTAAGTAGAAGGCATCGTGGTTAAAGGATTTATTTTTGTTTTTTATCAGCCGGGCAATGTGCTGGACTGAAGTGGGGAACTGCTCAGCTGTTCCTTAGCTATATTCCAGTTGGTCCTCACAATTAGTGCATGGAAAACAAGTGTAAGAATACTTTTATAATAACGTGGTGTGCAGTTCATGTAGGATAGGAAGTGTGGAGGAATAACTGCATTACTTCCATATCAGCTCATAGCACATTTTAAATGAAGATCCAAGTGAGTCTTGGCCTTTATTTTTTGTCATATTAAATTAAGCAGCTGATTCTTTGGACAGAGTAGCTAACAACTGCACAGAGATTTACACATTTGCACTGATGGTGGGAACAGCTGTTAGTTCACAGGACATGTTCAGTGGCAAAACTGTCATATTTACTGTGATTATGTACAGCTCATTTTCCTGAGCATGGCAGGAGCAAGCAGGAGGCAGTTTCTGCACGTGCAGCATTCAAGCTGTCTGTTCCCATATATTCCATGGAAGACAATATTTCTTTTTCTTTTCAGCCTTCACCACAGTGTTTGTCACTCAAGCTTCTTAACTCTCAGTCCTGGCACTTTAAATAGCATAAACTGAGCCTGATGAGGATTTTAAGGCCATAAAATGTGAGAGAAAATAGATTATTTTAGGGCAGATCATCTTTCTGATCCAATGAAAGCTTCTGCCAGTGCTAAGGGGACAGTTTACATGTGGGAATGAATGACAGGGGACTCAAAAAATCATAGTAAGGGTTGTGCTGGCACACAGTGCCTGTGGATCTGTGTGGGAATGGTGTCACAGTGCAGCTTTAGATGAATTAGCCATTCGCCACCACTTAAAGGGGCAGGAAACCACCATGGCAAAAGACACAGTGAATTTTTCCTGCTGGGCTGGTGGTTTGGATCAGTTTACCAAGTTATCAGTTGCACAGCTGGGAGCAAAACAAGGAGTGAGAAGAAAGCAGAGAGAAGAGATAATCCCCTCTTTTGGCCTCGGTGAGCATTTAATTCAGCTCAGCTGCATTCACCTTCAATATTTGGGCTTCCTGAACTGGTTTAAGCAGCCCCCACAACTGGAAATGTTAAAACCCACATGTGGCTGTGGCACTTGAGGGGACACGGTGGTGGTGCTGGGTTTGACTGTTGGACTTGCTGATCTGAAAGGTCTTTTCCAACCTTAATGATTCTGTGATTCTGTGAACTGCAGTGAGTGGAATTCAGTGTATGTAAAAGAATACTAAAAAACCCCAGTGGAACCAACTGGAACTTATTTGCAATTGCACCAGTTCTCTAATGCAAAGTCTGAATTTGAACCTTTTGAGGTGTTTTTGTCCCCTTTATCCTGGCTTGGTGCTGGCAAACTGTCTTCATATAATAAAATAAGTAACTGAGCACTGTCAGTGCTATGTGTTAGTTCCACATAACTTTCATGTGTCCCTTACTGGTACACTGCAAAAAGTATTAAATGTATAATGGGGGTTCTGTGGATTTTATGAGCTACAATTGGATTTCTGAGTTGCAATTCTTGTTGTGAGGATAGGGATGTAAGAACTGCAGTAATCTTACTGTTAGACAAGTAAGTTGCAGTAAAAAAAACCAGATGTGAGAATTCATTTAGTCTCAGCCTGAAAAGCAGCACTGAAAGGCACCTCAGAATTATCTTATTGAGTACAAATTCTTTTCCTGCTTCCTGAGCTTTGCAAGAGGATGGGACACATGGAGTGGAAATGGGCTTCTCTAATCAATATTGGAGCTTGGACTGTTTATGACTCAGGTTATACAACATGATTGCTGGCTAATGGTCCTAAAGTCTATTTCTCTGTGCCTGTTCAGATGTGTCTTTCTTATCTCTGTGCATGTGAGAATGAAAGAATTTGTGTGTAAGTGTGTGTATATGTTATAGGATGAAACCAGGTGAATGTGCTGGCATATCAATCCAATCCAATTAAATAAAAAAAAAAGGAAACAGACTTTTTGTGCTACCTGAAAGCACAGATATATTCCATTTTCCTCTATCCAATGCCTCTGCTGTGCAACTGATACAGCATAATTTCGCTTGTTAATTTTAAGCATGAGAACAAACTCTGTCTAATGTTCCATCACCGAATTCCATCAAACCAATGCCACATATTATTATTAACATTTGCCATTGAGGTTAATTGCCTCAAACTCATAGCCTGAAATAATTACTTGCAGGATAAGTCACAATGCCTGTGAAATGTTCTAGAGGATACTGTGTGTGAAGCTGTTTTAAATCTGAAATTTCTGGCAGTGTTTATAAGAAGCAGGGACTATATGTGCATGCCTTGCCTTTCTGTCAGTCATCAAACTACTCACTACACTGATTTTTGCAATTTAGAAATAGTAGTCGAGGGCCTCTGATGATCAGTGCAGCACCACAGAGACTGTTCCTATCACAACTTCAGTGCTCAGTAAAGATTATTATAATTAGTCTAGGGGTAGGAAGCTGCATATTCAGTTCACTTGTTGCTTGATAATCATCCCTTCTCCTAATAAATGTTGTTACTGTTCCTTGTCTCTGTGCAGAAGGCAGAGGTTGGAGACCTATTTGCTTGTAGCTGAACATGGCAGGGGATGTGAAGAGGTTCACACGAATGCTCCTGGAATGCAGCAGCAATGACAAGCTGTGTGGTAAGATTCCCAGATTCCTTCATAAAGTTTGATAATAAAGCTTATTAACCTTTGTAATAGTAAAGCTTTCACATGCTGAGCAGGAAGTCCAGCTTTGCTAAAACGTGGACAAAGCCCTTTCCCCTTCCTCTACCTGCATCCCAGCCCATACAGAAAGTTGGGATTAAACTCTCATTGTGTCTCAGGGAAGAAACTTTTATGGGCATGCAGCCTTTGTGGCAGGATTCATCTCACATAATTTTAGGCATTTTAGAGAATTTCTACTTTGAATGAGACCTGCAATAGTCATTAAAGGTTCCCTGTAGCTTCCCAAAGGGCCAGTTTTGGGAGATTCTGATTTCATGACTTTCTGGCATCTTTGGGAACTGAAATATGGTCTTGGCCTGTGCAAAAATAGCATCACCTCAAAATCTGGGGACATAAGAAAGATAGTTCCCTTCACAAGCCTTGTTAACTGCAGTGCCTTCCAGTCAAACCCCAAAGCAGGTGCCCACACCCTGTTTTCTTTGAAGTGCTCTGTATAATTTTAACAGAAGGAGCTGGAGCTGTAGTTGCACCTGTATTTGTGAAGGCATAACAATGTCCAGCCCTTCCCACTCCCTGCTATCCCCCTGCCAGTGCTGGTTCTGTCTCAGTGGTGGATGGTGCTTACAAATGGCTACAAGTCCATTAAGGCATCTAAATTAGGGATTCCATGCAGTTTTGGAAAATGGGGTGGCAGCACTAACAGTGTCCACCTGCTATCCCAAGGAGCAGAGGATGGAAACAGCAGCTCTTGGGGTTGAAAGTTACTGAGATGGATTGTTACCACTTATTCCTTGGCTTTCCATTTCCTTTCCCTGCTGGTAGTTGTGCGTGAACATCAACCTGAAGTGATCGTTGTCCCAGTTCTCCTCGTGGGGATTTTTGTCATCGTGCTCACTGTGATCCTTTGGCTCCACTGTCGAGGCTTGAGAGCAAAGCAGGAGCAACCCCCCCCACCACCTGGAACCCAAGGTAAAAACCAGGGTTTTCAACCAGAGGTTGGTTGAACCAGAGTGTAGATAGCAGGAGTAGAGATGGACCTGAGAAAATCTAAAGCAACATGTCATACAGGCTGTTTAACGTACCCATGAGAGCCATGAGGTGTATTTTTGCAACAGCCTTCTAGAGGCTACTGCAAGGAGGGTTCTACCAAATTAACTCTCACAAATGGCAGTATTTGATGTAGAGCACACCTAGTTAATCCATTTTCTGTGCTGTCATTTAAGAAATGTAATTTCAAGCTGCTTTCTCCCACTTCCTATGGAGACAACATGAACTGGTGAGGGGTTAAGGAAAGCTTTGTTGGTACAAAATGTTGCTGTGTGGAAATTAAAATACAGTTCTGAACTGATTTTGGATATGTAGAGACCTATTAAGCCAATATTAGGGGAAATAATTGGGAATAAAGATAAGGCCTTTGTGGGAACACCCTGTGTGTGTCCCTTTCAGATCAGCCAAGAGCTGGTAATAAAAGAAAATGGTCATTGCTTGGGCACAGAGGAATGAAGTACAAGTGTGTCTAGAAAGGTGATCTAGAAAGTCTATGTAGTTAAATATAGAAGAAATTTCCAGACTAATTCTGCCTTTTCATCAAATAGAGTGGGAGATAAATTCTTTCTCCTTTTTAGGGGCCAGGATATGTAAGGTACAATAACAGTTCCTTTGTCCTAATTTCCAAAACACTGTGGAGCAAAAATTAAAGAGGATAGAAGGGTGAGCACTGCCACCCTTTGCAAGAGCTCATCTGCCTGTTTTTGTGCATAATCTGTGTTTTGTCAGTGAAGAAAAAGAATCAGCAGGAATCCTGCTCGACAGAGAACGGATACATCCAGCTGAGTGAGGGATCCATGGAGGGCCTGCTCAAATCTGCATCCCTGACTCTGAAAGAGCTGCAGATACCACGAGAGAAACTCCTGCCAGGCACCTTCCAGCTGATAAAACATGGTGGCTATGGGAGCATCTACAGAGCACAGCTGGAAACTGGGAGCTCTGGGAAGACTAGGACTGTGGTGCTGAAAGCCTTACAAGGTGAGGCACGTGGGCAGGATCCACTGTGGGACAGATCTCGGATGCTGGGCAGAACTCTGCCATCACTACTGGGCAAGAACAAGCTGTGTTCAGTATTGTGTCAGCTAGTCAGAGTGGTGTTTTTGTGGGAATGTCCTGGTAGGATTAAAGATTCCCGACCATCTTGATTTTAAGCTCCTCACCCTGTTCTTTGCTGCTGCTGTTTGTTTTTTTGTGTGTGGGTTTAGTTTTTTATTGTGTTTTTCATTTGTTCTGTTTGTTTGTTTTTGTTCTTTCAGGCCTGTCCAGTACTCAGGAAGTAAAGGATTTCCTGGGAAGGATTAAATTCCATCAAAATCTTGGCTGTCACAAGAACCTGGTTGAACTTGTTGGATGTTGTGTAGACAAACTCCCACTTTATATGATCATGGAAGATGTGTCTCTTGGTGACCTGCTGACGTTTCTGTGGACGTGTCGGAAGGTTAGTCAAGAGAAGTGATGACAGAACAGCTGCTTAAATTCCTTGGGTGCATATTTATCTATAAGTCATAGCCCATAAGTCAGAGATGATTCTTTTAATCTCTCCATGCATCCCTCTATATCACTCTAAACTATTTCCATCCCCCAGAGAAGTTCCACACAGGTCTAAACTAGAATAGAATTAGTGGGTTCTTCCATTGATGTTCTATAGTTTGGAGAAGCTGACACAGTTCTGCAAAGCCAAATCCAGCTTTGCAGACCATTGGAGCTCCTTTAAGGGTAGAGCAGGCACTGGAATTAGAGTGAGAATTGATACAGGTGCCTGAGTTTGCAAAGTTTGAAATAATGTCCCATTCTAAATGCTTTTAAGGAAACAGAGCAGTTACAACACCAGGGAGAAGATAATTAACTAATAACTAACTGGTTAAAAGACAAGAAATGAAATATAAGAATGGAAGGTTGGTACTTTCACTGGAGGGAGGTCAACTGTCTGGGGCCTGGTGCTGATTGTTGCATTTATTAATAACATTGAAAATGGGGTGACAGTGAGGTGATGATGGTTGCTGATAACTCCAGCCAGTAAAGGCAAGGGCTGACCCAGAGGAATTGCAGAAGGATCTTCCAAGACTGAGAGACTGGCCAATAAAAAGAAATGATGCACAGGTGGAAAAGCAACGATGGCTCCACATCTGCTCATTGCCGATGAGGAATAAAAATCTAAAAGTATGAGGTCAGATAGTATGAAAATATGCAGTCCGTTGGAAATGTTAACTCAGGCTGAAAAAATCAACCCAGATATCAGAGGAGGTTTAGATTGGATCTCAGGAAAAGTTTTTCACACAGAGAGTGGTCGAGCACTGAACAGGCTCCCCAGGGCAGTGGGCACAGCACCAAGGCTGTCTAAGTTCAAGAGATGTTTGGACAGTGCTCTCAGGCATTGTTGGGGTGTTCTGTGCAGGGCCAGGATTGGACTTGATGATCCTGAGGGCTCTCTTCCAACTCAGCACATTCTGGGGTTCTGCATTTCAGTCAGTTTATGACCAACTGTGAAATGACACCGGGGAGCATAAGATTGGATAGTACTCATTTTATGAGATTAGAAGGAAACATTCCCTGCTATGCTACTGCTATGGCATTTGTTGGAACCAAACACATTTGTCTCCAGGATGTAATGGAAATGGATGGGATCCCCTATGACCTCACTGAGAGGCAAGTTTATGAAGTTGGACAGCAGGTTGCAGCAGCCCTGGTAAGTCTGCTCACATTTACTGCAATTTTTTTCCTTCTGGCTTGATTGCAACACAAATCTTCATGGTGGCCTAAGTCTTCTTGGCCTAAGCACTGGGACTGTGTGCTTTGTTAAAACAGAGCCCAATGTGCTTGCATGATGTTGGTGAGTATGTCCCTCTATTCCTCAGCATGGAAGGCAAAGCTTAAACTGAGTGAAAACTTATGTCAACTAAATGTCCTTTTAAAATGATCATGGTTTTCTTTCTTTTCCAACTTTCCAGGCTTACCTCGAAGAGAAGCAGCTGTCCCATGGTGATATTGCTGCCAGGAATGTCCTCCTCCATCCCAACTTCACTGCCAAGCTCTGTGGTTTGGGTCTGGCCTACGAAACCCACACTCGTGGTGCCACGTCGGTCACACGGGCTGTGCCAGTCAAGTGGCAGGCCCCGGAGAGGCTCCTGAGGAAACCCCCCAGCATCAAGGCAGACGTGTAGGCTTTAATTTTGGGACTAGAAGTCTGTCAGACCTGTCCCTTTTGCTCCTTTGTGTATCCCTTTCATGTCCCAAAGGCATATCCAGTCACAGCATAATGCTCCATGTTGCTTTGTTTTCTTTCCCTTGCAGATGGTCTTTTGGAATTCTACTGTATGAAATGATTACATTAGGTAAGGAGCTTCTGTGATAATAAAAAAAAAGTAGGTAAGGAAGCAGCAAGTTAACAAGGCCCAAAATCTCAAATTTCAGCATATGAAGTTGGGCCACTTAAATAAGCACCCTGTTTTTTTTCCAACTTGCAAAGTCTTGACAATTCCTTTCAGCCTTTCCCCACCCAAGGTAGCACATTCCTCTAAACCACTTCACTTTCAACCAAGGCAGTTTCTCTAAATGTTATTTAAAAAAGGAAAATGTTTTCTTATGAGAGGAAAACAGGCTGTGAGAGGCCAGAAAACATTGAGTTCATCCAGCCATCTGGCCCTTGATGGGATCAGCTATACTGTGTCACTTTACCTCCTGTTTTCCTCTTAGAAGTCTTTCAAAACAGGTGAAATAATCTGTTCTAGTACTTCATCCCCCAACAGGAAGTTTGCCCTATTGTATGAACTAGATTTTTCTTTTCCTAGTGAAGTTTAAATTTTTGTTTATGCGTTTCACCCATGAGGAACATGGAAGACTGTTGTTTTCCCATCCTCCTTGCAGAATTCTTCTCCCTGTATTTGAAATCAAATATCTCAATCTCTCATCTTAGCTTGTTAAGCTTAAATAGCTGCAGTTTCAGCCTTTCTTCAGAGGTCATATTATCTAGATGACACAATCCTTCTATTGCAGAGGAACTGTTATCTGCAACCATTGCAATAGAGTTGTTCTGCAGTTGCTCCTTTTGTCCTTCCAGGTGCTCCACCATATCCTGAGGTGCCACCTTCTGACATCCTATCACACCTGCAGAGACAGAACATCATGAAGCAGCCCTCAAGCTGCCAGCAGGCCATGTAAGCCATGTGCTTTGTGGGCAATTGAGCAGGAGATCTGCAGAGCTAAATGGGAGGGAAACATGGAAAACCAGATCTTACCCAAAATCTCTAAGTCTGGACTAAGCTGAGGAGACTTGTTCTCACATCAGCCACGTCTCCTCACTGGGTTCTGCTGCGTGAAACCCTTGATGGCCAAAACCTTTCTTTCCTCCTTTTGAAAATTACACTTGTTTCTGTTTCCTTCTTGTGAAAATAATACTTGTTCTTTGCCTTTTGTTGCTCCACTGCTTCCTTGCAAGGTGCAGGACTACTCTGGAGTAATCTTTCTTCTCTAAGTTGTGGGATATTCCCTGAAACGAGCACAGCATCCACAGGGAAGATCTAAGGCACACTTCCTTGTGTGAAGACATAATTTCTTTTATTATACAGAATTTTTTCCTTCCATCATGCTGTTTCAAAAGGGGATGCCAGGCAATATTTTTTCCCGTTTCCCACACTCCCTGCTGACATCCTGGCAAACAACTGCATGCCCATACATTATTATGTGGCTGCCTATGAAAATCTTAGTAAAAATGTGGCTCTCTCAGGCATGAGAAGCTGAATTTGGTGTATCACTGATACTGATGAATAAAGAACCCATTCAAACGAAGCATTTGCCAGGAGGAGAAGGGTCACTGAAAGAACTCCATGTGAAGGAGGAAAAGGGGGAGTTCTCTGGACGTGTTAAATATGAGATGACTTGACTGCAGTAAAACTTGGTGTTGGTTGCTTCTCATTCCCAGCGTTTTCCCTGCTTCTCCATCTTACAGGTACGGCATCATGAAGTCCTGCTGGCAGTGGAATGCAGCTAACAGGCCTTCTCCAGCACAGCTCATCTGCTCCCTGAAAGCAGCTATGAAGAGCAGCAATGGCCACACAGTTCTGCAGGTGCCTGAGCCAGTGGTGCCTGAACTCTATGCTGATGTTGCTGGTGTTGATGTGCACAGTGTAGTGAGGGAATACACCATCCTCTGAAGGGCCCTTCCATGTGCTGGTGAAGGAGAAATCACTTGAGTTTTCCCTTCCTAAATATTTTGCAAGCTCAGAATGAGGGGTGTGTGTGTTGGAAGGGATCACTTTATTTTTTAGACGTGTTTATATATCTCAAATCTCCAGGCCAGACACAACAAGCTATTATCGTTGCTATTAAATCAACGTGTGGATATCATTCTGCCAGTGGTCATTTGGGAGATAACTGTGTTTAGGGAGCTGTAGAAAATGTAATGAGAAACTGGAATCAAAGGAGTGTATTAGGTTTGTGTGGCAAAGTTTTGGTTGTGGGGTGGACTGCAGGGGTGACTTCTGGGAGAAGAGATCCACCTGCAGCCCGTGGAGGAGCCCACACTGGAGCAGGTGGATGCCTCAGGGAGGCTGTGACCCTGTGGGAAGCCTGTGCTGGAGCAGAGTCCTGGGAGGGAGCTCCGGAGAGAGGAGCCCACACTGGAGAAGGACTGCACCCTGTGGAAAGAGGCTCATGCTGGAGCAGTTTCCTGCCTGAGGGAAGGAATCAGGCTGGAGAAGTTCCTGGAGGACCCCGCACTGGAGCAGGGAAAGAGTGTGAGGAGTCCTCCCTCTGAGGAGGAAGGAGCGGCAGAGACAACGTGTGATGGACTGACCACAACCCCCATTCCCGGTCCCCCTGCTGGACAGGAGGAGGCAGAGAAACCGGGAGTGAAGCTGAGCCTGGGAAGGAGAGAGAGGTGACTGAAAGTGTCTTAAGATTTGGTTTTATTTCTCCTTATCCTACCCGAATTTGATTAGCAATAGATTAATTTCCCCCCCAAATCGAGTCGAGTCTACTTTGCCCATAATGGTAATCGGTGAGTGATCTCTCCCTTAGCTTGACCTTTGAGCCTTTTCTTGCTGCATTTTCCCTCCCCTGTCCAGTTGAGAAGAGGGAATCAGAGAGTGGCTGGAGGGGCACCTGGAATGCAGCCAGACTCAACCCATCATGAGGTTTCTGGAAGTCTTTCCCCTTCCCTTCTGTCCCAGGAAATGCATCAGTTGGGTATTTGAAGTAGTAGATGTGTTGGGGAATGTGCTGGGCAAGTGTTCAATAAATGTCTGGGATTTCTCCAGTGCTTTATACTCCCATGGGAGAGTGGGTACTGTGTGAAAACAAACAAGCAAACCCCTAAACAAACAAAAAAAACCCCCAAACAAAACCAACAGCAAGAACAAAACCGAGCAAAACCCTTCATATCTGAAAATATTTGATCATTGATTTTAATTGACTTGGTAAAAAATTGGAGGCACTTGAAGTTGTGAACATTTTGCCTTCATTCCAAAAGAAGCAGAATCAGTCTGTGAAATCAATTTACTCTTCTCCCCTCTGCTGTTTGTGGTTTCTAAGTTGACAGTGCCTTAAAGTTTTCTTCTCTCGTTATTTTGGTGCTTTGAGCGTTACAGGTTCTTGTGAAAAAAGACTAAATGCATATTAAAGGAATCATTTTACCATTCTGTGTGGAGTGCACTCATTGTTCACTCAGTAAGTATCCCTCTTGTTTAAGTTGAAGGGCACAGAGACTCACAAAAGGCTGCTTGCATTTGGTTATATTTATTAGTTTTCAATATTTCATGTAGTTGAATCCCTAAACATTCCAGAACCAGCTGCAGGCCTGCAGCATCCCATGAGACCAAAATTAGGTGTGTGAGCCATGTAGGATTTAAGGTGTGAAAAAGCTAAATGGTTACTCTTCAAAATGGGAATGTTTATCCTGAAGGAAATCTTCAACCACCACTTTAAATATTAAACCTATATAGCTGTAAAAAGGAACAGATCCTGGTTTCCATCAAAATTTATTGGTCTTCTTCCAAAAACAACGTTCAGAAGTTTTCTATTTTGAATGCAAAGTAACATGAGTGACATGGGTGTTTTTTCCATATCACTTAGGCTTTGTAAGAAAATGTTTCCATCCAGAAATAAATGTCATGTGAGTTCATACAGCACCTATATGACCCCTAAACACTGGGACATTGCAAAGTCCATGTATATCACCACTATCCTTTCCAAAGTCCACTAAAGAGGGCTCAGTTACCTTTCTGGCATCTCTGATGGTTTTGGCTAATTGCCACCTTGACGTCCATAAACCACTGGTGGTGTAAATCAGATATAAAGAATGGAAACATCTTCTTTTCCAAATGCTAAAATTAAAAACATCCTCTTCTCTCCCTCTCACTTGAAAACAGGTTCAAAGCTGCCTGGTAAATTTAGGTCAAATTCAGTCATTTAGGTGAATAAGCTATTCATGAAAAAAAAGCATTTAAGTGGTTCAAACCCCAAGAATGGGATATTCTCAAAGGTCTGTGCTGTGAAAGGTGTTTCAGAGAGGTAACACAATCCCAGAACTGCTGCTGCAGAGCTGGTGAATAAACCCTGTCAAACAGAGAGCTAAAGGTAACAAACACAGCCCTGTTCTCAGAGCACAGAAAGCAAAGTCCTGCTTTACACAATTGCTCATATTTTGTTTCTCTTGTCAAAGCTCTGATCAAGGGAATCTATGGGAATTCAGGATGCTGAGCACCTCACAGCCTCGAACCAAAGATCTGCTTTGGGTTCCCCTGAAAGCAAATCTGTGCCAAGAACCTGCTTATGAATTTGTCCACAGAAAGACATTTTGCTGCTCTATGAAAAGGTCTAATTTAATTTCCCTTCAATTAAGTGGCTTCATTCTCAATCTCAATCTCATTCTTATTCTGAGTTGACTGTCCTTTCCTGAGGTTAGTTTGGAAGTGACTGAATCTAAATCAGGTTAAGTTTTATAGTGGCATGAAAGGAATTATACATGTGGAGTTACCCTGGTTTAACCACACTTCATGCTAATTAAAGTAGTCTATATAGAAGTTTTTCTTCCTCAGAGCAGCCTCCATTCATACATCTACATTTTTAGCATCAGTGTAGACTCATGAATTCTTCCTCAGTGAATCCACAGAGGGCCTGGTGATACTTTTTTTCACAGCAGTTTTGTGGAGAACCATGGCTTTTCAATGGCTTTTCAACTTTGTTTCATTTGTTTATTTGGAATATTTTGTTCCCATGAAAAATGTAAACTTTTAATTATTATATTGAAAAAAAGATATATTATACAAGGTGCTAAACTGTTGTTTAGCACCACAGCATATAAATGACATGCATTTGAGTCTTTATGAGACCAGGATTCAATGTACCTGCTTATACAGGCTTAGAGACTGGAAAACAGTGGATTGTTTCCCTGTTTTTCTCGAATGTGGCCTGTCTTTCATTTCAGATCAAGGTTTATCTCTGCCCCCTGTTTTCTCAGCCGTCTGATCATCTTTTCAGTGAGAGGCTGAATGAGCACCAGTAGATCTTCTGAGGGTGAGGAAAGTCCTGTCCAGGACAGGCACAGAGGGCAAAAAAGGTTATGGTCCAAAAAGTGACGACAGGATGCGCAGATACCAAATATTCATGGTGTGATTTGGCTGCACCATGTTGGAATTCCCTGAAACTGCAGATGAGCTTTTTAAGAGTCCTTTTGAACTCTAAAATCCTTTTCCTGCTGCAAGCAGCAAAGGATTCCCACTGAAACACCCAGAAGTGAGGCACTGCAGTACTTACTCTCTTCTGCACTCACAGAATGGCTTTTTGGTGAGGGCTGTGCTTTAGGCATGAGGATGTGACTGTTATTTGTTTATGCTGCCTCCTACAGCTTGTGGTTTTATTTATAGCAGGTGCTGCACCACCAAGGAGTAGCAATAATTCACAAACATTCGCCCCCCAACTCTCCAAGACACAAAAAATGATGGGTTTTTTCACCTTTATTAGTTACATTTCAAGTAACAGTAGCAGCTGCACTGTCCTCTAATGTGCTTTGAGCTTTCAGATGGAATTTGCCACATTTGAACTACTGTAAGAACTGAGATATTCCTGTTTTTCTTTCCTGGTTGTCCCATAGGTATCCTGATTTGGTGAAGCCCAATCCTTTGGGCCATTGGTAGGTTTCTACCAGTGTAAAAAGATCAATGTAAAACTGATATTTAAGGCATAAAACACATCAAAAGACTCTGTGCTCTCCCTTTAAATAAGGAGGCATACAGAAGTGGCCAAGGGTTGTGCAAAATTCTCAATTTGCTCAGATATTTTACATGGTCAATAGAGGAAAAAATGTAGATATCAGTAAGAAAAATCCAAATAAAACTTTGGAGGGATTTGTCACGTTTCAGCATCAGGAATTTTGCTGTCCCAGAGTGGGAATCTTGGCTCATGTAGGGAGCTGGGTGTTGTCACATCCCTTTTCCCCATCATAAAGCAAAACTGACCCTGAAAACCACACTGAGATCCACAAAAATGATGTAAATGAATAATTTATACTCAAAACCTCCCCCCTCCAGTGGAACAAAAGCTGGAGGATTTGTCCAGGAGGCTCATTTAAAACAGAGGGGGTGAGGCTAAAGATGTGGCAGCTCCAGGATTCCCACACTTTTGCCTTAGTTTGGGGATTTTTACAGCTGTTTATGGGACATTTTTCCATTGGCTCTGAGGGAAAACACCCAAAAAATACAAAAAACCCAAGGATGACTTATGCAATTCCAGCCCCAGTTCTTAGCTAAGGCAATGAATTCTCTGCATTTGTGTTTCCAAAAAAATGTGGATTTAAGAAGAAAATACTCAAAACTTTAAATTGCTCATTTGGTGATGCCATGAAAATTAATTTTAAAGTCTTTTGTGGCTTAGAGTTTGATATCCAGTAATTTTGTGTTTTCCAAATGTTAACAAATGCTGGTTTGGTTTTCTTGTTGCAAATTGCTTTGGATTATAATACTTTTGTCACAAATTCCATCTCCTGTGGTAATTATTTCTGTGCAGGGTGCTGTATTAACCTTTATGGGTTTGGGTCCATCTCCCTCGAAAATTTTGCCCTTGGAAGGTCATTTTCATTTCCTCTTTTTCTTCCAGTACTCCCTTGCAGGACTCAAAGTGTTAATAAACACTTTTGCAGAGCCACTTGTTTGTTTTCATTGGTTTTCTTTAATAGCTCTTCCCTCCGAGTTACAAAAACTAGCACAGCATGTGAGAAAAACAGCAGAGGTGCTCCCAATACTGCAAAAAAATACTGTTATTTTCTGTGTTTCTTCCTGGCAGAATGTGAAGCAAACCAGGCAGGATCCTTGGCTTTTAAATTCTTCCCATCTGGAGTGTTGTTTCAGCCCCTGAGGAGCACTCTCCTGTTTCATATGCCTTACCTTGCTGTTTGTAATTTTGCAAGACTGACACCTAAACCCTCATATGTTTTTCCAATGCCCATTCAAGCATTTTGCCATCTGACAGCCTCTCCTGATTACTGAGCTTTTTGTCCTGGTGAAAACACTGTTAACTTTCTGTTCCACGCTGATTTCAGTGTGATAAATGACTAAAAGGGTGATTTTTTTTTTCTGATGGTATTTTATACAATTTGAAAGCACTGCATACACAGTGCCAGAAAAAAAACCAAACCAAACACCAAAAAACCACCAAAAAACAACAAACCTGTGGGGAAAAAAAAATCAGTTTAAAGAATCCAGTTATTTTTTAAGAATTTATACCTTTAGTCTATTTTATTTAATAATATTAATCACAAAGGCAGCAGGGAACTTTTCCCTGTGGTCTGCGACACTTAATGCTGTGTGGACATGTCCAGTTGCTTGGAAATGTGTGTGGGGGATGCTCTCAGGAGCTATCAACAGCCATCTGTTATAGTAATCTGATTTATTTTTCAGCAGTTTTCAATGGACAAGGTTGTGAACACCCTGGCACAGTGACATATGTCAGACCCAGACCAGCGTCTCCCATCTGCTGCCCTGCTGGCCCATAAGACATGTTATGAAATATTAGATGGTTTTTTTCCATCCAGTTTCCAGTTTCATTTCCAAATCTTGCATTATTTCCCAGCTGGATCCACAGGCAGCAAAAAAAGAGAAAGAAGTAGCAGCCTCATTTAATATCCTTTCAATCTGCCCAGCCCAAAATCACCTTTCAGCATCGTTTTCCAGACTGAGGATGTCTGAAATGGGAAGTGAAGGAGTGACAACCAACACAAAGCTTTCCTGGGTTCATTTCGACTCCCAACAAGTAAACAAAGGAATTTTGTCACTGAACTTTGAAGAAGATTTTTTGCTTGGAAATAAAAAACTTCAGTATTGTCAGCATTTTGGATATTGGGAGGGTGAAATATCCATTGATTCCAATATTGTGGTCTGGGGTGGAACTTTCAGCTGGTTTTCAGCTGAGGACTGCTGAGAATAGGTGCTGTTTTATCCAGCTGGTTTGGAAAGCAGAAGGAAACATAGTGTGTGTAAAATAGCCCTGGATTAGCAACTGCCCACAGGAGCAGATGTGGATGAGGACTGTTCTGTCAGACCTGGCAGATCTGAGCACTTTGAACCTTCAAAATATGCTTTGCAACAGTAATTAACTACTAATTAAGTAATATGTTTGAAAGAAACTCCCAATTAAATCTAGTATTTCTGCAGACTGGTATTTTGATATTTTTAATTTGTTTAAATTCCCTTTTAATTTTTTTCATTAGTTCTTGACCAGAATCTTGTCAGTTGTCATCAAATACAGTACGTGACTCAGACCTGCTAATTAATTCTGTTGTTCTGTTTTTCTTTTCAAATTACAATGAAATGAGATAATTATGACATCTATTAACATATATTCTTGTACGAAAAGTTAAACTGAATAGTATTTACCAATAAAGCACAAGTTTGGCAGAAGAGATTCCCAAGTATTTTGAGGATTACAGACTCTAAACTTCATAGCAGTGAATCCTACTTAATGTTGTGGTCTTGAAGCCTTTATAATTATTTTGCTATTATTTTAAATTTAATTTTATTTAATTAATTTTATTGTATTATTTATTATATATAATTAAAATATATTAATAATAAATAAACATAATATTTATTATATTTAAATAGTACAAATATATTATATTTATTATATATTAATATATAATACACAATAATTCAATATAATAATATAACAGAATAATAATTATTATATATTAATATATTTATGGAGTGTAGGATATGAGAATCTCAATAAGAATAACAACAGATAACAAATTATTTCTTAATAAAGTATTGTTTATTAATAAATTATAATGTATCAATTATTATAGTTTGGTTTGTTAATATTAATATATAATATTATAATAAATATATATTATATAAAATTATATAGAAGTATGATATAATTAATATAATATATTATTTATTATTTTGTTTATTATTATTACTGAATTTGTATAAAGATGACTCTTACACACTTTGGAGATTTACAACTCTTACACCCCACATCAGGTAGACAAATAAATATCTTACTAAAGCAGTGGCTATTTGACTGAAACATGAGTTTTTAATACAAAAGGCTTATGATAACAACTATATAAAAGTGGAAAACCAGAATAACTGGGGGGTTTCTGTCTCACTCTGGTTCATTCCATTTTTCTGTACTTGTTAAGAGGCAGTACAAAACTCCACAGAAAACACACTATCCCCAAATTGTAACCAGAAGAGACCACCAATCAACATATTAAATCTAAATCTAAATTTAAAGCAGCCTTGGAAATCTAAAGCAGCCTTGGCTGACCTGAAAATGAAGTGATTTGTGACTTTCTGGCCACCTCAGGCAGCAATAAGTCACAAAAACAATTGTTTCTGAGGGAAGGAACCCCACCACACAGAATGCTGACCTCGAGCTGGAACTGCTATGTGAACAAGCTGTGCCACCAGACAGGTCTTGGACACTTTTCCCACATGGATTAAGGTCCTTGTCATGGCCAAAGCAGGCTTGATTTGGGGAATATTATTTAATTTATTGCCAACTAGTGCAAAATTTTGGTTGATGACTTGGACACTGAGGGAAAAAAAAACCCAAAACAATTTAATAAATATTTAGGTGAACAGTTTTTTTATCCTCTTCCCCCCCAACTCAGGTTCAGTCGATGTCCCCAGCAATGACTTCTTTCATGTGTCACTTCTCCTCCCTTTTGTGGGTGGGGCTCTTTATTAAATGTGTTGGAGGAACAGCTTGTTTGCCACATGGGATGCCATGTTTGCACGTGTTTTCTGCTTTCTGGGAGAATATGAGAATATTACAATAAAAGAATATGTTAAAATAGGAACCTGCCTTAGCAGCTCTGTGATTTTTCAAGAGCTCAGAAATCAGTCCAAATATCCACTTGATTCTGCCTTCTGGAACAGCCAAAAGTTTGCAAATTTTATGAAACATGTTCATAACAAAACAGGAGAGGAGGTGCTAAATACTTTTAAGTTGCCAGAAAATCCCCTCAAAAAGGCGAATGACAAAAAGAAAAGAAGCACATTTTCTTTTTCTAGGCTTGCATCGTGATTTCTCTTTTTGTTCCAGAGAAAGAAGGCACTGATAAATGTAACAATGAGCTTTGAAGGGAGCTGCTGCTCAAAGACAATTCAGCAGTGTTTTCTTGGCAGTGTGTCAGGAGTAGGGACCACCTTATTGTTGCTGGTTCTGGCAAAGAAATTGGAGCTTTTCCAGGCCACAAATGGCAGAATATCAAAACATTACAATGCTCTCTTCCCAGAGATGGTGAGGGGGTTCTTTCATTAATTAAATATAATATGAATATACAGGATCCACATTTCAAATTTTACTGTGTAAAGAGTATAAGCTTGTTATTAAAGGTGCTGGGGATCAGGAGGACAAGGCTTTTTTTATTGGTCCTGACTCTGCTTCATTGTGGCCTTGGGGCAAGTCAGTCCACATCTCTGCACCTCCATTTCCCCAGCAGTAGACTGGAGAAAACAAGAGCTACCCCACTGGGCCACTGGGAGTCTGAATAGATCAGTAATTTTTGAAAAAACAGAGACTGGCATATAGAACTTATTATATAAGTGTAAAGTAATAAAATGCAAACTGTGATCAGACCTGTCACTGCTCATTTTCTGTTAAATGCCCCTAGGAACAAATGTACTTTGAGTGAGAGCTGAAATATTCCAGTGTTACCTCTGAACAACCACTGGAAAATGGAACAATACTTATTTCAGATTGTAACCTGTATCACAGGATTACCTGTAATCCTCCATCATTTTTATATACATTCTTACATAGTGCATTGCAGCTCTACTCCTTTCTTAGCTCCCATTCTAAAAGGCTCTTTTTGCCCATTGTCTCCTAGTTTTTCTCTCCTAAAAACTTTTTTCTACTGCCTTTCCTATCTGCAGAGTTTACACTTGCAAGCTTTTCTGTAATCACCTGAAGCCCATGACTCCACATTACCCTTTGTGTTTTTCCCATTCCTGTGTTTCCCTATTGATCTCCACGGGCTATTTTTGGCACACGGCTTTTGGCTCCAGCTGCTCTGAATGCATTGTTAATGCATAATGCATGTTTGTCCATCATCCTAAAGGCTGGGTGCATATCTTGCTTTTCTGATTGCCTGTACACACTGTACTTGTCAAGGTGGTGTGTTTTTGTTGTGGGAATGACATGTGATGTGAGGCATTTTTCAGCCCTGCTCACTGTTTGGCTGCCAAGTATCTTCAGGAGTTAAAGGATTGCTAATCAATGCTATATATAAAGAATAAATGCTATACGTGGAAGCAGGAGGAGAACGTAGAGATCCTGATTTTCAAGTGATGACATTGCTAGAACAGCATTAAGGTTGAAGGGACTGGTTTATGAGCTGAAGGAAAAACTGATCTGGTTCATCTCCTGTCCGGTCTTTATTCCTCCCACAGCTCAGAGGAGAATACCAGGATTTCCATACCCTTTGATGTCCAGCCACCTTCTCCCTCAGAGATGACAAAAGGCTGAGATCTCTTCTCATGCAGCAGCACCTCCAATCTCCATTACCTGGGATACTCCTCTAAGCTGTGGAGGGGAATAAAGACCGGACAGGAGATGAATCAGATCAGCTTTTCCTTCAGCTCATAATCCAGTCCCTTCAACCTTAATGCTGTTCTAGCAATGTCATCACTTGAAAATCAGGATCTCTACGTTCTCCTCCTGCTTCCACGTATAGCATTTATTCTTCTATTTATAGCATTGATTAGCAATCCTTTAATTCCCAAAGAACAATACAACATGCAGATGACACTGGCCAGAGTGTAACATCAGGGAGAACAAGACCCTTACTTTACAGAAAGGTGCTGCAACATCCAGCTTTTTCAGGAGAATATTAACTATTCCCTGTTACACATCCAGGCCCGAGCTGTGCTTTGGGATGCCTGCAAGCTTTCAGGAACACAAATCCTTGGGACTTACAACATTAGCAGCACAAGCTGGGACAGGTGCTGTTCATGGTCAGCATGCTCTGCTTGTGCCAGTCCTGCTTGGGCCAGTCCTAGGCCCTCTCTGTGGCTCATCCTGGGGGGGCATTTATCTGAGGTTGGGTGACAACAATGAGCTGCACTTTGTCCCTCTGGTGGCCTTTTTTCTGTTTTAATCAGTGTTTCTTTCATCTCTGACATGACTGTTTTACGGGAGTGAAAACATCAGTGTTTAGAATAATTTGGGATCTTTTTTGTTACCCATATATGTCCTTCACAGTGATGTTGTCAGGCCCTAATGCCTCAGGCCACCTCTTTCCTTAGGTAGTCTCTGCTCCAGGAGATTCTTTCCTTCCAAAGCAAGTATCAGGATGACTGGAGAAAGAATCCCATGTGCAGTGACAGTGACCAAGGCAGAGTATTAATTACTTAGCCTTCCTAAACCAGCTGAGCCCATCATTTCCCCCAGGCCTTGCTTCAATACCATTTCTATAACCCACAGAGCAAAGGTTACAGCTATAAATGAAACAGCCTTTGAGCACAGGATAATGCTTCATCTTTGGACCAGGCAAATCACATGCAGTAAATGGTTAAATGTAAATGCTTGCCTGCACATTTTGTGTTTGGGCCTCTCAGTGATGGCACTGACACAGACACAGCATGGCAGGTACAAACATCACCGTGGCACCATTTTCCCAGGAAAGGATTGAGAGGGGCAGTGGGAGAGGGCTGCTTAGACGTATTTCATAGTGGTTTCCTACTTGAACCAGCAGACAATGCCACAACCCACACAGAAAAACCTGCACTGTATTTGAATCTGAAATTCTACTGTAAGCTTTTAGCTGACCTATGCTTATCTGACTGGAGTGACAGCACCCTTATGACATGTGTGGGGAGCTTGTTTTAGTCACAGTGGTGGGTATGAGCACAGAAATTGCTGCCATGGGCAGGTCCAGCACAGGATGAATTCCTGCCTCACCCTCAGCACTCGCAACAGAAGCTCCCACAGTGGTTCCACTCTGTATGCAGCAGGGAGGAGGAGATCCTATAAAGTGTAGCAGGTTTTATTCCTGTGAGGTTCAGTGTTTTAATTCCCGACTTCAGCACTCCAAGGAATTCTCTTGCTCAGAGCACAGCAAGGTGGGATCCGGCGGTCACTCCTCATCAGGGCCCATCGCCGCCTCTTTGGCCACCAGCACCCCCACAGGCCACAGGGACCAGGGGGAAGAGAGGTGGCACGTCTGTCACTGCTTCCCCAGGTGACAGCACACATCCCTCTCCTCCCCATCCACTGCCAGCTCCCGACTTGGAGTTACAGCACTGAGCCCACGGCACCCGTTGGCGTTGCCAGCTCCCGGCAGGACTCCTTCCCTCTCTGCACAATATCCGCCAGGAAAAGCAGCCTGATTTATTACCACTGCAGGCTGCCTTTTTGAGGAGTCCCAGATTTCCTTAGCTTTGCTTTTCCTATCTTCAGAGGGCCCTGGCACCTCTCCCACACTCGCTGGGAGTCCCACCTGAGCTGGGATGGGACAGCGAGGGCCAGTGGCTCCATGAGGGATGTGGCTGATAGGGCACTGTGGGACCCGCTCCATTGAACCCAACATGTCCAGGGATGATGGCACAAGCCCCATCCATAAGGCTCATCATGGTGATGAGGCAGGCCAGGCTCAGGATCAGGCCCAGTGATGGCAGGGCTGTGGGCACGGGGATGGGCTGAGGCTTAGTGGGGCTCGTAGCTGGGCAGGGCTGTGGGGAGCTGGAGACCAGCCCTGCTGCAGCATCATCAGGACAGGAGCCAAAATCAGTCCTGAGGGGGCTGAAATGGACAATGCCAGGACAGATGCCCACAGTCCTGGGCCATGGTGACACACCCCTCTTGAGGCCCCATCAGCTGGCAAGGACTGTTCAGGGCCTTAAATTGTCAAAAAATGCCTCAGTGCATCCATTATTCACCTTAAAACCTTCTCACATCATCCAGGTCTAATTAAAGTTCCTGGTCCTGGTGTCATGGCAATACAGAGCTAGGTGTGTATGTGATAGTGTCACCAAAAAAAGGAGGTGAGTGACTTGTCCTGGTAGACAGGACTGAGTAAATCTGGGGTGGTGGGAAAAAGCAGTAGCAAAAGTAGCAAAAAAAGTAGTAGCAAAAGTTGTGGCAAAGCTGTCCCTTTATTTATAAGCCCATGTCAGAAAGAAATGCCAGCCACCCATTTTGGACCAATCTGTGATTTTCAAATGCATCTTTATTGATAGGTTGATTAAGCTCTAGTCTGAACTTTATTTTACAAGAACCTGCAGCTAACCAACACAAAAAAATTACCATCATTACCTCGTACAATACCGGACTAGCACAAAAACAGAAGTAAATGCCACAATCCAGTTAAAAGAACTGTTAAAAAGAACTAAACTGTAAACTCTACATGTAACAAACAGCTGTGATTAGTCCCACATGTCATTTATAAACCCAGCAGCGGGAGGGGAGGTCTACACAAAACCAAGCACTCCAGATGCCAACTCCTTCTCCCCTGAGTGTGCTTGGCAGCCCACACATGGACAAGTGGGACAGCAGCAGAGAGATGCACACCAGCTGCCTGTCTCCTGTCTTTCACCCTGGAAAGCCCCCTGGGTCTGTTCTCAGCTTGAGAACCTTCAGAGCTTCCTAAAACATGAGATTGATACGGATTTGCACCCAAAGGATGTGAAGAGAGCCTGGTAGTTGAAGGAGAGCGGGTCTCAAAGAGAGGACTGAGCAGTGCAAACAGAAAACTGAAGTTACCCAAGTTGGCAGTAGGTACAACTCATCCAAACACATTTATTCCAGATGGATGGAACAACACACCTGAAGTTGAGGCTGTAACACTGGGGATATGACACCCCCCATTTCATCCTCTGCTTCCTCATTTTCTGTCTGCCCGTTATGACCAGTCTGTCTACATCCTTTTTGGTTCCTCCCTTCTCTGCCACTCTTCTGCTACTTTCCATTCCCCACAGGGAGTAACCCTCCTGCCCCTCTGCACTGCCTTCCCTGACCTTCTCAGTTCTGCCAGTGACTCCCACTTCACACACCCCTGAGCTCTTCTGCCTCATGTACCTCTGCATAACAACACTCAGAGAAGGCTGAAACCTGTTTTCCTGTTTCCCACAATCAGAGGAGCACTCATCTTGATTTCTCATTCATGAGGAACACAGGGAACTGGGATCTAACTTTATTAACAATAGAGCAAATAACTTCAACTTATTGTGGAATCTGCCTGTGTTCTTCATCCTTCTCACCCTTTCCTCCCTCTTGGTCCCTCTCTTAAATGTAGGAATGTTTACAGTAATTCAGGTCTAGTTCTCTGATTTTTAGATGAGACCCCAGGATTTTCTTGAAAGTTGGCTCACTCTCCAAAACCCATTCCTTCATCACAGTTTATGGCAGTTATGGGAAAATCTGCTGTTTGTGCCACTGGGAAGAAAACTGCTTTGGCATGACAGCATAAGGCTTGCACAGGACATCACCCATCTGGCACCTTTCTAAGAACAACACTGGTTTAAAATAAAATAACAATTAAAAAAAATAATCTACAGATAATCTATTCCCCTTCAAGTCTAAAAGAACCTCTCTTGTGGCAAAGTGTGGCGCCGTTAGCCAATCACAAAAAGCCAGCAAAACACACGTGGCAGTGACTGATTTCTTCCACTTGTGCATGTGGTACAAGGGCTGTACAGGGATGAGACATGGAAGGGAAGGCTAAACCCATAGGACTTCTGCCATCCTCAAATCTGCAGAAGACTGGTACAAGGACAACACTGAGAGATGATTTTCTGTGTTCACCAAGACCACTAGTAGTTAGTTGTCTTGATGCACAGCAAGGGAGACTAAAGTTAGGTTACCAGGAAAAGCCATCTCGCTTGTAGGCTAGCTAGGAACTGAACAGTCAACCTCAGCAGCCTCCAGGGTCTTCCTCAGTGAAGCTCAGTAAGAACAAGTGTGATGAGCAGCCATGGTGGACATGTTTGGTGTACTCAGTCCTGTCTCAGAGCTGGTGGAGGCTGGTCCTTCTCTTGAGGTCCTTCCTAGCCCTGTGCTTATGAGTTTATCAGTTGACTTCACTGAAAAGAACAAAAGGGCCGTCTTTGATTTTTCTGTCCAGCAGTTGCAATTAAAGCAACAAAGGGAAAAAAAAAACCTTACAAAATCCTTCCTTCCTTTCCCCACCCTTCATGTCTCACAGCTGAGGAGTTCATAGCCCTCAGAGTTAGCCCTTCTAATACTGATGGACAGAGTCAGCCCTTCTAACACTGATGGAAGTGATGAGAAACACAATACCCTTGGAACAATTCACAGGCAGCAGCTGGAGTGAGGACTGTCAGCACAGGACAGCCTTGTGAGAGCAGACCGAAGTATTTCACAGCTCACTGAATGCTCACAGCAGCGTGGAGACACGACAGGGTCAGTGTACAATACATGGCATGCCTTCTTCATCCAGTGAAAGGGTTACATGGGAATGGCCATCCTGCCCAGTCACTCTCCTGGAGCTTTCCCACACTGCCTTGTCCAGCAGCCTCCAGCACTAGCTAACTACTTACAGCTGTGGCAAGAGAAGAACTGTGAACAGTGGCGTCTCCCCATCCCTCAGCGTGGAACCCCTTGTTAGTTCTTCCAGTTCACCGTCCCCCTCCCCTCCCTCCCCTTGATTTAAAAAATAATGGTTATAATTAATGCGTGGAAGTTGATGACAGTGTGCACGGTGGTTCACTTCCAGTTCTCTTTCCCTCTTCTCATGCATCCTCCTCCTGCCTCTCCAACAACCCCCTCCCCTGCCAATCCACTCCATCAGTCCATCCACCCTGCAGGCCTGAGGGGCTGCTGCTCACTTGCCATAGACGCTCTCGTCGCTGTAGGCCACGTACAGAAAATAGTCCTCCTCGTGGTTATCCTGCAAGGGGGCAAAGGGACAAAGTAACAAACCAGAGCCCTGGGACTCACCACTTGTGAAAAAGCCCAACCCAGAGGTCACTGTAACTAGAGGGCATAACCTCTCTCTCACTGTTTCGCCTTGTTCACATTGAAGGCTTCGCTTCCCAACTCCCTCTCTCTGGCCACAGCTCTCCTTCCTAGTACAGGCACGACACATATCTGGGCACACTGAATTTACTTGAAGAGCCACAGCTCTTAACATCGAGAGGAGAGACTTGGTAGGCTTTAAACAAGTCAAAAAATCACCTCTAGATGGTATTTTTAATTTTTCAGAACACTCTGACATGTGGCTGCAATTCTAAGTCCTGTTTTACATGCGGGCAGTAGAGCTGAGATGTTCAGTGATTACCCTGACACAAAAAGTCTGTCAGTCTCAGTTCTGGACAGTCAGACAGCTCCCTCCTACGTGTTCAGACTGGAAAAATCCCTGCCTGTGTTATCTTTTATTATCTTCATCACCCCACACACTGATGAAGAGTCCAGTGATTGTCAAAGGGTGACAGACAAGGCTCACAGCTCCATGTCGCAGCTCTTTTATTAAAAAACACTAAAACACAGCAGAAGGAGAAATCAAGGAGAATCAATGCAGTCTGCAAACCACCCATGACATAATGGCTGTATAACTTAGGGACATTCCTCTGATGGGCACTGAATATGCCTTTAAGGTCGATCAAATAACAGTGCTCAGCAGAAACAGTGGGCAGCAGTGTTCAGAGCATCCCACATGGTCCTCACTTAAACAGCATAAGCAATGAAAAACTGATTCTGAGCAAAGAATAAGTGTTCCTTAAGAACCTATTTATAGACAGTCGGTTGCCCAGTGATATTGTGTCCTTTTACTGGCTGAAAGGAAATCTCCTTTGTATAAACAGGAAAGCCAGGGCCTATGTTCTGCCCCCTCCCTGCCCCAGACACAATCCTTCCTGTGAAACATAAAGTGGTTTATTTCCATACTTTTGTCAAAATAGCAGGACCAACATGTTGCTGGGGCAACAACTCCCCACAACCCTTTCAAACAGCAAACATTGAGTTGAATTGATAAGGCTCCCCAGGCCCCTGACTGTGGTATGGAACTTCCCTGGACAGATGATGGGATAAAGCTCAGGGCAGGAGGGTCCATGTCCAGGCATCTGTGACCAAGCTGAACCCACTGCCAGCTGAGCAGTGCATTCCTCTGGAAACTCCAAGGGGAAGGAGCCAGACTTACCTCGTAGAGCTGGCCCATGGTAGCACTGGTGGGAGGGATGGTATTGTTGACAAAGAAGAACAGGGCATCTTCTGGCCTCAGGTGGATCCGCTTTCGGATTAAGAAGTAGAATTGACCAACTGAGGAGGAACAGAGAAGGCTTTAGATGCAGAAAGAATGTCGGTTGGGGGTTTTGTTTGTTTATTTTGGTGGGGGGGGGTGTTGTTTGTTTGTTTGTGTTTTTATTTTAGTTTGGGGGTTTTTGTTTTGTTGTTGCTGTTTGTTTTTTAACCCTAACCACGGCTGTTTTCTTTTGGTCATGGAAGGCACATGCTGTACATAAAAAGTAGGGGAAAATGAACTCTGCAGGACAAAAAAAAGCAGGGAAAGCAAGCAGGAACTTCATGACTGTAATGACATCAGCAGTCAACCCACTGGGAGCTGGCAGGTTCTCAGCTACACACCTCATGCCACGTACTCTCTAAATCCACACTCCACACTATGGTATGAAATGCTCTACTGAGGGGATTGGTGGGAAGACCCTTTACTAGCTTAACCTTTAAATCCCACAGCTCAAAGACACCTAAGGGAATTTAGCCTTGGTGCAAATGGTCATACCACTCCTGAAAAGAAAATAAATCCTTGCTATTTGCTTGAACTGTGTTGCACAAGAAAGTATTTCACAGTGCATTCCATGCTGCAAAAAAAAACCCAAATAAAATGCTGTTCTTTTAACTCATTCATGTTCTTCAATGAAAACAAGTGTAACCACACACAAAATCACCGTGACCATTCAGAAAAGGAGCTTTGTAGCTATGACTCCAACCACAGGGGTGGAAAAGGATGGGACTATTTCAAGAACTTGTCTCTTCCTGCAACAAGAATACAGCCTCTGGCAACTCTGGTCATCACTGACTGATGATTATGCTGCTGCCCATGAAACACAATTCAGTCATGGTCAGAACTCAGCTGTGACACAGCCATGGCGGCCAAGGCAGTGGGACACCTCAGGGAATTCTCCATGTTCCAATCCAGGCTGGAAGGTACCGAAATACAACAAGGACAGCAGGTGAAGTGGGGCAATGATAAGATGCTGAGCCTGCCTGGATGTTTTCTTTGTGCTGATCATAAGAGTAAAAAGCACTTCTGAGGCCTTCTCACTGAAAATCAGGAAGAAAGGAGGTAAATGTTGTTACCTGTGAGGTCAGAAGGCACAAGATACTTCCTTTTGTCTAGGTCAGGTACTCTGGCTTTTGGTGCTTTTTCCACAATTACCTAGAGAAAGAGAGAGAGAGAGAGTGAGAGAAAGCAAGAAAACAAACATGAATATCATATAACAAAATGGTCCAAAAAGCATCAGTGGATATTATCCTCTGATGGTGCTACCAGGCCCTTTAGTTACTTATTTACTCTATAACAAATACACAACATTAAAGAATGGACAGGTGAGAAGATGACTTAAAAGATCACTAACAGTAGCTATCCTGGGAGCCCAGGACTGCAGCAGTAAGCACAGTGAGTGAAAAAGGAGTCCAGTACAGACATAAAAATAAACCATAATGGCTGAGGAAAAAAAAAAATAATCAGGACACCTTGATGTTCCCAATTCAGGTTAATTTTGTATGAAGCAGCTGTCAGGAGGCCAATACATGAACACAAGAAGTATCACAAGTAAGTTAAACTTTCCAGGTTACAGTTCCAAACTGCCTGGCACAAAATCAGTCCTACTCCCAGTAGTCCCACATCCTAATTTCCACTTTCACCAATAGCAAGTGCTCTAGAATGAAGAATTTAAGACCAACTACAGCCCACTGGGGAATTTATTTTAAAAATCTCCAGTTCCTCATTAGTTATCTTCTGTTCTGATATTCATATCCTGTAAGTGGATGTTATTGTGGATATTAATAGGGATGTTATCCACACTTCATATAGCTAGCTATTCCCTATTTATATAAATATCTAATAATTAAAACCACCCTACTATCTGGACAACTGGACCCACAGAGACCTCTGACACAAAATACTATTCTTCCTTATACTCTAATGTCATTATCATATAGGAAAATATGCAGCTCAACAGCTTTAAGGTCAAACAGACCAAGAGACCTTCTGCTACAAGTTAATTTTTGTTAGCAGAGCTAGGCAAATGTTTACCTCAGAAGCAAGAAGTATCCCAAAGTGAGCTGACCTCCTTCCACTGGAACACTTGGAACTACTGGACTTGTGCAGAAAAAAATTGCAGGCTTTTTTTTTGTGTGTGTGTGTGTGTGTGATATGTATTTTTAAACTGGTCAGAGTTCCTGATTGCATCTACGTGGTTTGCTGTTCCGTTCTGCAGAAGCCATTTTGACCACCCAAACTAAATCTTAAAGCTGGATTTTATGAACCCCCTCAACTTCTTAATTCTGTTAGACCCTGTAACAGTAAATACTCCACCTGAGACACTGTGGGACTAATTCCTAAGGGTTCTGAGCTCCCACGGATCCCAGCCTGGACATCTCTTCCCTGTGCTCCATTTGAGTGTGGCCAACACAGCCAAACTCCCTGAAACTTCCCCGTTTGATTTTAAAATAGGAACACTCTGCTACTTCAAGGATTTCAAGTACCTAAATTAGAACAAGGCATTCCAGCTCTTTCAGGCAGTTTGTGGTACAGGACACGCATTTCTGTACAAGATGCAGTCGGTAAATGCCTGGAAGGAACAACAGTTCTTCCACAATCTCACTCAACAGGAACATTTTGCACATTTTTTTTTACCAGCACATCCAGCCAGGCAGCATCTAACACAATAAACTGCAGTGGAGAGAAACCTTCAGTATTTGCCCCCAATTAAAAAAGCTACTGGCAAGCAGAACTGCTGGCTGTGACTGCCCTGACTCAGGGTGGCTTGGTCATCAGATGATAAAGAAAAACAAGTCAAGCCTGTGAGGAAGAGGTGAGAGTGTTGCTGGGGCTTCTAAGGCCCTAGGGAAGATTTAGGGAAGATTTAACTCAGATCACCACTGAGCTTGAGAGAGATCTCCCTCCTACAAAGAGGCAGGGAAGGAATGGAGATGCCCTGTTAATCTGACTGGCAACTGTAGTCAGCGTGCCTGATAACGCAGGTTATCTCTTCTGAAGCACTAAACCCTCCACACACACACACAAAAACCCCTACAAAGATAATCCAGAGGGCAGATACAGATTATCTGTGCCTCTGCTATTGCTGAGTGGTGACTGTGGTAACACAGGGCTGTGCCAACAGTAAAATCTCAGCAGAGTGCTGAGATGTATCAGGGCACTGCAGTGTGGGCAGCCAAAGGAGTGACATCCACAAGGATCCTGCTGTCAGGAAGGGCAGAGACACAAGGGAAGAACAGGCTGCTGTATCTATTTGCTTCCTATGCAGCTCTGACTACAGGCTATCCTTAATAATTCCCATCTGGGCCATGCAGCATTTCCATTTATCCTTAACTGCAGCACACCTTGTTATTTTGGTCCTGGTTTTCTTAATAAAGGTCTGATGATGTCCCCTTATTTTGACCTCCTTTACTTCTTGCCATACCAGACCTGGTCCTGGGCTCTTCCAGACACGTTTATCATGGCCTGCTGCACAATCTGCCCATGTTAATCCTCAGTTTACAGCCTGTCTCACTTCAGACCTCTGCAGGTCCTCACCATGAGACACCAAGCCACACACACTTCACTACTGATCTACTCAACCTGCTATGCCATGGCAAGCATCCCAAAAACAAATGCACCCCAATACTGACTTCCAAAATCTCGTTTCAAGTCCAGTTGAGGGTCACTCCCAAGATAAAAAATATGCTGTTAGCCTGCAGGGAAAACATGGTTTTTAGTAGCTGTTCCCCCTTGTCCTTAGTTTTACAGGGCAGTCCAAGTTTTTCTGGCATGCAGTAAATCTAGGGCAGATTTCTCCAGTGGGGATGAAAAAAAAAAAGACATTTGCAAAATGTTTATTAAAAAAGGAAAAAACCCCAAAACACCAAACCAAACACGATTAATTGGATTTGTCATTTCTTCCCCCCCCCAAATTATTGTTAATAATTATAAAGACAGAAGTTTTCCACAGGCACGGCAATGGGGAATGAGGAAGCAAAGTTTAGCTGGATGACCTTGCATTCTAAGGGACATTTTGTCCATTGGGGAGCAAAAAGATTGAGAAGTATAATTTTTTTGCTCAATGCAAAGGAAAAGAACAAAGCAAAAATATACTGAAAAGACAAGCCAGGAGGCAGTAAAACAAAAATACAGGGAAATACGAGACGACATGGATACAGATGATGTTTTCTGTGACGGATTAACCCAGTCATTGTTCTCCTCCATTTTTCCAGGCCAGGATAAGCTCCTTCCCCGCTCATCGACACCACGCAGATAAAGACGGGCAGTGTCGAGTTACTGTGGACCCCCCAAAAAAAGGTGTATGACACCCTATACCCCCACCCCCCCAGCGCAGAGCTGGCTGCCCCGCAGGGGGAAGGGCAGCCGGGGATTCGGCTCAGACCACCGACAGCACCGAGCGCCTTTTCCGCCGCATCACCGAGCAACCCCCGGAGCCGCCGGCAGGGAGAACAAAGGCGGGGATGGCGCTGCCCTGCCGGGAAACATCGCGCACTCACGGGGACTCTGTCCGGGTACTTCTTGCGGATCTTCTCCCCCTCCTTTTTCCTGTACTCGAACGGGTGGTCCTCCTTGTACTGGAACTTCATGGTGCCGGGCTCTGCCTCCGCTGCGGGCGCTGCGGCGGCTCCGACCCTGCCCCGCCCGGCCTGCCCCGACCTCCCTCTGACGTCACGGGGAGGGGCGCCGCCGCCGTGACGTCACGGGGGAGGAGCCCCCGCAGCCGCTTTGACGTCACGAGGGAGGTGCCCCACAGAGCTCTGTGAAGCCGCGGGGGAGGTCCCCCTTTGCCGCCTTGACGTCATGGAGATGTCCCTCTGCTGCTGTGACGTCACGGAGAGGTTCCCCCTTTGCCACCCTGACGTCATGAGGCGGTCCCCCTTTTGCCTCTGTGACGTCATGGGGAGGTGCCCTGCTGCACGGCTTAGCACTGTGACGTCATGGTGGAGGTCCCACTTTGCCACTGTGACATCACAGGGAGGTCCCCCTCTGCCAGTGTGACGTCACAGGGAAGGGCCCCGCTGTGCTGCATATTGCTGTGATGTCACAGGGATGGTGCCTCTGTGATGTCACAAGGATGTTCCCTTTGCCACTGTGATGTCATGGGGAGGTGCCCCCACTGCATCTGTGACATCACGCAGGAGGTCCCCTTTTGCCACTGTGACATCACGGAGTGTTCCCCCTTTGCTGCTGTGATGTCACAGTGAGGTGCCCCCACTGTGCCACGGATTGCTGTGACATCACAGCCCCACTGCCTCTGTGACATCACAGGGGAGTCCCCTCTTTGCTGCTGTGACATCACGGGAAGGTGCCCTGCTGCACCACTGAGCGCTGTGACGTCACTAGGAGGTGCCCCTTTGCCACTGTGACATCACTGGAAGGTGTCCCCACTGCCCGTGTCTGCCTGTCCCAGGACACGTGGACATTTGCCCACAGTTGCCAGGTGATGTCAGTGGATCCATCAGAAGGCGCTGGTTTTGTGCAGTCCAACAGGGAATAGCCTAAGATGGAAGGAATCCCGGGGTTCTGACCTGTGGAAATTCTGGTTTTGTGGCATTGCACCTTTCCATGATTCCTGTGTTTGGCCTCCTTGCTTCCTAACTGCTGGCAGCACAGCCAGGTGTATTCGAGGTCTGTGGTGATGATGTAGGTTTGTCCTCAAGGGCAAAAGAGAGGAACTTTTCTAGCCTGTTTCACCCAGGCCACCAACCTGTCCTGGCAATTTTAACAGACTGACCTTAAACTCCCTTTGTCCTATAAATGGCTGCACACAAGGCAGCTGAGCCTTGCTCAGATTGAACTGATGATGATGAAGCAGGGAGAAGCTTCAGGGTTCTTCCCTGTCCTGATGGAAAGACATGGCCTGTGAGTGGATTGCTGGGTGACTTCTCCCAGCAAATCCCGCGTGAGGTGGGATTCGCAAATCTTGCTGTTGTCTTCCTGCCCTAATGACGCAGCCCTGGACGTGCAGCCACAATACTCGCCCCTCCTGCTTCCCCACTTCCTCTTCATCAGGCACCGAGTTGCCAGCTCTCTCCTGCAGCTTTATTAATAACAACAACGTCACTGGCAAAACAGCAGGCAGGAAGATGACACACGCAGGAGCAGTGACAAACAGCTAAACATCTGACTTGGAGTTATTAAAGTGTCATCCCCTGGGCATGTGACAAACCCCACGTTATGGATCCGTGTGCTAGAGGGAGGAACTGGAAAGGGGGTTGGCACAACCCACAGGCTATCAAAACAATATAGTTTTTCTTAACCCAGAGTGCCAGAACAGCTCTGAGCACGTCCTGTACTGCTGTGCCTGCAGCTCACGCAGAGGGACATTCTGAAAGGGATTTCCCAAGCGCTGCCAGTGCCGTAGCCATAGAAGCAGGAGATAAAAATATTTGCACAGAACCTGGGGGCAGGGTTTGCAGTCTGGGCTGTACCACACAGCTCTGCTGCTCAACAACACTGCTCGGCTACTTGTAAGTCTGGACTCCCTTGGATGTTTCTTTCATTAGTACCTCCCATGGGATTCCTTCCTCCATTTGTGCCTCCACAGGCCGACTTTATCTTTTTTAAAGCCTTTGTTGTGGATTCAGCACATCAAAGCCTCTCTTGTCAGGAAACTTCTACTTTGTACTCTAAAGGAGGATTAAACTAAACATGGTGTACCTGGAAGCACTTGTGAATCTGTTCTGCTTGATGTCCATCCTTGCCTGGTGCCTCTCCCCTACCCCCCATGATTGGTCTGGTGACTTCAGAGCCAGTCTGGGAACATTGGTCTTGGATGAGGGCACAGGATTAGTCACTGCCACCAGACAATGTCTAATTGTGTATATGTTTTCCTTTCCTCCAGAAAAAGACTCTGTGTTGTCTATGCTGCCTCACTGCTCTATTTTTCTACGCTTTCTTATTTTTCACAAAAAAAGCCGCTCATTCCTCCCAAACTTGTTGCACGGCCCAGCCTCAGCTCAAGTGGCTTAAATGCACACAAATGGTGTCACGAGGAGATTAAGGAACATACCTTGGGGCACGATGAAAAGCAGCAAATGACAGTAAAATCCTGCTTTTTCACAAAATACATGTGATCTTTATTGACTCTGTCCTCATTTTGGGATTATTTCAGAGGAGAGAACTTCAAATTGTAACAGATCTGCCAGCAAGAGCTAAGTGTCTCCAGTTACCTGTGCCTGCTTTTTGCTTTCTTACACAACCTTCTATGTTGTGTAAATAGAGTAGTCTGCTTCTGCTTTTTGTTTATTTGTTGTAATCTGTTGTTTTATTGGGTCCCATGGGCTCATAGGACAGTTTAGTAGGAAACAATCCCTGAGCAAGTGAAGTTATATCTATCATTATTGTCACCTGAAATACTTCAGATGTCTTGCCAGTAAAAAACCCCTTGAGCATAGCACCTAAAAACTAGGAGTGAGACAAGCAAAGAAGGATGTGAGCAGATGGGAAGGGACTGGAGAGTTAGACATGGAAATCAGCCGGTAATGCCCAGGTCTGGGTACAATTGACCTGTAACTTTTCCCCTGGAAACTGAGAAAGGACAGAGCTCAGTTTATTAGAACACAATGCTAAAAACACCAAAATCCCCATAAGGACCATTCACTTAAGAGTTGGACTCAGTGATCCATGTGGGTCCCTTCCAACTCAGAACATTCTGTGACTTAAAGACAATTAGAAAAATTCATAGAAGAAAAAAAAAATCTCATAGAAGTTAAAATATTTGAGATAGTAGAGGAGAGGAAAACTAATAATTTTAAAACTTCCCTTATCATTGCACATATTAGAAAAAAAAATATGCAGTGTAATTATTATGGTAAACCGTTGAAAATTGAGCATTCCTGGGTTGCCAGGCAGGATTGCTGCCCTGTGGAGCAGAGCTGCCATCATGTGTTAAATGCCTGCACAGCTCGGGCTTCACAGGCAGGAGGTGGAGTAGGAACAGTCTGTTCCCCCTGGAAACGACTGCGAAGACTTCCAGGACGTTTTGGGGCTTGGTAGTACTTGACGCGTGTTCAGCAGATCTCAAATGTCTCTGCTTGCTTCAGGATTTCACTGGGGAGTAAACAAGAGGCTTCCAGGAAATGTTCTGCAGCTTGAGGGACACGTCGTGGCTGAACAGGACTTCAGAGAGCAGCTGAAAAAGTGGGTCACTCGACGAGATGTTCCACAAACAGTTGCTATTATTATTATTATTTCAAGGCCAGGTTGGATGGGGCTCTGAGCGACCTGGTCTGGTGGAAGGTGTCCCAGCCCATGGCAGGGGGTTGGAACTCAGTCTTTAAGGTCCCCTCTAACCCAAACCATTCTGTAATTCTGTGATTCAAGCATGCTGTACAGCAGAAGGGACATACACTTATATGTCACTTCTCTACTTTTTTCCATTCCACTTCATCACTCACAATGATACAGCTGGGCAACGACCAGACAATTTGGGAAAAAGTTTATAACCTCAGAAATCAAGACCCTTACACACAAAATGGGCAAGGTCTGGGACATCATCAAAGATGTTTGGGTTGTTTGGTTCAGCTTTATTCTATCCTTGAAGTGATCTTACCAACCTTCTCTAAAATTTTCTATGGTTGATGTCACCAGCAGTTAGCTTCCTAAAAATGTGTGGGACCTTGTCCTTGTTGGACGTTGTCCAACATTGTCCTTGTTTTGCTTATCTACAAAATAACCATATTTTCTGTATTTCACAGGAAAGAAGACCAGCATATCGGGGACAGTGAGAATTTGGGTACTTCAGTAAGAAGGGCCATGCAGGTGTTCTCATATCTGTGACCTGGGCATTCATATCAGCATTAACATCTACATCAGTTAACTCATGGCTGCTTGTCATTTGATATTTGATGTCCTTCTGCTTTAATGTTTTCAGGTGCTGAACCTGGGGTAGAGACAACACTGATAAAATTCAACACTCACCTTCTCCTGACTGCCTAACCCAAGAAAACATTTTACAGATGGTCCATATCCATGTTCATCCAGTTTGGTCAATATTTCTGGATGGTTCAGCATATTTGTATTGATCAGGAGAGACTCACAAATTATTCTGTCTGGGAAATGGCTTAAATGTTTTAAGTGGACTTAAACTGATCCAGTTTTGACAGAAACAGTAGGAATTAATAAATGATACAATATGAATGCAATTAAAAGATGATTGAGCTTTATTTCAGGGGCAGTGTTCCTGCTCCTCCCCTTGTTTGATCTGTTGGCACCTATATAATATTTTTTAATTCAAATATAAGAACTTGAGACTACTATTTCAGAATTGCTATATATTATATTCAGAACCAGACTGTCTTCATTCTATGTATCCTGGAGGACATTTAGGGCACATGCTGCACAGACTGTCTGTATATATCCTCTGCTTTGTTTACACGCAGATTGTTTTTAAAATGACTATAAATGTTTGGCACTTTCCAGAAGTTTGGTGTTATTACTGGGCCTTAATAGACCTTCTCACATGTCTTTTTTTGTTTGGTTTGGGTTTTGTCGTGGTTTTTGTTTGGTTGGTTTAGTTTTTGTCTGTTTTGAAATCCTCTCTGCCATCCTGAGGAAACCCAGGCTGGAGGCAGGAGGAATGAGACTGCACGTGCCATCACCCTGCAGGTCAGTGGCCTGCAAGATGGCTCAGCACCTTGATCCTGCAGCCTGCTTATTTGTGCCAACTCTGCTGCTGGTGTTGTGTATCTGTAATAAATGGACTTGGAGAATGCCAATGGCCAACCATCTCAAGAAGGTGTCAGAAAGAGGCGTCAAACTATGCTAGATCTGAAAATATTTTGAATTTTAGCTAATCTGCGCCCCCTTTCTCATTAAACTAAGGAAGTCAATCTGAGATTCTTAACCCTGCCCACATGAATTAAGTCTCTAATTAAGCATGTAACTGTTCTGTATTATTTGCCATTAATTAAAACCAGACACTAATGTCCTGGGAGGGCTGGCTGGGCATCCTTGCCCTCAGCAGGTGCCTGCAGCTTTTCCTCTGGCACAGGATCCAAGTCTGGCACTTTCTGGCCCGCTTTGGCCACCGTGAACCTGCTCATGTGCAGGGCTTCCTCGTACACCGGAGGAGTGTCCGATGCCGAGGGCGGTGGTGTTCCCTGGGCAGCGTTGTGGGAGTGTGCCACTGCTAATATCCTCCTGGCAGCTGGCCCAAACACGGAGTGGAGAGCTGGAAGGGAGGAGACAAAAGCTGTTTGCCTCATCCTGAAAGCATCATGTGATTAGGGAGTGTATCTGCAAAGCACTGGCTTTTCTCTCCCCACAGCCTGAGTGTTTTCCTGCCGCTACAGCCTTCCCTAAAAGGAGTGTGTGTGAAACCCCATCGATAACATCCCACGATTACTCTCTTCTGAAATGCCACTGAGACCTGTAGCTGCCCTAATTCCACCCATAAGTGTCTCGGGGCTGATTCACCGTCTGGCTGCATTTGCTGTGAGGAGTGAGCACCTGAATTTGTAGGATGTACAGGTGCTGCTTTCCCTCCGTCCTGCTATGAACTTCCCTCTGTCAGCCTTGGGGTGGCACAGTCTGGGCTTTTCACAGTGCAGCCCCTCCCTTGGTGGTGTGTTGAAGTCCCCAGCACCCATCAAAGCCAACTCACAGGTGATGGTGCTCTGGAGGGTGCTGTCGTGGTCGAAAGCAATGACGGTGACCTCGTAGGGCTGAGGCCCTGACTCGTCCCCTGTCTGATGGCACTGAAAACAGCACCTCAGGCAGACAGAAACCAGGCCACACAGGAGCAGGAGCCCACCAATCACCACCACCAACCTGGAAAGGGAGGGGACACAGGATTAGGACAGAAAGGTTTTCTTTGCATGACACCTCACAACATCTCTCACTGCTTAAAGTGTGCCTGGACCTCAAAGCTAAACATCTGCAGCCTTGTCCAACAGAGTCTGGACATTCCCTAGGGATGCAGATCCCTCATCCCTTCCAGGCACCTGTTCAAGTGCTGCACCATCCTCAGGGGAAGCATTTTTCCTTCTGTCTAATCAGAATTTTCCTGTGTGCAGCTTGGCCAGCCATCTCAGGTGCTTCTGGTGAGCATCTCTGAGAATTCTCTGTGTCTTGTCTCAAGATCCCCCTTAGGTAGTGGAAAACTAAAATAGGTTGCACTTTTAGCCTCCTCCAGGCTGAAGAAACCTGGTCCTCATTACTTGCTCTCCAGTGGACTTGTTTCAGTTTGCCAGCATCTCTTTTGTGCTAGGGGACCAAAACTGGACTGGTCATGAGTGACAAGCAGAGAGGAAAAATTGGATCTCACAATCTTCTGGCTGTGCTCTCTCTCTTTAAAAAATATAAATATATTTAAAATATATTATTAATTATTAATGATAAATATATATTATATATATTATATATATTAGTGCAACTTTCTAGATATTCAACAACTACCATCCTTTTAAATCTCATCCTGGTGAGAATTACTAAGGAATTAGACTGAAATGACTTAAAAAATGGGTCTTTTCAAAGGCATACTGTGCCATGAATGCTTTATTAATGTTGTTCATACACCTAAATTAATATGTGGAATAAAAAAGGCTGGTAAGTCAACATCTGTTAGAGATGATGAGGTAGCTAAGGAGTTGCCTGGCTACTGTAGAGCGATAGAGCATCCCAAGGAGAAGTGGGAGTTGGCATCACACTTGCACATTTAATCCCAGTCTTTGCCGCTGGAACTGTCTAGAGATGCAGATATTTAAAGTATATTATCTTACCAGATATACCACAAACGGTCCCACTCTGTGCCTGCACAGCTGAAGAGAAGAAGGTACAAAAAATAGTTACCCACAGAATACCAAATAAATGGGAAGATCCCTGTGGCACCTTCTTCCATCTCCCCTCTTGCTCCTCCCTTATAGTCCAGCTCCCAAGTGGCACAATGATGAGAAACTCATTGTGTTTCGGGGTGAACACAGTTGTTCAACCTCATCAATCTCCCTGTCAGGTGAGTTTCCCTTCTGTTTGGCTTTATCTCTTTACTGCTCTCCTGATATTTATGCCTGCCCAAATCCATTTGCAAACCTTAGAGACCTGCATTCACGTTTGTTTTGTCTTTTTTTGTCAGTATATAATTATATATATAATATATATAATTATAGTATATAATTATTCTTACCAAGGACATCACTGATAGTGATATTCACCAAAGCAGTATATTTCAAACCATTGAAATATTGAAATTACACCGAAGAGCTCTTAACTATTGCAGTTTTGAAAACAGGCAGCAGCAATGTTACCACAGGATCAGTATGTTGATCAGTAAAAATAGTGATTAATACACTTCACATTCAGAGCCATGGTAATTTAACATGAGATTTTAATGCAATTAAATAAGCTTTTCTGGAAAATGTCAACCCTGAAGTCATAACACTCATGTCCACTACTGCCTTTGTCCTTTATTCTTTTCTCCAAAAAAAGAGCAATTTTGACAAATACTTACAATTCAGTGTTGAGGCAGCCTTCCTCACCTCTCACTTGGGAGAACTAAAAAGGGTAAAACAAAAAAAGACACAGCTAAGTGAATTAAATCTTTGGCATTTGCAACTTTTATCTCTGTTACCTGGACCATTACCAGTCTGAATCTCCTATGGGAAGGACTTCCCATTATATCTCTTCCATTGTTTCCATCCTGTATTCTGCTGTAGGTTTGAAGTTACTGTGATATCAACTGCATTGCTTCATATCTTAACTTCCTGTAGTCAGTAAAATCCTGTTTAGTATGTTCCCAGCACAAACCCTCTCTTACCTTCATCCTCACCACAACTTTTCCCTTCTCCACCACAAGCTCCTGATCCTTCTCCGTGCTCCAATGTTAAAAACCTTTAAATACCCTGCTTCATATAATTCACTGACATGAGTTCTGCTCCTCCAGCATTCTTACCTTTCTCATTCTTTCAGGTGCCCTGACCTCTGTGTTATCCTCCCTGGAATAGCACCAAATATTATCTTCCATGCGTGTGCCTTTTATAAATCCAGTCCTTTCAAATCTCAAGGAAATTTTTTGTGCTAATGTTCCTCCATCTTTCCAAGGTAACTCCAGAGCAGAGACCCCACAAAGAGGAATGTGAGCTGTGACTTACCCATAAGGAACACCCTAAAACAAAGCAGATCATGTCTGAGCTGTGCATGCCCATGATGTGATTCTGTGGCCTCTTGGTGTCTCAGGCTGCTCAAAGTCTTCTTGTCCTTCCTAGTTTCAGTTCATCCTCACCAGTCCAATGATCAGGAGAAGGAGCAGGTTCTGTGCTGTGTGTTAAATCCAGTCTCTTCTTCCTACTCTACCTCTTTCTGTCTTCTGCTTTTCAGGTTTTTGCTTTCTCTTTCCCTTTTTGTCACTGGCAATTCCTGATTGTTTCTGCCTGTCTCTTTTTGTTGGCCTGTTCCTCTCCCTCTTTTGAAGGGATTTCTAAAGCCTTCCAGTCAGATCAGGAGAAGAGCAGTAGCTACAAGTTCTGACTTTAGATGGTGAACTAGTTCAGTGAAGGGCATCGTGAGATCTCTGCACACCTGACCCTTCCCTTCTAGGAGCAGAAAGGGTCTCTGAGTTTGTTCATTCCCAATTATTTCTCTCCCCGCCCCTACCCTCGGGGGAGTGGGTTGAAGGTCATGTTATTGACCTTTTTAAATGGAGTTCAGATTCCTCTTCCTTCTCCAGTACCTTTTCTGTCCTGGCACTCACATTGTCCTGCCTCTGTGGATCCAATCTACTGACTTTGAAGGGAAAGGATTTGTAATACAGTAAATATATATATAGCATTATATATATATGTAGTTACAGGTATATGTGTAGATCTGTATGTGTGTGTGTGTGTGTGTACATATATGCATACATATATATATATATATACATATATATATATATAAATGCCACCATCCCTCTTGCATGGTAGCCTCCTGCTATGTCAGTCCTGCAGCTGAGAGTTTTCACTCACAGGTCCCTCTCCCAAAATTCCTGCATGGCCATCCAAGCCCCCCTAAATGCCTTCCATCACAGGGAATACATGTTGATCCTCCTATCCTGGATACTGTTTGTCCTGCAGCTGATTGTATTAGTAGGTTCCATTCAATGACACATTAATTTTCTCTGTCTTGTAGAACTGCTTAAAATCTCTGTTAGTGCTCATGGCCATTCAGAGGGTTATTATTACATGCACATAATTGTGTTCACCTAATCTTTCTCTTTTGAATAGCTGAGACAGAAAAAAAAAAAAGCTCTGCTGTAATGTGTTACTATTTGTGCTTGGAAACCAACTGGGACTGGTGAATAAATGTTGTTTAAAGGCAGGAGAGCAAGTAGGGAAACTTGTTGCCCCCATGTTGGAACCACAGTCCATTCACATTAAACTGGTGAATCATTAGCCTGCATTTTAGAGCTGATGATTTTAGAGTTGCAGAGCAGAACCAATGGATTCATGAACATAATGAATTCTCCCAAGGCAGGCTAAAAACTGTTTACCATTCCCTAGTTATAAAAGTTAGTGGTGCAGTATAAACATGCCTTAGCATTAGTTTATCTATCTATCCTTCCATCCATCCGTCCCAGCCTACTGGAGGAAGGTTTCTGGGTCCCGATGGAGAAGTAAGATAGAAAGAAAGAAACATGACTTATTTGCTTTGTATTTCTATGGGATTTGGTCAGTATTCTTTTTGTCTCTTTCTCCTAAATTCTTTTGTGTATTGTAGAAGTCTTAGAAGAAAGGACCCAGCAGAACTGTAAAATAGCTGTGTATGGCTTTTGAAACTGGTGGGGTTCAATATAGAAAAGAAGTATAACTTACCGATTTTTTCCAAGGCTTTTAATTATCAGTGTGATAATTCAGCAGATTATCACTTAATTTTAACTGATAATTTCAAACTCTGGTACGATCCAACAGGAGAAACACCAGATAAAGTGGTAAAAAAATTTTCTAAAGAAAAAGCAGCGGTGTGACGTGAAATGGTGACCCCTCCAAAAGCATATCATGATTCACTCTTACTGAAACATTGATTATGCTTTTTCAATTCCTTTTCTTTCTTCACAAAGGACACCAGGATGCAACTTAAGAGAGCTCAACGTGATGAAGAACGAGCTGCAAGCAAATTTTTCAAATATGTTGCAAGAAATTAGGAAATCAGCTGTGCTTGGAAGGGGGAAAGAAATCCATAAAAATAATGGCAAATCAACAAGTTGTGGTGAGAGCTTATCTTTCAACATGGCAGGGAAGGACATGAAGTGTGTCTTCTGTTTTACCCAGGTAAGTCTTTGTCTTCACGGATGTGACCACCTAGAAAGTAATTTTTTATCATATATTTCCATTGTGTATCTTTCTCTTATGTCGGTTTCCAGGCTGTGCTTTTTTTTTCCTAAAAGTGGGAACTGCAGCTCTGGATTACAGTGTAATTGCTGTGGACAGGAGGTAACGAGCACAACTTGTTTACTGTGACACAAAGCTTTTCCCTTTCCTTCAAAGCCAGCATCATCAAAGCCCTGCAACAGCGTTCTGTCCCAGCACCTTTTCTGAGGGAACAATCCCCAGATATACTCAATTTTGGAGGTGCTTTTCCAGCCTTGGATGTTGGCTCCAGAAAGAGGATAACAGTACCTTTCCTGTGGAAGTAAAAAACTCACCCCCAGTGTCGGTGGTGCCCCGTGGAGGTAAAGGAGAGGTGTGGGAGAAATCCCTAGGCGTCCCTAATTTTGGAGGGAGTGGTCGAGTTTTGGAGGTACATTTAATTTCTTTTTTGGAAGCACACCACGCCATCTGGTGGAGCTGCTGAAATGCGGCACTGGAAGGTAAAAGGCAACAAAAACTTTCCGTCCTGGCGCAAAACGTGACGGGAGAGAGAACACTCAGTGGGTTCCACACTCACAGCAAAGAACATCGGCTATATTATGCGCTCAGAGCTTTCCTTTCCAGCTATATGTACCAGCACATTCTTTCACGCTCACAGAGGTCCTGTAGCTAAACTAAAAATATTCAGCAAAAATCTCAGTGCCAGCCGAGAAAGCTCCACGCTGAGCTCACACTCCTCGAATTGCATCACAGCCCCTGGAGCCTTCACCTCCCCCTGGTGCTTCATCACCTGCACCACCAATACTGGGTCTGGGTGCTTTCCTTCCCGGGGAAAGGTGATGTTGTCCTCATTCAGGAGCCCGCCTCCAAAATTTGGATGCAGCCTGCAAAATTGACTGCTGCCACACAAAGGGATCCCACACAGCATAGGAAACCCTGGCTGTCTTTTCCCTCCCAGCAGCAGACCATCATCTGCACAGCCAGCACTGCTTCAGAGGTGGACTGGGATGGGGGTGGGACAGGCTATTGCCTTGCCAAAATCAATGTACTGCCATAGTTTACAGGAGCCCAGCTCCATAATTTGTATACAGTCTCCAAAAATTGAATATGTCCAGGGATTTATCTGGCAGAAAAGGAGCCAAGAGAGAAAGCTGTTGCTGGCCATTACCTCCCCTGTGCACCCGACCATCTCTAACCCCAACACCGGGGCAGGGTGATTTCCTTCCCGAGGGTTCTGCAGCCCTCAGCAGTCCCACAGCAGAAGGGTCCTCTGAGAGACCAGGGAAGGTGTTCAGCTCTCTGATTTCCTCTGTCTCCACAGCAACTCTCCCAATATTCCCTTTTGGGTCTTTGAAATTCCTGCTCCTGAGGTAATCCGTGCCAAGGATACACCGGGCCAGTCACAATGGGGTGTTTTTGCCATTTATTCCCAGTCAAACTCACTCAGCTTCCAGTACAGTCCACCAAACACCACGTGGAGGGAGTAGAATACACAGTTTGGTCACACCCACATAGTTCTAAGCTTCCCCTACTATCCCTGTAACTAGGACAATAAAAACAAACAAACAAACAGGCTGTATTTGTATACAGAAGATGTCAGATTTCAGGGTTGGTTACTATAGGCAAATGAATTTAGTATTCTCATATAAAAGAGGTTTCTTATAGTTTTGATGATTTGTTTTTCCTTATGCTAAACATTTTCCCCAGCAGGGCTCAAGTATGACAACTTCTGGAATTACAATCAGAGGTGGTAAGGGGTGTGGGAGAATGACTGTGTGGGTTCTGCCAGGTCTAGTAAAAATGGTGGGGGTGGTTTCCACAAGGCACTTGTCATGATTATTGCCCTTTTAATATATTCTCTTGCTGTACAGAATAACGTGGGTACAAGCAAAAATACATCAGGCTGAAAGTTTATTTTCATACCTCAAAGAAAATAAAAAGATACATGTAAAATTATCAGAAGTGCTCCAGTGATTTAGGTTTATTTCCAAACATATCATGTGGAGCAACAGGAGTTCACTTTCATAATTCTACATGTGTGAATTACTTAAGCCTGTAACAACCAGAAAGACACTCTCATTCCCCAGTGGGTGAGAGAGTCATACCCAGGGGGGAATTAGTTCCCACTATCTTATATATCCAGTTTAGGATGTAAAGAATAATCTTCTGAAAATGTATTTTTCTCTCCAAAGGCCATATAGGGAGTCTGGCCAACAAGCAGAGACATAAGAAATCAAATGTCTGCTATTTAATCCTGGGTGAGGCGAGTTCTGTGTTTAGTATCTAACTCCCCTTCCAGGCATTCACACTGAAATTAGACACCTAAACTTTTTATTTCTGGCTACTAAGTATCTAAAAGCCAAAATCTGTAAATGCGACTAAGAAATGTAGGTCCCTGGTTGAGTTGAATGGGAGAAAATGAACCCAATCCTTGTTCAGTTCTGTCTTGGTTGGAGAGGGTTTAAAATCTGACTGGTGGGTTTGCTGGCTTAGAAATGATGATGATTTTCTGCGCAACACACAATAATAGTCTGAATTGTCCAGTAGCAGCCTAGAGGACATGAATTCAATACAGCACAACCAAAAGACAACCTTTTTTTCCAGTTTCTCACACACAGACACACACACACACAAATCCACAGTATCATTGTAATCTATAATATGAGTGGACTTGTGGGTTTGGTAGGATTTAAATTATAATACAAAAAGTTTATGTGATGAAACTTAGGATGCAACTCCTCTGCCCTTAGAGGACATTGAGATCTTGCATTATTCTTGACAGCCTTGAAAAGCCCTCCAATATTAAAAGAACCGCTCTCAGGTTTTGTAGGGTTTTTGAAGCAAAAAAAGAGAGTGCAATCCAAACCATATGTATTTGGTTGCCAATGGGGCTGATTTTTAATTTTATTTTTTTTTAATAAAACAACCTTTTGTCAAACAAATAAAACAGGAGGTCTGAAAAGTCCTGTTTTGTGCAGGATCTAACTTTGCACATAGTTTTGGCCAAGGTTAGGAGCTACCAAGGCAAGCTGTGGTGCCTCTGATGTGCAGTTGTCCCTCAAGGATCAGAAGGTTTGTAAATGCCTGCTCCAATCCTATGGCTTTGTTCACCTTTTATAGTGATGAACTCTGAGCTCTGGGGTTTTCTTGTCGTTCTCCATATAGAGTCTTTAGAGCTGCTCAGGTTGCTCTGTTGAAATTTTGCTGTATATATTTTCCACAACACTTTTCCCCATAGAAACCAGGGGTAATAACTTTTAAGGAAGCTGTGGAAAATATTTCAAATAATACTGAGATTCTGTTGCTTCCCCCCTCCACGCTTAATCACAGTAAGTATTTAAAAGGGACAGAGCAGTTATTCAAAGACCAGGCTGCATTTTCCATTACATTAAAAAAAAAAAAAAGGAAATAGAAAATTAAGTCTTTGCTACTTCATTAACATTTTCTTGGTAGATCCACTATCATTTTTTTTTAGATACAATGAGCAATGTGTAATTAAAACAAATATAGCAAACCTTCCTTTTTTTATGAAGGGCTGTAAGTGTAAGTAAAATTAATCTTGAAGCTGTGTAAGTCTGATCTTTTTATATGATGGCATGAGTACTGACACAGCTCTGTGGGGCTTCTGTCACTGTGACAAATTTAGAAGTAAAATAAAGACTCTGCAGTCCACATAACTTATATAATTTACTCTGAATATTGGTTTATATTGCTACGTTAGCATAAAGCCCTGCTATAAATTATATAGGTCAAGGAATTTGTCCCCACTTTCTCAACACAATATCCATGTTTTCTCCAAAATAGCAGCTTTTGTATCCACAGTTCAAACAAAATCACCTGTGAAATGATGGTGATTTCAGCTCTTCCCCTATGAAATAGGAAAGACTGGGAGCCTACAAGCAGCCACCTGAGTCTGGATGGTAAGTGAGAACTCATTATGATCCAGTGCCTTCATTGCTTGTCTTGGAGTGCCACAAAGAACACGTAGAGGGAGACCTATGGGTTGGTCCACAGAGTGGAAAATGGCAGAGCAAGCTGCTGTCAGCTGGAACTAGAGCAGCCTGCTGGGTGAACACTGCCCAGAGCACAGCCACCTTTCCCCTCCTGCTTAGTGGGTTAAATAAACCAGGTGGAGAGTGATCAGCCAGGACTTGTGGCGGATTGATCCGGACTACAGCAACTCTTGGGTCATTTTCCTCACACTGGTGAGGAATTTGTGAAAATCAGAATTTATGAAAACCTTTTCCCACTGACACTGTTCCCTCACCATTTTGATTCCCTCGGGATTGGCCGGCCAGGTTGATGGGAGCCTACCACAGCGTGGAAATCTGTGTGGATTTCATGGAGCCAAAATTCAGTGTTTTCATCGAGATCTGCTTAGAATTTTTTTGCATTTTCCCTCCCTCCCTCCACGAGGCCATCAGGTGAAGCAGCTTCTGTCTTTAAGCTGCCCATCCGCCATGGTCACATATTCCCCTTTCTCCGGGGTCACTAGCCCACGGAGGGACCCCCCCGGCCGCCGGTGAGTGCCCCGCGGGGACGGGCAGGGGCGGCGGAGGGGTGGAGCATCCTTCCCTGCATCCCTCTCCTCATCCTTCTCTGCATCCCTCCCCGCATCCTTCCCTGTATCCCTCCCGCCATTCCTCCCCGCATCCCTCCCGCATCCTCCTCGCGTCCCTCCCCCGATCCCTTGGCACATCCTTCTGCACATCCCTCCCCGCATCCCTTCCCTCTCCGGCTCGGGGAGATGTCTGTCGGTAGCAGAATTTTCGTCTTCTGAAGTCTGACGTGGGAAAACTGGTGACGTGTTGTACCTGAGGATCGGCCTGTGGTTGTTTCCGCTCACTTAAAGGCCCAAACATACCCTAAAACATTTCGAATTTCCGTAATTACCTTTTTTTTCTCCCCACCCATCTTCCCTCCGCTTCCCTCCCCCCACCCCCGGCAAATGGAAAAGCCCTGATGCAAAATACCCTTTCAGATCAGAGCTGAGAGTGTTCTGGCGTTCAAGAGCTTTTCATTTTTCTTAATCCTTTAAAGAAAAGCATTTCAAAACATTTTAGCTTGTCATGTAGAGGAATGAAAGTGCTTCATTTAGAAACAGCAAAATGAAACATGCTGGTTGATTCCACATTCACTTTGCCTTTTTTTTTTTTTCCTTCCTCTTTAGACAATTTTGTGGAAATGGCAGAACTGAATTAAATTATGAAGTTTAACAGACAGAAATTAACTAAATTTTCATGCTTTGGTAAAGAAAATTGTGACCATAAATAATTATTCATTATATGTATTTTCAAAAATATCACATGACCAAGCTATTTCAGATGACAATTAGGTGGGTTAAAGATTTTTTTTATTAAATATTGTTTAATAAGACATAGATACATAGCAGAACTTCGAAATTTTCAATCAGAAACCTTTTTTTTTTCTAAAGCACTGAACTTTAATACATGGAAAAGGAAACAAATAAAAGAAAGGGGAGGAAAAGTACATGCAATAAAAGATTTCGAGCCCTGTGGAGGACTGTTGAGGACTGTCTCAGCTGCTCAGTGTAATGCTGTGTTGATGCTTCAAATAAAAGGGAGATAACAAAAGATGCTCATTTTCTCTAGATCTGAGGTTTCTGTTTTCTCATCCCTACAACAGTCAGGTAAGAAACATCAGAGAGAAAGGAGCAGTTTGGGCTTGCCAAGATTTTGATGTTCTGCAGTGTTTGGCCTCAGCCATCCAACCCCATCCTCATCCCAGAGCTCACTGTAACCCCTCTCATGGCAAGAAAGCATCTTTCCCCTCAATCCATTGCAAATCCTTTTCTCTTTAGTGATCTGGATGCAACCCCTGGATCCTGCAAGGTTTAAGCAAATTCTGTCCCAAGGGCGTCCAGCTCTAGTACCTAATGACAAGTCCAAGGAATTGGACTTGTTGATCCTTGTGATCCCTTCCAGCTCAGGATGTTCCATGATTCCAAGAGCTGCCATGTGTCCTGTGAGGCACCACAAGCCCCAGACCTTTACAGGTTGTGCCCTTGAGTTATACGGCTCGAGTCATGATGGAAAAACATGAATCTTGGTTCATCTTTGATGGCACTGAAATAAAATGAGCAAACCAACCAACTTGACTGCATGTAGGCCTTCTCAGGACTTCTTTCTCACTAAATGAACACATAGGATGTGTTTTTCAGCTAAAAAGTATCCCATGTAAAAAAGGGCTATTGTATTGAAAATTGTATTCTTGGTATGAGCAATCAAATGAGTATGGAATTTCATTTCAAATTTTAAAAAAGCTGTTTCAAAAGAAGCAGATCGGTGTGATCAGAAAGTGGGATTTGGTCTGTCTTTTAAGCAGAAGAGTTGGAGGGATTTAGGTAAGTAAATAAAGTAAGTAAAATATCTGAGTGGACTTTTTTTGCTCAATATGGTGGAAGACATGCAAAATTACGTTGTTGAATTCCAATTATCCAAGCTTAATTCAAAACAAATCCAAAGCTGAGTCTCTGCAAACCTGCCAGAAGTTAGACTACCTTGTCTAAACCAATTACTTCAGAGTAGCCATCTGATAATAGTCCATGTGCTGTGTGCAATGCAGCCTCTTGGAATCTTACTGCTCCAGAGAGGGGAAAAATGAAAATAAAAGCAAGCAGAAGAAATCCCAGGGGACTGCAGCTTCAGGAGGCGAAAATCGGTGCTTTTTGCTTGCCTGTCTCTTCCCAGTTTCCTGCCCCCTTCAGCGTCTGAGAAAGACAAGGAGAGTTTGTGCACTTTGGAAACTCGATAGGAGGCAGCAGCTGATCTTCCCATCACCAGCCTAAAAATAATCCACCCCAGCAGGGCTTGGAGCGGCTTCACTAAGTGGAGGAAAATCCTGCCATCGGGATGGTATTGATCACATAGCACAGCCGAGTGACAGTTTGGGTTGGTATCTGGGGTTTGTGTTGCCAAAGGTAAGCTGCAGAGTTCGTTCTAACACTCAGCAACCAAACGGGGCATGCGATGACCCTCCCCCATTATCTCCCACTAACCACCTCCTCCTCCTTCCCTTTATATCTCTGGGACAGGGCTGCTCCTCGTTCTTTCCTGGGATTACAACTCCAATCTCTTTTTCCTTTTCCTTTTTCATTCGCAGGCGTTCTCAGTCTTTACTGTCTCCTCCTGCTGATGTTTTTTTTTTTTTGCTGCTGTTCACAGGGTTATGTTTGTGCTTTTTTTTTTTTTTTTTTTTTTTTAAACTGTCCTGTCTTGGCATGTGAAGTGAAAGGTTTTAGAGCAGCAGGGCAGGGTAGCACGCTGGTGTTGGGAATGGCACTGTGTGGAGAAACTTACCAAAAAAGAGAAAAAAAAGCGATGTGTTAGACCTGTGAGACCACTGCAGATGTTTGTGTGAGATGCTTTGCAGTGCCAACAGCCTGTTTAGCACCGCTGCTGCTGTGATTTTCTCTGTGTTCGGAGCCTGATCCAAAAATCCTCCCGAAAAGTCAATGAGATTCTTTGCATTGACTTCAGCAACGTTTGGATCAGGCTGCTGGTTTACGGCAGCGAGTGGTGCGAATGCTGACATGCACCAGAGGTAATTCATCACTGTAGGGCCCAGGGCAACTGGGATAGTGCTCAGCAAGGAAGAGGGGTCTGTCTAGAATGGGTGGTCACAGCTTAAAGGGGAATAAAAAGGAAATGGGATTTTGTGTAGGATCATTTTTTATGAAACAGGTTTTAAAAGGGCAGCGCGTTTTGCCGCTGCCTCGGCAGAACTCTTTGCAAGAGATGCATGGACTGTAGATCACATAGACTGCGTTAGGTCCAGTGCTTTTAGGAGGATAAGAAGGACAAACTAGAAGGTTTCAGCCCAGAAAGGAAAAAAAGATTTAGAGCACTCACCCAAAATCTGTGGCAAACCTCAGAGTTAGGCCTTCTGTTGTGTCTGTTCAAACCTATAAATTCATAATTCGTCCTTAGTTGAAATTCACTCCGTGAAATTCAAGAAGGAAAGAAAAATTCTTGCTTTTGTAATGACTGGTTTATTCAGAAGACAAGAACTTTTGTATAACTGGGAGTACTTTCTCAATCCTGCACCTATATGCATACACATGTCTGTCTTTCTATATAGACATTTATATATATGTGCATATACAGGCATATAATGCATATCATATGTAAGACCAAAATGAAATTCGATCTGAACTGAGACACAAGTATGCTCTGTAAACTGATCTCTTTTAATTAGGAAGTGCAGCTATCAATCCATGTATTTTTTTTAGATATGGGCAACAGAACTACTGCAATAAATGTTTTTCAAAATATTTTTATTCCCCCAAGGAAGCTCCACCTGAGGAGTGTATTTATACTCTTTTCTTTATAGTCATAAGTATCTTGCAGAGCATGACGAACAGAGGTATAATCCAGGTAAGATGAAACTCTTGAATGTGAAGATTTTTAAGTCCACTTTTAAAAGACCCTTAAGGTAGTTAAAATGTCTTTCACTAGAATTCTTATAGTTTTGTACTTGGTGAGGATGTGAGGATGTTCTCATAATTTTTATGGAAATTCAGATTATCTACCATTTTTCCATTGTCCTCCTCACAACTGCTTGTGGAAAATATATCTCATGAACTGGCTTAGTGCCCTGAGAATCCCCATTTGTGCTTGTTAAAATGATATTTGTGAGTGTTTAGGTTCAGTGTTATGTCATTTTCATGTTTACTACTTTGACTTATTTTTTTGTCTTCCCAAAACCTCTATCTTCTTCACAGTGAATCACCTTTTTTTTTTTGCTGTTTTCTGTTTGTTTTCTGCTGACTATGTCTGTACACCTTCACCCAAACCCAGGAAGTCTCAACTTGCCAGTGCTGGGGGTTTTAGCATAAAAACTTGAATGCTTAAAGGACACAAGGTTTTTTAGCTTTTTCATTGCAGGGTGAACTGCTGTTCAGATAGTTCACATCCTCATTAAAGTAAACCAACAGGGAATCAGAGTCCCAAACGATGCGAAGGAGGGCTGAGAATTGCCTTCCACTGGCACCCACATGGGCCCATCCTCCTGATTGTTCTTTCCATTCCCCCCCTCTCCATGAAGTTTTGCTGGTGGCTTTAGCTCATATGTGACTGTTCAGCAAAGGCCATTTTCAAAGGGAGGAAGAAAAGCCACCTCTGGGAATTTCTGAAGAGTTGTAGAGTTCATAAAAACGGGAGTTAAAGCGAGTCATTTGTCAATAACTTCAAAGGGCAAAGCCCTGCCAGCCTACAAGTGTTAAAACAAAAACTTACCTGGTACTTGGCACCCCTACTGAAGAATGTAGCTGGTACCCTTGGGTAGCACATACTTGTTATCAGATTACTGCATTTTCTCTGACTTAAATGACAGATTAAACCTGGTATACTTGACAACATTTTTATAAAGTACAGCAAATTTTTACATTCCTGCTGTAATTAGCAGTGAAGCAAATATATTGTGATGTACCCACTTCAATGTAATCACTCCAGCATAACTTGTTGGCCTACTATATTCCAGAGAAAGAGAATTTATCTCTGGGAAAGCCATTTCTTTGTAACAACTATGAACAGTGTTGTCATTAAATGGGTATATGAGGAACACCATTCTGAAAGGCTGTTACTACCTGACAAATGTTAGTGGTCAATAACTGCAGATGACCAACAGATTTCAGAATAACTTGCTCCCCTTTCATCTTTTCTCTCCTGAATGTTCCTGTTTGGGTTATCCATTTTATTGCTTTAATGTGGCAGTTGGACTGCTCCCACTTTTTGCAGCCCCTGCTGTGTCACAGTCAAAGCCATCTGCTTGTAGAGAAGCCTCTAGCTCCAAAGGTTCCCACCTGACCACGAGCTTAGAGAAAAGATCTTTGTAATTCCATATGAGAAGAAGAGGCCTTTGCTTTCCAGTGACCCTCCCTTCCTTTGGGACCTACAGATAAAGATTTGCTAAGAAACTAGTGGACATTTCTCCACTTTATGCCTTGTTCCTGTGGCCCTTGGGACAGTCCTGCATGAGCCAACTTTGGAACTGAAGTATGGCAACTGCAACAGCTCAGCACTGGTGTTAATCTTGCTGTGAGCAGGGCTTCTTATTTTGGGAGTTGCACCAGGGGGATTAAGACTGTTAATTCTGAGACTGAACTAATATTTGTGTGGCTCTCTGCTGGACTGTGAGCCTGCAGTGCAGCAGGCTGCTGAGGGTGATAAAACCACCTGGCTTTGCTGCTTAATTCACCTGAGCACATTTCCAGGAAGGCTGGCTTTGTGCTGCTGCTGGTGTTCCCAAGGAAAGGGTCTTGGTGTGGGAGGGCAGGGGCTGTTACTGAGTGTGATACCCTCTCTCAGTTGCAGCCTTAACTGCTTTTATCTCTTCCACCCCTTGACAAGAGAAATCTCTTCAAATTTCTCCTCATGCACCTCTGCAGCCCTGTTTTTCCTCTGATATCTCCCTGCATCCTTACTGTGGCCTGAAAAGCCTGTCTTCTCACCTTTGGTGAGGAGAAAAATCACCTTTGGCGGCAGGGTGGGAAACCTTGAGTCAGCTCTGTGTTCTGACCTGCTGAGGGCTAATTCAAAAACCTCCAGCACCGCTGTTCTTTACAGGTTTTGCTGTTCCATGTGGTCAGCATTCTGTCTTGGGCAGTGATCAACAACTGGTGCTTGGGAAAAATATAAGAAGTCTTCCATGTATTTAGTTATGTGCTTGCACAGTGCTCAGCACCGAGAGAAACAAACAGCACGTGGGCAAGATTCACCTCTCTAAAGATCTGGTTCACCTCTCTACAGACCTGGTTCTGACTGAAGCCCAACACTGGCTTACTAAAAGAGTTAAAGCAATGGAAGAATAGTTTAATTTTTATTAAGAGAGCCAAATTTGGCCAGTACTCAATCATGAAAGTGTTCCATCTTCCTTTCCAGCTGCAGTTTTTGATGAGTTACACCATTAAGCACGACTGCAATTCTTAGTTTTTCTGCTAAATTTGTTGCTCTTCCTTTTCACATTTTCATTGCATGAGATGAGATGAAATCTAATGGGTTTACAGCAGAGGAATGAATAGTGCCTTTTCACTCTACCTTTCATTTGGTATCTGCAATCAAGGTCTTTCAAACTGTCTTCATTTCCAGGCTCAGTTTTTTGAGTGAAGATTTTCAGAACCTCATTAAAAGCCAGTATAGCTGAGGCCTTTTAAAAATCTTTATAATTCTTAGAATTATTAAAGATCTCTTTCTTTAAAGAACTCCCAATATTGAAATACGGTTTGAAAATGCAACTTAGACTCTTAAATTAGTCTTTTGAATCTTTTGAACATGCTACTTACACTGTTTACAGCCCTGAGAATGTGTCCTTGTGTAGGTTACACTAAACTTTCCAAGCATGGGATCTGAGTGTGGGCACGAGAAATTTTGCCATCATGTTATCAAATTTTTCTTTCAAGACTGAAAGCTGCACTGTTGGATGAGTGATGTCATCTGAAAACCTGTCATGGTCCAGCCCCTGCTGTTTTTAGTGGAGCTGCAAAAGCATTGTTGCAAAATGCCCCACACTGTCCAGAGAAATCAAGGATTTGTTCTGCCTTAGGGGTTTATCTTTCTGTCCCTCTTTGGAGATGAACACAGCTTGTTAAACCTTGAGGGTGATGAAAATGAGTTTCTGGAAGCATGCCCTGATGCAGCAAAAAGTAATGGCTAATTTCAGCTTTGAACCAAATGGGACTCTCCCTCACCCCTTAGATGTCAGCAAAACTTCATCCGATGTATTTCCTCTATTTGTGCAGCTTGAGGCAGGAAGTAGAAACTGCATTACATGCTCTATTCCTGGGGAGATGTGTCTGTGCATCCCTGCGTCTCCAGAGCCTCCTGTGTATGTAAGTTTTCCAGAAACACAGAGCAAGAGCCAGTGGTTTGAGTTACAAAACTATGGAGGGTTTAACAGATCTGCCTTCTGTACCAGAAATGAGTGGGAAGGGAATGATGGATCCCTTGGAGCTCTGCTGTACTGCAGTGTGTTTCCACACACGACTCCTGAAGGTACAGGGAGCTGCCAGCAGCCTGTCCGTGTAGACACCAGAAGGTGTTAGGGAAGTTGGGATACAACAGATGCAGAATATGAGTCCTCCACTTCCAGTTACAGCTCATTCCCAGCACAGTGGGAATGGACAAAGGGATGGAAGGAAGGGAGGAAGGAAGGGTCACTGGACTGTTAATGCTCCCAGAGTTCTTATCTCCTCTGTTCCCTATCAATGCCATTTCATGATTTGGCATTTCATGAGGCATTGAGTCAGCACAGCATCACAACACTGGCCAAAATGTTTAGACATTCTAAGCCTGTGGAGGTTCAATGAATATGGTCACTGGATATGCTGATTAATGATGAAGTGTTTTCTGATTTAAAATCTTGGGAGTTTATTGCCAGTTACCCTGTATCATTTCATTGACAACACAATAATTTTTCTTATTTTCTGGGGATTTTTTTAGAAACTAACCAACCCAGGCTTGATTTTCTGTCGCATTTTAACAGAAGACAATTAAATTCTGCTTCCTTTTTGAAGTGAAGATGTAACAAAAGTACTGTGAATAAACTGCTCATACCTACTCTTGAAAATTATCACCAGTATGATGGGCACTGTCTCTACACATCAGGATTAACTAATAGGACCAGATTCTTTTCTCAGCAAAGGACAACTGGTTTTAAGAGTGTGTTGTTGGTGTAATAGGAAACCTCTACAAATCGTTAGCTAGGAGATAACACTGTCCATGAAATTAATAGTCCTTTCTTCCACAGGAATACCTACTGCCTGTATTCCATTTCCCTTCCAGAAAAATAGGAAAAAAACCCCCAACAGTTCCCTTAGCTTCCCTTGGATGTGGTTTTAATCCTTTCTCCCAGATTTATTTTTTGACCAGAAGCCAAAATCCACACTGGAAGTCAATGATTCAGTGCTCATTTGAACTCAGGATTCTCCTGCCTTTCGGTACCACTCCAACCACCAGACCACAACAGCATCTTACAGGGTCTCAGAAAAGAGTCCTCTTTGTGGGAAAGGGAGGAAAATTCCCAGCAGAACTCCCTTGGACTTCTGACCTTTGATAAAAATGAGGAAACAGCACTTCTGATTTTCAAGAGATTATCATTACCATTAGGTTTCTCTTAAAGGAGACATGTCAAGCTTTTACAAGTTAAACCCACACAATCTCTGTGCAGCTTTTTCAAAAGTTCCATATTTTTTTTGCTAATAACTCCCTGATTCAGTCAGAGTTCATATTAACATCATATTTATTTTGTGTTCCTAGTCTCATTTATTGATTAATGTACTTTTATATAAAAATACAGTGATAGAATGATAGTGGTCATATCACTCTATTCATTATAGAGAATGGGCCAAACTCTCCATCAAATTGTTCTGGACTATTAACAGATGGTTTTTTCTGAAGATTGAGTGGGTTGTCCATCAGCTTTTGCATCACAGTAAGTACATGCATGTGAGTTAAATTTTACTTCTGGCAAATCCCAGCCATAAATTTCTGATATATTTGGGAAAGGAACTGCATTTCTCACATTCTTTTCAAAGAAACTCCTTTCAAATGTCACTGATGTGTTTCAATATGGATTATGCTTTTCAGATCCAGCAAGAAGTTAGTTATAAGTGAAAATAAGTGAAAAGGGGGTTTAGCAGAGGTTCAAAATGCCTCTTTGAATTCTGTACCTTTTGAAGATCTGCATGTTTATGCTCCCTCTAAGGGACTACTTAAGTAGTTCATGCTTACCTTGTTTAAACAACTAGGCTCACAGAATTAATCTAAACTATTTGAGGAAAGAAGGAAAAGCTTTTTCTCCCCATTAACTTTTTTTTTTTTTTAAAACTGCATTCATGTCTTTTTTGCATCTCTATCTTGTTCTGATTCAGCAAAACTCATTTGTCATCAATGCCAATGTTGTTGGAGAAGCATGCTGTGCTGAATTAATTATATCCTTTCTATTTTAGCCTGCAAAATTTGAGAAAAGAGAATGATGTGAGTAAATGAGTTTGCATAACCCAATCCAAACCACTGTGTTGCTTCTTTATAGGTCTCAGGCAAAGAAACGAGCAAGGAAACATTTTAGGTTGTGATCTTTTTTCATCTTCTGATAGGGAAGAATGAAAAAATAAAAGATGCACAGGTTGATGAAAGCCAGAGAGTGGTCACACTGTGGTCTGCAAGCACGAACACATGAGCTTATCTTGGTGTACAAAGATAATCTCTAAGAAATCATGGTAGTCAGGGGCTGCTTGGATGAGTCTGAGCACGTGCATAAGGATTTGCAGGATCAAGCACAAATGCTGATCTACTGCCTGTGCAACCTTCAGTACTACCTACTTTGGGTAAGAGTTTGTCAGTCATCTCCAATGACTTGTGTATGTGACTGTTGCTCTGTGCAACAAGGAAGAAATACAAAATACCACTGAATGCAAAGCTGTCAGATCATAAATATCAAAGGTCCAGAGCAGGATGTGGTGCAACAAATGGTTAGAGATGTTGCACAGGCAATGTTGGCTCACCAGAGAAGCACCCACACACAGGAGTCAGCTTATGGCCATTTGGGTTTTCTTATGAGAAATGGAAATACTTCTCATTCAAAACTTCCTTATTCTCACAGGGAGAATATCTGTGCATATAATGAACACTAAAAGCACTAAAAGGCATAATTTATTTAAAAATAGTACTTACTGTAAATAGTAAATAAAACTAAATATAAACAATATCAGCAAAATATAAATGTCTCATAAATACAGCCTTCATTCTAGAGCACTTATACTTGACGTAGCCCAAAATAGCCTTCAAAACACAACTGTGTTGGGTTGTTCAGTGTCTCTTTATTCTATTTATTTTGTCTTTAGGTAAAGGGAATGCTAGCACTCTTGGTAGTCAAAAAACCTCTCTTTTTTTTTTGCAGTATCCAGACCCTCTGAGAGCGATGACACTCGCGTTCTGTGGGAACGACAATGTCTCAGCCTACAACATCAGTGCTGGTGTCCTGAGAAATGTCTGCTTTGTGGATGCCCTCAACTTGGTTCCCCATGTCTTCTTGCTATTTATCACCTTCCCAATCCTGTTCATCGGTGAGTTAATCAGCAATCCTACAAAACACTTGAGCACAGATTTATATTCAGTCTGTTTTCATTTGTCTTGTGGTGAAACCATTGGATGCTTTATATTTCTTGTTTTTAAGAGAGGAGGCAGAATGGCTTCACCCAGAGGATGTGATGCCAACCAGCTTTAAATGTGGGCATTTTGGATGTAAATATGAACTAATCAGCATGAAGAGATGGATGAGAACCAGAGGCATCAGAGCCAAATTACTTTTCCTCAGAACTGAAATTGCCAACTTGCAACCTCTGCTATTATTAGACATTGGAGGACTCAGGGCAATGGGTCTGAATTCCCTTCAAGTGATGTGAATTTCAGGGAATATCTAAAATGTGCAACTTAGAAGTAAGGATAGGACAAGTGTAGGAAATTTTTAGAACAGAATAATTGCTTCTTTTGCCAACATTTGTAAACAAAAGTAGAGCTATAGGGATTTTTTTTTTTCCCACAGGAATGAAAAGAAGAAATGATAAATCCCCCTTGAGGATTTTAGGACAGTGGAAGAGCTCTAACTCACACTTTCTTGTATAAACACCCTATCTAAACTAGTACTCTAATGACACTTTTTTTGTCTCTAGTTATCTCTTTATCCCAGTTAATTTTCAGGGATGAAATAAATACAATTTCATACTTTTTCAGAGCTGTCAAACTGATCATAGGAGATAAAGAGACTTGAATAACCACCTAAAGGTGGCTATTAATGAAAGTATTAAGTTATTAATACTAAGTATTAATGAAAATAAATATTCTCCTGACAACTGCATGAGAAATGTCACATCATTTCTTCCATGCCACTTTCCTGGTGTCATATATGTACATAGTAATAAATTTCTTCCACGAGAAAGATTTGAGTTTGGGACCATATTTGAACTGGGGATTTAAGGACTTTTCTTATGCAAAAAGACTCTGAAGTGACTGAATAATAGGCTACAGGAACCTGTGGGCTAAAACACTTGGTTTTAGGCAATATATTATAACCTAAATAAGATATTGTAACATAATCCAGTGACTGAAAACTAACTAAATAATTAAACAAGGGAATAATAAAAAAGTTCTTACAAAATAATAACTAAAGACTGGTTGAAAAAAAACCCAAACAAGGGTTATGGAGAATTTTTCCCAACAGTGCTGTGTTTTTGTGTCAGTGCTGGCTCTGTCTTTGAGATCAGAGCAAGTCACCCTTAAATGACAGGGTTTTCTGCAGAAGTCTTTGATGGAAGATCAATGCAAGGTCTGAGGGCAGAGAGAAACTTTGACAACACTCTGCATTATGCACTGAGTGGCTGCTTTAGTTTTTTTACAGGTATCAGCCAATTAATTTCAAAATAGCATTGCAGCCACTGAAAATCCCCTCTGTTTTCTGACAATGTTATGGGAAAAAAACCCCCACAATAGCTTAAATTGCATGTTATTTGTTTGAAGTAAATGCGTCTCTTTGAGGCTTCATTTGAGAAGGCAAATTTTATATCGGTGGAAAACTTGGCCCACTCTTGTCTGTGACTGGGAAAGATGTGATGTCATGCCATTACTTCAGATCTGTGGGTCTGAGGATGACACTTGAGATTGTTTTGTTTGGTTGTTTTGGTTTGTTTTCTCATCATTTTTCTTGGCCAGGGATGACTTCTCTTTAATTGCAACTGTGGGAAGACTGTTGTCCCATTGTCTTCAGGGTTAGATTGAAATGACATGGCGACTGAGACGCTCCTGGCTCATCTTTTCAGTCACAGCAGCCCCTATAGCCTTGCAGGGTGTTTTTATTGATTATATATATATATATATATATATATATATGGTGTGACACCTATGGATTAGAATAGAAAAGTCACTGGTTATCACTGTGATAACCTTTCTTTTCATTACCATCATTTCCCAGGCTGGGGAAGCCAAAGCTCCAAAGTCCAGATTCACCACAACACCTGGCTGCACTTCCCTGGACACAACCTGAGGTGGATCCTGACATTCACCCTCCTGTTCGTGCACGTGTGTGAAATAGCAGAGGGAATAGTTTCTGACACGTGAGTGACAGAGTTTTGGTGGACAACCAAGCCAATTGCATTCATTAATATATGGTCTTAATGTGTGATGGGACGGATAGTAAAGCATAAGGACGTTTTCCCCCCTCAAAAAAATCACAGAATCATTTCATGAGCTGTCCAGATTTTGATGGGATGAAGGTGATTGTTCTTAGCACTTATTCTCCTCTCATGCTATAACGGCAAGTAAATATTAACAAAATTTAAAGCATTCGCGTGGAAAAAATCCTCTTTGTCTCTGGGAAAGTCACGTTTTTCCTCTTGAATAGATAAGCAGAACACCTGTGGTTTCACACAATGGTGAAAAAAGGCATCAAATTCACCAATTTCTGCCTGATTTATTTTCAGACAAATGAAATCTCGCCATCTGCATCTCTTTCTACCAGCTATAATGGGATTTGTGGCTGCCACTGTATCCATAGTCTATTACCATAATATTGAGACATCTAACTTTCCAAAGTTACTGCTGGGTAAGTCTAAGTCTAATATTTATGTACTCAAGTCTAATATTTATGTACTCTTACAAGACCCAGTAGTTTAGCCAAAGTCAGCTTGTGTAGATTGAAGAGGAGGGTGAAATATGTGAGAATATTAAAAGAGAGAGGGATAATTCTCTGCTCTTCCAACTAGTAGCATCATAGGAGTTACTGCACCTTTTATGAAGTACCTACTGCAAACTATTGCTATTTTTAAAATTATCACAAAAGAGAAAGCCTTGTATGACTGTTGTATTTTTATCATGAGCTTTTAGGTATTTCTTAACACTGCTCATTATTTTGAGGAAGAACTTGTCTTCACTCGAGGACTATTTCAAAAGGCCACTTTTGACAGTAATCTGACAACAAACCATCATGTGAGGTTGCTGTTGTTTCTCAGCATCCTTTGCAGTTGATTCCAAGATTATCCAGTCTGCTGTCTCAGTCAGGAGATGGTCAGACTAGACATTGCAGGATAATAATTCATACAAATTCATACTGTCCGAATTACTTATAACTCAGCAACCTGAACAAGCTGGTGACAGGTACAAGCCAGGATTCAGGATACCACTAAACTCCAGGAAGTCTTTTTTAAAATGGGCACATTTCCATATTCTCACCCTGCTTTTTCAAAGAGGCACTGTGATGTTTGTTAAGTTATGAGACTTCTGCTTCTTGTTCCAACACCCCTGCCATGGGCAGGGACACCTTCCACTAGGCCAGGTTGCTTAGAACCCTGTCCAACCTGGCCTTGAACACTTCCAGGGATGGGACTTGGGAGCTGAAACTTCTGAGGCTCTGGTGTGGTTAAATTCCCATATACATATTTATTTTTTTTTTCACTATGAGCACCTGTTTTACAGCTCTCTTCCTTTACTGGATAATGGCCTTTGTCACCAAAACCATCAAGCTTGTCAGATACTGCCAGGACGGTGTCCCCTTCTCTCAGCTGCGTTTCTGCATCACTGGAATTATGGTCATTCTCTACGGGCTGCTCATGGCTGTGGAGATCAACGTCATTCGAGTCAGGGTATGTGGCTTCTTCAGCAGGGTCTGGGAAAATATCAGTATCATCACAGGGGTGAAGGTGGGTCTTTAGTCCCAGTAACTCTGGTTTGTGTCAAGTTTAGGCCCAAGTTTAGCTTAGTCATAAATATTTTGTTAATTCTATAGAAATCAGTGGGCATGCCTTTAAAATGTATGTCCTTGGTGTGTCTCCTGGGCTTGGTATGTATGGGTGACGATGCTCATCTATCTATCTATCTATCTATCTATCTATCTATCTATCTATCTATCTATCTATCTATCTATCTATCATCTATCTAT
>JAWWLV010000045.1:57108198-57123387 GCA_035041135.1 Platyrinchus mystaceus
CTATCTATCTATCATCTATCTATCTATCTATCTATCTATCTATCTATCTATCTATCTATCTATCTATCTATCTATCTCTATACATATTTACAGGAAAAGTGAATATATTTATATAGATAGATGCATATTTGCACAAATGCAATTTTGACTTTGTAGTTGTACTGTACATTTTTTTTTTGCTGGAGACCAGTGTTGATAAGATAATTTCTGAGCATGTGTTGTCTGTTTTCTCCTCTCCAGAGGTACGTGTTTTTCATGAACCCTCAGAAAGTGAAGCCCCCAGAGGACCTGCAGGATCTGGGGGTGAGGTTTCTGCAGCCTTTTGTCAATTTGCTCTCCAAGGCCACTTACTGGTGGATGAATACTCTCATTATATCTGCTCACAAGAAGCCTGTGGACCTGAAGGCCATTGGAAAGCTCCCAATTGCAATGAGAGCACTGACAAACTACGTCTGTCTCAAAGAAGCATATGAGGAACAAAAGGTAACCACAGATGTTCATGTCACTGTTTGGCCTTGGAAACATGAAGTGTCACTCTGAATATTTTTTTTTTTTCAGCTTTTGTGAAATCCCAGTTTTAGGAGTTTTTAACTCAGGACTGTTTGTTCCAAGGTGAAACTTGGCATGGGAAGTTCCAGTCTGATAGTTGCTGTTTGGTTTTAAGTGAATTTATAGCAGGAGGGAGTTGCCAGATTGAGTGCAACTGGAAACTAAAACCACAACAGAATGATTGGTTGCTAGATTTTAAAAGTGAAAGCTTTGTTTAAATCTGAGCTACTCCAGACAGCATCTTAAATTGGAAGACATTCTGTCTATCAGCTGGAAACACTCATCTTCACTTTTTTTTTCCTCCAGAAAGAGAAATAGCCAAAACTACACATCAAAAATAGCCAAAACACTGATGTCTTAACAGTGCTTTAGTTACCAATGTCAAGCACAGCACTGCATGAAGAAAATTAACTCCATCCCAGCCAGACCCAGCACAGAAAGCATGGTTGGGAAAACTCCTTGGGGAGAGAAGGACTTCCCAGAGAAACTTCTGGATGTATTTAGGTAGCTCTCTTCTCCCATCAGGGAGCTGCAAGCTCCTTTCTGTGCCTTCTGGGATGAAACCATAATCAGTACAATTGTTTATATTTTAAAGGATGTAAGTTGCTTCTCTCCCCTTTTGCAGACAGTGACTACAGACAGTAGAGACCAGATATCAAGATCCTTCTGCTTTAAGCAGAAAGCTACTGAGTCACTGGAACTGAGCTTTTCTCAGCAAGGGAGAAGTGCATTCCTTAGACCAGCTCCTTAAGGTGCCTAGATCCTATTTAAAGAGGCCAAAGAGTCTTAGGCACCTCCATGCCCTGAGGATCTGAGTCTCTGGGCCTTTCTTAAAGACAGGCACGAGGACAATTCCTGTAGCTCATTTACATCTGCAGATACTGTCTGTGCCTGCACAAATATGCAGTTCAGAGACCAAAAGTCAAGTTAAATGTGCTATTGCCTGTGTGCAAGAGCACAGATTTTTGGTGTGTATCTTCCCTTGGTGTGTGTCATGCATGTAGGAAGACTCTCGAGAATGTGCCCCATGCAGTTACACTCACCTATGTTTCTAATGTTGCCTTACATCAGATATGTTGGGTTCTGGAGTTGTCCAAAATCCTGAGATTATCACAGCTATCACAGTTGTGCTAATATTGGAAAACAGTCTGTAACCCTAAAGTAAACTGGTTCTCCATAGATAAAGTTAAAGTAAACCAAATGGCTAAAGCAAATCCAAGGATCCAGGCAGTGAAACTCACTGCAGTTCATCCCTGTGGGGAAATGTGCTGGCTTGTGCATGGTTGGGCCAGAAACAGCCACATAATTAGGAAAATTCTTCAGGTTGGAGCATGGTCTGCAGCCTGGAAGAGATGATCTGTCACTGTCTCTGCTGCCAGTGTGTATCTTACACTAATCTTCTACTGGAAGGGAGGGCAGCGCCCCACCATCCCCTGGATTAAGTGGGGTTACCCCTGCCTGTGCCTGGAGACAGCTGATCTCAGCTGTGCTCCATGGCTCTGCAGAAGGAAAGCTTCTGTTCCTCTCCAAACCCTCCTTTTATCACACCTCGATGAAAGACAGTGAACGTGACCACGAGTATTCTACATTGCAAAATGCCTTTGAGACAGCTCTCATGACCTTGTCTTGCTATCTCTTCTGCATGCTATGAAAATCAAAATAATTTGATCCATTCTCACATAATTCCATTCCCTCCCCTCCTCAAACAAACAAAAAAATGATCCTGTTTCTGTTGTTACTTGGCTTTTGTTTCAGCCCAAAGCAGCCTAGATGTTTCAAACCACATACTAATGCATCATACATCCCATATGTGAAAATAGATTTGGCACATTGATATTAGATTTGGTTGCTGTGTAATTTGTCCTGATGGTCAATAGAAAGCTTTTCTTTTGGGAGTGTAATAGCAAAAGCAAAGTCAAGGACTATTAGTTCCCTATGCCTGCTATGCATGTGCCACGATGGATGTTGCCTGCTAAGGAAAAAAACAAGGAGGAAAGAAAGTGTGTTAACTAGAAATCACAGAGGCAGAGCATTGCCCTACAGCACCAGGATTACTCTGTCAGCTCCAGAACTATGGGAACAGTCAGATTTCCATATTTCCTGAGGCACACCTTGCAGGTGACTTGATTTACCAGCAGGCTCTGTCTTACTGTCCCTGCTTCAACTGCTGAGTGCTCCAGGTAGAGAAAATTACAGGGATTTGAAAGGAGGGTGACAAAGGCAAGGAAAACCTAATCAAGTCCCACAGCTGAGAAAAGAAGCCCATCCTGGGTAATTAACACAACAACAAATGCTACTGACTATTCTAACAGAAATAATCCCCGCAAATTTAAACAAACAGATGCACAGTTGATCTATAATGAGTGGTGATTGACAGATCTGCCTTTAGCACATAAATAAAGGGTAGGGCTGGCACATGCAACACACATACTACACTGTGAGCCCATAACTCTCAAAAACCATTCTGGAAAAGAGCTTATGATTAGAAGAAAAATCCACTTTTCCTCCCATCTCCCCATTAGATACTTCAGCTAATATGATGTCCTGATTAAAAAAGGAAGAGATAACAGTGTTTAGCAGCAAAGATTATTAGATAACTTGATTGAATTAGTATTTTTTCCACTGAAAAGTTACTAGATTTCATGTAGTGATGACAAATGTGTGAGTTGTAGTAGTAGTGAAAATGGCTATTAAATTGTTACAGAAATAAGGATTTACCAAATTCACCATTAATTGAATGCCCAGGATAGTATGACAATTTTTTTCCCCAAAAGATGGAAGCTGTGTTTTCCCAGTAATCTAGCTGAACTCCTATCAAGCTGCTAAAGTGACAATCATTTCTCTGAGGGGTTGACAGCAACCCCTTTAGTGCACTCAAGCTCAACACCCATTAGGCAGCAAATCCAAAGCCTTTTGTCTGGGCAAAGGGCATGAGGCCCTTGTGCTCTTTCCCTCCACAGAAAAAGCAGTTTCATTCTTACCCCCTTCTGAAATGTTGGCCCTGGTTTGTCCCCATGCTGCTTCTTCCTCCTTACTAAGCTTTTTGGCCCAACCCCTAGCAGCCATCTGGTCCACCTGGACATTTTTGGCACCGCACACATATTCCATGGCACTGTGGAAGTGGCAATGAAGGAAAAACCAAGAAAAGAGGAAAAAAAAGGCAGGAGGCATCCAGGCAGTTACAGGCACACTCACTTTACTCGGATGACTTTGCTGGGCTGGGGAGTGGGGGTTGTTACTGGGCTGTGCTTAAAATGTCTCTGTGAACACTCAAGAAGGCTTGGCTTGGCTTACAACTTGCAGGCATCTGTGCTACTTGAAAAATGACAGCTGCCTTTTTAGAGTGTCAGAATCTGCTGCCTGAATGGAAAGGAAAGCACTCTGCAGACCACGGGTCTGTTCAGTAAAATTCTTTCTTTGTTAGGCTGAAAGGAGCTCAGAAGCATCAGAACTCCTCTGAGTAGGTAAAGAGAGATCTGCTGGCTGGTGTTTTAGGGCAAGAGTTGTGATAGTGTGTAAATTCACAGAACTGAAGGCAAGAAATGACAGTTAGTTGATTTAATCTTATCTCCCACCTGGATCTGTTACTCTCTGTTACCTTTTTGAGCACGGCAATGAGTGATCAGCTGAAGTGTGTCTTCCTGGAAGGCAGCCAAGGGGCAAGGAAAAAAATCCAGATAAATTTAATTAAACTATATTCTTGCAAGCGACTGTCCATGTATTTTTCCTTCAATCCCTTTGCCACACCAGAAGCCTTTACTGGACCAGTAAAGGATTACATTTACAGGATTAACCACATGGGCAAGGGCTGGAAGGTCAGAATTTCCCTGAGCACACGTGACAAGGAGCAGTGGCTGCCTGCCAGGGCTATTAATCTGTGTTTGCATTCCTGTGCCCACAGGTTCAGAAAAGGTGTAGGATACAGAGGTGAGAAACCACAGTCACAAAGGAGAGGTAGAGCTTGAATTTGCTGTGAAGAATGTCTGAAATCTGTTGGTATCTCCAACATGTTTGCTACCTCGCCTTTCAGGAAACGTTTGGGCATCCAGGATGTTGCCATACAAAGCCAGGGAGGCTTCTTCTTAGTGTGTTGATACCTACTTCTCTGTTTTCCAGAAAAAAGTGGAAGACCAGCCCAACAGGAGCCCCTCCATATGGCTGGCCATGTACAGTGCTTTTGGACGACCAATCCTGCTCAGCAGCACCTTCCGGTACTTGGCCGATTTGCTGGGCTTTGCTGGGCCACTGTGCATTTCTGGCATTGTCCAGGGCTTCCAGAATACAACCAGTAACACAAACATGACAGAAAAGGTAACCTGACAACAGGGATTGGGTAGTTTAGTTCTGGATTCATGATGAGTATTTAATACACCTGGCTTTTATGATCATCACTGTATTGTTTTGTGTTTTCTTCTGAGCAAATTGAGTTTTGGTGTTTTTTTCTTTTTTTGTTTGTTTGTTTGTTTGTTTGGGTTTTTGTTTGTTTTTTGGTTTTTTTTTTTGTGAGAGACAGTGAAGTTACAAACCAGAGTAGTGGAATGGAGCACAGGTAGTGGAGGTTTCCCCCAGTTTCACAGAATCACAGACTCATAGATTATGCCCAGTTGGAAGGCACCCACAAGGATAATTGAGTCCAACCCTCAGCCCTGCACAGGACCATCCCCAAGAGTCACCCCCTGTGCCCCAGAGGATCATCCAAACCCTCCTGGAGCTCTGGCAGCTTTGGTGCTCACTGTCCTGGGGAGCCTGTTGAGTTCTTAACCACCCTCTGGGGGAAGAACCTTTTCCCAATATCCAACCTAAACCTGCCCTGACACAGCTCCAGGCCATTCCCTCAGGTTTCCCAGCTGTCTGCCTCTTGATGGAGTCATCCCAGCAATTCTGGGAAGAAGGAACAACTTTTCTGCTCCTCTTCAACTGTCCCTCTTTGCTCCAGGCAAGACAGCCACTGGTGGTGCCTCAGTGATCCATCCAGCAAGGATCAACCTGAGAATTTTGCTTAATTTCTGTCCATTTCTCAGTTTGTAGTTCACTGACAGGTTTCAGCTCTCTGAAATCTGTTTTTCACTGGGAAGCTGAGAGGAGTCAGTCCCTGTTTGTGACTGATTATACTGCTGATTGCAGTGATGAAATGGGTTGGCACATGTGAGAAATTGAAAAGCATTCACTTTATTCAACGACTTTCTTGATAGTAAAAATTCACTAAAGACACTGGGATACAGCTCATTTCAAGTTTCACTGAGACTGAACTTTCAGAGATCCCCTCTAAGCACTGAACAAGCCTCTGATACATAACATTTTCTAACATAGGAAAAAGAATCTATTTCATTAGAGAAAAATACAGGTAAAGTTATTTTACTGACTGACAGCAGAGAAGAAATGAGGAAGAATTTTTCCTACATGCGTCTCCTGATAACAGAGATATCTCCATACACTTTATGAAGTCAGTAATTTGTGTTTGAATGAGCAGATAGGTATGTAATGGAACAACATTTTCCCCTCCAGATAAAGTATTTGACCATCATCACTATCCAAATATCTTTTTCTTGGCGGCTCCTTCCTGACATTGTTTTTCTTGATTGATGGTCTCAGTTTGGCTTTCGACTTCCATTGCTCTGAAGGAGAGTTTAATTGTGCAGCTTATCAAATAAAGCTCTTTATCATCCTTGAACCTGCACATGCTGGACTTGAGCCACAAAGTCAGAAGGCAAAGTGCATGTTTTGCCTTCAAAAATGGTGGGTTTTTTGCATGTGGAACAAATAAGGTATTTAAGCTTAAAAATAACTTCTGGATTTCAGAGTTAGGAATCTCTGTCTTTTCTGCTTCATTTATCTTTTTTACTCTTCAGTGCAGTGGTTTCAGTTGTGGATTTCTTAAAGTTTTAATCAGCATTGGCTAAAGGGAAGATTGGAATCATTGGAAATCTTGAAACCCCTCCAAGGGCCTGGCTTGGTGACAGTCACTATTTCTCTTGGCCACATTTCAGAATACATTTGCCTATAATTTATGGATTTTGATAAACTTTCTCTTGGTCGTTCTTCCTATTACCCATTTCTGCTTTAAATTCTCTTGAGTTTCAACTAATGTGAACAAACTTAGTTTTATGCTTTTTCTGCCTTAATTCCTGAGAACTCTACATACATTGAAAAAAAGGTATTTACAAATGTTATTTTATTATTGATAACTCCACTATGAAAACTTGGGGAGGTTTGATGCAACAGAATGTGAAGAGCTTTCAAATATATTTATCTGACCAATCATGCACTTAAACAACCCTTGTTTCAAGGAGTCTGGGGAAGGTGGTTTGCTTTTCTATATTGCCCAAAAATTTCATCTCAGAATCAGGCTGGGTATTTCAGTAAAACAGGCTTTTTCCTTCTTCTTCTTTTTTTAAAAAAATCTCCCTAAGAATTCCAGTACATCCTGCTTCCAGCTGGATCGGAAATACCAAAGGAACAGTCCCTCTTGCAGTATTTTGGTACATTTGTTTCCTTTTCTGCCTTAAACAGAGCAGAACAGTGAACACAAAAACTAGAAAATGAAAGCAAATACAGTGATTTAAACAAGATTTTTTTCTCTCCCCTCTTGAGGCATCTGAACCTCATTTTGTGGGGATTACTGGCATTGTTTTATTCAGAATTCACAGGTATCCTAGACTTTAATTCTGGAAGGAATTGTTTCCATAATATGCAAGATAAGTAATCCCATATAACAAAAAACATTTCTTTGGGGCACAAGTGGAATGAGCTTTATTTTGTACTGACTAGCACTTCTATGCTCCAAATCACCAGAATTTGATGGAGAAACTAAAGACAAGGCAGACATGGTGATCTTACTGTCACTTTCCAGCTAAAACCAGATCGTTTTAGAACTGCTAAAAGTTGACATCCTAAGTCTTTGGAACATGAGTGGAGTATTTAATTTTGATATCTAGGACAGTGAGAAATCTGATTTCTATAACTTTCCCATAATACCATCAATATTTTTTATTTTAATGCAATGACTGAATTTACTTGTTCCAAGTTTCTGAAGAAAATACAATCCCTCCTACGGCACTTGAATAATTTTTTCCTTTCTTTCAGGTGAAGGATCCATCCAACTCCTATCTTTCCTCGGAGGAATTCCTCAGGAATGTTTATGTTTTGGCAGTCCTCCTCTTCCTGGCCCTTATCTTGCAGAGGACATTCCTGCAGGCATCCTACTATGTGACCACAGAAACTGGCATCAACCTGCGAGGGGCCTTGCTGGTGAGCAAAGATGTTCTGCCAGAAAATTCCCTAACAACAGCTCCAGCTTTTTGCTTGCATCTCATTTGTCTCGTTCTTTATCTGAAGGCTGAACTAATGATGGTTTGGGAGAAGATACAGGCTGTGTTTTTATAACAGAAAACTGGACAAAGCAGCATCGCCGACACAGCCAAACTGTTGGCAGAGATTCCTTCTGCTAAAAAACTAACCTGTAAAAGTTTAACACTCACTGTGTGCGTGTAAGAACACATCTTTGCAGATGAGCAAAGATATAAGCAGTGTTATTTTGCCCCTGCATCTGCTTTGCTTGTTCCCTTACGAGTTTGCCTCTACTGGCTGTGAACAGAGTCATCTGCAAAGCATCTTCGTTTTATGGGAACCTTGTTCGTGTGCCCTGAGTGCCGATGCTGGATATTTATGCCCTTTTGCACAGAGCCCTGTGGGATGGGGTGGGAGTGATTCATCTGCAGAGCTGTGTCTGTAAACCCAGCATCCATTAACCCCCTGTGACAGTTGTGTTTATGGACTGGGGCCAGCAGCTCCGGCTCAGCACGTGGGTGGGTTGTAGCAGGGCTCTCCCAGACCAAACTCCACAGGCAGCAGTAGCAGGAGCTGATGTTTTGCCAGATGTAACTAACCATGGGAATATCAGCTCAGAGGGAAAGCTGCTTCTTTTGTGCTCATTGGGACTGATGTAGCTGCTTCAAACATTTTCTGCCTTCTCCCAGGGTACAGACTTGGAGAAGAAAAAGTACCTGGTTATTATTTCCTCGTGTTTTTGTGACTCCCACTTGCCAAAATGGGGACTCTTAGGAGCATATTAGCTCAGTTGGTGCTAATCACATCAAAGCTGTTGGATCAATCCTGTACAGGTCATTCACTTTAGAATTGGACTTGATGATCCTTGTGGGTCCCTTCCAACTCAGAATATTCTGTGATATGAAGCTGATGTAATTCACCATGGCCTGTAGACATCTCTGATTAATTCTACAGTATCTACATTGGACAAAACAGGTCAAAGAGGACAAATTATTTAAAAAAACTTCCTTGCAGCTGCAGTGTTTGATTTGATCATAACTGTGGACTGGACTCACAATATTTGTCTTTAAAAGTCCAGTAGATATAAGCCCTGATTAATTTAAAAGCCTGTTAAGCTCCTACAAATTTTATGGAAAGAGGTGGCCAGGTAAAGGGGAGGAAGCCAAAGGAATCCACACCCACCCTGATCAAAACTTCACAGCGTAAGTTTAACTATATTTTCAGAAACAAGGGTCTCTTTGAGAGACAGTGTCACAGAAAAGCAGGCTCACCAAATGTTTATTAAAAAAATATCTCTGGCCAGTCTCCTAAATTTTGAATGTTTTGTTGTCATTTTGTTCTACTTTGGGTCTGCATTAAGCAACAAATCTTTCGAGAGGAATTGGAGCTTTTTAAAGTCAGTTCTCTCTCTCGTGCTTTCTCTCCCTCTGTCTCCATCTCTCTCTGTCCCAAGTGAGAGACTGAGAGAAGGGCTGTCTAAGGCCAAGGCTGATGCTGCAGTCTGAAACATCCTGCTGCCACTGTTGTTTTATAATTACACCATTTTATTATCTTCCATTTTATTCCTTTCCTACAGGCAATGATATATAATAAGATCCTGAGGCTTTCCACATCCAACTTGTCCATGGGAGAGATGACACTGGGACAAATCAACAACTTGGTTGCCATAGAAACAAACCAGCTGATGTGGTTCTTGTTCCTGTGCCCCAATCTGTGGGCAATGCCTGTTCAGGTAGAGCATCAAAGAAAGGGCTTGATTTCAGGGATCCTCCAACCTGGTTGGGAAGGGTCTGTGAGGCTGCTACAAAATCCAGCAGGGAACCTGCTCTTCACACTCATTTCCCAGGAAGACAAACAAATGTGGCCCATCATTTTCTCCAAGGGCTGGGAAGGTGTCTCTCCAAGGGCCAGTGATTTTTTTTTTTTTTTGAGAGAGGGTTTTTTTGGTAGTATTTCCATGTCATGGATGTTATCTTTGACTCTAAAAGGATTGACCTGCAATCCTTTCCCTGCTCATATTTCTTTCCCTGCTGCCACAAGCCATTGCTTTTATTTCTGCCACATGACAGCAGCACAGGCATCTGACAGGGCTAATTATTGCTCTTTGCAGTGTCCTCTTGTAGCTGGGTTTTGTGGCAGGAGCAAAAAGCAATTGAATCCTTCTCCATGACTGACAGCAGCACTGACAGTGCTCAGAGGAGCTCCCCTCTAAACAACCGTAGTTACTGTACACATCTGATCCTTAAAAAGGCTGGGAAAGAACTACAGGCAGACCTGTGGGAAGGAAAGGTTTAAATTATTAGTCTGAAAGAAATCTTCAAAAGTGCCAAGTGCCTTAATGAACTAAGACATGCTGGTTTTCCACAAAGCTTGGACTCCTGTAGCATCTTCATCATTTTAGGTTGGGGTGGGTTTGGCATTGTCCTTACCTGTTGGTGATCCTACTGACATTAAAGAATTTTAAAAAGGGATAGAACCAACTCTCATTATAAGTATTTTATTATCTTTTAATATCTCAATTGACTATTTTTAGGGGGAAAAAAAGAGTTGGAAGAAACTAAACTGTGTTAACTATGAGCACTTTTCCACTCTGGAAAAGGTGATAGGACTGTCCTGCTTATAGAAAATACTGAACTTATATGCACCTGGTGTGATCAGATTTAGCCATACCCTGATGAAGATCAGGGTGAATCCTAGAAAATATATTGCTCATCCACCAGTTATGACCTGATATCCCGGGCAAACATTCATTGCAGAATCAGAGCCCAAGTAAGGGCTTCAGTTTACACCATGTGCAAATTTCTGCCTGCAACCTTTTATTATTCCCTAAGAAAATGGCCTCTGGGTATGAGAATTTGCAGTACAGAAGCCTGAAAAGCTGAATATTGCTTTGAAAATGTTAAACTTCCACTGATTCTTACTTCTGATTGAGTAATAAGAAGGGAGATTTAAAGACAGAACTGACTTGTTTAAGAGATAAAAATATGAGGCAACTAGTTCTGTATGCCCTCTTATTACTGAAGATATCTCTGTACCACAAAGTGGAGCTTTTAGTAAAAATACTTCAGTAGTAGAGCTTGTATTAACTCAGGAGCCAGAATCCCGGTAGTTGCATCACAACCATTCCCAGGTAACCTTTGTGGGAAGTGTTCCCACACTCTTCGGGCTAAGGCAGTGTGTTGGTGTTTTCCTATAGATGGTATTGATGTACAAGCTCAGGTTGTGTCACTTCCAGCACATTTGCTTCATGCTTCAGTGCCTGTCTTAGATGGAGGACCACTATGAGAGAATGCAACTGTGATCCAAGGCAGTCCTAAGACCTCTGAATGCTCCCAGAGTGATGTAAGGAGCTCTAGTGTAAATAAGACTCGAGGCCAGCAACTCTCTGAAATGCCTCGGGGCAAGCACCATCATTTTAGTGCTCCTTCAGCTCTGTGGAAACCCAGCCTGGATTAGAACTACCAGGCAGTAACACAAACTATTTAGTTAATGTCAAAAACAAAGGCTTCTGGGTTTATTTCCCACACTTTCCAAACGTGACCTTCTGAAGTGTGTGCTCAGCCCATTCCTACGAACCATTTAAGTGTTTATTAGAAGAACAAATATTTTTCTTCTTGGTACTGTTCTGGCATATTGAAATCTACTCTTTTTTTCCCTCATGTTGTTTTTTTTTTTTCTTGACAGATAATAATGGGTGTGATCCTACTCTACAACTTGCTGGGAGTGAGTGCCTTGGTCGGTGCTGCAGTCATTGTGCTCTTAGCTCCAATACAGTATTTCATAGCTACAAAGTTGGCTGAGGCTCAGAAGAGCACCCTTGTAAGTAAATTATTTCAGTGGCTTTTGTGGTCCAGGAATGAGAACAAGGCATCAGGGTTTCTGGGTTCCGTTCCTGTAGTTAGTGAACATCCCTTAGTCCCATCATTCCTCTGTTCCTCTGTGGCTCAGGATCTCCTCCTTCCTCACATTTGTCAGAGGAGACTCCTCAAAAAGGTATGTGGGCCTTGACCTGCCTGCTCTGCAAAGAGTATTTTTAACCCAACTGGGACAATTTTGTCTGAATTCAACTCCACAGAAGGGTGTTATTCCCACATTCAGACGTTGTATTTCATGGGATGTTAGCAAAGAGTACAAATGACTGATAAATTATAGCAGGAAATTTTAAAATATGTGTACAACAGACTTTTTGCTCTCACCCCAAGCTTTGGTATTCTCTACAAATCAACTGGCACTGCTGCATTACTATCTATTTTGCATCCTTCAGGGCTACAAGTTTGTTTTGCTGTCTGATTTAATTCACCAGCTGGAAATGTTTTCTGGGACTTTGTCTAATTTTTAACTTTATTGTCAGGATCCTTGAACTTTTTAAGTCAACCTTTGATGTTTAAGTTGCCAAATATTTAGAGATCCTTTTTATCTTAATATTCAGTGACCAAATTATACATACATGGATCTAGTCTCCAGCAGGCTTCAATCCTGTTGAGTTGTGCCAGTTTGTACAATCTGTACCAATTGTACATAGGATTTATCTTTGCATGATTTCAGAAATAGTCTGAATCTTTTTTATTGCTCTTTTCTGACTTCCCCTGATTCATGACAGCTTTTGGATTATGATTTTTCCAAAATGATTTTACCAAACCTTCTGATTGCTGCTTTCTGATTAGGGGCAATTAGCTAAATGTATCAATAAATAATTCACCTATTTTCATGACTGGTCTGTTTGGATCCCAGTATGAATCTTGTGTAGCAAATACACACATACAGTCTTCTATCTATTGCTATGGACACTGTTGACACACTAATCTCACTCCCTGAGCTTCACCCACTGTTTGAAGTGTTGGGATGCTTTGGGTTATTTTGCTTTTCAGAACAGGGTCACTTAATTTCCCCTCGTGGCTGTAACCATTTTAATATCTCCAAAGAACATGGAATTTTGTATTGTTTTTCTCAGTATGGCACCTGTACAAAATCACGAACAAACAAAATTGTGCACTTTTAATGAATTTTCCAAGAGAAATGAAGGGAAAAGAACATTCTCATTAAGACTACAGACCTGCTATGAATTTCTTATCCTGGTTTTCTTTTGAAATGAAGGACTATTCTACTGAGAGATTAAAGAAAACCAATGAGATACTAAAAGGCATTAAGTTGTTAAAGCTGTATGCCTGGGAGCACATATTCTGTACGAGCGTGGAAGAAACGAGGATGAAGGAACTCACCAGTCTCAAAACCTTTGCACTTCATACGTCCCTTTCTAGTAAGTAACTTTATTTTTAGTGCTTGGAAATGGATCCTGTTCTTCAGGATCTTCAGGATACCAGCATTCCTCCTGACTTCAGCTAAAGCAAAACCCAGCTGTGACACTTTTTTTTGGGTGTGTAATGTGATTAAAATAAAAAGGTATTATATATATATATATATAAGACAGAAGCTTGAAAAGATAGAGTATGTCTTGTTGATTTATTTTTATAGTAAGTTTACTGCTACCTTCATTATGACATTATATATTAGCAGCTCTGCAGCAAAGACAAGTCAGTGTCTGAAAGAGTGTTTTGTGTAAAGGAGAAGAGTTGAGAGGGTAATGTTTTAGTGATGTTGCATAATATTTGTGCACATAATAATTTTTCTCCGAGTTTACTGGAATATACAGATGAGAGAATTCCCTGGCTCATTTGTTGGTGTGTTTAAGATCTCTGACTACCATGGAAGGAAGTTTCTTCCTGCAGAGTAATTTTCCTTTGGGAGTTTTAATGACTTGAATTGGAAATCCAAGAAACTGGATTCTTCTGGTGTTACACACTTACTGTAAAATTGGGGTTTTTTCTTATTTCATATAATCTGATGCCTATTTTGTTTTTCCTTTCCAGTTTTTATGAATGCAGCCATACCAATTGCAGCTGTTCTTGCAGTAAGATATGTTTGGTTGTTTTTTTTTTTTACTTTTCCTTATAAAAGGTGGAGAAAAAGAGGGGGAGGGTCGTGGAAAAAAAGAATGGACACCACTGTTATTGTAGCACCTATTCCTCATAAAGCCAGCAGGTGAGTTAATGTGCCCCTGCTAACTGTAGGAGAGCATGACACTGGAAGTGTCCGTTCCCAGAGTGTGGATTGGTAAAACCAAAAAGAAATACAATTTTTTACCATCAGAAAGAAAGGAAGAAAAAAAATCATTGCAACTTGAAAGGCGACCCATTTTGAAAAGCTCTTTTTCTGAAGGGATTTTGGGAGGCTTTGCTTGCCTCTTGTGCTTTAAACCTGTGCTCTGGCCAGGTTTAAATCTGAGCCTCAAGCACTAGAGGAGCTGTGGCATGCCAGTAAGTGTGGGGTTTTCATAGACCACATTTTGAGGGCATTACTGAGAGTACGGTGAGAGTGGGTACCAGAATTGGTAGAAACATATACATAAGATTTGTTAGATTCTTACTGATCTTTCTATCTGATCTAAAGACTGAATTAAATTACAAAGCATAAACCTCCTGAAACCATGGGCAAGGTTTTAAAATCTATTTCACTTTAGGAGAAGGCACCTTTCTCTTCGGTTTACTGTGATCCCCAGTAAACTGAGGCGTATATCTAGCTGAGAAAAATATTCTGCTGGCTGTCCTTGCCCCTCTTTTTGGAGAGCCCTTGTCCTGACCTGCTCTTTCCCTGGTGTGACAGACCTTTGTGACTTACGCCTACACCAACGACAAGCCCCTGCAGCCCGCCCAGGCCTTCGCATCCCTGTCCCTGTTCCACATCCTGGTCACACCCCTGTTCCTGCTCTCCACCGTGGTTCGTTTTGCAGTCAAGGCTATTGTAAGGTAAGTGGCCCTTCTGTTTTCACCAACTCTTTGGCACCTAGTTCAGTAATAAATCGGGGAAGGTGCTGGAGGGAAGGGTTGTCTCTACCTGCTCGTGTTGTGAGAGTTAAGATGTGGGACTCAGGTGTTCAAAGATGTGAGAGAAATCAGAGTAAACAGTTCATTTTACTGGATGGTGCAAAGAAACAGCACAGGAAAGGCATTGAGCTGTTGGAATGAGTCCAGAGGAGACCACCAAGGTGATCAGGGGGATGGAGCACTGCTGATATGGGGAAAGGCTGAGGGAATTGGGAGTGTTCAGCCTGGAGAAGACAAGACTTTGAAGTGACCTAATTGTGGCTTTCCAGGACCTGGAGGGAGCCTACAGGGAAGATGGGGAAAAACTATTTCAAGGGCCTGGAGTGACAGGACAAGGACAAGGGGGAATGACTTCAAACTGAGAGAGAGGAGGCTTAGATTGGATATTAGGAAGGAATTCTTCCCTGTGAGGGTGGGGAGGTCCTGGCACAGGTTGCCCAGAGAAGCTGTGGCTGCCCCATCCCTGGAAGTG
>JAWWLV010000045.1:57132753-57166489 GCA_035041135.1 Platyrinchus mystaceus
CTATTAAATGGATCCTCACAATGGCCTGTTCTGTCCTCAAGTGTCAAAAAGGATACAAGAAAAGTTAGGAACAGGCAATGCTCCCCTCAGGTTGCAACCACAGTAACAGCAGCTCACAGAAACCATGTTATGGGCACTGGAGGGATAAATGATCAGATAAATGATCCTTTGGCCAAAATCAGCATAACTACCCAGTGCTGCTGTGGCTGGTTGCAGGGGCAGGACTAAATTCCTCTAAACTCCTGAGTAAAATTTGTGTAGATGCTGAGTCCTCATCTTGCCTCAATTTTCTTGCCCTTATTAGCAGAGTAAACAGTTCATTCTGTTGTCACAGTGGTATCCCAGAGATTTTGTATCCCTTTATTCTCCTCCCTTTTTACTTTGTAGGCTGAGGGGATCACAGCCTGGTTAGAGATGATTCAGTCTATTTTAAATCATTCACTATGAAAGTGTCCAAACTTCAACAAGGTGTCTTTTTTACTTTTCCTTAAAACCTTGATTTAAATTAATTTCTATTTTATTTCACCTTATGTATTCAAAATCTTACAAAATGACCAATCAGTGTGGTCTTTCCTACCATTTCAGACTTGAACTTCCCACGGCCCATTTTGGCCAACACGTGTATTTTATAATACAGCTGACAAATCAGCATAAACAGCCATATTTCAATAAAGAAACTAGAGCAAAAATTGCTAATCCCCTCAGGCAAATAAAATACTCCTTTTAGAAACCTCAGGAGCTTCAATTCCACGGCACTCCCATGCCCTACAATCCCATCACTCTCTCAGCTTCAGCAGGGTAAAAAAGTATAAGACCAAATAATTAATCCCCTTGTTTGTGAAGGCCCCAGCTCAGTAAAGGTCATCTATGTGTTTATTCATGGGATTATTGGTGAATGTGGGTTCTCATAGAAATCTCACTCATAATTTGGGAGAATTAAAGTGTATTTGTCAAGCTAAGTATGGAATGACATTTCTAACCAAAGAAGTGTTTAAGTAACTAAGATTCAAAAATTAGTCCTTGCTCATTCAGATAATCTTTTTGATTCCAATGGCAAGCATATTAAATCTGGTATTGAATTGCAAGGGGTCCTGCAAGACTAGTGCCCAGTTTTTGTTAAACTGTAGTTTAGAGGGCACTCCCAAATGTGTACATGAAAGCACTATCTCTTTCTCTACCACTGCTATGCCCTGCTGATAAAAGTTTGGGGGCCTTGAATAGAGCAAATTTAGGGTTTTTTTGTTTGGCTTGACCTAATTTCCAACTCCTTTTCAACCTCTTGTTAGACTCCATCTTTTGCTTTCTTGTAACTTTATTCCATTGTAGAGAAGACTGGAAGTTTCTGCTGAGTAAGAGACCAGTTCTGGTGAAGTGATGTCTCTTTTGAGCCTCAATTTACGGCTCCCTGACACTTCTGAGATAACCAGCAGGACTCACTCACCTCTAATGCAGTATCTTTTCTGAAAATTGATGCACAAAGGAAACACAGATTGTCCTCAGAGAGCTGATGTGCTGCTGTGTCACAGGTCTGGAATTTTGGGAAGATGTATGAGTCTGGCATTACAAGGACACTGCTATTAGAATTTTCTAGGCTTGGATATTCTCCTTATGAGTGCAGCTGCATTTACTGGTATCCCAGCAGTCAAGCAGACATTTCTGCCTCAGCAGTGAAACATTTCATCTGGAGGATTCATAGGCCTGAGAGAGAAGGATAATTTTGTTCATGGTTTTGGTGGTTTTTTTTAAGTCAGGAAAATAATACATAAGTATCAGTTTTCTAGTCCCTTCCAATGCCTGTTTCTATTTACCTGGCATAAACTTACTCTTCTATGTTTTGCACTTTGCAGTGATGCATCACCATGCCTGGACATGAGCATCATCACTGGTTCAGAGCTGCTTTTGCTGCCATTCCAGGCCCTTAACGCAGTTTTTGACTCAATTAACAAATAGAGGGAGCTGCAAAATCGTTCATGTTGTTACTGCCACTGGATGCTCTTCAGAATGAGTTTCTTAAGGATATGATCCTTAAGAAGTGGAGGTTGCCAGGGAAAGCATTGTAGTGCTGTGTTTTATGCAGCCCTAGTGCTATAAACAGGTTCAAGATCTCGTCTGATTCAAAAGTGTGTCTGCTAAGCTTATCTTTGCTCCAGGGGAAATTTGACTCTTGCAGGTCATTGGCAGAACTGTGTGGAGAAGTTATTGCTTGTCAGCCTTTTATATGCCCAGGCAATATTAATATTTTAATTTTTAATAGGTTTTACAATACACTTTTAATTTTTAATACATTTCCTAACAATGTAATTTGCCTGTTCCATCACTGTGTGTTACAGATATGAAACTGTTGTATTTATAAAAGTTTTGTGTTTTTACTAAGGCCTTGTTTGTTTTCCCTTCAAGAACAAAAAACCCCCAACTTATGTTGATTTCTTAATATGTGTACTTAACTCCAGTTTCCCTGTGTGTAAAACTAGCACAAATTGTTATTCTTTATCTTTCCTGCTTACTAAATGTCATTTACCATAACTTACAGTGTAAATGAAACTGAACCTTCTTTTGAAGCATCCAGAAGGTATTATTTCTTTTTTTTTTTTAGTGTATCTTAATACACTCATTAATTCCTTCAGAATTTCCCCAAACCTTCATCTTTGTACTCTTCAGCCATCTCTGTTTTCTTGCCATGTTGATGATAGTTGTTTACTGTGGGATTAATTGACGGACTGTGTTAAATCCAGTGGATCCCAATCCTCTCCAGCCATTGTACCACTACGTCAGTCTTGTCTAAAAGATGTTCAGTTATCCCAGGTCCCATTTGAGAGCACTGGGAGTTGAGTGTGCTCCATATTGTGCAAGGCAGGGCCTCTAGATTGATTTGAGACATCATCATGTGGATCCTCCCGTGTGTTTTGTGTGTTCTGTGGGGTTTGTGCTGTGCCTAACCCAGGCTGTGTGATAGAGCAGGTCACAGAGGGAGCTGAAGTCAAGCAGTGCCTCCACCCCTGGCTCCAGGGAAGGGGCCTGCAGGTTTAAAAGAAGGACAAGCCAAGCTAAAACCATGTCCTAACTGACAGACAAGTAGTGGCACGAGGAGCTGTGGTTGGGAGACACACCAGGATTTGCTGCCTGATAATCCTGAGGACATATTTTGTACTAGTGCATCCTGAACTGCTTAAACTCCTCAAAGTTTTGGGGTACTACTGATGCCTTCTAACCAGCTATTTCTCATGCCCCTGCACCCTCTCTGTCAACAGCAGATCCTAGATGTTTACACACAAAGTTAACCAAATGCTTTGTTGGAAGCAACAGCATCAAATAGGCTGAGAAGGAACCCAGTTGTGGCCTTCCACTACCTGAAGGGAACTCACAGGAAAGATGGAGAGAGACTATTTCCAAGGGCCTGGAGTGACAGGACAAGGGGGAATGGCTTCAAACTGACAGAGAGCAGGTTTAGGTTGGATATTAGGAAGAAATTCTTCCCTGTGAGGGTGGGAGGCCCTGGCACAGGTTGCCCAGAGAAGCTGTGGCTGCCCCATCCATGCAAGTGTCCAAGGCCAGGTTGGATGGGGCTCTGAGCAATCTGGGCTAGTGGAAGGTGTCCCTGCCCATGGCAGGGGGGTGGAACAAGATGATCTTTAAGGTCCCTTACAACCCAGGCCACTCTATGGTTCCATGTTTCTATGATAACTGTTCAGATCCGTGAGCTGATACCAGTTCACCCCTCCTTCCTCACACACCTTGGGCATCTCAGAAAAATATCTGCCACTACACGACCTCTTCTGCTGCTATACATTGGCAAAACAACCAGAAGAAAAGAACATGTCATTAGGTATGTAGACATGTTGAAAGGATGTCTAAAAAATGCTTGGGACAGTGCAGTGATTCCTTCCCAATCTGTATTAAACTGCCCTCTTTTCCAGTATCATGTCAGTCCACTGAGGATCTAATAGACTGAAAGTAAAAAATCATCCACTGAGAAAAAACCACTTTATGTGTGTGACCACCTAAAATAATCTAAAACTTCAAAAAAGCAGCAAGTCAAGTGTACTGATGCCATTTGAACAGTGTCTTTTCACATATCCCTTTTGATGTTAGAGAAAAAAACCCCAAATAACTATTCTTATGAGAATATAATAATTTTTATTATTTATTAATTTGCCTTTGGATTGAAATTGCAGTTACTAGATTGAGGTAGGTACCAGACATTTATAGGAGAATAGAATGCAACCTAGAGTGTAGATTTTGCCATCAGGGGAGAGAGTGGGTGCTGTTCTAACAAAAGCATCTAATTTGAAATTCTTCCCTTCATTTTTGTAACAGTCGCTTTTCTTATGTGTTCCCCTGTATTTCTCTGAATGCACATTCATAAAATTAATGGTAAAAAACCCTGATTCTCAGGCATTTCATAGTGTGGCTGCTTTGCTTTTTGCTAATGCTCTGTATCTGCCTATAGTAGAAACAGATACTCTGTGGCTTATGCAGCTCAGAAGCCGTGGCTGCTGAATGCAACCGTGGAGGAGAACATCATCTTTGGGAGCCCTTTTAACAAACAGAGGTAAATAACAAGCTCCTTGCAAAAACACCTGGCAGCTCCTTTTAGAGAGGTGGTGGGTTTTTTGTGTGGTTTTTTTTTGTTTGTTTGTTTGGTTTTTTGTTTGTTTGTTTTTGGGGTTTTTTTTGCATATTCTGTTATAAGTTGGTAGATTTGGAGAAATATCTATCAATGCCCATTAACCCAGGAGTGGGTTTGGGAAACCTGATTCTATCCATCTCAGAGGAAGGTTTTTGGTTTAAGTGAGCCTTTCAAGAAGATGTGTGTGAGAAATCACACAGGGCAGTGGCTCTCCTTGGGATACAGAGAAAGCCATATCTGGGATTTCCAAGGTGAGATGAATCCCATCTTTGGAGGCTACTGATATTTGTGTTTTGTTTCATGGAGCCTGAGGTTTCCAGAGGACTCTGGAAAGAGGGATTCTAAGCACATTTCCACTGAGTTTATGTGCTTATCCTGCTGTGATCCAGTTACTGGAGCACTTTGTTACAGAAACACTGCACATATGAAGATGGGCTCCTGCAAGGGAATAACCTTAATTCTTCCTTTAGAAGCACAGGAGAAGGGGGTGTGACAGCTGAGGGGCACAGCTTCTATTGTGCCTATCCAGCTTCTTGTATCCTTCTAAAGGGTCAGTTAAGAAATGGGGAAAAAGTGACTGGACTTAAAGGAGAACAAATTGCTGATGTTTTCAAAGGCAACATCCTTTCTGTTTTAAGTTATTAAAAATACACCCCGTTCCTCTCAGCCTGTGCTTTGTTAAGATGGATGAGTCCGTTCTGACTTGATAAAACTTGACCACGACCAAATGCCTCAAAATCCGGAGAAGCACCTCAAGTTTCAGGATCCGTCAGCCTAAATTCACTTGATTCAAAGGGACAAGGCTGAATTATGTCACTCAAATGGTCTTATCCCAGCAGCTGATTAGCAGGTCATCTGTGATACCCCACAGATCTAGAAATCTCACAGCAAATTTCAAGGCTTTTCAAGTGGTTTTCTGGTTCTGGCAAGACCAGAATCACTGCAAGGACCCTTTGTCCTGTATCATCACTGTGAAGAAAATAAAGAGGCACCTCGAGGGGGGGAGAATAATAACTCACTGGAAAATGGCTTTAAATCCTCCAGAGTCTGAGAAAACAGCTCCATGATAGGGAGGAACATACTCAATAATTTATGCAATTAAATCTTTAAAAAGCAGTGTTATCAATAAACATGACATTTTTTACAATGCTTAATTTACAATGCTCCAGGATTAGCTTCTGAGAACTCATTTTGCCCTTCTTAATTCTGCAGTTATCCAGCCATCACAGAGCTGTAATAACTTAGCAGTGAATTTTATCTTTTTAGCAGAGTAAGTGGCTGGTTAAATAATTGCAGTGACCGTGTTGTTTTTACAGGTACAAGGCTGTGACAGACGCGTGTTCTCTGCAGCCTGACATCGACTTACTGCCATTTGGTGATCAGACAGAAATTGGAGAAAGGGTAAATAACACAAGTGCTTTAATCTCCCCTTGGCCTTTGTATTAAGAAGACACTCTCTGGTGTCACCCAGACAAATCTGGGCTGCCAGACTGGTAAATAATAGTAATTCACACGAGGCTCACTGCAAAAAAAAAGTTGAACACTTTTTTTCTTCTTCAGGTGTCTCTCAAATGGGATTTTTTGAGCAAAGTCTCCTGTATTTTGCATGCAGAATTGGATGCTTGTATTTGTTACATTTTTCAATCTAAAAAGCCTACTGTGCTCAGAGCAGCTCTTCATAATTTACACTTACCCGTGAGGAGCTGCTGAATAATAATTTATCTTCTGATATTACATGAGGATTATGCTTGTTTATCAACAGAATTAGCATTTTAATAAAGTTTTTTATACTTACTGGAGCTCTGCATAATTGTGAAAAATCACATTTCCGGTGGCCTGTCATACTGTTTATTCAAAGATGCCTATTTTTCATCCATCCTGCTCATTAGGGGATTAATTTAAGTGGAGGCCAACGACAGAGAATCTGTGTTGCTCGAGCACTCTATCAGAACACCAACATTGTCTTCTTGGTAAGATTCTTCTTTTCCACATGGAGCAGGGAAAGAGAGTAATAAAACTGTCATTCTATATATTTATGTTAGATTTAGGAGAGCTACAGAGACTTGTATTCAACTCCAAATCCAAATTATAGAGATAGGAAATAAGCAGCCACCAGAGGCAGCATCAAAGCATACTGAGAGACTGATGGGGGTGGGATTTCCTACACAGATTAACTCTGAAAGAGTAGAACAGATTCTCTAACTCCGAGTTAAGACCAGTTTGCTTTGGAGGAATTAGAAGAGTTACTAATTCTGTTTTACCTTTCCTGTGACGGTTTCCCCTCGAAGTTATTAATTAAATTAATTAAAAATTAACTGAGTCCATTGCTATGAACTGAAGATCAGTGGATTCCAACTCCCTGTTTTGTAGTGAAAGCCTCTGGCTGGATCTTAGTCATTAGAGAGAAATGAAACATTAGCAATCCTAAACACTTTCTAATTTTAAAATAATATTTTAGAGATAAGCCTAACTTTTGTAGCCTGTTCTAATATTTTCTAATTTGATTTGATTGCAGGATGACCCGTTCTCTGCACTGGACATTCACTTAAGTGATCATTTAATGCAGGAAGGGATTTTGAAGTTTCTGCAGGAAGACAAGAGGACTCTTGTTCTGGTGACACATAAATTGCAATATCTGCCACATGCTGACTGGGTAAGAGAAGCAGAACTTGAAATTAATACCGTACCACTTGGTGGGATTGGTATTATTCTCTGTAATAGATTACCTCCTTAATTCCACATGCCATGTGGCCAACGGCCACCTTAACTAATACAGATTTTTTTAGTGGAAGAACTATTTTATTTTCACATTATTTATGTAGATTTTGTAATTGGCATTGAATCGAAGTTAATTTTGATTTTGATTGCAAATAGGGCTATTACTTATTATGTCTTGTCCATGTTTTTTATAAAGTGCACTAAGCTTGTCTTAAAGATGTTTCATGTTTCAGTTTATGGGCTGTGCCAACAAAATTAAGAAGTTATTAACAAAATGGTCAATAAAATGGGCACAGAAATTTGCATAATGGCAGTGTCACCACTACTGAGACATGTCTTGTAGGATCCAGGTCAGTGATTATGGTATTCATGTTGTTGAGTAAATGTATCAGGTGCTTTCTCCCCTAGATCATAGCAATGAAGGATGGAATGGTGCTTAGAGAAGGAACACTAAAGGATATCCAGAATAAGGATATTGAGCTCTATGAACACTGGAAAACTCTGATGAATCGCCAGGATCAAGAATTGGAAAAGGTAAATAGACATTTAGACAAGGATGGCTTTTCTGAAAAGAAATATTTTTCATTTAAATTTAAAAAAACCCACCCCAAACTATGTCAGAAGAAGTTTTAAACTAGACCTTAGGGCAGAACTGCATGACCTGTAAGGAGTTTTAAGGACTGGAATAGGTTTTCCAGGAAGTGTGTGGTACATCCACCATGGGTGGTTTGTAAGGACCCATTAACCAAACCATCTTTTTGAATGCAGTGCACAGCTCATCCTTTGGTGGGCCATGGTACCTCTTATTCTGCTATTGTCATGAACATTTAGGATTCTCTAAAGGCTATTTTTGAAGTTTTTATCATTCCAGAAGACAGGGAACGAAAGAATGGAAAAAAGAGAGAGGTGTAGGTGGACAAAGCAGGATTTTCTGAAAGTTAAATCCTAAAATACTGTGCTTTCCCAGTCTGTGACTGAAGGGATCCCAATGAAGTTCTCTTTGAAGTTACTGTTGGTGCTGCCACAGTGGCAGACAGCTGAGCTCTAAATGAATAAACACATTTCCTTATTTCAGGATATGGAAGCTGACCAGACTACTCTTGAGAGGAAAACCCTCCGAAGGGCCATGTACCCCAGAGAATCCAAATCCCAGCTGGAAGATGAAGATGAGGGTATGTCTTATCATTTCACTTTATTTAATCTATTACCGTGTTTCATTGCCTTTCCACTTGAATAGCTGGCAATTCTTAGCTATGAAATATGAAGATGGTGGTGACACTTGGTAATAACTGGGAAGTCCAATACTTTGAGCTGTTTATGATATGATTTATGTAAGGAACTCTCCATGTATTTGTGCAGGGATAAGGGTGTCACAGGACAAGTTAGTTTCTTTGCTAACTCACGCTACCTGGAGTTATTGAGAGATGAGAGAGAAGTAAAACAACAGAAATAATTGTAAAGAGAACAGATTGGGGTAGCTGTCAAGAGCAGGGCAACATTTCCCTTCCTCAAGTGCAGCCTGCAAGGTTGTGAGATATATATTGTTATTATCTGGAGCAAAAATTAAATGTCTTGTTTATACACCTATGAAATATATATCTCCCACTAATTGTGTTTCAGTGTAATGTAATCAGTTATCCTTTTATCATAGACAAAGCTTTAGTACTCTTCACTGGAGGGAAAATTGAACTTTCTTGTGCAACAGATGTTGGAGCCTCTGGATGGAAAGGTTTGGAGGCCTTTCTAGAATCTTCCATGTGACCCAAATTGCTCTGCCGACCACAAAATAAAAGCAGCAGAACAGGTTGGGAAAAGCCTGGTCTCTGCTATGAATAGTCAGTTTAACTAAATTTAACAAAGCTGCAACAAGTCAAAGACTGACAAACTATAGAACTGCTTAAAGGGCACAGGGAAAGTCTTATGAAAATATGTCTGAAGTGTTTGCTGTTTTTAAAGGACAAACCGAATGTTTTCTTTAAAATTAAAATTCAAGACAAGAAAAAAGTAAACCGAATCTAGTAAAACAAGGTAAAATTCCTAGTACTGAGTCCCAGCTAAACTTGATTTAATGTCTGAGTCACAGAGGAAGAAGAGGAAGAGGATGAAGATGATAATATGTCAACTGTCATGAGGCTGAGGACAAAGATGCCGTGGAAAACCTGTTGGAGATATCTCACCTCTGGAGGATTTTTTTTGCTCTTTCTGATGATTTTCTCCAAGTTGTTGAAACACTCAGTTATAGTGGCCATAGATTACTGGCTTGCTACGTGGACATCCATGGACAACACAAATGAAGCCAGGAATGCTGATGATGATAAGGTGAGCCATCTCTTGAAGGATAAAAAGAAAGGAAGAAAGAAAGAAAGAAAAAATATTCTAAAGTAATTATTTGCTGTTCATCTAGTTAGACTGGAAAGGTGACAGATGGAGCAAGCTTGGCATTTATATAGGATGGACAAATTCTTCATGTTAAAACAAGGCCATTCAAATTTTATCCATCTTTTTGAACATGCAAAACTGAAATATGTTTGAGGGTAGAAAAGTCATTGACCTTTCAAAGGAAGGGACCTCATACTAAGCTTTTCCTTCTGGATTTTTTAACTCCTAAGTCAATGACCCCATTTTCCTAAGTACTGGCTGTCGAGTAATGTCCTGCCAGAAAAAGAAATTTTAAAAAAGTCTACAATTGTGCTACTTAAGTACAATCTGCTTATAGCTGCAAATTTGACTAATATACAATATTACATTGGAATCCACTTAGTAAACTTTCAGAAGGCTTGAATGTGTTATAACCCTGGCAGATGAGTTTAGGATTTGCTCCGGAAATTTTATGATGCTTGAACTTAATAAAGTGGAACTTTCCAATATCTCTCAAATGCCTTAATTCTTGAGAGTTTCTACTTTGGCTGACTGAATTTCTTGGCCAGCAATGTGTGATCCTTTGTATTTATCCATTTAGTCCATCTTCACAGTTCTAAGAACTATAATTTCATGGTTTTGAAGGGTGTTCATCAGTAGGGTGAGGGCTCTTAGAACTACAGTAACTTCTGTTTATGTGAACTTACTGAGTTGCAGTTCAGTCATAGTTTTTTATTTCCCAGATATTATATATAATTTTAATTGCAACTATGTAATATAAGTGATGTGACATAGTAGCTGATTGGTACCTTGGGAACCTCCTAGCAGAAAGCAGAATTGGGTGTTTATTTCTAGGATTGATGTATTTGTTATTTTATCAGACTTATCATGTAGCTGTCTTCAGCATCCTCTCGGGAGCTGGGATTGTCCTTTGCCTCATCACATCACTGACTGTGGAGTGGATGGGCCTCACAGCAGCCAAGAACCTACACCACAACCTCCTCAACAAGATCATCCTTGGACCCATCAGGTGCAGCAAAAATTATATCCCCCCCTGAAAATCTTCATGACCAAAACCTGCCCTCTTTGTTAACTGGGAGGGCACTCCTGTGAAAAGCTCTTGTGGCTGCCCTGTTTCCTCCAAGGCCTCAAAAAGTCAAAATAACTAGTGAGTGAATTAAGGGAGTGGGGGGATGGCGGGGGGGGGGAGGGAAATTTCATTGCAGAACCTGTGAAATTCTTCCCCCTTTATTATCTGGCTGAAATCTGTCGGATTATTGGCAGCCCTTCAAGGCTGGAGGGTCAAGGACAGCTCTGAGGGCAGTTCAAGCTCCAGGACACCCAAACTCCAGCTCTGAGCAGTGACTTGGTGACAAATGACACCAAGGCTTCTTCTGATGGCTGGGGACAGGTTTTGTGGATGACAACAGAGGCAGTAGGATGGCCAAAAGGATGCATGAATAACAAATCAAGTTATCCCAGTGCTTCTTCTGGGGTTGGCGCCCTTTAGCAGGAGCCAGGGACAGGCTGAGATCTTTGGAAGGGATTTTGAGTCTTGAGGGAGTGAGAATGAAAGACCAGGACATAAGACAGCAGGTTTTTGGAAGAGGAGACAAAGTTTTTTTTCCTGTGGGGGAAATGCCAAAAGAAGCATTTGGACAGTCAGGATGCAGATTTTATAACTGTTGTGTTGTTCATATTTATGCCTTGGTTTAAGAGAAAGGCTGGAGACAGCTTTCTGTGTTCTGTCTGACTGGACTTTTTACCCCAAAATGGAATTCCTTTACAAGTAACTTTTTGGTTTTAATTTGTTCAACAGGTTCTTCGATATGACTCCCTTGGGGCTAATTCTAAATCGCTTCTCTGCTGACACAAATATCATTGACCAGGTAAGTGCATCAAAATGTTCTGTTTTATTACACCTTGGCTTTGCAAATTTTCACTTAGATACTGAATGAGAGCAATAAATGTATTAAAGGTATGCATTATTAAATGTATTAAAATGTTCAGTAGAGAAAGGCATAGCAAAACAGGCATTGGGAGTGATAAAAATAGAAAGTAATAAGAGCAGGTAACTATAAAAATAAATGTAGTGAGAGATGAAGACCCTCAATTTCTTCATATGCAGATTAGATGCTTTTGTTGGAAGATCTGGATTAGCAAAACATTATATTTTGAGCTCAAAACAGGAAAGAGGGTAGAAAATAGTAACTTTAACTGTATAGGAGTAGATATGACAAATAAGTGTTCAACCCTGGCTGTAGCACATGCAGATTTAGAGCATTCAGGGGAAGGAAAGGATGTTTTCACCATGGCTGTGCATTAAAATTTTTGTCTGAGCAATAAACCTGAATGTGAGGGTGATGGAACGTGGAAAAAAAATTAGGAGGCTCTGAGAAAGATCATTGTATTTCTCTGAATACAATTTTTTCTTCCTTGCCTGTTATCTAAACGAGGTGGAAATGGCTCCTGTTTTCCCACGAGATTTGAAGCTCTGACTTTTAGGGAAAAAAAACCCACTGGCTCATTTTTTTTTAACATTTGGCTATTAGACTCACAGAAACATAAAGGCTCCTGATGTAAAGAGAATATCAATGGCTGCACAGTTGGTATCATTCCACTTTCTGTGTGGGAAAGGGCTGTAATAGTGATTTTTGCTTTATGCATGTTTTTTATTTCACTGTAGCACATCCCTCCTACGCTGGAGTCTCTTACCAGGTCCACCTTGCTCTGCCTGTCAGCCATTGGAATGATCTCCTATGCCACCCCATGGTTCCTTGTTGCCCTCGTGCCTCTCGGGATAGCGTTTTATTTCATCCAGAAATACTTCAGAGTTGCTTCCAAGTACGTATTAAAAAACCAAACCAAAACACAACAAAACCTGACATCAAAAAATCCAATTTATTTCCATAAAAATCAGTCTTGGGAAATGTAGGAGGAAGGAGCAGCTTCAGCCAGTATTTATAACTCACTTGCACGCAGTACTTTGCAGGCATATAAGCTGCACTAATTTTTAGAAATGCAAATATTTACTGTATTTCTTGCAGCACTTTGTTGTATTTTCCATTACATCTTTCAAAAACTTGTGTGTATTTTCCATCATAAATTTGAAAGATATTTCTCATCAAAACATAAGCAGTGAATTCAGCTCTGTGTGCTGCAACATTGAGCATCATGGAGCACTTATTTCTCCTGGCCTATCTAATGCAGTGTGCAAACATAGCAGGATTTTGATAAAGACTTTAAATCTCTGATGATCTGGCCTCTCTTCTGTTTATACAACTGGCTGCTGTGCCAATGGCAGAGTGTTACAGAAAGATGTATTTTTCTCTGTGGTTTGGAAAACATTCCTGTTTCAGGAGACTGGAACTTTTTGGACTTTAATATCATTGCTCCAAGCAGGTCTTGGAAGTACCATTGCTGAGTAATTGAGGAAATTTATCATTCATATTATTTCTCTGTCAGTGCTGTCTCTGTTTCCATCAGTGTGGTAATTTAAAACTACAAATAGAAGGTCTGCTATCATCTGTTATATTTTACATTCAGCATGTTGTGGTACTTACAGATATGGAAAATGAAGCAAGATTTATATGGAAAGGCACCTTTTTCTTTTGTTAGACCAGCTGCTACAGTTGCAATAAAATAGATAAACTTACAGACACACAAACCCTGGTTTATACCTGACCTAAGAGTCACCAATAACATGCTACAAAATTTTAAATCAACTGTTCTGAATTGAAGCTCATTATATGAATAAATTAGAGTGTGTGAGAATAACAGGTAAGTAGGATCTGGCTAAAATGGTCAGCAGGTTTTTGCCCAGGAGAGACATGGTAATGTCATTATCACTGGGGGACAAAGAGAAGCTCAGCTGTGACCAAAAGTAGATGGAGGAGGTGACTGGGAAATGATTCCAAGGCTCCTGTGGCAAAAGAGGAATGTGCTATTCCCATGCCAGTGTCTTTCTATGCTATAGAAAGACAATTTTGTGTGCTCCTGAAAAGAATATGTGCAATACATGAGAGGTCTATCCTTGTCTGCTCTGCAGTGAAATTTCTACAGACAGAGATGTTTACATTGTAATGGGTGTCTGTTGTTTTTTGTGCTCCCAGGGACCTCCAGGAACTCGATGACAGCACCCAGCTCCCTTTGCTGTGTCACTTCTCTGAGACAGCTGAAGGTCTTACCACCATCAGAGCATTTGGGTCAGTAAAACAAATTATTAGAGGGAGGCTTGGCTTTTGGTCTGGCCTGTGCAGCTTCCTTGGGACATGTCTGAGGGCAGGTTCTTGGATTTGATGAACTTTCTTAAGATATCTCAAAAAAAAAAAAAAAAAGAGAAGAGATTTTGTTTTCCTGTTGCTTTGCCATGCCTCTAAAACCTTTTGCATATTTTCAGTAACACACTAATTATTTCTGTATTGGTTTTCCACTGAATTAAAGATGATTACATATTTCAGATATGATATTTAGACTTTGAACGAGTCTGTTTTAGCCATGCCTTACCTGGGCAGCAGGGAGCTCTCTTTTGCCAAGCAGGCACAGGCATTGCTCCTTCAGACCCACTTCCAATATCCTATAACCCGTGTCCCTGAGTCAGTTCTGTATTTAACCCACTCCTTGGGCAGGGAAACATCTTTATAGCACTCTCCAACTGAAAGTCAGTGTGCAACTTGGGAGACTTTCCAAGAAAATTACAGCAGAACCTTAATATTGTAAAACGTACCCTTGTCAATCAAAACTCAAAAATAAATTTCAGTAGATTCAGATAATTATTCCAACTTTCCATACAGGTATTTTTTCTCTACTTACTACATGAAATACAGGCCAAATTCTCCTTTTATATTCACTACATTATAGCTGGCATGACTGACCACGTCCCAGCTTGATGTTGCTCCCCAGTAAGCACAACTTGCACTCATTCTGTACATTGTAGAACCTCAGACCAGAGTAGATCTCACTGCAGTGCCATTTACACACCTATTTGATCAGCTTAAGACTGTTTCACCACTTCAGGCTAAGATTTAGGACCTGGGCTATTAGCAAAGACTGTTGCAGTAAGGAATGTGGAAGCACAAGCAAAAAGTGTTGAAGAGACGTGAGCCAGTGGTCAACAGGAAATGTTTTAACAAGCTTGATCAACCAGAATGACGTCCTGAAAGCGTAACTCATCATTAAGGCCTGATGCTTCTTGAGTGCTTCTTGAGAGGTTCTGAGTGGCCTTTCATCATGTTATCTCCTGAGAGAGATGAAGGAGCTTTAGCGCTTCTCGGGAGTTGAACTCTACCTCACAGAACAGACACTGTGGGCTTGGATGGCAGAAAGCAAAAGGCAACCTGAGGAGAGGACTGGGCATCACAACCATCACTTGAGTTCTTCAGGAATTCTGGTGCTAATCAAAGCCCTTCCATCTCCCTGTCTGTGCTCCACTGTCAACCAAACCTGAAGTCTCCAGCACTTTTTGTCGGTGAGCTCGTGTTTTCTGATAGTCCTGTTAGTCATTCTCTGCAGTTTGAGTTCAGCGTGTTCCAGGATAAAATAGAGCAGCTCCTCACATAACTTACCACAAAGTAGTACAGTTGGATCAGAGAGCAATCTCAGTGACCTTTGGTGTTTGTCATCTGACAGGATAAAAGTCTAAAACTGCCCAGAAGATGAGCTGAACGTGGATGAAAGCATACAGATTGAGCATGTCACATTTTCCATTAGGAAAACGGGGGTTTTGCTGCCAGGAAGGCAGATGAGCAGAATCGTCAGTACATCTTTGCTCCTCCCCACGTCATTCCCGTTACCAGTTGTTTTGGGGAGGTTGCTTGCTATGTTTGCAAGCTGTGTAGAGGGAAATAAAACACCAGTGGGAAAGAGCAGAGAAAAAAGAAGGAAATTTCAGGCAGAACAGGGGTTACAGGTGCTTCACAGCAGGACCCTGAGCTTGCCATGATAAAACAGACAATGAGCTGCTGGCTGAAGTTCACCTGGTTTATTCAAGTAAGGGTATGGAGCAGACAGCAGAATATGAAACAACAAAATGGTTTCCATCTGACTGTGCAAGGCACCATGAATTTAAAACGCCCCTCCCTTCCCAAAATGTACCTCAGATTTTGGGGGCTTAGTTTTTAAATGCTTGGTTTCTAAATGATGGGCATTACAAGGGAAAGAGAGAAACAGGTGACAGTGGAGGTAACACCCCTCATTTTTGTAAATCAGAGATGATCTCTGGCTCTCCCTCACTGGAGTTTCCCAGTTGTTTAGGCGACCTGTGACTGGCTGAGAAAACAGCTGAACTGTGTGGCTGAAAAGTATCTGTGGATCAATCTACATTAGCTGAAACCTTAGAGGTGTCACTTTTGTTACTTAGAGGTGTCACTCCTGTTGAAGAGTCCTGCAGCTGGCCAGGCAATTTTCCAGGCACCTTTTTTTCTCAGACCAGCTGGTACAGTTGCAATAAAATAGATAAACTTACAGACACACAAACCCTGGTTTATACTTGACCTAAGAGTCACCAATAACATGCTACAAAATTTTAAATCAACTGTTCTGAATTTAATTATATTAACAAATCAGAATGTGTGAGAATAATTAGGATCTTGCTAGCATGGACAGCAGGTTTTTACCCAGGAGAGACATGGTAATGTCATTATACTGGGGGACAAAGAGAAGCTCAGCTGTGACCAAAGGTAGATGGAGGAGGTGACTGGGAAATGATTCAAAGGCTGCTATGGCAAAAGAGGAATGTGCTATTCCCAGTCTTTCTGTACTATAGAAATACTGAAAAGAATATGTGCAATACATGCAATGTCTATTCTTGTCTGCTATGCAGTGGAATTTCTACAGACAGAGACGTCTGAAATCAGGTTTTAAGGTGACAGGTCCTGGTGGTGGCTTGTGAGGAAGAAGCAAGTGGCCACAGCAGCACTCACTTGTTAGCGGACTGAAGGGTGGCCACAGCTATAAAAAATGGATCAACTTTGAGAAGCAAACCCCCAACACCCCAGAATTGGAGTCTCTTTCAGTGGACAGGCTCCGATCCAAAATCTACTCCAATATTTGCCTGTCAACCAAATCCTCCCCGTTACGCAGGTAGCTCTGGTTATGGAGAGTTGTGGCAGCAGGGCAGAGTTTTTAACCCAAAATCAGAAGGGCAAAAAGTTTTGTTTTGCTGGGGGGGTGGGGAGGGGAAGAGGAGGGCGGGAGGGAACTCAGAGGAGAGTTAAGGCTTCACCCTTCTGTGTGTGAGCGTGTAACGTGTTGCAATGTCACAACTTTGCTCTCGGCAGGCACGAAGCCAGGTTTAAACAACGCATGCTGGAACTGACAGACACCAACAACATTGCCTACTTATTTCTGTCGGCTGCCAACAGATGGCTGGAGGTCAGGACGGTACGTTCAGTTTCGTCCCAGCCATGGTTTTGAAACCTTGGAAGCAAACAGAGGCTTTGCCTGATGCGGAGAAGATAATAACGGGGATTAATCTCGCAATGAGATTGTAACACACACAGCTCCTTAAAATAGATCAGCATTGTTATGTTAAACCCATAGGGGTTTTTTCAGCTTTCTTGGCCAGGAGTAGGAAAATACAAGTTCTCCCTCATCTTTTGCTGCTGTGCTGTCTAGTGGCTGAAGAGAATGCATGGACAAACATTTGCATAACTTGAAAAAAGGCTTTCTCTGCTACTGTGCAGCATCTGCAGACCTGCTCCAGCAGGAACTACTTTCAAAGAAGGACGTGGATTTTTAGTAGTCTTGTGAACCGTGCCATCGTTCTGCCAGGGCTGTTTTAGGCACCACTCACCTTTTAGGTCCTGAAGTATCTCTCCAGCAGCAGGTTTGACCCCACAGCTGTAAGTTAAACCCCTCCTTGCAGTGCCCTGACTGCAGCTGTCAGGCCATACTCCTTGTGGTTTTGCTGTTTGATATCATGAAAGATGGCAGAACCAGACTCCAACTGGAAAAAGAAAAAAGACAGTAGGGCCCAGAGCAGCCACTGACAGTGAAACAGGCTCCTGGCTTTTGTGGGGGGTCTCCAGGGACAGCACGTGAGGGACTTTCCTGATCTGCAAGGCAAGAAGAGGCAAGCAAAGTAACTGTGATTTCCTTATTCATCTGAAACCCAAAGAGCAGTGAATAAACAGAGCAGTGACCTGGTTCTGCTAGACACAAATAGCAACAGGCATGGTTAATCCCCACATCAAAGGCTGGATACTCACCCTCTTTTCCTGGTATGCCGTCAGAGCAACAAAGGTATTCTCCATTTCTTACAATGGCAAAGCTTTCCCTTGTGCATGGAGCTTTCAGCTTCTTACAGCACCCGAGACCAAGCTGAACTTGCTTCCAAATCTAAGACAGATAAATAACAGAGCAACAGCCAATCCTGGAATGAGCTGTGGCAATGCCTGTTAATGTCTCACAGTTTTAGCTTTGCTTACATGTGGAATGAACCTGATCCAAGAATATGCCTCGCTTTATCATAACATTAGGAATAACGTGGCCTTGCCAAGGAATAGTTCATTTAGCTCTCCGTAATGGCACATTGGTACCAAGATCACCAAAAATTTTGGTATTAAGTCCTGTCCCAGCTGCTGCTGGAGACTCAAGACCACTGTGGTTCTAATTCCCTGCAGATGTCAATCATAGAATCCCAGAATCACATGGTTTGGGTGGAAAAGGACCTTAAAAAATCATCTACTTCCAATCCCCCTGCCACAGGCAGGGACACCTTCCACTATCCTGGTTTGCTCAGAACCCCATCCAACCTGGCCTTGGACACTTCCAGGGATGGAGCAGCCACAGCTTCTCTGGGCAACCTGTGCCAGGGCATCCCCACCCTCATAGGGAAGAATTTCTTCCTAATATCCAATCTAAACCTCCTCTCTTTCAGTTTAAATCCATCCCCTACTTAAGTTTGAGTCTGTCATCTGTTTATCAACACAATTTACAGACCAAAGAACCAGGCAACCCTCATTTCCAACCTCAGAAGGAAAGATTCCAGGCGGTACATTATCAGACAGGAGAGAAAAATGGATGGAAAATGTAATCCAAAGTAAATATAGTGCAGGCAGCAGTGGGAGACAGGGAATACCAAGGGTCTCATTAATCAGGCACCTTTATTCCATGAGATCACATGTGGTAGTCACTTCAAAACTGAGGTACACGTCAAGAAAATAGGTTCCAGCTCCTGCAAAGCTTCTGCCAATAAAACATGTGCATGACTGTATAAATTCTACCAAAAGCCTTCCTTGGACTTTGTGAAGTCAGTAATACTTCTCTTTTTTGAGCAGGCAAACCCATGTTTTCAGAAGACGCAAAAGATAGTGGGAAAAGTGGAATTTAGTTGTTTTAGTGGTAGGAATTAGGGGGGTCATTGTTATATCATTCGTAGGATTTTTTATGTGCTTATTTGATTTTTTTGATACCTGCTCTATTTGGGGCTCCCACAGTGAGATAACAAATGGATTTGCTGAAATTACTGGCCTGTTTCAGTATTCAGCAAGTTGCTTTAAAGTGTTTCAGACTGGGCACCACAACCTGTGACCTTCTCCAGGAAAATCAAACCAATAATTAAGTAGTAGGTGTCGTTATATAAATAATTCTCAGTAAAGTTAAACTACTCCTCAACTAAAGAAATGTCCTTGTTGCTGCCTTTTAATGTTGCCTAGAATCTTTCTCTCCCTGTCTCTCTCATTCCAGGATTACCTTGGTGCCTGTATCGTCCTGACTGCAGCTGTCACCTCCATCACTGAAGGGCCAAACTCAGGATTTGTGGGGCTGGGTCTCCTGTACGCTCTGACAGTACGTACCAAGGCAGAGCATAAGAACTTTCAGACCATTCAACTATTAATTTTATAATATTTTTATATATATACGGTTGTCTTCCAGCTTTCTTAATCTTGAAAAAAAGAAAAAGAACAACAATCCTGCAAATAATGGATTCGAGCCAAAGTTGAGAGAGGTCAGGGCAACTTGGACTTGCTTCAGGTTTTATGAGCCAATTAAAAAAACACAGCCATTCCCAGGCCCTGTGTGCTCCCAGGCAGAGCAGGAAAATTAAAAATGCGTAAGAGGACCTGCTGTGCACTCTGGTTTGTGTAACACAGTGTTGGTTCTGCCTCTATACAGCATAAAACCTGCCAGGAAATACTATTACACAGATTGTCATAATGCAGGTAATCTTTAACCAGAGACCAAATCAAATAATTGCTGAAGAAACAGAAACACCAGTTTTGCCTTTAGAAGGAAACTACTCAGATGCCTGATATTGTCCATGCAATTCTGGATGGATTTGGGGATTGGGACCTTTGTAGATGTGGTTCACCATGTCAGGTAGCAGTAGGAAAGCAGAGGAGATGGGGCTGGGAATGATGAGATTTTGATGGTACAGTAGCTGACTTGTTTTGCCACGGTCATGAGCAGTGAGCTATTTTAGCTGAGGAGAAGGAGCAGTGTTTTAATATCCCTGGCTATGAGAGAGGCTGAGAGAGCATCGTGAGCACAGAGTGAATTACAGTCACCATAGAGAGCAGAAATATTACTGAATTAACCACAAGAGTGGGGACAAAAGCAGGATGATGACAATGGCAGGAAGAACTTCTGAAACCATGGCAAAAATCCGGCTGCTTTAAAACACTGGTATGAGGGAGGGATATGGGTGTGGGTCTAACACAGACATCTGGCCTTGCACCTAAATGCTGTCAAGCCCACGTTTACAACAAAGTTCTCGGCAGCTGCCTTTGGGTGGCCTTAGATCCCCTTCACACTGTCATTGCAGCAGTGTGAGAACCTGCCAGCAACTGAGAATCAGTCCCAGGGCTTCAACTTCACTCTGAAAACATGCCTGGTAATCCTGCTTCATTAGCAGAGCTCTGGGAGCGCCGGGATGTCGGCATCATCCTTGGCTTCCTTGTTTGGAGCCTGTGTTTGCAAACAGATCATTAGTGTGAAACAGGCACGTGCTGAAGTCTGGCGTAGCAGAGGAAGGAGTGCTGTAGTCACCCAGTGTTCACCTGTCCCTCTCCTGCCCCACAATAACACTGGTGACATCTGGAAGGCACTTTGGTCATTACCCATGTCCCCTGGCACAGGGCTTGTGTTATTTCTCTTTGGAGGTAAGAGAGGAGTGATGATTGGACCTGAAGGAGAGCAAACTGTACCGAGGCTGTGTTTACAACAGACATCCATGGCTTGTTCTTCCCTGTTCTGTAAACACTGCCAACCCCCTTGCACAACTGTGAGGTGGTGGCTGAAGTGGTGGGTAGAGCTTTTTAGCTGCCAGGCTCTGTTTTCAGATCTTCCAGTTCTGCAGTGTTTTGCTTATCTGCAAACCTACCCATTTCTACCACCTCATAGCTCAAAAGTTGGCCACCAAATGAGGAGTTTCTGAACAACAAAGAATACCCCCTCCAGAACTCTTAATGATCACAAAGTCTTATTTACTTACTAAGTCCTTTAAATTAACAACAGGTTTTGCTGCATCTCAGTAAAAGTTTTTTACTGTTTGCCTATTGCATCAGTATTAGGTTAGTGGGGAAGAAGTGGGGCTGGGGAATTCATAAGAAAGTGCTTATTTGTCAGATTCAATGATCTCCCACAAAAAAATTTACAAAGCCTTTCTCTGAATTATGTTTGTGCATAGGATGTTTTCACTGTGTAAAGTTTCTAAACCTTTTGCAGGTATATAAAATATCTCCATTTTTAAAGGTTCTTGGCAATAAACTGTCACTAATAAGATCAATTTTTCTTTCTCATATATGCACCTAAATACAGACTTAGGAATGTTTAGGAAATAACTTTACAATTTTCAGCCTTAAATAGTCAGTCCTGACTAGAAATCAGTTTGTTTAATCTACTGGGTATTGTTAGACAATTAATTGTCAACTATTATCTCCTGGAAGTAATACCTTTACTATTGATCAAATCCTTTTCATTACAAATAAGCATAAAACCCAGGAAGGAACTACTGCTGAACTGATAACACATTTTTTCCTCATATATTTCTGTGCTAAAAATTTCTTGTGTTTTTCCCTGAGAGAAATTGATTATCTAAATATATGCAGGCAGATACAGAAATGAAATAATCATCAAATCTTTTCAATATATTTGCAAATAACAAACTTTCTTTACCCTTAGTTGCAGTCTTTGAAAGATTGGAAAATGTGATATTTCCTAATGGTGCTTCCAATTTTGATTCTTTCCTGTATTTCTCCTTCAAAAAACAAGGATGAGAATACCAAGCACTAAGCTGCTATGTCAGGGCTGTTTGTGATGGAGTATGACTGGCTTGTTATGGATTCGATGCTGCTGCACTGGGTCTTGAAGTGGTGGAATGTCTCTGAGTGAGGCCAAGGGCTTTCCAAGGTGTATCCAACCTTTATTTGCAACCAGGTAGATGAACAGACAGAGTGCTAAACCCTGACCTTGTTTTCATTTTGTGTTGCAGATAACCAACTACCTGAACTGGGTAGTGAGGAATCTGGCTGATCTGGAGGTGCAGATGGGTGCAGTAAAGAAAGTACACAGCTTCCTGAATATGGAGTCAGAGAACTATGAAGGCTGCTTGGGTATTGCACTCTAATCTTTTTGGGGATTTATGTGGTAATGGGAAAGAATGGTAGACTTGATCATGCAAAATGCACACACCACTTTGGCCAAAATCTGTTCTCATTGATGTGGATGAACTGCCACTGACGTGAGTGACAAGAAAAGCCAAAAGCATCCATGGGATATGTTGCCCATGCTCGTCAACATGAAAAGAAATCCCTATCTAATGCCAGGGAGACAGAGAATGGCCCTGTGGTACAATCAGAAAATACCAGTTGTAGGTATTTTCATATGGGAAAATGGTATTTCATACGGTTCATATGGGATGAAGAAAACATCCATGTCGCTATTTAAGAAACAAAAGCAGAGATAATGCACCATCAGTCACATGCTTCAAAATCTCTGACCTTTGCAGCAAATGGGAACTACAGGACAGAGTCACATTGTCAGACTTTGTCAGCTGAGGCCTGGGCTGCACCTCAGAGTTTGTGCTGCACAGACTTCAAATTGCCTCTGATGGGTATTTTAGAAGTGGCTGAAGGGCAAGACCGAGAAGGTTGGCAGGCCAACAAGCTTCCCTGGAAAGCCAAGCTCCTCAGTGTGGAGACAAAACCTGCTGCCTATTTGCAAATCAGGATGAAATACGAGCTGTGACAATGTCAACAGCTCGTGCCGTACAGCAGTAACAACATCCCCCCTCACGCTGCCCTTCCTGTGCCGGTTACTGACCGTGGAACGCGCTAACCCTGCGCTGGACTCTGCGTTCTCTGCGCCTTTGCCTTCTCCCCATTTCACTGCCAAGAGACACTTCAGCATCTGCCCTCTCTCCTTATGTGTTGAAAGCTGGAAGCCAAGTGCTAATGCTCCTGCCTGGCAGTTCCCAGCTCAGCTGCCCCCCTGGCAGGGAAGTGGGGCTCCACTTCTTGAGATGCCCAGGCAGGAGAGAGGGGGAAAGGGGACTGTCCTAAAGGGTGACCCTCTGACAGCATTATTTTCAGTTTGTTTTTCTGTAACTATTTCAGATCCCTCTCAAGTCCCCAAAGACTGGCCCCAGGAGGGGGAAATCAAGATTGAAAATTTGTGTGTTCGGTATGAAAACAACCTGAAGCCTGTTCTCAAGCATGTTAAGGCGTATATCAAACCAGGACAAAAGGTATCAAGCAGCTGCCCATCTTCCTCATCCTGGAGGAGATCCCTCCTTACTGTGTTTTCTTCTCTAAGGTGGCAGAAGAGCAAGAATAATAACAGCTTGCAGCGGCACATATATACATTGACAATCCTCTCTGAGGTCCCTGAGCATGATAAGAGCTGGTTCTTGGATGGGACCAGCTTTCCTTGTCAGTCCCATTTCTTTCCAAGTCCATCTCCCTCCCATAGAGGGAGGCCAGGTGGCAGATGAGATTAGACCTGAAACACCAGACTGGAACTGAGTAAAAATGCAAGAATATCTCATCTTTCAGCAAAGTGTCATTGGAGTCCAGGTCAAAATGCAGAAGTTTTGGAAATGTTCCTGGGACAAGTCCTTATGATGTAGAGAGGCAGAAAAAGGAAGTGTGCCTTGCCATGCTGTTTTGTTTCTCCCCTGGTGTCTGTCACTGCCCATTGGGAAGGACCTTTCTACTCACCATCAGCACAACCCAGTCCAGCTCTCCCAGAAGAACTGCAGGTCTGATTTACAGCTTCCCCCTGATCTTGCTGTCTTTTGCAGGTTGGGATCTGCGGCCGGACTGGCAGTGGCAAGTCCTCCCTGTCTCTGGCATTCTTCAGGATGGTGGACATATTTGATGGTTAGTTTTCACCAGGGGATATTGTCACTCCTAACCTGCTCCCCCCTTGTTTCTTCAGAACAAGCGAGTAGACTTTTTGATAGTTTATGTCCTGGCTCTCTGGCTTAGAAGATACTTGATTAGGATTGTGTTTGTTATGCCTGATCCTTCAAAATACCAAGTGTCCTACTGTGAGTAACACTTGGTTCTTGCAGCAAATGTTGCACACAGACTACACTTCTAAGTTTTTAAAATTTAAAAGTGTCTGAATTTCTCCCTAAAGAATAACTGCATTAACTTATTATAGCTATCAAAATATTAGCAGAGTAGAAACTAGAACTCAACAAGTCATTCCCTTAATATTTATTTTTTATTTTATTGTGGTTTCCCACAACTGCAGCACAAACTGACTAAAAGTTTGGAAATATTTGGCTGCTTTCACTCTCCCAGCCAATTGGCATGAACTGGTGTGCAGCAATACCCACCCTGGCATTTATAATACAGGTACATCTGTGCTGTCGCAGCATTATAGAAACCCACTGGAAAGTCATCTTTGTGTTTCAAAGATTTCCATGTTTCTCATTTAGCCATTGTGCTTGGAATGTTTTCTAGGAAACCCCAGTAGGATGTGGGGGGATAAGTGAATCTGATGCAGATAATACTTGCTTTTGTTGTGGTTCCCTGCCTGTATGTATCTATGGTAATAGGCTTCTGATTCATGACCAGGGTTCCTGGTTATATAAATATTGCAAACAAATAATAGCTATGTTTATTGCCAACTTGAAGTTTCCTTCTACTTAAATCTTCTTTCAGTGTATTTTCTTTGTCTGCTTCTTCTGCATCCCTGATTTTTCCCAATGGGAATGTCCAAGTCTTTTTCTAATCAAGCTCTGTTTATCCTTTGTGCACATCCCTCTCTCAGCTAGACCAATATTTGGCCTCTGTGCTGGTCCAACTTCTGGGTGGGGTCCTGACTCTAATAAAAGTTACATAACGAGATTTCGAGTAACTTTGCTGGAGCCAGGATTTCATTCATGTTGTTCCCTAGGTCTTTGTTATCTCTTCAAATCTGTGTGTGTTCCATTTTATTTCCCTACTCTTGCTTCTTGCTTTGTGCTTTAGTGTTTCCCTTCTCTTGCCCTCTGTTCAAACTACCTCTCATTTCTCTTCTGTCTTGCTTGACAGATCACTACTTTCCCAGTTTCCCAACTCCTCTCGAATTTACTTTTTTCCCTTAGGTCTTCTCATCTTCTCTTTTCTTTTCCTTGAGCACCTTGGCTTCTACCAAATATGCATTTCCTTAGGACATTGCCACACAGATCAACCTACAAAATGCAGTATTGTGACAATTGGGAATGACAGAAGACAGAATGACACGTGCACAGCTCTGAATGTCCACGTATCTGCCAGGTTTTCCACAAGGAAACTGCGGAAGTGCCTGATGAAAATACCCCTTACCATGTCCTCATGCAGTTTGCCCTGGCCCATCCCTTCCCCACAACCTGGCGGAAGTTTCCATGTCCAGGGGAAGTCAGTGGGTTCAGTCATCCCTGGGTTTTTTAGAGGATTCAAGGGAAGAGAGAGATTCCTTCTACCCTTCTCACCATCTTCCATTTACAGAACAGCCAACCAGTTTCTCTCGTACGTTTTTCCCATCTCCCTCGCCTTAATACCACCAGTTGCTACACTCAGTATGTCATAAATCAGATTTTCAGATGAGATCCATGTGTTCATTGACCTGAAGCACTGACTAGAAAAGAAAAAAATCCTCTTTCTTTACCAATTATCCCAGCTGTAGCCACAACTTCTTGTTGGGGAATGGACTACTGGGTGAAGGAGTGATTAATGTGACTGCTTCCAGTAATCTTTTGGCAGCAGAGCAGTATGTGGCCAGTTTGCACCAAATACTCAAATGGAATTGAGCTGTGGGAACAAGTGTGAGTGGAGCAGGACATCCTTTTGTTTTTTTTTCTGATCTGCCTCTTGATAAAACATCAATGCCACCCCATTCCTCCTTCTAAAGTTTGAAGGATAGTTTTGTCTCCTGATGTATGGATTGCAGATGCATACATATATTATGCACAAGCAATTGTGCACAACCTCAAAGTAAATATCTGCTGCAGCTGCTGAATTCCAAGGGAACAAAGAAAGGCCCAGGACGTGGCTGACTACAGGAGTTGCTCTTGTTCTGTTTGGCTGTAAAGCTCAGGCTGTCCCATAATAAATCATCCTTCTGGTGCTATCATTAATAACAAAGCAGGAAAGCCCTGTCTTTCCTTTAAGGAGGATGGGGACAAAAAGAAAAAAGGCAGAGAGCGAGGTGATAGTGTCACTAATGAGCTGGGACACCTCTGGCTTGTGTTGTTGTGTACATCCACATTTCCCAGGTGGATGACAGTGCTGAGAGGCCACAGAGGCAGAGCCCAGCTCAAAGGAGCTGTTTTCCCTCACGTTTTCTGTGTGTTATTTCAAACAGGGAGGATAGTGATTGATGGAATAGACATCAGCAAATTGCCTCTCCACACTCTCCGCTCCCGACTCTCCATCATCCTCCAGGATCCAATCCTGTTCAGCGGCTCCATCCGGTAGGTGCATGTCATCAAGGGGAACAGGAAGGTATGGAAAAGGGAAGTAACCTGCCCAACCTATCCACACAGTCTGCCCAGGGGAAGTCAAGTGGCACATACAATGGCTAGGTGTTAATTTGCAGAAGACTTGGGGGTAATTGCAGTAATGAGACTCCTGTTGTGGTTCTCTTTGCAGCTTTAACTTGGATCCAGAATGCAAGTGCACTGATGACAGACTCTGGGAAGCTTTGGAGATTGCTCAGCTGAAGAACATGGTCAAGTCATTGCCAGGAGGCCTTGGTATGTCCGAAAAGTCCCCGGGAACACAGGACAATAATAAAATCATGCATGCACATATAAACAGATATGTGTGATCTGACACTCTGAAACATCATGTAGGAGCTGACAGGCACATAATGAAGATTCTCTGTCCATGCTAGAGAGAATATTCTTACTAAAAAGCTGAAGAGTGATCTGGTTTTCCACGCACTGTGGAAAAATCCTGCAGCACCTCAGCATGATGGTGTGATTCTTGGGGGTGTCCTGTGCAGGGCCAGAAGCAGGACTTTGATGATCCTTGTGGGCCCTCTCCAACTCAGAAAATTCTATGATTCTATGATTCTATGATCATAGTGGGATAATTAGTCAGTAAGGACTAAAAAGAGCAATTTTACCTCCTCTCCTTTAGCAGAATCTGGCTCTGCCAGCAGAGCTGTAGCTCATCCAGAACACTGACAGAGTATTTTTCTTACCATTTCAGATCCAATTCATGAAGGAAACTCACATATTTATTTCCATATTAAGCATATTTCATACTACTAAGATATTACCCTGCAGCCTACCAGATTTTCTAACAAATTTGGGCCAACAATTGGAGCCAACTGTTTAATGACATATTGCTCCTTTCCCAAGAAGCTGTGCTCACTTTTCTTGGTATCACTCCATTCCACTGTTCAATCAAGATTAGAGTTATTAACTTTTATATTTTGGCCCTGGAAATAGCGCACAGGCAGAGCTTTCACAGACAGCATTTCAGTGGTTGTGACATTCAGAGTAACTGGTTTGATTCCAGATGCCATGGTCACAGAAGGAGGAGAGAACTTCAGTGTGGGGCAAAGGCAGCTCTTCTGTCTGGCCCGAGCCTTTGTCCGCAAGAGCAGCATTTTGATCATGGATGAAGCCACAGCATCCATCGACATGGCCACAGTGAGTATGGCAACCAGCACCAGGAGAAGAGGCACCCAAGTGTCAGCCATGAGATGCCCCCAGCATAAAAAGCTGCCTGGTTTTGCTTCTCTCCTGTGCTTGGTTTCAGCCATTGCTGTGGATGTGGTTTGGGGATTGTGGTGAGGGGGGAAAAATGATAAAATTAAATGCTTTAGAAAATCCCTGATTTCACGTCTCATTACATTTCATTGCTACCTCTGGTCTGGTGAGGGGATCAGAGACAGTATGGAATATGATGATCTCTCTTAGGTGCTTGAATACACATGAATTAAAATGTAATTAAAAGGATGAAGTAAATGAAATGGGCTTTTCCTTTGACAGGAAAACATCTTGCAGAAGGTTGTGATGACTGCGTTCGCAGACCGCACGGTTGTAACGATAGCGGTGAGTACTGATGCCAGAAAATGCTCTTTCCTCATTCCTCAGGCAGTTCATCTTGCCTTTCCCCCATTAAACATCACTATACAAAACCAAAAACATCACAACATAGAAGGAAACCACAAGATCAGGGTATTCCCAGATACCAGAACAAGTCAAGACTGGATCAAGCTGAAATCTTTCAGTAAGTGCTTTCTTGCTATCAAACTAAAACACTTAGACCTCAAGAAACAGTTTATACAGAACTGTACTATCTTCACTGTCTCCAAGAGAATGTGAAGTCAATCTCACTAAAAAATTGAAACCAGACGAATGGGTTAAACTGTTATTGAAAGTTGCATCAAAATCTAGGTTTGAATTTGGCCTCTGAAGTCTATGTATGTTCAGAGCCTACAATCACAACCCAAATTTATGACTTGAGATTTCAAAATCTCTTTGGTGTGGTTTCTCAAGTTGGGTTATCTTTTCTCTCCTTCGGGACAAAAAGATGTGTTTATGATAAAAGTTTACAAAAATTGAATCAATGGGAATTGCCCAAAATTTAAGATCTCTTCAACTAAGTGTTTATAGTATTTTTCCTGTTTTGTTTCCAAAAATTCCGTAAATCTGCACATGAATGTGCAGGCATATACATGCACACACATGGTGGATACCATGAAGAATATTTCCACCTTGTGACAGCAGGCTTAGTTAACAAACAGATGTTTTCTCCACAGCATAAGTGCATGTTTCAACAGCTGTTTCATTTGCTTTGTCTGGAATCCAGTCCTGTGGTCAGAGGTTAGAGTCAGGCCTTCTGGACTCTGGTTTCCAGACTGTCAGTGACTAGTTTGTGTCGGGCAAACCACTTAACCCAGCTCATTTACAATGTGCTGTGAGGTTCCTGGATGTGTGAATGCTGAAGATGCCAGTGGTGTGCATGTTCCCCTTCATTTACACACCATTCCAATTTTCAGTACTGCCCTTCTGACTGGGATTATAGAATAATAGAATGGCCTGGGTTGGAAGGAACCTTAAAGACCATCTTGTTCCAACCCCCCGCCATAGGCAGGGACACCTTCCACTAGCCCAGGTTGCTCCAAGCCCTGTCCAACCTGGCCTTGGACACTTCCAGGGATGGGGCAGCCACAGCTTCTCTGCGCAACCTGGACTAGAACATTCCAGTCCCTCATCACCCTCACGGGAAAGAATATCCTCCTAATATCCAATCTAAACCTCCTCTCTTTCGGTTTGAAGCCATTCCCCCTTGTCCTGTCACTCCATGCTCCTGTAAATAGTCTCTCTCAATATGTCTCCCTTCAGGTGCTCTCACTTTCCTTTTGCTTTGCCTTTCCAAATTTGGTGTCTCAAGCAAAACAGCACACACTGATATTTAGCTTTTCTGACAGAATTGGCTTCATTTCCTCCCTCTCTTTGCTCTTGGCTGATCCTTCCTTCACCCACCTGTTTTTCTTTTCTTCTTTTCCAGCATCGCGTATCTCACATCTTGGATGCCAATCTTGTCCTAGTCCTTTCTGAGGGCTTTCTAGTTGAATGTGACACTGCCTCAAACTTACTCCTCAAAGAGGACGGCCTGTTCACCACTTTGGTGAAGACTCACAAGTAGACTCTCTCAGTCCACACTGTTCATGAGACTTCTGGCTCTTTGGTAGTTATTTTTACCTCTTTAGTTTCCTTTCACTCTGCTGCCTTTCTGCTGCACAGCTCCTGAGATGACAGTGCAAGAAGGTGTTTATTGTGTGGTTCCTGGGTTGGTTTAATTCCATGACTATTTATGCTTAAGACAGGTAACGAAGCTTAGACACTGAAACTGTCATATCAAAGGAGTCCAATCCATAAAGTGATCTCTGATTTTCAACCTGTGAAGAGAAATACCCTGCTCTTAAAAATTCTTCCCATCTATACCTGAGTGGGTGTATTCATATGAAATTAAACTCAAACTGGTTTCATTCCTGTTGCCCATGGGGTTAAACTATTGCCTGGAGCACACTCAAATTAGATCTCAGATAATTCATTTATAGAAGGGGACAGCCCAGAGGGAGAGTAGGCTGGTGGGGTACAGAGACCATGGAGCAGAGCAGGGTGCTAAGCCACCTGGTAGTGCAGGCATATCCAGGACGTTTCTCATCCATATTTCCTTAGGGGAAGATGTATTTAAGGGAAACCATAGGATTTATTCCAACATCTGTGCTGTCTATAATGGCAATTAGCACTCAAAGGTAAAGTGCATGCTTAAGTATTTTGAGGCTTGGTAGCCCAGGCTGTAATCTGGACCTTAGATTAAAGACAAAGTCCAAGGACCTACTCCAAATACAAAGGATAAACAAGGATAGCCTTTCCCCAGCTTGCTGTGCCTGGCATTAGGCCCGTTAATGACCTGCAGTGGGAATTATCAAAATGAAAACTTGTGTTTGCTTTCCTTTCGGGCAGCATCGGGTTCACACCATCCTCACTGCAGACCTGGTCATCGTCATGAAGAGAGGGAACATCTTGGAATATGACACACCTGAGAACCTCCTTTCCCAGGAAGATGGCATCTTTGCTTCCTTTGTCCGGGCTGACATGTGAAGAAATCACATGATGCGATTTAATAGCTTATTTTTAAACAAGTGAAACGCGAATATTTTCTACTCAATGTAACATCACTTTTACCTTTTTTGTCCTTTTTTTTTAGATCTTCACACTCCCATCTTCCAAAATAATAAAATCCATTGCAAGACATGTATGCCTTGAAGCAATAAAAATGTCACTTTATTCAAAGCTATTAAATTTCACACGCACACACACATGCACACACGGAGGGAGGAGTTTTTGCTTCCTGGGAATTTGGCATTTTTCTTAGACTTTTTATTGACTTTATTGTCTTTTATAGAGAGCAAAAGAATGCACTGATCTTATAAAGTACTAATGTTAGGCTGGAACTGGCAATTGAATCGTGCACTTTGTCAAGGAAACGAGAGGTTCCCCAGAAGCATTCTGTCCCCAGAGGGGAAAAACCGGGAAAAAAATCCAACCCCATAAGGCCTGGGGCAATCTGCTGCATTCCAAAGGCATAAACTTTGCTCTCCAAGTTGTAGTGTAGGAGCAGTGAATGAGGGAAAGGAATTTCATCAGGAACAGGGAAATTCTTCCTGTCCTTCACTCCAGTTAGCACACTCGAGTTGCGACAGCATTTCAGTGCAATGATGGCTTATTCCTACAGTCAGTTCTTCCTAAATCCGTATTGATTCTGCCAACTTTCATCGACCAGAGATTGAAATCACCCTATAACTATAACTATGCATGCTTTGATGGGCTTGTAGAGGAATTTTGTACAGTATCTCAAGATTTTGTATTAAAATTCATCTGAATTTATAAACTTGGTATTAGCCAATCTTTTAATCATGTCCACTAATATATTCTACTTACCCATTTCTGGCACATCTCTACATCAGATCTAGTACAGGGAGGTATGATTTTCAATTTGTTACTATATCCTGAAAATTTAGGTAAAGTTAGATTAGGTATTTACCTCATACAGTTTTGGAAAGGCTGCCTGCACTTGACTAATGCACATGGTTAAATCCTGACCCATGTCAACTCCAGGGAAACCTCCAGAAGGAGTTTCACACACATATTTTCCAAGGCACAGTTGAGACATCAGCTTCTGTAACAATATTCAATGTGATTATTATTCACCAATTGCTGCGAGATTTAGGAAGACCATGAGATGCACTTAAGCCTATTTTAGTGCAATTAAAATAACATAAGACCTAGTATTAGGCCCAAAGAAAATGCAATGAATTTTGGAGAAATTGTAGGACTTAAAATTGGGATTACATTTAGTCTGGTAGCACAATAATTATACAGTGTTTTATACCTTTTACTGATTTTTTGAGGGGGTTTTTTTCCCCTCTAACTATTGGAAATAAAAGCTGTGGGACACAACTAAACAAAGAAGCTCAGTCTTGAACAATTTATGAGGGGAAGTACTTCTTGTGATTTCCCTGTCTACTGCTGTGAAAAGTTTTTCTTCTTTCCTGATTAATTCCCTGTGTTGACCTTTGTCATACAAATAAAATAAACTAAAAAAAGAAGCAGAGGTTTGCAGCAGAAGCACATATTGTTACCCAAATTTCACAGCCAGAAGACTAAAATAATTCTTGATTTAATTTCATTGTCTTCAGTGAAAAGCTAACTGGATTCATTGCTGTCAGACTCAGCCAGCATGAAATACAAAAAACTTTGTTTATCTGCGTGTCTTTGATGATGATGCAATCCTGATTTATTTTAAGTAATGCCAACTAGTTCAGTGTGATCCCAGTTCCCTCTACATTAAATACTTGCCATGGGCCTGGGATTGTGTGAGGTATCTTGTGGTATTTAAGAGAGGCCAATAATTAGCACCTCTTTTCCCTTACATTTGCCCCAGAGCCATTACAGGTGTAAGAAGCAACTTTCTTGCTCATCCAGAGCTGTAGAAGTTGATACTGCTGTTTAAACACATAGAAAAACATACTATGGGATGAGGAAAACCTACCAGCCTAATTCCTTCATTTTGAGGACAGCAGGAATACTGACCCTGCTGTTAGGCTAACCATGGTCAAAGTGTTGGATGAGCAGGTTTAAAAGCACAACCTGATTTCTAAAGCAATGAATCCTTTTCAAAACACACAAACCCGAACTGAGATATTGAACATAAACCATTTGCTGTAGACATGGGGGATCTCCTCCTCTTATAGCTGCTGTGCACATGATGGTATATACTCACCAGGGGCTAGGGTGAACTTTTTAATGCGTTTTTCTCTAGCAGAGGAGGGTGCTGCCAATATTATCACTGTTGTTTTGTTAATAAGAAGGCTGCAGAAGGCAAATTTGAAAGAAATTTCGTTTGATTTCACGTAGAAGTCTGAAGTGGGTCCCATTTGGGAGCAGTTTCCCTGGGCTGTGGCATGTTCACGGTAAAGGAAACATTCACCTTATATTCTTTCACAGCATCCTCACTTTGTTTCTTCACCATCTCCCTACATCACAGCCTCTTTGAGGCTCCTGCTTGTATCCCTGAATGCTCCTTGTTCTGCCTATGCCCTCCCAGTCCTTCCTGATTTAGCCTCATACCCTCTGCCCCATTTCTCCTCTCACACAGCACTGCACTCCCTCTCCCTTCCCTTGTCTTTAGCTTTCTGTCATAACACCCCTTCCCTTCAGGGGAACACTCAAGTGTCATGTTTTGAGGTTGGTTTCTTCCTCTAAGCATTAAACTAAGCAAGTTTTCATTACTGAGTTAAGATGCACTAGAACTATGAACTTTCTCCTCTTGCAAAGGAGCTCTGAATGCAAACACTGACCATTTGTACATTTCTTTATGGACAGAGGAAAACCATCTCTGTGAGAGATCCTTAATTTTGTTTCTCACCTCATCTCCATTTCTTTTTCTGTTAACTGTTTCTGTGACAGAAGCAGCAAAGTAGAAGGAACACTGAATCATAGAATCACAGAATGGTTTGGGTTGGAAGGGACCTTAAAGATCATCTCATTCCAACCCCCTGCCATGGGCAGGGACACCTTCCACTAGCCCAGGT
>JAWWLV010000045.1:57167412-57198297 GCA_035041135.1 Platyrinchus mystaceus
GACACTTCCAGGGATGGGGCAGCCACAGCATCTCTGGGCAACCTGTGCCAGGGCCTCACCACCCTCACAGGGAAGAATATGGCCCAAAGAATTTGCCATCTCATTATGAATAAAACCTCAGCAAATAGTAATTGCATAGAATTATGTTTTCTTAAAATACAGATACAATTTTGAATGTGGTCAAGTTGGTCTCTTACAACTTCTTAAAGAATAAATTGTTTTATTTAATTAATTGTGTCCTTTTTGCTTCCTAAAGCAATGGGGTGTCGTGCTTTGCTGTGAAAAGATGCCGATATATTCACAGACCCCTTTGCTAATGTGTCATGAGAAGCTGAAGGAAACCTCACACATACGTTTTACACAAGCTTTTTTAGGTATTTTATCACAAAAGGCAATATAATGCACTTGAGGCAAACAGACACCTCTGTAAAAAAAGCTGTGGACAGGGACCATCTCTCCATTACCATGTTTCCATTATCTGGTGGCAAAAGTTGGAGCATGTTTCCGTGGGAAGCACTATAACCCAGTGTGATGCTGCCAATCGAAATCTGTTTGAAAATATCTAGTGAAACCACAGTGCTACTTGTAAAAATCTCTCTGGAGCAATTATTCTCCCATTAAATGTGTTTAAAAGCAAAAGTTAACTCATCATATTTGTAGTAGTATTTTTGAAAGCCTCATTTAAACTCAAAATATGTTACGTAAACTCTCCGATATAAATTCCAGGGTGGCATGTGAAGAGCTCCTTAGTTTCTTTGGAAATAAATCCTTCCAGAGGCAAAACTAAGGGAGCACTAAGAAAAGTCTGAAAACAAAACCGTAAATCAAATTATTCATTGCCGCGCAAACATCCCAATCATTTCCACGCTGGTTTTTTACTGCCTTGTTTTCTCTCCACTGGAATCGACCTGTGTGCAGAACTGTGGGGAAAGATCAACAGGTTTTCAAATTATCAAAAAATTGTTGGAAGGAAGGAGCTCTCTCTAACAAATTAGCAGCTTGCTGATGCTGTTTTGGCAGGACAGCTGAGAGTATTGGCTAGTGTGAAGCCGTGGAGTTCAGAGAAGCTTCCAAATGTAATCCTTCAGGAGAAAAGAGGTTTTTAGAAAATCTATTTACTACAGTTACTATTAATTATTCACCATTAACAGGGTTTGTCTGCTGTTACACACTACCCGTGCAAACATAACAGACATTCCTGGTAGGGGCTGTTTATTTCTCTAATATAATAAGCCACATTCTTAAGAGATTATAAACAAGAAGTCATTTAAATATTTTATCCTTTTTAAATTAGCTTCCCTTTGGTGTAATTGTCATCCATCACATGCAAGATGCCTTCTTTTATTTTCATGGAACATGGAGATTTTCATGCTATGAAGTGCTACATAACAGTGCAACTTTCAGCTCACACATTGCACATTTCACTGCCCAGTGCATTCATTCCCATGTATGTATATTAGTCTGGTTTATATATAAATACATTACATGGATATACAACTTTTGGATTAAACGTATAAGTAAGTAATGAACAGTGTCAGCTAGGACTGCCCTTAAGAGTTCCTCGTAGCTATTCCCATGACATTTCTTAACTCTCCCTTTAATTTACTTCAGGGTTTTCTGGCCATGTCCATAAATACCACTAAAACGTCCAGTAAAATATTTAACCATGTAACTAAGGAACTAATGCAGCTTAGTGTAAATGACATGGTCCAGAACCACCACTCTTCAGGATCACAGTTACAGATGCCCCAAAGCTGAATATTCTTTCATATTTAATGGTTATATGTGTTTTTATTCTACTGGCCAGATCAGACCCTTACACCTTCAGCAGTGTGACCATTAGAATTCTCCATCAGAGGCAGGAACCTGAGGTTCTAGAGGCTCTGGATACTGCAGATTATTGTGGCTGAATCATTTGGGTTTGGGGCTCTCCACTTCTCCAGGTCTTGCCACAGCATCTGAGATTTGAGGGCTCGGAGTTGCCAGTTATTCTGTGACATGACCTTTTAATAAAACATGGCATCTCTCTTCCATCAGTGGCATAATCTTGGTTTAACCCTGACCTTGCAGCCAGCAAAGATAATCACTTATGGAAAAGGGGTCCTGGAAACACGAAGATGGAAAGACAAAAAAATTCCATTTCACAAACCATAAGAAAAATAAAAATCTGTTTCAGGTGGTGGTACGGCCCTCTGAGCCAGTTCTGGGCTTCCCAAAAGAGAAGACAAAATTCTATGAATCTCATCCTAGGCTGAAGCCAGATACAAGTTTTGTGGTTGCTGCTGCACAAGAGGAATAAGCACAGTTTGGACAAGGAGGTGGAATGGAAAGTCCTGCCCTCAACACCTGGTTTGTTCCTCCAGATACCACCAGAAGAAAAGAAGAAATGGCAGCTCTAATTTATCCCAGCAGTAGAAGTTATCCCTCTCTTACTTTCTGGCTTTTTGCTGCAGGGAGCAGCTTTACCTGCTCCTTGACCCAATGTTTAGGCTTTACCCATACAGCCAAATAAAATGGGAAAAGTGAAACTGCCCATCTGTGGGAGCATCTCTGTGTCTAAAGCCACAGCTATCCCAAAATAAGGTTGCCTTGTGCCTCCTGCACATTTACAACAGTCTCTGGACTGTGCGTGGGGCACAGGGTGGAAGTGCTGCCCAACACAAGCCCAAACCCTGCCATGGAAGAATCACAGAATCATTTAGGTTGGAAAACACCTCCAAAGTCATCAAGTCCAACTTTTGACTGAACACCACCTTGTCAGCTGAGTGCCACATCCAGTCAGTTCTTGAACACCTCCGGGGATGGGGACTCCACCACCTCCCTGGGCAGCCCCTTCCAGTGCTTGACCACCCTTTCAGTGAAGAAATTCCTCCTGAAAGACTTGGACAAATGACTTTGCAGTGGAAGATATTTTTTTAAAAAATCAGACATTGGACATTTTGAGATATCGTTTAGTGAGGAAATCCCTGCTCCACAGGACTTAAAATCCAAATGTCCTTTGGAAAACTGAGATGAGACTGAGCAGCAGGAAGAGGGCAATGACACCAAGGAACATACAGAGCTGTGCCTGGTCACTGAGGAGCAGATTAGCAGATCTTGCTCTGGGACTCTTGAGTTTGGGAACAGCTCAGACATTCAGAGAGCTCTGCTGTTTCGAGTATAGTTGTTTTTTTGAGTGTAGTTTTTGAGGTAGCCCAATGGGGAAAAAAATGGAGGAATGCAAGAGGAAGACACTAAGGAGTCCAAACCCAAAGTGGGGCTCCTCTTCCCAGAGCCTCAGAATAAACTCCTGCCCCAGGAAAGGGCATGTAACAAACAAACTTCACTATGCAACTTATATTGGGTGAGGGGCACTAGTTACATGTATTTTGATGATAAAGACTATTTTTGTAGTGCTGCTCTTGCATGAAACAAGGAAAAGAAAAAAAAAAAAGAGCTGGTTCAGGGTAACAGATGCCCTTAGTTTGCAGTTTCTGCTCTTTCATGTTTGATGGATGTCCTGCCAGCTCATCTGGGGAAGAGTTCATCCACGCTATCCGAATATGGCTTATCAGCTTTGTGTGTCTGTGGAAGCCTCTTTCTAAGTGCATGACATCTCTGGAAGCCTGCAAAGTCATCCTATCTCTAAGCTAAGATTAGAATTTCAAACAAAACTTATTACGAAGCAGGATTTTCTGAAAGGGCTGCACACAACTATAATGTGGAAATTTCAGATTCATGTCTAAGCACGTTATTTAATCCTCTTTTTAGATAGACATAATTGTAAAGTGATATTTACCATATTATCAGTAACTCTTGTGGGTGGAGGGGAATGAAACAGCAAGGAGGAGATGCATGAAGGGCCATAACAAAACTGGACCCAAACTTGCCATCAATTCTGATCATGTTTTTTCCTGAAAAGGCTGTGCTCACAGCACTCAGACACTGTGTTCCTAACCAAATGGGTTAGGAGACATTTTAGGAGATTTTCCCAGCTATTACTTAAATCTCAGACTTAAATGTGCATGTGGCAACCAAGCAAGTATTTAAAAGGCCAGAGGGGAGCATTTTTAGTAGCTGTCACTCTTCAGAGCATATTCATGTGCTGCAACTTGGGGAAGTGGGTGCTGTGCTCAAAGTCATGTCTGGTGCCCCTGATCTTCACATCCTTGTGGTCGTGGCCCAGCAGGTTTCTCAAAGCTCATCTCCAGTGTGAGCAGGGAGGAAGGCATCTCCTCCTGTGAGAGGGAAGCTCTTGTAGTATAGAAAGGTAGGATTTTGTGAGCACTTTTCCTCCAATGTACGATGATGGTTAAAACCATCAGTAACTTTCGTTTAGTCACACTGGGGTTGTGCCAAGGCTGTTTGTGTAACTTTGATGGATCCCTTCCTGTCTCAGCTACAAAATTCCACCCTCTGCATGGTGCCCAATGAAGGGTGAGGAAACCCCCATCAGGTTAGCAGGGAACATGTGGGGCTGAGAGCTCACAGGAGAGCCTGACAGTACCAAGGCTGGCAGCGATTTCTATTCCACCTGACCAGCTTGAGGAAACTTGCCCCTTGCTCCCACCTGCCTTCAGAGATGGTTTAGGTCCACTTTTTCCAAACTAGCTGCTGACGCACACACTGATTTTATGCCACACAGTCTCAGTCACTGCCAGCAGAGACGGTGTGAGGAGCACAGCAGCAGCTGAAGAGCCTTGGCTGAGAGAGAGGGGGGTGAGGCTGAAAACAGCCACACAGGTGTGTAATGTTCTGAGGTGCCACATAAATAAAATCACATTTTTTGGTGTTTCTGTGACCCTGTTTATAAAGCTGCGGATTCCAAGAACGCCAGAGGAAACTGTGCAATTGGGCATGTTACAGAGTCAATTTGTGCCAGAAGCAAATTAATACAAATCAAGGACCTTATGAAAAGTGAGGGGTGAGAGGTGTTCTCTCCAGTTCCCAGGCAGTTCTTTATTTTTTGAGTTGCAGCCAGCAGCCATCCTGGGGAATATCAATCTTGTTTCTAGCCCTGGTATGGAGCAAACATTTCATAGGAGCTAAAAGAGAGAAAGGCAGAGGAGAAGAATAAGGAAAAGAGGAAAAGGATAAGGAAAAAGGGAAAAGGAAAAGGGAACAGATTTTTTTTTTTAATGTTTATTAAATCTGTTATTTCCAATAGTTACACCCAAGTGAGGTGCACTTTTGGAAGCTGCATCAAAAAAATAAGTCAACCCCCCTAGAGCTGTCCCTGCTACCCCATTTGTAGCAGGGTGATGCTCTGAATTCCCCAAGCCCAGCACATGAAGTTTCAGAGCTGGCACCAACCAGGCTGATCCTGCAGATACCCACCCAAGTGACTTTATGTATTTGCACTCATAGTCCGGTTAGAATCTAAAGGTATTTGGTTTAGATCCTGATTTTTCAGACTGCAGCTTCTTGTCTGCCTAAAGTTAATTTCATACACTAATATTTAGCTAATTGCCTAATATGACTGGGGCTTTGTGTCTGTCTCCCTTCTGGGTGATGGGTATGTGGTACTGGCAAAGGACAGTTCTAGAGAAGTTTCCAGGAACCACTCATCTATTTAAAGCTGAGCACGTGCATGTGTTCAGCAGGGTGGATATCTTCAAGCTGAGGATTACACTGCCTGTCAAATGTGCCTTCTCAGTTTTTCCAAGCCTGAATACACTTAAAACCTTCCTGATGGCAGCAGGCATGTCAAACCTTTTCTTCTCTAGTTTAAAGAGAGGAGTGAAGTGTTTTGTTCTGTATAAATTTTATACCGTACAGGTAATTTGCTTGAGTGATACACAGAAAAGTTTAGAAGCTTCCCTACCGAACACAAACACACACATTCCTTGGACATGGGGGAGTCAATCTGACAGGATGAAATCTCTGCACTTTGCTTCATTAAAATCTAAATTTAGATCTTTTCATAAAATTGATGTACTGTTTATTCTTCCTATTACAAAGCCTAATGCTTCAGGGGAAAAAAACAAAACAAAACATAAACCCCTGGCATTTCCAAGAATGCAAGTTTCCATTAAACACGAGAGCCAAAACTGTAAACCTCAACCGGTGGGAAAGAGAAAAACTTCAGTGATTTCACTGTTTTTTGTTGTTTTGTTGTTTTGTTGTTTTGTTGTTTTGTTTTGTGTTTGTCTTTTTTTTGTCATAGTGCATAATTTCTCCTGTACCCACCCCAAACACAAAAACCAGTGCTGGCTCTCCAGCTGAACAGGATGAGGGGGCCTGACTCTGCCCAACAATACCTGTGACCCATGAAAAGGAATGTCTTTTTTCCTTTTCTTGCAGAGACAGGTAATTAGGTTTGTCAAAGGCGGCGAAGGTCACGAGATTCTGTCTCCGGTCTCCCGAGCACAGCTTTGCTTTCTGCTTGCAAGCCGCCCCCAGCCAGATTCGAGGGGAGATACGAGTTAGGACGGCACAACTCTTGCTTTGCCGGGCGCAGCAATCAGGAGTGCAGCCGGGGCTGTCTTTGCTGTCTTTCTTTTTTTTTTACACTTACGAGCCGTGTGAGCACCGTGGTCCTCTGCTCCGTGGACCGCTCCCAACCCAAACCGCGCCGTGCGCCGCATCCGCCGCGGGCACCGCACGGCGCAGGGAGCGCTGCCCGCCCCGTCCCGCCCGCGTCCCGCCCGCGTCCCGCCCGCTGCGGGGAGAGCCGGCCGGGCTGCGGGGCCCTGCGGGGCGGTGCGGGGTCAGGCAGCCCCTGCCCTCCCCCGGGGAGGGGACGGGCCAGCCCGCCGGGGAGCCGGGCTTTTCCGCGGGCTTTGTGCTGTCACCCCGTCTGGGGACAAAGTTTGGGAATAAAGGGAGGGCTTCCCCGCCTAATCCCGGAAGGGAAGGAGAGCTGAGAAGGGCAAGAGCGACCGCCTGCTCCGTGGAGGGCCGTTCCCTGCTTCCCGCACCTCCTGCTCGGCTCCTTCTTGTGATGCTCGCGGGGCACGGGGCAGGGGCTCTCGGCGGGGTGCTGGGCGCGCTGCGGGGCTGTAGCCGTAAGGAATGAGTCTCCACGCTCTCTCCACAGACTAGCCCCGGCTCAAACCAGAGACGTCCGATTCTTCAGGTCCTCAAGGATGCGAGTAACTTAGTGATTCGTGTTCTGGTACCCACCTGGGCACTGCTGCCTCCTGGAGAAACAGCCCGAGGAACCGACCTGTTGTACGTCACGGTACTTTACACCGCGTTTGTGAGGCTGTCGTGCAGCCTCCCTTCCTGCAAGGAGCGTCCAAAGGGCATCTTTCCTTTCTGTTCCGAGCTGATACCAACTGCTCCTATAAAAATGATGGTCTGAAAGAGGGAGGGCGCTGTAGAATTAGCATTTAATGTAATGGGTTTTGGTAAGGGGCACCTAGCTGGGGCTTCTTGCTTGTGTAGTGGCAAATTTGACCGTGTTCCCTCTCTTTGCAGGGTAGAGTGAGCCCTGCGGAGACGCTCTGGAGGGACCACCCCCCCCACTTCTCATCTCGCCGTGAGTGGACTATGGTGGCAGGAAGATGTTGGCTCGGAAGAGTATCATCCCTGAAGAGTATGTGCTGGCACGGATCGCTGCTGAGAACCTGCGCAAGCCGCGCATCCGGGACCGGCCGCGCAAAGCCCGCTTCATCGCCAAGAACGGCGCCTGCAACCTGGCGCACAAGAACATCCGCGAGCAGGGGCGATTCCTGCAAGACATTTTCACCACCTTGGTGGACCTGAAGTGGCGTCACACGCTGGTCATCTTCACCATGTCCTTCCTGTGCAGCTGGCTGCTCTTTGCCATGATGTGGTGGCTGGTGGCTTTCGCCCACGGCGACATGGACCCGAGCACAGAAAACGCCGCCAACAGCACCAAGTGGACGCCATGCGTGACGTGTGTCAGGTAAAGTGCGGTCGGTGGGATGAAGGAATGGGGGGGGAGCAGAGCTGCCTGCTGTCCTGGCGTTGCCTAAAATGCAGCTTTTGGTTTACATGAACGAAACGTTGTGTTTGGTTGAGACAGTTGGAAGGTTCAGTGTTTTCCTCTGGATTGCGTATATTCAGCAAGCCTGACGGGCTTGGAAAATACTGTACTGTAGATTTCTTTGATTCCTTACAGGATCTGAGAGAGAGGGAGACCTGCTGCTTTTCATGTGTCTCCACACTCTGTGGGTAACATACCTTGCCTGTCGAGATAAGAGCCTGCTGCAAGAGTGGGTATGTGTTATATGTATTGTAACGTTGTCTACGGCAGCGGGAGCACCTCCAGCCTGGTGGTCACTCCAGAGTGGTGCCCCAGAGGCAGGACACCAGCTGTGGGTGCCAAGCAGGGCTAGCAGGAAGAGTGTCACTTAGGACGAAAGTGGATGTCTTTCAAGACGGCTCTCACGGGACAGTTAAATATGGGGTGCTTCAAAATACCTTGGTGAAGCCGCAGGTTTCCACAGTGGAACAGTTTCCACAGTGAACATGATGTGTCAGACAGTGAAAGCTTAAGGGTGACTAGATTAAATGTCACCTGTTAGGGTGTTTTACCTTCTGCTCCCAAACCCATGACAGTTGTCAAGGCACTGATAAACTGGCACATTCATACATGGCAGAGAAGACTGTTTGTTAATTGGAGGTGGGATGAGTAATAAGATTGCTTCAGCATCTGTTAAATCTGTTTTTTTAGGGAGAAAAATACTGGTTTGGTACCACCAGACTGCCCCAGATCTGCTGACCTTACACATCGCAGTGCTGTGAGGGTCTGGGGAGCTGCAGGGTCCTCTGAGACATCACTTCCCTCTTCTCCTTTCTCCTACATAGTTCTGAGGCACCTCACCAAGTTTGAAGGGACATTGTATCTGGCTCATGAGGGAGCAGAGATTTAATTCTCCCTTTGTTTTGACTATTTTTTTGCTACATGGGTATTTTCCAAGCTAAAGGAAATGGGGATTTTTCTGAGCTAACCTTCATTAGGTTTGGGGGGGTTAGAGCAGGTGTTCCTGCCTTATTTCTTTTCCAATCTGTGGCCGCAAGCAGTCTCCTCTGAAATGAGATGTCGTGACCCAGCTTGCGCCCGCAGGAGCGTTACCCCCGGCATTTCTGGGATCTGTGGGATTGGTCCAGCTGGAATTAGCCAGCAGCTCTTCAGGGTCAGCTGAGGGGACATCCCTCTGTGGGTTGGCAGCCCCCTCAGCTTGGCCCACCCCATGGGGTGGCTACTGGGTCAGCCTGCAGAGCCTGAGCTGGATTCCAAGGGTTTTGTGCCGCTGGGACCAGGCCCATCCACAGCCAGGACTCTGCCCCTCATCCCCTGCCTGTAGCCCCGGCTGCTGCAGCCCCACACTGGCAGCTTTTCCAGGATGTCTCCTGCCTGGACAGCCAGGAGGGGTGTGGAAAAGCAGAGTGAGTGAATCGGTGTAACTTTCTGGTTTAGCCCATGCCAAAGAACACACATCCCTCCCTCGTGCCAGTACCTGGGGTGGCTCAGCCAGCACCCACTGGAGGGTCCACGTGCAAGCCGTGGAAAATCTTCTCCCCTCATAGTGAAACACTTGGCCTTGTTAAATCTGGTTACCACTTTGGTCAAAGCCGGGTAGTAACAATGGAATTGCTGCCATTTTTCAGGATGGCGAATTGTTGGGTGTAAAATGTCTTCAATATTGCATTTAATATTATATGCCAAAATAATGACAAATAATTTTTAACCTACTTCCCTGAGGTTTAGGCCCACAGATATTTCAGGAGAGCTTTCTTGGGTAGGTGCCATTACAGATTTATGGGAAATCTGACTTTTGAAATTTTAACCAGTGCCCAGGACTTGCACAGCACTTTAATTTTTCAAAGTGCTGCAGAAGTTTCTAAGTCTCACAGCTCTGCCACAGAAAGCAAACATTATCCAAAAAGGAAAACTGCTACACAGCTCTAAGGGAAAGGACCTGGGAACAGTGTGATTTGGAGTTTCTGGCTCCCTTTTCACATGGTCAAAATGCTTTACAAGCTTGGTGTTTCAGTTACTTCCACTGTTAAAAGTGGATTTCCTTTACTTTGTTTTTCTTTTTAAAAGAAGAAGTATAGTTAAGGGAAAGCTGAATATTTACTCTGCAGAACTTTAAGTTGAATTAAACTGAATTAAGTTTGATCCAGAAGCTTCATTCTGCATGTAAATAAATATCCATGAGCATAAGTAATCATTCCATGGATTTATATTAATTAACTCCTTTGTACCGAATTTCCTAAGAGTGGATTGCAAAAATAAACCCCCTCAATACAAAAGAATTTGTTAAAAATTAAAAAAAATATAGAAAAAGTAAAAAGAAGAGTTCTTTTAAAAGACACCTCTGCAGAGACTGGCTGGTTTTCTGAAAGAGGGACTTTCTGATTCTATAGAAAATTATCCCTGATACTGCCCATGCTATTTTAATGTCTCCTCATGAACCCAGTGAAAACACAATTAGGAAAAAAAAGAAAAAAATTATTTTAAATCAGATTAATTGAAAAGTAATCCAAACCCAAAGAATGATTTAGACCCATCTTCATGGACATATTTTCCATAGGTAAAGCCCTGTTGAGCATGGCAATGCTTCAGATTTGATGGATTGCACTGTGTTAAAAAGGTGACTATGATATTAGCTCATATGAGACCCAGTGTGCTGCAAGTTTACCAGATAAACCCCAAGGTATTGATTTTAGATACATGAGACTTTGCTGAAGGATAACTGGGGTTGTAAAAGAAAATTAAAGACCCTGATATATACAGGGGATATGACATTGTGGGCTACTATAAATGATGTATTTTGGAAAAGTTGTGGACAGGGTTTTCTGATGTCTAGCATAGAATATTAGGGAATTTAACTTAACCCACACTTCTACAACCCACTTCTGTGCAGAAATTTTCCAGCTGGTCTTGCCATGGCAGTGAGCTAAACCCAAGCCCTGGGTCACAGGATGTGTAGGAGGCACCATGGAGGCCACTGGCCTCTCTTTGCAACCTGATCCCTCAGGTTCAGGCACAAGGCAAGCAGGGTTTTGGGAAGCATCACAAATCTGGGAGTCTCCCCTTTCCCTCCAGGAAATCCTGGGTCATGATTCAGGTAGTATGAATGAAAGGCAGCAATTTTCCCTGTTTGCTTTCCCTGCACAGGCTGGTGTAAGGATCTCGGTGCGCCAGCTGATTGCTCACTGTTGCCAAAGCCACTTCTCTCCACCAGAGGCTTCATGGGATGGAGGAGGTGGAAAGCCCAGGTGTTACAGAGCTGCTGACTGACAGAGTGGGCAGGATGTGTTCCATAAGCTGCTCAGGGTCACCTCGTGTTACAGACAGTCTTTTAGGGGCTCAGGCTCTGAGGTTTCCCTGCCACCATCAGATCCTACACCAACCACACAAAAACAGAGTCAGCAAGCATACAGTGGTTTTGCTGGTGTTAACAGAAAGCTAAAGTATGCCAGAACTGTACAAATAGGTCCTTAAGCTTCTTTCTACAAAGTACATGTGAGCAGTTTCCCTGTTTTTGTTCCCATGTCCTGGGAGTTAACTTGGTGCAATCTTCCCCTACAGGTCTTTCACCTCCGCTTTCCTCTTCTCCATTGAAGTCCAGGTGACCATTGGTTTCGGGGGCAGGATGATGACAGAGGAATGCCCCTTGGCCATCACGGTGCTGATCCTGCAGAACATTGTGGGTCTGATCATCAACGCTGTCATGCTGGGCTGCATATTCATGAAAACAGCCCAAGCCCACAGGCGGGCCGAGACCTTGATTTTCAGCCGTCAGGCCGTCATCGCCGTCCGCAACGGCAAACTCTGCTTCATGTTCCGAGTGGGAGATCTCCGGAAGAGCATGATCATCAGCGCCTCGGTGAGAATCCAGGTCGTGAGGAAGACCACGACCCCCGAGGGAGAAGTCATACCCATTCACCAGGTAGACATCCCCGTGGACAACCCCATCGAAAGCAACAACATCTTCCTCGTGGCTCCCTTGATCATTTGTCACGTCATAGACAAGCGGAGCCCTCTCTACGACATCTCCGCCGCCGACCTGGCGCTCCAGGACCTGGAGCTCATCGTGATACTTGAAGGAGTCGTGGAAACAACGGGCATCACGACGCAGGCCAGAACCTCCTACGTGGCCGAGGAGATCCTGTGGGGCCACCGCTTCGTGCCCATCGTCACCGAGGAGGAAGGTGTGTACGCGGTCGACTACTCCAAGTTCGGCAACACCGTCAAGGTGGCGGCGCCGCGTTGCAGCGCTCGGGAGCTCGACGAGAAGCCCTCCATCCTCATCCAGACACTGCAGAAGAGCGAGCTGTCCCACCAGAACTCCCTGCGGAAGCGCAACTCCATGAGGAGGAACAACTCCATTCGGAGGAGCAACTCCATGCGGAGAACCAACTCCTCCCTCATCGTGCCCAAAGTGCAGTTCATCACGCCCGAGGGGAGCCAGAGCGCCTCAGAAACGTGATGCACAGCTTTGTGTGGGGCCGCTGGGCTTTGGGAGGAGGAGACACCTGCGGTGGTTTTGCTTAAATTTCCTTTTACTTCAGAAAATGAGAACACGATGCAGAAGAGAACCGTGCAAGATCTAGTTATTCCATTACTTACTGAAAGCACCACCTAATGGCATAAGAAACCACTTTAGCACTTAGTGTATGAATTAATAAAAAAATGGCACGTACACTAAAGAAAGCACAGTTCACCCATGTAATATAATGTGTATTTATACCCGTTTTAATGGCACGCTAATTTTTTTAATCGTATTTTTCCTGTCAGGGGTCTCTTTCTTGTCTTCTGCTGGGTGTCACAAGGTGTGGGGCTTTCCTGTGTAAGTGGGTTACCCATCTGCAGGCAAAAGTGAGTGCTTTTACCAAATTTATGCATACAACAGCTCCCACGGATTTTGTGTGAGATATTTGGATGTCAATCTTTTCTTGGTGTGAATTCCTTAAAAGGAGCAGCCAAATTCCTCAATGATTTCACTGGAGGAGAGCCACTATTTTACCTTCATTTTCCGGGCCTTTTCTTTTCCTTGGTTTGTGGTAAGGGCATTTTGGGAGCCCATCCAGGTGAAGTGACCTGTCCATCCCACAGGAAAACTGGTGCCATTCGGGGCAGCACTGGCAGGAAAACCAGTGGAACAGCAAAGAGATGCTTGGCTGCAGGACAACACACATCTCAGTGTATCTGTAGCCCAAGCTGAGAAACTCCAACCCTCCTGGCTGCCACCTGAGCATCTGTTTCACTAAATTATTCAAGTTGGAAAAATCAAATGCCTCTCTAACAGCCTCTTCGTGTCGGTGGAAGGCCAAATCCTGTTTTGTTTCCTCGTGTAGATTCATACATGGAAGACAACACATGTACTTCCTTCACTTACAGTATTTTTCATAGGACTGAGTCTGTTTGCTCCAGCAGAAGGTTGCATTTTTGCCAGTGGGAATTCATGAATGGGAATGTGAGGGAACCATGCCAATAATATTAGAGAAAGTATTTTCAAAACTATCTGAATAATTTTCAGGGGGACTTGGGTGCTGCTGCTGCTGAATTACATTTTTTTTTTTTCAGCAGCATCTCACTTGTGTTTTTATATAACCTGGCATTGAGAATTGGCGGTAAACAGCTTTGCTCTTCAAATTAAAATGGGTATTTGTTACCAAAAACGTCATCACATGTTTTTCTCCAAGATTACATAAATGTATGACAATTAATTGTATCACATTTGGTAATGCTAAATTGATACCTGTTTTTTTTTCCTCTGTGGACAAATTCACATTTAAATTTCTTTAAAAAATAGTGTTCTGTCTGTGGCTCAAGAGAAGTTCTGTCCTTGTATTGACTGTCCGAGCCACTCAACCATTTAAAAACTTCTTCAATTTTAAATATTTACTTACTCCTGTCAGGTAAAATAGTCAGAAGCAATGCTGGATTCTCGTTCTCTTTGGAAGCTGGTTCATCAGCAGTTGCATGGATGGTTTTTAGGCTTCATGTAGTGTTGGGTGGTGGCAGGGAAGGACATTGCTCTGCGTAGACTCCCTGCTTTTGGAGCAGGTGCTCTCCAGAACATCGGCTCTGACAAATTACTTCATCTGAAGCAGTAGCGTAAACTGAAGTTTCTGCTAAAAGCATCCGTTCCCTGGCCTGCCCACTAATGTTCTGGAAGAATGGATGGTGAACATCTGGAGATATTAATCTGCCTGTTTTGTGTCCAAACAATGAACATCTGCAGCTTCCAAGAGGAGTCAGACTGAAGCATATACAATTTGTCTCTGGCCTCCGTTTCCAGGGCTGTGAATTTCTTTGAGGTTGTCTGTTTGATACATGGTTAAGTCAGATGCTGTACAAAAGCAGATTTTCTACAAAACAATAATAAAAAAAAGGTGACAATTATGATTTCTTCCGTCTCTGATTTTCCCCTATTTCTTTCCTTATTTCCATTCATTCTTCTCTACTCTTAGTCCTTATACTCCAGCCTTTTCCACAGTCCTTTTGAGTAAAAACTTTATATTATCTCAATATTCTGTCAGTATTTCAGATGAGTTCACAACCATTTTCTCATTTTCCTCTTATGTACATTCTTTATTTCATTTTCACCTCTCTGCTTCACACCTAACATGCTCTGTTTCTTGTATGACTGTTATAGGAATATTGGTGTTTTGAGGCAACACTAAGACATCCCAGTCCTGTGCCAGGATGTTGATCAGATACACAAGGCAGACCCTCGTGTCTTGAGTGTCATGTTCACATGTGCTGCGCTCCTGCTCTGTGCAGAAAATCCTTTATTGCAAATCCCCTTTTTTTGAGTAAGTTTTGCAGGCCTGGAAGAGGCCAGTGGTAGAAGCAGCCAGCTGTGGAGTAGGGAAGAGGTTTTGGGCCTGAGAGCTGCATTCCTCACTGAAAGGACACGTTTCAGACGCAGCTTTGCAATATTGTGCCTGCTGAGAGGGGATGAGCTGGCAGGACCTCAGCTCAGTGTGTTTAATTATTTATTCTCCCTGGCAGCTTTATCAGAAAGGGGCTTTATTTTAAATTTGAAGTTTTCTGTGTTTAACATAAACTGCCAAGTTAAGAATGGCAGTTGAGATTTCAAACAAATACTGCTCACAGTTCATATCGACATTTAATCACCTGTCTCTCTTGTTGATAATAATTTAGGAAATCAGAAGCAATAGCATCTAATAAAAGCATGATCCCTTCACACCTATTTGTGTCCCTACCTTTCCCATCCCCCTGCAGTGTGATGTAACTGGAACTGCATTACTCAACATTGCTTATTCTGTGTATTTGATATGCTTTGGCTCTTTGAACAGCCTACCAGGGAGATGTCACTGAAGAGCATTTTCTAAGCATAGAAAAGTAATTGCAAAGTCCTTCCAGGACAGGTATAATGTCTGAGACTGCACTTTATTTTTTCTTTCTAGCTTTCACTTAAAGAACTTCTCTGTTTCAGACAGAAAAAATGGCAGTGAGACCCTTTGTCCTCTTTTTGGACATCCAGAAAATTCAGAGTTAACAAGTTGGGGATGCAGAGAGCAAACACACACAGTGCTTACAGGGGATATCAAGATTAATGCTCCAGGGTCTCAGCCAACCTCTGAGTAATAGGATCTGGAGGAAACTTTTCCTGTTGGCAGGTCATTCCGTGGCTGTCACCTTCAGGATTTCTTGTGCTCTCTTTTGAAACATTTCGTGTGAGCCAAGGACAGAAGCAGGGCCTTGACAGGGTACACCCTGAGAAGGGTGGGGACATCAGGTCTCTGCAGCAGGTTGCTCTTCAAGCCCAAGGGCTGCTGAAGATACAAGCAGAATACGCATCTAACCATTAAAAGTTTAATGGAAGTGGGATCATGACCCAATGAGCAATAACTGAATGTGTTTTGGGAGCCCTGGGACCCCCTGTCTGGTCCCCAGAACTGCTCAGACAGCCACTGGTGTCCTGTTAGCACAGGCTGCCCTAAGAGGGGGTGGATGCCCCATCCCTGGAAACATTCAAGGTCAGGCTGATCAAGGCTCTGAGCAACCTGATCTCACTCAAGGCAACCCTGGGGGTTTGGACTGGATGACCTTTAAAGGCTCCTTCCAACCCCATCTATCCTATGATACTGTGGTACTCCTGTCCACTCAAAGCACCTCTCTTGGGCACCCTTCAGCTCTGCATATCAACCCCTAAAACCACGAAACCACTGAAAACCTCTGCATTAACCCTGGCATCACTGTGGCCTTGTCAAACAATTCCCTCCCTGGACTGTTGCTTCATGAGCACACGTTGCACCACAGCATTTTGCCCCTGCACATAAAACTGCTTGGCCCCGTCCACAGAAGGGTTAACCCAAGGTTTTTGGGATACTCAAGGCAGCAAGAGAGCCAGGAGTATACTCAGATTTAGTTAATACCTCCTGTATGCAATAGGCCTTTGCCCTAAAGCCAGTGTTACTTTAGGCCACGGGGTCATTTCAGGGGCCCAGAACTTGACTTGCCTCGCCACCATCCTGAATTTCACCAAGCACTTGCCTTATCTGCCTAAAGTTCAGGCCAGGAATCATGCTTATGCTTTTCCATCTGGGAAGCAGTATGGACAAACCATTCTTTCTGACTGAAAAAAAGCCCCCCACTGCTAATTCTCCATTTTTTTTCCTCCTTCACAAACTAGAGATTGAGGACGTTTTGTGAAGCCAGTTTCCAAGCACTCCAGTGATCATTACTAGCAAATGCTTATTGCTGCAAGCTGGAAAAGTAGTTAGTCTGACACCAGAAAGGAACTTTGACTGGAGGAAAAAAAACATTAGATATTGTGTGATAAAAGGAACAAAACTTTCGTTATTTTGACAAATATTCTCTGCGGAGCCTGATATTTTCATGACACTGGTGGTGGTTTGGAAGGCATCATCAAGCAATAAATCATGTCCTACTAAACTCTTGATACTAAACTCTTGAATACAAAATGAGGCTGCAAATTCCCATCTCTCTAGCCCAAATTTCCTGGTTTGGGTTGCTTGTGTAGTCAGGTGAGAGTTAACTTTTTCAATCCCAAATGCTTACATTAAAATATTTTTCCCTGTGTATTTGTGTTTACATCACATCCAGACTAATCTAAGCTGATGGACAAGAGTTTCTAATACCCCTAGTATATTAATAATGCTTCTCAGCCCAATTTCCCTAAATTATGTTTCCTACTTTTCCCTTAAGGGTTCTTTGAACTTAAAAAAAGAAGATTTCTCATGTGATAACTGGACAGTAAAGATAAAATATGCTCCCACATTCCCTTATTGGACAGTGAAGAGAGATTTAGCCTGCAGAGACAAGATCAGTGCTGTCCAACAGAAACAGTCACAGAGATTGAGGCACTCACAGTCAGGACACATCACCAAGCAGCTTGGATTAAAAGAAATATTTTAAAATACTAAGTATTTAGTGGGTTTCTGGCTGAGGACTTTCAGAACACTGCTGAGTTATTGGCCATCAGTGAAGGGAATATTCTGGGGTCATCAGGACACAGTACAATATAAGAAAGCCAAAAAATATGCATTCAAGGAAAATATTGTCCATACTTTAGTTATTTTTACCAATTATTTTAACATTTAGATAATAAAATTCAAAGGGACAAACAAAAGAGTGATGCATACTCTCTTCACCTTTGACGAAGGTTTAACACTTTTTTTTTTTTTTACTCCAAAGGAGAGTTGATCCATCTGGAGACATTACTCCTACACACAAACATGCTGGAACTTTCTGGAGGATATGTGTTAATCTCAACACACTTTTCTGGGCCCAGGGCAGGAATAGCTGTGCAGGATGTTATGGAATGATCTAATGGTCCCTGCTGCCCTCCAAATTTAAGGATAGAGAGAGCTGATGAGTTTTGGTCAAGGCAAAGCCTTCCTCTAAATCTTAAATTAATCTCCCACCGAGGAAACAAACAGGAGAGGGAAAAAAAACCCAGCAGAGTTAGGAATCCCCAAACTGTTGATTTATTTTGACAAATGCATTTCAGTGCTAACTGTGGCTTCTTCAAACAGTATTGACAAATGTCCCGGGGAATAATTTGTTAAAATTAGGGTATCTTATCGTTACAGGAGTTTACTTGGCTTTCTATTGTTGTTAAACTTTGGCTTTGTAGCAAGGATGAGAAAGCCAGCTTCTATGTGGGCCAAAGGGAAATTATGATCCTTGGTTTTATGGTCTGAGATCTACTGCAGAGACCACTGAAGTGAGGGTTGGCACTGGAGTGACTGCAAAGGGCTGTTGCAGTTTGGGGCTCGGTGTCTTCCTCATCCAGAGAACATCACTGCTTTCCTCAAGAGCCTTTTTGTTTTTTGTAACCACAATAGCCATGAAAATTGATTGCATCCTTCCATGGCCTGGCCTCGTTATCCCTCAGGGCATGTTTTTTGATGTTAGGTCTTTGATTGTGGGTGATCTGGGCTGGTCTGTCCAAAAGGGGCTGATCCCGTTGACTGTCACAGTCAGGACATGGAGAAAGACTGAAGGGTTGCAACATCCAGTGACAGAAACTCTGCTGAGTTTGAGTGAGGGCAAGTGACAATTGTAAGCCCCTTGGGTGGTCAGCTTTTCATCTCACAGCTTTTCAAAAACACATCAAATGCTAATAAATGTTGCCTGCTCAGCCTTAGCTAGTGTTTTAAATCACACTATAAACAGATACTATTCCTGGCTGATCAGATTAAATTGTTTGTGATGTGGTTATTTTTTCCATATACAAAATCCCATTGCATTCTTTAAATATTTTGTGTTAAATTAAGAGAGTAATACAATTTCTGAACTGAAGCTTTCTCTCTTTGTACTGTCTGTAAATCCACATGAAAAGTAAAATGGAACACAGGTCTGAATGTTCTTCTTGAAATATTAAATTTAACCTAATTTTGAAGACACAAGTGTCTTTAACATGAGTTTATATTGGTATTAAGCATGTTATCAATCGTGGGTGTTTTCCTTAAGGGACAATAATCTGTTCAAATATCAGTTCAGATACTCTGGTTAAAGACGAAAAGCAACACTTAGTGAGCAGAGAGTAAGTTTGTGGTTTTATCAACTACAACAAAATGGCTTGTGATATTCCATCATGTTTCTGTGAAGGTTTGCTGTAGACTGTGTGACTGAGCCCAAGTTTTCCAGTGTGTCCTTTTTTTAAATCAGGGATTTAAAAAAAAAGAAATCCAGTGGAGCCACTGGTGCCAGGCAAAATGGGCCATCTTCTGTGTTTTGGGTTTTTTCCCTTGCTTCAATCCTAATAAATGTTTCACCCCTGTTTAGTTAAACTTGGAAACAGTACAACCCAGATCATACACAATCCCCTGAAATATTTCCTCACAATAGTTTAAAACCACTTCTGTTTATAAGTAATGGAAAATCCTGCATTTCAAATGCAAAGGGCAATGCTGTATATTGCTTCCAGAGGGAGCTGGAGAATGTCCAGGGCTAATGTACTTCAGTCAGATCAATTACTAGAGAAAAGGCACAAAACCAGAGAAATTAGAGGTTCAGATGATTAAAATGAAGATTTCTTGACCTTGTACTGAATGCTAGGTGGAACAGTCTTCAAAGCAGAGGTGCCAGAAACTTTACTGATGGATATGTTCAGAGTGAAACCATACACAGACATGTACAAGCACAATAATTCAACATGGAAACATTTAAACTAAGTCAGCCGTTATCTTTCTCATTTCAGATGTCAATATCTGAACACTCACTCACTGGGAGGCTGCTATTGGTGTACACAAAACAGAAATATCATTTAAAGTGGGTAGCCACCCCTTCCACAGGGTTTGCAACTCACTGCACATCACTCAGCAAGCAACTGGTGATAACCCCTGGTTTTCCAATATCATACACCTGCATATATGAATACATTCTTTCCTATTCCACTCCAAGCACAGGAGCATTAATTCATCAGTAAACCCCTTAAATTTAAATTCTTCCTGGGTACATTATGTAATCAAAGGAGGAAAGTTTGTTTAACTTGATGTTTACATAAATATAAATACAAATACATAAATCTATATGAAGAGTCAAGTGTTTGCACTGCCAGATTCCACAGCGGGGATTCTCCAGGGTTTTTTTACTTTGGTTTTCCAGCTAAAAAGTTCCACTTATAGCTTAGTCTTTGGCCACACATGCACACACACATAAATTCTATATTTATCATGAATCCTTATGTCTCAGAGACCCCACCATGAGCTTTAAAGAGCGAACGACCATCACTGTGATGGACTTCCCTCCCACCCAGGGCCTCAACTAACCAGCTACCAGCTCCATCTGTTGTGGCAGACATTAAGAAAGGTCCAACACAGCAGAAGATGCATTTTTTTTTTTTAATTTATCTGGGAGAACAGGCTGTGAAGTGGGAATTTTCATCCTTATTAGGTCAACCTAGCAGTTATTAATGTGACATGATGTCACAGGAGAAGCACTGGTTTGGAGACCGATTTTTGTTTGGGACTCTCTGCAACGTGTTGGTTTAGATTTCTGTTGAGTGTCTCAGGGAGTTTCAGATGACCATTGTCCAGTTATGAAGTTTTCAGCTTGACTGACATGTATGTATGTAGGGCTGGAGAAGGGCTGGCATGTGCCCCTGTGCCATCTGGACAGGAAAGGGGGACAGGGTAGTTACAAAGTGAAACCTCTCTTTCTTCCCCCATTAGGATTTCCAGGCATTTTCCATGGGTACTTCAGGGATGTCATTTGGAGCATGACACAAGGGAAACAAACTGCAATGGAAAAATGTGGGCAGGTACAAGTGCGCATGTGCAAATACACATGGAAAAATTATTGATGCCTTGTTCCTGAACTTTTTTTTTTTTGGGGGGGGGGGAGGGGGTGAAAGGGAATGAGTTTCTTAGTAGAAACAGATTTCAGAACTCCCTTTGAAAAGCTTGCCCATAATAAGGTGGGACATGAAATCACCAAGGGGATTTCAGCTCAGTAAAATTGCCACACATACAGACCCATCTGCCCAACAGCATCAGCCATGGCACACACACAGAAGAGGGGAAGAATGTACCTTCCAAGGGGTGAAATGCTCACCAGAAAAGACGCAGCAGGCTTGCCAAATGGTTTCATTCAGAGATCTGGGTTTTTAAGGGCACACACCGTGAGGGACATGCATTTAAATCAAGAATTCAGCACGACCACACAGCTACGTGCTGCCCTGTCACATCAGGCAGGGGCTCTCTTCCAGCTGGGTCGAATGCCATGGCCATGTGAACTTCACAGCAGCAGCAAGGATCAGCCCTGGATCTTGCTCTCAAAAGCACATGTGCCTGATTTCCCCCCGGGGAAGGCTCGCTCGGAGCTGCCAGAGCACAGTTCAAAGGACTGTCAAAGGCAAACCGGATTCCTGCTTCCCGTCCACGGCTTTTGCTTTTCCTCTTGCTAAACGATTGACTGTTGCATGTGAGGGTCTTGCACACCCACTCTCAGCAGGAATGGTCCCTTGTGTCCTCTGACTGAGCATGGACAACCTGGATTCTCTCTGGATAGTGAATGCTGGAACAGTTCCTACGGTGTTGGCTGGGCCACTACAGTGAATCAGCTCAACAAAGGGCTGCTGGGCAAAAGAGAGAAAAACCAAGAATGGTAGGACAGGCCACCTTCAGCACACAGGGAGTGTTGTAATGAGACAATGACAGGGCAAGGAGCAGACAAGAGATATTGGAGGCAGGAGGCTTGTAGGAACACATCATCCAAGGCAGGAGAAGACAGCTCCTCCAGGGAACCAGACTCACTGGGAATGCACTGAAGATGTCAAGAGATGGCTGGCTTTTAAGGAAAGCAGAAGTGAATGCCAGCTGTTCAGTTTTAAAAACATTTCTTACAAGGTAAACTTCTTTTTGGTAGAACAAATAAACTTTCTTCATGGCTTATTTCAGATCAAAGACTTCTGAAAGGGGGATCTGCAAGTGCTGGATTCCAGTTATCGTGCTTGGAATGACATGCTAAGACATAGGTACCTAATACAGTGTGAATTATAGAGTACTGGCTGCTAATATGAGTAAGTATAACATAATTAAAACACTGGGAATGCTGTTATCCACACATATAGGCAGGCTGTATGGGAATTCGAGCAACCTGGTTAAGTGGAAGGAGTCTGGGCCCGTGGCAGGGGGTTGGAACTGGATGGTCTTTAAGTCCCTTCCAACCCAAACCAGTCTGTGAATTCCATGAAACACCTTAGCACCTCTGAAATCCTAAATAGTTTAGCAGTTCCTGTACACTTGTGTTAAACCCCCTCCAAATCAGGAGCATTCCCAAGGAAGCCTCTGCAGTTAAATATATACTGAAGAGTCTGGGCAGGAAGAGCACTCCAAGGGAAAAGTAGCAGGATCTCCAGAGCATAAATCTGTCTAGCAGGGGAGTTTTCCTAATCCTGAAGCAGCCCTTCCCAAGCAGCGTGGGTGTGTGCCTTCCAGTCCCAGGGATCTTCTTAACCCTAAACTTACAACCAGCAGCATCTCTGTTTGGCCATTTCATTGCAAAGGAAATGGCAGGAAGGTACTAACATCTTTCTTTCCCTATGGCAGCAAGGTACTTCTGTTTCACAGGTTTCTGATGAAAATAAAAAGGAGGGTTATGTAGCAACAGGATCTCAAGGAATAATGAAAAAAGATATGTCAGTAACCTGGTAAGGGAGCAGGATTTGGGTTTCCCTATTTTATATCTCATGGTTTTGAAAGAGTTGTTTCCTTTTGTATAGAGACAGAACTCTAGACACTGTAGAGTAGACTGGTGCTGTTTGGAATGCCAGTTGTGAAAACTGTATGATGAAAAAAAATTTAGATAGGCTGTTTGGATCAACTATTAGATCTGTCTTTCCTATGAACCTTCCAAATGCTGTGAATACAAGCAGCTCATATCTGAAAGCACTAGCAGGTAGAAAAAAGAGGTTCAGTTTAGTTAAACTTTGCTATTTGTTCTGACATAATCTGAACATAATCTGAATCTGGAGTTCTGTGGAGGACTTCAGGTTTTCCAGAGGCAACCCCAATATATTTTACAACCATTTTTCACACTAACTATGCTGCATTTCCAGAAGATAGAACAAATATCTGCTTTCATTTTATAAACAGAGCAGAGTTTGTTGCTGGTTCAACGACATATTGAATGCATCATAATTACAGCAGGCCCAAATCACCACTGGCACCTTATGCCCTGTTTTGCACAGTCTGTTGGCTCTGGCCCCCAAATTTCTTGTGGGACAATGTATGAGAGCCGGGATGGACAGTGGCCCAGTAATGAGCTGGGGTTTCCTGAGCTTGCCATGTTACCTGCCACCAAAATACAGTCAGCCCAGATCAGTCTTGCTCAGTAAAGCCCTGGGAGGACAAACCCCTGTATATCCACTGCCATAAACCAGTTTAGCCTTAAGCATAAGAGCCTTACAATTACATAATTACATGTACTGCTGTAGTCAGGGAAAGAAAAATTACTTATCTCCTCTGAGCAAAGGTCCAGTAGTCACTTGAGAAATGAAATGTCAAGCAAGAAGAATCTCCAGGGTACCGAGCATTCCCAGAGGAAGCAAAAGACACGTTTCTTCTCAGGAGATTTTTCCCACCGTCAGGAAGCGAGGCCGTCACGCAGTTTACATAACAAACAAAAAACGAGCAGATCCCGGTTGTGATAGATCAATTCAGCTGCTTTGGCAAGTGGTTGTTTTGTTTGGTTTGTTTTTTTTTTCCCTAGTTCATAATCCCAAAATCAAACACCCGTGAATGGTACTTTGTGTTATTTTCCGGTTGGGATGGATTTGTCTTTGCCGTTTTAAGCAGAAGAGCCAGGACTGAAACGTGAAGACTCATCGGCATCAAAACCAGGCCACACTGTGCACATCCCCTTCTAACCTACATTGTTGTACTATGTGAAAGACATTGGAAAACATGATAAGGTTGTAATAATTAACAGGAATTGGTTTACTACTGAATTCTCCCATGGAACATGTCCCAGAGTACAGGAAAGGGAGGCTCTGTCTGGCCCTTCGTGCATCAGCTGAAACTGGGTTTGGCACCAAAATGGAGAAACACCTAGACACCCAAAACTGATGTCCTATTTTGATACAGCCTTTCTTTACTGAGAGCTAAACCTCACCATGCTGAGGAGAAAGATAATTCTTTGACTACTTTTTTTTTCTGTATAATAAAGCGAAGTCCTGGAAAATTACTTTTCTTTCCTCAGTTTTTTCTTTTGACCATCATCTAATTTTTGTCCTTATGTGGGCAGCTCAGTGTCAGCCTGGACCTCCTGCATTCTTAAATATTTGTGGCCTGAAGTATGACTGAAGATGGTAGACTTTTTTTTTTTTTTAATCCAAAGACTTAACCCAGATTTTAATGTCATGGTAGGACACTACTGGGAAACTTTTCATACTTTTGTTTCTCTCTGAAATCAAGGAATCTCAGAAGCTGAGACAGATATACTTTACAGTAGTCTTTCTCTTCACATCATCTTGCATTGGATTCATGCCAAATCTTGCTGGAAATACGTTTATGACAGCAAATGAAACAGTCAAACTATTTCTGGCAGACTATAGGATGAAAATACAGCCATAGGAATCAGTTCTCATTGTTGACCAAACCTGGAGGCTGTTTATCAGACTAGCTTTACAAGAAACCTACAGAGCATAGAAATCTATGGACATTCACTCCTTTCCACACAGTCCAAAGCTTTGGGAGAGTGGAAAATTAGTATAAACATTCTTTACTCTGTGTGTATATATCTACATAAACATGTGTGTGTGTAGCTCAAGGAACAATTTAAGCAGTGAAGATTAACAGAAATGCTACATCAGTCCTGTATGTTGATCTTCTAAAAACTGCAATGGATTTATTCTGAAAGCCTTTAAAAGATGGATTCTGACCTCCTCTGCACCACTGCCTGGATGGAAGAGGATTCAGAGTAGATGAAGACTCTTGGGAGAAAAGCAACATATTCTCTCTGGTAGAACAGTATTAAGAAATAAGCCACTGGGACAGTATGTCATCCTTCAGTGATAAGGAACTATTGGATCATGCCTCCTGCAGAAGGCAAGGCATATTGCAGCATATTTCTTGTTGCACTCATCAGTAATAAGAGCCAATCCTTCACCAGATATTTTTGCAATCCGCGCTCTGAATTTCCCAGCAAATGCATTGTTCCATAACTTAGCAATGTCCTACATCAGTGGAAGGTATGGGATAGCACCCCAGTGAAACTCACTCACCTTCCTCGTGCTTTTGTCCCTGCTGGGGGACAAACAGAGCTGGTCAGGGACAAATAGAGATATTCAATAAACACAACCATCATTTTGTTTGACGAAGAGAAAAATGGTGGGTGGGTGGAGGAAGAAACTTCCCTGACTTTTAAGGGTAGTTGGGAGCAGTGAATTCTTGAGCATGGCTGGCCTGTCACCTTGGGGAGTTCATTTCCACATAAATCAAACGTTACCCAGACAGGGGAAAACTGTTCTCACTGTTACAAAGGAGGCAGCTGGCCAGCTCCAAAGGACGAAATCTCTATTCCTCTGGGACATATGGAAATGGTCATTACAAGACAATATTTATTTATAAACACATTTGGCCCTGTCAATTGGGCTTGAATATATAGAGGAATGGAGCTCATTAGTAAGATAAAGCTTTCCCATGACCTATAGAGGACACTGCATAGGGACCACAGATGTTCCGTATTAATAAGCTGGAAAATTTATGTCAATGGCCATGAAAAGCTCGGTTGGAAAATAAGTAAATAAATAAATAAGGAGGTCGCCAGCAAAGACAAGGTTAAGGCCACTGGAAAATGGATCTTGCAGGATACTTAACCTTTATTTATTTAATTAAGCGGAACAGATCCTGACCTCAACTCCGTGTGTCTCTCCTGAGTGACTCTGCTGAAGTCACCGGAATTATTTGGGATTTGCACCAGAGCAGGGCTGGGCTGGTCTGTCACGCAGGCAAACAATTCCTTGGCAATGGGATTCACACAAGTGGTTCTTCCAGGAAAGGGTCAGGGAAGAACTGCACCTCTGAAGTTTGTGCCACTTTCTGATGCAGGTATGGAAAAACCCCTGTCCCTGTCAGGCAGAGACTATCGGCTTTCAGCTGCATAACCTACACCATGGAGCCTCTTAACACAGAATTTATAGCCTGTTTTAAGATGGAAAGCCAGAAGAAGCTACACAAATACATCCTTGGAGCAGACTCAGTTTTTATTTACAAAGGCCTTGTCCTTCAGATCCTGCAGATGGGTCTAAGCCCGTGGATCCTCTGCTGACACCAAATGCAAACAGAACCACGTCCTGGCTGGCCTGAAGCAGTGAGTCAAAGGGTTTATGTGTCTATGCAGGCTGTGCTCCTGAAAGGCAGCAGACACAGGTAGGTGTTGTTTGCACAGCTGCTGGCTCACTGTGCATCTGGTCCAGCTCTCAGCCACCTTCTGCATCTCAGCTGCTTCTTCCTCCAGCAGACACGGAACAGTCAGACCAGCACCTCCTCACCTATCTGCATGATAGTTACCTGCCCTCAGAGACTTCTGAGAGACACCCAGCAAGGATTACTGTTTTTTCCAACCATCAAAATGGCTCTCTCATGTTTAGGCGTGAGAGGGTGTTCACTGATGCAGCAGGAACTAGAAAAAAAATCCCTATTTTTTCTAGCTGGGACTGAAAGAAGCCTCCTTAATCTTCAGGCGCAGGAGTGAAGCCACAGAACACCCAGGGTAATGAGGCATCTCCCCTTCACAGTTTTGCAAGGAAAATGCTACAGCTGTCAGAGCACCACAGATACATGAGTGAGTGACTGACTGAAGTCTGAGTTCTCCTAAACCCTTGTGGTGCTGCAGGAGGTTTCCAACTGTCCCTGACTTCAGAAGGCCAGAACCCACAAACACAAAACTGTGGGTTCACCTCTACTCTCCATTTGCCTCACTTCCTATTTTTCCCTAAGCACTCAGACTACAAGCCCCCCAAAATTGGAGCACCTACAAAAGGACTGAAATTACTGCTAAAAAACCAAGCAAACCACACTGCAATTCAACATTTTTTAGTATTGTTTCCCATGGTAGGATAGATACAGAATATCAGTCTGATTACTGCAGCTCAGGCTGGGTTTACTGCAAGGGAAATTAGTGAAAATTGTTTTCTTCTCCTGTGAGTTTACACTGACAGAAAAAAATCCCACAGTGTTGTTTTACAGTCATTTTCTTTACATTTTTTTTGCTTCAGCTTTTCTAGGATTTCTTTTTTAGAGTAGTTAAGAAGGAACAAAACAGTTGAAGTACATAAAACCCTCTCTGGCCTATGAAAATATAAAAAGAAATCCCTCTGCTTTTCAGTGCTGAGGAGAAAATTTTCATCTGGACTGTAATACCTGCAAAATGGATTTTGTTGGACAGGGTATATTCATTCAGTTTGTGATCCACTGAATCTTCATGGGGACTATTGCAGTTGAAAGTAAAATGGGGTCCACGATAATTTATTATTTCTAATACAGATATAAGAAAGAAATCAAACTATTGACCCTGACAGCAATTCCTGGGGCACACCACTGGTGACTGGGCCCCAGGATGTTGTGGGGGACACTGTCAAATGCTTTCTTGAAGTAAAGCTAAAGAGTAGCCACTGATTTTCCCTTGTCTACCAAGCTGGTCATCTTATCACATGAGGTTTCCCCTTTGCCAATCTGTGCCTGACTATTCCTAATCACCTTGTTTTCCTTTTTATGTCTGGAAATAATTTGCAGGATTAATTGCTCCCTGACCTTCTCAGGGATTAAGGTGAGGCTGGCTGGCCTGTAGTTCCGCAGAAGGTCCTTCTTGCCCTTCCTGAAAATAGAGGTAACATTTGCTCTTCCAGTCCTCAGGAACCTTTGCTCATTGCCACAATTTTCAAAAAATAATTCAGAGTGGCCTCACAATGACATTGGCCAGCTCTTGTGGGAACAACCCATCAGGATCTATGGGCTTGTGTATGTCCAATTTGTTTGTTTGTTTGTTTTGGTATTTGATCATTTGATTTAATAATTTTTGACTCATTTATCTTCTGGAAACAGTGGTGCTGAACTTGTCATCTCATAGCCTGCAAATTTTTATGTCCACGCATCATGCCTTTAACAGAATCAGAAGTTAAGGACTTCTTCCACACTGCAATCTTCACTCTCTGCTTCATCCCTCAAGGTATTCTAGTTTATAAAACAGAAGGAGCAAGAGATGAGGTAATTTTAATGTTGTTCTTTACAATGAGAGCCCAGACTTGGTCTGTTTGTGTACGTTATTTACTTTCACTCCCCTTGAAACAACCACCAGTATTTCCTAACCAGCACTCCGTGTTTTGATGCAAACCTCTCTGGTTCTCACAGAGACTATCCTGTGTGGAATTAGAAACACTGATTCATCCCAATTAATCTGTGCTCAGAACTGTTCCTTGTCTTCCCATGTGAGATTCTGAGTAACCCACAAAGGGAAAAATACTATGACAATGCAACCTTTCTTTCCAAACCCTCTGCTGTCCCTGGATACCACAGGAGCCCATTTCAACCACAGCAGGGACAAGGATATTTATTTTGATTTATGCTTTCCTATCTGCTCTCCTTTAGCCACAAGAAACTGATCTCCAAGCAGACGCATCATCTCTGCGTATCTCTGCTCCCCAACCAGACAGTGACCTATTTCAGGAGTCAAACTGAGATCAAATGTTACTCTCTGGTTCATGGGTAAAAAAAAAACCAACAACCCAACTTTGAATCACAAGAGGAACTAGAGGAAAAAGAAGTCCATCCTGCACACTGCTGTGTTCACAGTGAGTACAGTTGGTTCCTTTCCCACACATCTTTGCTGTTTATTTGTTTTTTTGATTAAGCTAACATGCATTTCAACAGCTGGATCCCTGAGAGTTTTAAAACTTATCTAGGAGTAGGCTAACCCATTAACAAGAAAATAGGGCTGGGAGAAAGAAAAATCCTAACCTGGCAGATGCTGAATCTTGTTTTTCTCATAGCTTGGTGAGATAAATGGGTGTGCAAAGATTTCACAAAGCCCACGATGACAACACAGTGTGTGCCTGCCCAGAGAAGCTGTGTCTGTCCCATCCTGGAAGTGTCCAAGGCCAGGTTGGATGGGGCTCTGAGCAATCTGGGCTAGTGGAAGGTGTTCCTGCCCATGGCAGGTGGTTGGAACTGGATGAACTTTAAGGTCCCTTTCAACCCAACCCCAAAAAAAGATTCTATGATTCTATGAAGTGCTGATCTGGTTAAAAAAAAAAAAAAAAAAAAAAAAGAATTACATATAAAAGAAAAAATAAAAGGAGAAAGCAAAGGAGACAGAAGAAGAAGGGGATAGAGAAGAAGAAGGAGAAGAAAAAGGAAAAAGGAAAGGGAAAAAGGAAAAGAAAAAATGAGGAGGAGCAGAAGGAGAAAGGGGAGAGCAAGGGCAAGACAAAAGAGATAAAGGCCCCAGCCAATAGTCCTTACTTCAGCAAATTAAAGCTGGAGCCACTGACCATAAGCAAGCCAGTTATAAGGTTGGGTCTGAGTCCCAGAGTTCATACTCGTGGTAGCTCATGGTCAGACTGAGGCTTTTAAACCAAGGTACAGAAATACCACAGCAATAGAGCCTCCCTGTATTTAGGGGCATTTAGACTTGAACTCTATAACCTCAGATTCTTGCCATATTTCCCTTTCTGTTGCATCGCTAAAGCTCCAAGTTTTTGATGGGTTTTGCTGTGCACATCTCTGAACAAAAAATGATCGTCTGCACTCCAAAGCCACTGGCTGAACAAGCCAAGAATTTGCCTTTGTTCAATGTGTCATCAAAACATCAATGAAATAACTATTCTGATTCTTTTCATGTTCTTTATTGAAACAATGCAGAACTTTGCCTTACAGGAGCAGATTAAATGCAGCACATCTCTAGTCTGTTGTTTGGTTGACTTGTCTTTCTACACCAGGTCTGCTGGTCATCTGTCTTAGGTGGAAACCAGTGAACATATAAAAATCAGGTTAAAAAGGAAAGAATCTGGCTGAGGATTAAGCAGCTTCCTAGTACCTGCCCTAAGATTGATCAACCCAAATCTGTGTTATTTTCTAGGGCTACTCATATCCCTGGTGCTGGAGGTATTAAGTCAGTTGGTAACAGGGGCTCTATCTGATTCCAACAGAAATAAAAAGGAAAGGATTTTTCACATGAGTTGTTCTAGAAGTAGCCAACAGCATGTGGAAAAATCACAGACTCATTTAGGTTGGAAAAGGCCTCCAAGGTCACCAAGGTCAACCCTGTGACCCATCCCCACCTTGTCACCCAGCACAGAGCACCGAATGCCATGTCTAGTTGTTTCTTGGACACCTCCAGGGAATGGTGACTCCACCACCTCCCTGGGCAGCCCCTTCCAATGCCTGGCAAAGGAAAGAAAGGCTCTGCTTTGTTATCAAACACTGCACTAGCACAGTCATTTGGCCACAGTTTGATAAAAAAAAACGGAGACAGGGAAAATGGCTTTACATCTATTCAGGATGTTGTTTATTTCCAAACAACAAAGAGATAATGTTGCCAAGTGTAGATTCAAAGGTGACTTGGCTGTTAAATTTACCAAGGACGGAAGGTGGGAAGGATTAAAATTTTAAAAGCAAAGATAATCACCAGCTAATACTCCAAAAGCAATTAATGAGCCAACTGTAACTAATTCATAATACACACACAAATGATTTCTTCCAGGATGTACCATGCCAGAGGACTCACTGTGCAAATGAAGCATGATGGATAGGGCTGAGGCAGGGGTCTCTCAGGAACTGTTCTGGCCAGTCCCAAGGGACCAGTTCTTGTATGTCCCATAACCTCAGGAAAACAGAGATTGGAGGGGGTAAACCACTAGATCAAAATGAGTGACACTTCCTGAACAGAAAGTGGTGAGCAGCTTACAGTGGAACAGCCCAGGAAAGGGGAGAGACTCATTTAAAAAATTATCATTTAACCTGATAGAGAGAATTTTT
>JAWWLV010000045.1:57205838-57228018 GCA_035041135.1 Platyrinchus mystaceus
CCAGAGAAGCTGTGGCTGCCCCATCCCTGGAAGTGTCCAAGGCCAGGTTGGATGGAGCTCTGAGCAACCTGGGATAGTTCCTGTCTATGGCAGGGGGGTTGGAACTGGATGGTCTTTAAGGTCCCTTCCAACCCAAACTGTTCTGTGATTCTGTGATAGTGTTACACAGAGTAGTTCTGGTGTCAGCATTAAAACATGAGGCTTTCCATGATGTGCAGGGGATTACTATTGATTCCCTTGCACAACTGTTGTGTTGAATACTTCCAAGCTCTCAGTACACTAATCAAATTAAGAAGTCGAAGCAAACCTGCTCTGTAAATGCAATACTCGATTTTTGTTTTATCTTTGTCTTTCACACATTGCTCACTCTCTTCCCAGAATTCCTCAACAGCCTGAGTTCCCCTCAGAGGAAGCGTGTGCGCTCACAGATTGGCACCAGGAGACATACTGGCATCAGAGGAAAAACATGATTATGAATTGGCACAACACAGACCTCAGATGCCTGGCTGGGAACAAAGGCTACTTTAAAACCCTGGAGCTCAGCACTGAAAATCCAAGAGGCAGAACATGAAGCCACTGTGCTGGCAGTGAACATCCCCATTAGCTCTTCCTGCCCTGCCTTTATCACTAGGGGACTTTCCAGTTATTTTTCTAAAACCATGGCCCACCTGGGAACACTAAAGGAAGCTCAGATTGGCTTAGAGGCCCTTGAAACTTCCAACCTTCTTCAATATGCAAACCAGGATAAAGGGTCAGTGAAAGTATTGACCCTTTTCTGTGAATTAGCCAACAAAACAACCTTCCTGGGCTTGCTTTTCTTAGTTGTTGATACTCCCACATACCCATGTGCTCATCCAGATGTAGAGCCACAGATCCCACTTGGAAAACAAGTTTTCCTGAAGGCTTTCTCTGAAGGCAGCCACTGCCAAAAATTTCAGAAATATAAAAAGAGGTGACTTTGATGACACATATCAGTGGAGAAAGCTTCTTACTAATCTGAGGCAATTAGCAAATGACTCATTCTTACGAATATGAATATATATTTTTCATATCTCTCTATCTGTTCTAGTAAATGCAGATATCAGCATAATTTTTTTCAACTTCCTCTTGCATCCTGACCTCGTTTAAACACTGCAGTGTCAAAAAGCAGCACCTCACAGGCTGACTGTGCACAGACCCAACACTAGTCCTGGCTGGAAATTTTCATTCATCTGCTTCTTCATTTGTGCACCTGATTTGGAAATGCTTTCTTTAGAAGAGAGAAAACAAACCTGTTAAGCTGTGAAAGGAATATACAGAGATGGGAAACAAGGGCTGTGGAAGTGCACTTGCAACACTCATGCTGCAAGCTCTCTGCAGAGCTCTGCTGTCAGTGTTCAAGCCTACTCTCTTGCCTATTTTTAGGAACTGCCCTCCCTAAAACCTCCTTTCTAACTATAGCACAGACCAATAAGGTGGAGCACTAATGAGTCAATATTTTATACCCTTGCCTTTTTCTCTAAGTAATTGTTTTATGGGAATGTTTTCCTTTTTAACAGGATTTTTTATCTTGGCACCCATATTTAAGCAGCAGCCTTGCAGAACTTCAGGCAGCTGAGTCATCCTGGAGAATACACAGGTTTGCTATAAAGAGAAGGTTTCGTTTTTAAGGACAATAAGGATATGGAGTGTTTTCAGCAGGGTTATGGAATAACTGGCATCTGAGCAGGGAAGTTGCTGTAAATCAGGGTATAACAAACCCAGCAGGACTTTATATTTTCAATATTCTCAGTAGCATGATCAGCTCCTGGTGTTTGAAGTCATTAAGCAGTCCATAGTTCTAGAAATAGTGCAATTTTATTAAGACTGCTTTCAGTTTTCTCCCTTAGTTTGACTCTTGATAAGATTTGTCTGGGCATTTGTCAGTTTTGATACCTTTCCCTTGCAGAGGGATTATGATAATTTGAAGTGTTTGGAGAGTGTTTTGTTGTTATTGTTGCTGTGTAACTTACACAACTCAGGGTGAAGAAAATATAACAAAAGAGGAGAGGAAAAAAAAAACACAGAAATCCTTTTTTGGAAAGTGCTTGTTCTACTACAGTTTATTTTCTGTCTCTCTTGAGTATTTTTTGCAGATATTCCATTTCAATTGTACACTGCTAAACAGAAGATCCATAAAGGAGCAGGATCATTGCTGTTAAGTAAAACAGACCCATCAAATTGAAAGGCACAGGAGGTTTTTTTCCCCTAAAACCTATTTGACTCCTGCAGTATTTTACCTTTATGATTAATTTGTCTTATTCCGCTAATTACACAGCAGTTAATTCAAAGCTTTCATCATTAACTGTATAAGCTAACTAACTCTGTAAGCATTTCTATGCTGATACTACCATACCAATAGTATATATATGTATATATTTCAGAAGCAGGTTAGAAATATTACACTCTCTTCTGTGGTGTGGGGGTTTTTTGGTTTGTTTCTTTTTGGTTTTCCCACAAAAAAATGCAGAATGGGCATTGAGAGGAAAAAAACATCTGCAGCTTATCTCTTTCTTTAGTAGGTTTGTCTTGCCATCTGGGAAATGGATAGATTGTGAAAGGGAGAAGAATGACACTTTGCTGAATTCTCATGTGAATATTGCCTTGCAAAGCCTTATGCCATCTTCCAAAACTACCACCATTTCTCATCTGAGTTTCACTTCCTGATCTATTGCTGTCACCTGAAATCTTAACAAAAAAAATTCCTGTAGAAGAATGTAAGCTATATGAATCTTATTGTCTTTTGACAGTCATCCTAAAAGCTTAAAAGAGATGGTTTTGTTTGCTTGTTTTCTCCTTTCTTTTATTTTCTGGAAATTGCCCTGGCTTTGTTGCCACAAAAATAAATTGTACCAGATATCTCAGCACCCACGTGGAGCTGTGAGAACATCCCATCCAGAGTCTGGGAGCTGAGCAAGGGTAAAATAGGTTAAACAAGGTTACCTCAGGTAACACAAGGTGAAACCCCCATATCTTACAGAAACAGCAGCTCATTTGTGGTGCCTCTGTTTGGGGACACCATAAATGTGGTGAGAAGCTCCAATCCAAATTCAGCACAGCAGTGAAAACCAGGCTTTTCCCCACAAACAACTTTTCCGATTTCTCTTTGTCTGAGCTTGGGCATTTTTGGAAGCAGATGCAAAAAATTAAGTTTGTCTAAATTTTGAGTGAAAACATGTCTTTGTGTCCTGTTCTCAAGTCCTTTGAGAACAGCAGCATCTTTTTTAAAGTACCACAGATTGCACCAGAAATACTCATCAGAAAGCTCTTCAGTTTATCCCAGCACTCAGTGCCTCCTCCTCCCATATTTTCTCCTCCACAAAGGATATCTCTGAGTGGGCACAAAGCCCACCCAAATTCACATTAACACTCTTTCAAGAAAGCAAACTCAATGCCCTGGCCCTGCTGTGAGTGCAGTTTAGCATGTCTTTATTGTTAGCAGCTAGCAAAGAGAAGATTAGAATTAGTCTATTTTTGTATGGTAAAACTATGATAAAGCTCAGTAGGATTGAAATGAGTTTCTCAATTTCTTCAAGTCAGGACTCTGGAAGAAAACTCAAGTGCTTTGGGAAATTCTGACTCTTGAAAGCTAAGATCAATATCACAGTTTAAGAAAATAGAATTCATGTCTTCTAATGTTTAATTTCAGTATTTCCCAAGAGTATCTGGATTAAAAAAAATGGCTACATTTAAAGGAAAATAAAAAAGAGCTGTTTTCATAGATCTTATGCCATTTGGCTTTTCTTTTTAAATATTAAAAAAGCCCCTGAACCTCGAATTTCTCATATGGCAGAATCACTATAGCAGAGCTTTATTATAAGGGTATTACAATATTTTTTCATGAAGTTGTGGGAGTTCTCTTTTATGAAACCCTTGTCATTTAATTTAGAGGACAGAACTTTGTGTAAGTTGGACATTTAGTCCATCTGCATTGGACTAAAACACCACGGATATGAGTGAATGTGCCACATTTCTGTGCAATCGTTTTCTGTGCTCTTGGAATTTGTTGTATGTGTGTAAACACTTAATACTTTACATATACACATATATATATGTGGGTGGATGGGAAAATAAACTCTTAACATTTCACAAAATTTTCTTTTTGGGTAATTAAGCAAAGCCATTCACTGTTTAGTAGGTGGGTTTCATAACAGACCAATTTGTAGTGGGTTGGAACATGACAATTAAAGAGACAAAGAAACATAATTCTGCCTCATAAATCGACTAATTAGCATGAAAACTTTGCAACTTGAAAAGTCTGAACTGTTCTGCCATGGACAGTATGTAAGAAGTGCAATGTTCCCATTTGAATTAAAGCCCCCCATGCCCCAGGTAGGACAATGTCTGTATTAACTGCAGCTCTGCTTTGAGTTTGGTGCAAATGCCAGCTACATATTTACCAAAATATTTAAAGTTGTGAGAGTTTGAACGTAATTTGAGTCATGCCGTGTCTCCAGTATTTTAGCAGAAGAGAGGAGAGAGGGGAAAAGGTCAATCCCCAGGACTGCTGATTGGGACACTTGCTGGATATAGGAAGGAGAAAAAAAGATTAGAGAGCCTGCTCCAAAACACATCCTAGTATTTCAGAAGTTCAGCAAAAAAATTTTTGGCCTCTTCACATTCCATAGCTCACTGAGGAATCTGAACTCTTGCACAAAGACCAAAATTTGCATTGAGGTCGGGAGCCCTGGATGAAAGCACAGTGTCCCCTGAGCAAGCAGGAACAGCCCCAAGGGGCAGAGAGACTTGGAATATCCCAGAGTTACTCCCATCTGCTCCCCATCCTGACTGCTGCCACTCAAGGATCCACTTAACTCTTCCTGCAAGTCTTCCAGGCAGTCCCAGAGCCGGATTTAACGTCGGGTCCAAAATGTACAGGCCCTGTCACCCTGAGCCTGCTGGCAGTCAGATGACATGCTTCTGAAAATGTCACCTGCTTGTCTTTATCCACAGGCTGACCTCTTTGCCTGTCCTTGGTTTGTCACCCTGCCCCTGCAGCTTCCTTCTCTGCTCCTGCATTTTGGAACAGGCTCTCCATGGAAGCGGTGGAGTCACCATCCCTGGTAGTGTTCAAAAAATGTGGCACTTCCCAATGTGGCTTAGTGGGCCGGGTGGTATTTGTTCAAAGGTTGGACTTGATGATCTTGGAGGTCTTTTCCAACCTGAATGTTTAATGATTCTATGATCACCAGCCCCTTAATTCCCACCTTATCCACAAATTCAGGCAGAGCTCGATTCACTCCACAAACTGAAGATACTCAAATTTCCTGGAGGCACCGCTGAAAATCCCCTCCTATGTACACCTGAGCTCCTTGAGGACCAAGAAGAAACTTGTGAAGCATTTCTTCTGTCTTAAATCCTGTCTGCACATGAGGAGGACAGAAGTGCCAGCTTGACGAGTGGGGAAGAACCACTGCAAGGTGTCTCTGCCAGCCTGGGGGTACCTGGGGCAACAGCAAACAGCATTAGCAAAATCAATCACTCCCTTACAGCAACAGCAGCTATTTCCACCCCTGTGACCCAGGATGAAAGTCTTGGGTGGGTTTCTCCACACTCACTCTGCTGTGAAAAAAAATCAGTAAGTCTTTGTCTCTTAATTTTAAATGTTGAGCCACTATTTGCCTTCCAGCTTGGCTTCTTTAGAGGACACTGGGATCATTTGTTTTCCCTAAACTTTAAATTGGGTTATTTTCCCACAGAGTCACAAAATCCCAGATCCCATGGACTTTAAGAAAATTATATATATATATATATATATAAAAATTCCATATATATATATAAATTTCTATTTATATCCTGAAACTTGTGTTGGCATCATTGGCCCCTGGAATACCTGGACTCTTTTTCATGTGAGGACAAAGCTTTATGGACCTCAACTTGGATATCACTCCAAACACAACTCCTTTGTTGATCACAGAATTCAATAAACACAGCTCCATAGAATTCAGCAGGTCCTTTATTTCCACTGAAGGGAGCTGAGTCTGCTCACAAATGAGATCTTGGCTCTTCCAGTCATTTCACCAAAAGCTTAAATGCAGTCTGTGCCATGGGGAAAATACTGGGAAAGATTGGAGACCTCTGCTCTGGTTATATGTGGATACCAGCGGTCAGACCTCATGATCCTTGGGATAGCAACATAACAGGAAGAGTAAGCATGCATTTTCCATCACAAATGTCATTGGGAGCATCAGAACAGAGCCTTTGATAACAAACTAAATAGCAATAGCCCACATGAGTCACAAAACAAGACTATCCAGAGAGCTATCCAGAGAAAAACTTGATTAAGAGCTAGAAGTGGCTACTGGTCCCTTAGGAGAATCAAAAAGTTGGGGGCAGATTATGTGAGAGGTTTAAACCTTCTGTGCATCTTCCAAACTCAGCTGATCAGCAACATCCATTTTGAGGAGCACCAATGGAATTATGTGTCTCTGTAAGGAAATCATTCCAGAGCAATGTATGATGTATTAGATGATGATATAAGAAGACAAAAATCAATATAAGCTGACTGGTTAAAATAAGTGTTCCTCTTTTCAATCCTTATAATTCTTACCACTTGCTCCATTCTGCTTTTACTGGCGTGGGTAAACCTGAGCTGATAATTTGATAATGACTCCTGGTGCAAATCTCTTCTGGAGCTGATTTCAGAATTTCCAGTCCATGGTTGGAGCTAAAGCAGTTTATGGAGGGGAGAATGCCTTGCTAAGTGCTGTTAAAACTCCTGCAGACCTGAGGATGGTCACATCCAAAATCTCACTGAGCCAGAAAGGCCAGGCTCGCACCTGCCCCGCTCCCAGGAGGAGAGGAAGGCACCCTTACAGTAGCCAGCAGCAGCCCACAGCTCACACATCTCCTGAATCCACTTCTAGAGCACTGACAAGGAGTCATTTTGAGCTGGGACAGAGTGAGTTTTCTTCCTAGTAGCTGGTACAGTGCCATGTTTCAGATTTAGGATGAGAATAGTGTTGCTAACTCACTGATGTTCTAGTTGTTGCCGAGCACTAAATCGAGGACTTTTCCGCTTCCCATGCTCTGTCAGCAGTCAGGTGGACAAAAAGCTGCAAGGGAGCATAGCCAGAACAGCTGCCCTGAGCTGGCCAAAGGGATATTCCACACCACAGAGCATCACACTCAGTGTATAAACTGGGGGGAGCTGGCTGGGAGATGTGATCGCTGCTCAGGGACAGGCTGGGCATCGCTCAGTGGGTGGTGAACAACTGTGCAGTGCATCACTTGTTCTCCTTGGGCTTTATTTCTCTCTCTCTTTTTGCTACCTCCCTTTCCATTACCGATATTGTTGTTACTGCTGTTAATATTGGGATTATATTTTACTTTATTCTGGTTATTAAACTGCTCTTATCTCAACGCGCAGGTTTTACCTCTTTTTTCCCCCAGTTCTCCTCCCCATCCCACCAGCAGGGAGGAATGAATGAGCATGTGTGCTACTGAGTCGCTGGCTGGGGTTAAAACCATGACATAAGGAAACACACAGTGTCCTGGCAGAAAGCCCAGGCTGGGCTGGCTTCTCCAGGCCACTGGAATTACTTCCTTGGAATTTATACCGTCGACACCAACACGTCACAGAGGAGGAAATGCACAGAGAGGTTTCCAAGGACAAGGTCATCCTACTCGACAGTAGCAAAGGCAGAAACAGGAATAACACTCTTATCCCAACACCATAGTTATTCTGAATAATTTTATTTTATGAATGTCATTAAGACACTGCTGGGGAAAAAAAAATTATGACAGTTAAAAGAAAACAACTACTGGGATATAAGGAGAAGATATGGAACAAAGTTTTTGGAAAGTTACAAATAAATGACAAGTTTAACTGTGTATGAAAGAGGAGCCTGGGCAGGAACTGATCACACCTCTGAGACCAGCATCAACATGAAAGGAAAATCTGCAAGAAAGGAAATTTTAGATGGATGACTCGTTTGGTGCTCATTTCAGGCAAGGGAAATGACAGGCTGCACTGAGAACCCCTCGGGTATTTTTCATAGAACGGCTGCAGCTCAACAGGAGAGCCCAGACCTCTGGAGAGACTTGGGGCGCTCTGAATGAAGGATTTCCTGCTTTCCTTATCCATGACAGATCCCAAAAATGCTCGCCATAACCTCTGGTGTCTGTCTGAGTATTGTGAAGTGAAAGTCAAGGGTGATTTTTGTGCACGGCCACGAATGCACAGCTGAAATTAGCCAACCAGGGGCAGTAAATCTGCAGTAAATAAAAGAAGCAGAGCCAAGAGACAGGGCACCTCTTTCCTCCCTTGACCTCAGGAGGAGGTCAAAGGCTGGTGCAAATCTCTTTGAAGTTATTGGGAACAGCTGTGTGTTGTTAGTGAGCCCTCCTGACTCAGCTCTCAATTTAAGTGAGAATAAAGACATAGAAGAAAACCAAAAAGGACATTTCAGTGGCTTTTTTTTTTTTTTTACGTTATCCAGGATGCTTCAAATGCTGTTCATACGAGTGCAGGAAGTAGCAGAAAGGCAGCCACTCATGGAGAATAAAGAAGTTAATGGCAGGAGAAAATGAATTTTAATGAATGTAAAGTTTTAATGAATGCAAAGTTTTAATGAATGCAAAGTTTTAATGAATGCAAAGCATCCACGTGACTGGAAAGCCCTTAAGTGTAAAGGGTTAATAATTACTAACAAATAAGTAAGAGGGGAAAATCTCCTCTGTGATAGGGAGTGTTCAGTCTTCCTCTTTCTTCCCTCCTCCACATATTTCCAGCTGAATTGACTGATTACTGTCTTCTCTGTTAAGAAACTGGGAGTAAGGGAAGAGAAAGGGTAATGCTTAAGGGTTTGGATCTGGAATTGCTGGTCTAGACAATCACTCTTTCTTATCTGTAATTTGGTTAATATTCAACCAGTGAATAAGCAAAGCCATGCGCCTGGTAGGGATTTTTATTTGATGAGGGAATCATTAGCAAGTGTCTGCCTTTCAAGGCCTCTCTTAGCTGCAAAGCCACTTTTGGACTGTGAGAAGGATGCATTTGTGTATTTTGCTTAACAAAATGCCTCCTGCACCCACCTCTTGGGTGGTCAAAAGTATTAAACAGCCCCCAGGTTAGCGATGCCTTAAATAGCTGTTTCTGAAGGACAAAGCAATCTATCACAGGAGAGGCTTTGATAAACAGCCCATTGCCCTTTCTTCCAACCTTCTAAGGAGAATAGGCAGAAGGATGCTGAAATTCTATTTGGTGCGTTGATAGGAAAGCACAGCCTGGTTTTGTAAAGGCTTCACTGGCCGATGTGCTCTCTATTGCTTTGCTAATTTACTTCTCACTTCGAAAGGCAGGAAGGGGAACTTCGCCACAAGTGTTTTACAAAAGAGCCGGGGTTAACAGGCATTAATGACCAACTATTGAACTGCTTTGTTTGTGTGGCATCAGACAGCTTATATGAGATAGAGCTCCATTTGCTTTAAAATCCACAGTTTCACATGTGCCTAAAATACGATCTAAATTCAAGTTTATAATTAACATACAAACTCCTTCCTAAACGAGAAAAAAAACCCATAAAACATTGTCCCACTGAGTAAATGACTCCAGGAGTTCTTCATCCAGAGGGTTCTTACTGATCTCCTTTCTTATTGTTTCTTATCCTTCCAAAATAAGTCAAGATTTTCATATGTTGTGTGGTTTCATAAGCCCTCTTTCCTGCTCCAGAATCCAATATTTTTTTTACCAGCTCCGTAAATGGAAATTTCCTTTCTCCAGTTTTCTTGTCTTTGGATGTGGAAGCCAGCACCTAAACACATTATGTCTTAACTAAGGGACAAAAATTCCCTATAACGGGATTTTTGCAACTTGCAAAGGCTTCCAGGAACACTCAATTAAACATGAGGACGTGTTTATCGCTCTCTAATAACATATAAACTGCTTAAAGTGACATAATTCTTTATAGAAGCCAGTTCATAGATGGGGTATCAGGATATCCCATGGATTTTCTCCCAGTTCAGAGTTTCTTTTAGTTCCACCCAACGAATATCAAGCACTAAAACCACCAAAGCACTGGCTTAGTCTATATTTCATTGCCTGTATTAGAGCAAAGGTCCTGTGCAGTCTATAACCAAAGCAAACTGTATCCTCTGTCTAATTATCATCACAAAGAAAATTTTCACGTTCCAAAAAGCTTAAAAAAAAAATGGAAAAAAAAATACTAGCACTTTACACCATGCTCTAACATGTATGTTTTTCCAGGAATAGCAAAGTAAATTAAGTGTTTTTAATCAGGAGTGAGAACCATTCATGAACTCTTACAATTTCTTTTTGTACCTCTGTGATTCCATCCTTTATAATGCATGAGTAGGAGACTGAAGTGCTGAACTAGTTTTCCACGAGAACTAAACAAGGCTCTTTTCCTACTTAACATTTACATCTCTATTATCTGCAAAGTAGGACTTTCACTCTGTTAATTATATGTGCAATGACAATTCAGCTTATTGATAGGAAACAGCGTGTAATAATTGCACAGTAAACTCAAATAGGTGCTTTCCAACCTTCTCCCTAAAAAAGTCACAGATTTCTAAACAGATTGTGAAGATGATACACTTCCACTATAAAAACTGGAGTTTTTATCAAGTTTACACATCTTGTGTGTGTGTGTGTGTGTCTTAGTATGGAAATGTTGCATTTCTTGTGGAAGTTTGCAAAACACAAGGTCCAATTTTGCCTGTTTTGTTCCCAAATAACAGCACGACTCTTTTTTAGCTCAGACACTTGATACCAGAGGGTGAGAAAAGAAATCCTCGGGCATCCCACCAAAGATTCTGCTGTACTTGGATTCTGCACAGCACCAGAGCACAAACTCACGCAGTGGCAGGAGCAGCCACGGCTGCTCCAGTGCTTGGGGTGAAACCTTGTTTTTAAAAGCCGGGAGTACGACGTGTGGAGCTGTCACTTCAGCTTCTGCCCTACCACTGCACAGCACCACAAAGCAGAATTAAAACGTGAGGTTCATTTCCCAAGGCTCAACCTAGAGTTAAGTCCGTAATTTGAAATGGGCGCGACTCACACCGCGACAAAGCTGAAGTGGGAGCTGCCAAAGGTTAATCTTTCCTGCGGGATTTCTACCCCAGCTCTGCTTGGCCGGAGTTGCCCTTTGGCTGAGTAGGACAATGAGACTATTAAGCAGTTTGGCTTTGTTTTGCAGGCTATGGATACCCTAAATCCCTCCTGGGAGAGGATCTCTGTAAGAGGAGAAGCTGCTATTAGCATCTGCAATCAAGCAGTGTAGCCAGAGAGAGCACCCGCCTCTGCAAGGATAAGGAGCTTTGCATCCTGTGTTTCACGCTGCTCAGCACAGGCAGCTCCTCACCGGTGAGGTCCTCAGGTAACGCTGGAGAAGCTGGAGTCCTTAAATTAAGTTTAGTTCAGTTAAAGTGAGCAAAGATTACTTCATCTGTGTGCACGGAAAATACTTTACCTACTTACAGAACCAGTCACACTTTTCATATTCTCTTTTTTTTAACCCTCCCCCTCCCGTCCTGTATTAAATCTAAGAAAAATTGTCCTGAAATACATTTTAAGTGAAAAGAGAATCAAAAAGGCTAGAATATGAAATATTTCGTGCCTGCCATAAAATCAACAGACATTACTTGCACAGTGTATAACAAATGTTTTGAAAAGAGCTAAGTCAGGCTTAGTGGCCAAATGCAAACAAGGTCGGGGCAATATACCCAGCATTGCTCCATCTGGAATTCAAATCCCAGCTGTTCCCAGCCCAGCTCTGACTTCAGGCTGAGTACCAACCCACTGCCTGGTAGGGACTAACAAAAAATATTCCTTTCCAGAATGTCTGCCCTCAATAATATTGGATATTAAGTGGTTTGGGGGTTATGTTTGGTTTTTTGTTTGTTTGTGGTTTTTTGCTCCATAACATCAAATATTGCCTACTACAGAATGCTGAACAACTGCCTGACTAGAATAACATGATTTAGAGGGTCATATACTTCTGCAGTCTCAGAGGAGAAGGATTCCTACACTTTTGCATGACCATGTGAAAACTCACAGGGAAACAGAGAGGCTGTGGAGAGGGACAGCCCTGACAGATAATACCCAGGCAGCTCCAACCACACCAACAGGTCATCAGTAATCACCTCCTGATTACAGGACTTTTCATTCATCACCACATATAATTGCATCTCTGGGGCTTGTGTTGTATCATCTTGTTTACAGTTCCCTTTTTTGGACAAAATCTGGCTCCCAATACCATACTCCTGTACTGAAGGTGGGTGTCACATGGGTGATGGCAGGATGGTTCATACTGGGAGGTTTTCTGGCCCTGACTCATGAGCTGCTCTGCATGTGGGTCAGATCAGAGGTGTAGGCTGTCCCCCGGGGCAGGTTTAGTAATTTGTGAGAAGGTTTGCAGAACCAGGTGGGTGCAAGGGCTTTGCTGAGTTGATCCTCATTAACCCCAGGCTCTGTCAGGTGCACAGCCTTTGTCATTCACCTTACTCCACATCTGCCTCTCAAACAGGTTCTCACTCATTCCTCCTGCCACAGGCACTGGTAGTGTGTGTAAATCCCCTTCCCTAGTGCAAGGACTATTCCTAAGGGTGTTAAATGGGTCACTCAGAAGGTATCTGTTGCTGCTGTGATGCAAACCGGGTTGCCACAGCACTGATCCTCCCAATTATTTTTGTACACTTGGCAGGCTTAACCATCTACCTGGGACTGGCACAGCAGCATCAAAACCAAAGGGAGTAAAGAACTACCAATAAGCTTTTCGCAATGCCAGCATCTGCTTCCTCCTTCCCTGTACCACTTAGGTGTTTATCCCAACCACAGGCAATCCTGGATCTGATTTCACCTCACTAAACCTCACCATGCCCAAGGGCAAAGGTTGTATTTTTCTAATTTACTTCTGGAAGCCAATCCGCCTTAGAGCTGAATGAGGGACAGTAAATCAGTGTAAAAACCTGAGTCAAGGATGTTGGTCAGAAGTCACCTTGTTAAATGTATGTTCCTGCTGGAGGCCATCACATTCAGGCTCAGGTCCATCAGGCAGTCCAGGTGTTCTGGCATCCTCACCTCCTAAATGAGATTGGGAGGTTTAAATGTTAAAAAGCTCCAAGTGCTGTCTGGTCCATGCAGGAAACCCATAGGCACAGGGAGCACTTGTTGTCCATATCCCTCACAGGCCAGTGCCACAGCCCAGACACCACTATGTGATCACCTGTCTCCGTCCATGTGTACACATACACAGCCTGCATGGAAAAGAGCAGCTGTTCCGCCACAGGGAGCCACAGGCTGGGAGAAAAGCTGCTACTGCTGCTGGCACTGGGGTTGTGCTGAAAGGGACTTGGTCCTGGCTCCCTTAGACAACTCCAGGATTGTCACCTCAGCTCGTCCAGTGCAGCCCTCACGTGCTGAGAAAGATGCTTCAGAGGGCTCAGTGAAATGCAAATGTAGCTGGCTAAAAAAGAAAATGAAATTCAGAGGGTTTGCACAGGAAACAGTCTGGGGGTGGGGAAAGGAGACTGAATGCCTTTCACTGAAATGCAAAAGAGGACATTTTCTTTCCCAGGAAGAGCGAAAACTCCCCTAAGGGGGGGATAATTTCGTTAAGGTAGCAGGAGAGGAACCGGTAGCAAAACCAATACTAATTTGGTCCTGAGAAACTGAGTTAAATCATCCCCTGTGTTTTCCACTGTGCAACACTTTCTGCTTTTCTTGTCACTGCTGCTTTTGAATACACAGAAGAAGTCTATCAGTGAGAGCAGAAATGATGCAAACAGGAATCCATCCAAACTGATACCAGCGTGTCCCAAGCCCATGGAGTAATTACCCGTTGGCTGGAGTCATTCATCTCTTCAGCTGCCTGTGCTGTGCCGCTTCTTGGTGGCTGAACCTCTTGCATACAAAACCGACAAATGCAGAGGCCCCAGCTGCAGAGCACATGGGTGGGTGCTTCACAGACAACCCTCTTGCCTTCCTTAGCAGCTTTTTTAGCTTTGTCAGTCCGTGCTCGAGTAGATTCATCATATCCAGCAGACGAGAAAAAAAAGTAGGAATGGGTTTAACGGGCAGAAACAAAAGATTTGGCTTAGTCTGAAAAAGAGAGATGCTGGTTCAGCCAGCAGAGAGTGTTTGCTGGCAGAGGGAGCAGCTCAGAGGAATGTGCCTTGGAGAGGCTCTGAATTCGGAAGGAACCAATGGTCTGCACTGGCACGTGTGCCAGCGATGGAGGCAGAACCCCTGTCGCCGGCTCTTTTGGTGTTATTTCTCACCGAGCTCTTTCAGACTCACTTGGCCTCCAGCCACTGCTGCTGGAGAAATAATTGGCATCAGGGCCTCACAAATCAGCCTTTCCTCCTGGTTCTCATCCTCGAGGGTTTGTTTCACCCCTGTCCTGACCACCCTTTCTGTGCAGCACTGCCATGACACACAATCGCCTGTCCTGATTCAGCCTGCCCCAGCTAAAGAACAAAGGCACAAGCTGTGTGGGCAATGGGTTTTTTTACTAATTAACAAACTAGTAATTTTTTTTTTCCATGGTCTTCTTTGTTCTTCCCAGTCACTCAGTTTCTGTTTCCACCCCATGCTTCTGCCTCTCTGTGTGTGTGTGCCAGCCCAAACCTTCTCTATCCCATTCCTGTAGTGGCACCAGTGCTGTCCCGTGGTGACAGGAGGGACAAAGGCTGCCCATTCCTTCATTTTAGGTTGTTCCAATGGCCATGCATGCTAAGCAATAGCTACAGGCTGCAGAAGGTATGAAGTCTGTTTTCCAAAATGTCTCTATTGTGTGGATTCTTCAATAGCTATGAAGAAAGCAAGCTCATCAATTCTCCACGTAGGAAAGAAGCACGAAAAATTCTCTTCTCTTCTGGTGCTTATTCACTGAATGTGTAGAAAAGTCAGTGGCTTTGAGAACCCAACTCCTCTCTCACGTGCTTCTGAAACTGCCTGGGAGTTACTCAGTAATTCTCAAGAGATAACAGAGCCACAGTCACACACAGGCAGAGCCTGTAAAAAAAGATCAGACTGGGAGCTGTGTTGTCTTTTAGGAGACAGGGTGGAAAATAAACCAAGCATCCTTGGAGAGGAGGATGAAAGCTTTGTATCTCCCCAGCTCCAGTCCTGATGGGAGGAGGTTGGTACCCTGCTCTGTTTGAGGAGAGAGGTGTTTGGCCAAACAGCTTCAGCCCTGGCTTTCTGTTGACTCCAAAAAGCATAGCAATTACAGCCATCCTATAAAGTGCTGGAGATAAAGGTTATCTCCAGTATAAAGGGTGCTGATGCTTCTGGGTAGCCCTTGTTCACAAAGCAGAGAGGAACAGCTAAGCAGACTCCCTGCAGCCTTTGGGGAAACACAAGGACACCTCAGATTTTGTGTGCTGAGATAAGGCTCCTGGAAAACCTTAACCTAACCTTTCTTCAGCTGTTTGCTTTCCTACAAAAATATATGAGTATCCATGTGAAAAAAATTCAAAAAAATAAAAATATATATATTATTTTTTTTTACCCAACTTCCACTTTCTACAGGGGAAGAAACCAACCCAACTGCAGCAGGTCTAACTTATGTAAAATGCCTTGACTGGAGAAATTTAAACATGATGACATTCCATTCTCTGTCTTTTCTTTTCACTGCTACTGTCTTTCATTTATATTTTAGGCTCTCATTCTGCTCTGAAAAAGGTGCAGTCACAAAAGCCTGAGTCTACACAGGGTTTCTGTGTGTCCATGTACATGGAACAACCCCTCAAAAAGAAATGTTAATTGCAAGAAATTCATAATTGGGGCTACCTATTTCTGGATTACTAATACTTTTGGATACTCTATTTTAAGAACACAACACATGAGTAGACAGTGCTGTCTTCTAAACACTTGATAATTTCTACGCCTTTTTGAAATGCTTTCACTGGATTCACTGAATTTGGGCTCTGGGGAGTAAAAACACTGCTTTCTGCAGTTAATTTTTTTCTCTTGAATTTCCTTGTTTAAATTCCTCAGAGCACACTTGTGCCGGACTGGCAGAATATCTAAATGAATGGCCCCTGGCAAAATGCAAATATCTGACATAATAGGTAACAAGTTATTTTAACTGTGAAAACAAGCAAATATCTGCATAATCAATACTGTAACTGCTTTAGAGAAGTAAATATAAGAGTGACTAGATCTGAAATCAGAATCACAGAATCTTCTGAGTTGGAAGGGACCCACAAGGACCATCGAGTCCAACTCTTAAGTGAATGGCCCATGCAGGGACCAAACCCATGACCTTGCTATTATTAACACCATGTTCTAATATTTTTTATTTGTTAAAGAAATGCTTTTGTATTTATTTTAAGGAAAAGCCATAATAAGCCTTGCCAGCATCAACATTTCCTCTCCACACTGCCAGTCTCCACAGGGCAAAGTGTCAAAAGACTCTTGTTTTGGCCCAGCTTGTGAAGCCCTTATCAGCTCTGATTACTTTGCAAGCAATCCCACTGAGGTAAATGGAACCAAATAAGGATAAGATGCTACTCAAGGTAAAGAAGTTTACAAGTCCCTGAGATAACAAGGTTTCAAAAATGGAACCTTTGCCCTTGTGAGCCAAGGAAGATGGATTTACCTTCCAGAAGGGTTAGGTTATGCAGGCACTGCTTATTTGTGTTAGTGAGCAGTTCCAGATGCCTGAGGTGATCAGGTCCCTTCAGCTATGGTACCACAGCAGGGCTTTTGGGTTTGCCTAAGGGTGTAAGTGGAGATGCCTTGTTGGAAAATTTAAAACGAGTTGTTTTATACAACTCTGTTTACCTGTAATGTAAAATTACTATAAAGGAGACAAAGACATGAAACTGCACCTAGTGGATAGACACAATTAAAGACAAACCCCTCCATATTTTCAGAGAGTACCTGTATATGATATGAAAGATACTTGGAGCCACAAGGAAAATGAAAGACCAGTCAATGCTTAGGTAAGGTTTCCTAGGCAAATGGGGCAGACAAGACAGGCAGGGTGGAGAGAGGTGCAACACATTGTGAGACACCATGATGTAATACTGCCTGTGCCTGGCTAGATAACAAATTTATCCCTCCAGAGTGTAAAACAGAAAGTCCTCATCAAAGACAGATTCCAAGAAAGCTGTCCAGCTGTATGACTCTGATCTTCATCTTCCACCTGAAGGAAACAATAGATAAGAACAAGCTGGGCCATCTCCACTGTGGTTTTCCATCACCAAACCAGTTGGAAAGGGGTAAGAACAATCAGGAGGCTCTGCATGCTCTGAGTGGGAGTGGCAGCAATGACGGGCTTATATACAAAACTCAGTAGGAAAGCACCCTTTATTTCCTGACCCAGATACCAGGAATAGGCAAGGGCTGTACTAGAGCCAGTGAGGGCAGCAAAATGTAAATGTCAGAGATAGAGACATAATCAGTTACATAATTAAACAACCTCAGTGGCTCCTGACACATGTACTTCACAACTGCTTTGTAAAGGGATGGTTCTGTTACCTCTCTGCTTGAGAAAGAAATAGCCATAACCTTTTTGCAACACCAAATCCTACCTTATAAGACATTTTACCAGTGAAGAAGCACACTGGTCTAAATAGCATAAAAATCTCAGAAGCAGTGCCTCTGAGGCCCTTAACAGCCAGGAGCACTTGGATTTTCTCCTTTTCTGTGATAGCACTAGGGCCATTTTTCATCCTGGAGTGCCTTCAGTTCTCCCTCTAAGGACTGGCCAGCCCTGGGTTTACAGAGCACTCTTTGCAGGGGTTCTCCTGAGTCTTACTCATATGGTAACTCAATCTGATTTCATTTTTTTATGTCTGCTAACGAGACCATGACAGAATTCATCATAGCTACAAACCAGGCTTCCAGCACACGAGCACCAGAGGGAACCTGAGCTGGAGGTGGCGTTCCTGGACCTGCTCATTTCCCTTTGTTAGTCCAGGCACTCGGTGCTCTTTAATGGCACGGCCCTGCTGCTATAAATACACAGGCAGTCACTTGACCTTGGCAGCTGCTTTGGTAAAATAATTCTCCTTTGAAGCTGGCAGGGGCTCAACAGGAGCACATGTCCCGCCGCCCCTGCAGCCCGGAGCTCTGCTGGAAGGAGTGACCTTTGCCTTGCCCTCAAGGTGCAACCTCGTAGCTACCTTATTATACTGAGCTAGGAAGGGCCAGTACCAAAACAGTGACCCCCACCTCCTCTTTTTCTCCTGCTACCTGTCCCTACTCACTTTTCTTGTGTCACTGATCAGACTGCAAATCCACTGTTTTGGTTTTGTTTTTTTCCCTTTCCAACAACTCATCTCACTTTCAGAGTGAGGGGAAGGAACATGCACTTTTAGGATTCAATGTATTTTTCTTCATGGCATATATCTGGATTAGAGCAGATGAATCAAAATAACTTCACTTTTTCCTTTTACTGTAACATGACTAGACAACCATAAACCTATGCTTTGTAGATGAGGAAAACCCCATCATCAAAGTGTGTATCCATTACTCCTATATTCCCCACCAAGAGCTTTTTAAGCCCACTGACGAAACCCTTTAAAATCTCACTCCTACAGGCACTTCATCCTTTTATCCTGTATTTTAGGATTGGCCAAATTGCCCTCAGGAATCACATATCAGGTGCTGATATTTTGCCATTAACGTCTGTAAGTTTCTGTGTTTTCTCCATTCCACAGATCAACAGCTCACTACTGAGCAAGCCCAGGTTGGCCTCTGCCACATCAGGTTTCAGAATCATGGTGTCAGCCTCATGCCTGATAGATCTTTCAAGGAGATGCTTTCCTTTGCCCATGAACCATCCATGGGAGCAAAGGTTGCCCAAGCCCAGGGCCCACAGGCATTTTTCATGGCAAAAATAAGTAGAAGAGGGATGGGCTCTTTATTTTTGCATATTTTTTTTCTGCATTACTTTAATAGCTAACATCTTAAAACTGATATTTAGATAATATTACAGTTCACAAAGGGCGTGTTAAAAGGCAACTGAGAAGCTGCCCAGAAGTCACAACTGTATTTTTTTGTCATTTACTACACCAAAAATAAAGCAGAGGCCTGGTGAATTTGATCCTGAGATCAGCCCAGTTGGTTGGAGCCTGGTGCTAAATAATGCCAAGGTTGTGGGTTCAATCCCTGTATGGGTCATTCACTTAAGAGTTAAGACTTGAAGATCCTTGTGAGTCCCTTCCAAGTGAGAATATTCTGTGACTTTTAGAAGTGCTGCTGCTACAGCTAAAATCAAATTGAAGTTTGTCAAAGTACTGCACTGTACCAGTAGAACTTACTGTTGGAATAACATAATCATGCTACAGTAGAACTGTTCTCTGACTACACATACCAAACACACACACACACACACCAGGTATCAAAGGTGCAAAGAGTAACAGCAATAAACACTTGAGGAAGATAATCAGCCATGCTCATGCAGGTCCTTCAGCTGCTATTTGCAACTCAGGACAGCAAACAATTACCTTGTACAAACAGGGACAGATGTCAAGCTCCTTCATTACATGAAGCAACAAAAAAGGATGAGGGGCTGCAAACATCCTCTTAATGTGCTTGGGCAAGGCAATTTAATTGTGTTTTGCACAATGATGAAACAAGAGAAAGTGGAATGTAATAGTTTTTATTGATTGGAAAGGTAAGCACCACATCCCCAAGTAGACACAACAGCTGCAATGGTATTGAACATCACTTGTGAAATAACACGTGCAGGCACAATGAAATTGGAAATGCTTTAAGCAGCATCACACAGTCAACAATTTCAATTAGGAATAGGTTTGCAGAAGTGACTGACTACAAGGTGCATCAGCTGTATTGAGGAAAAGTAAACAGTAAGTTTAGGACATCACATCATTTTAAAGGGCTTTTAATCTACTCACAGATGTAGAAATAAATGAATTTGACAGTCACTAGAGACAGCAATGAGTAAAGCACCAATCTGTAACTACAGGGATGATCTGGAAAAAAATAGGGGGTGTTGATAGCTATCACATAATGTTCATTAATTTTTGTCTTCAGTTCTATGAACTTTTCAAAGCAGACCGGATAAGGGCCTCCATCTTTCAGGCACAGAACCAGCCCAATCAGGCAGAGCAGTCACAGTTATAAAAGTCAAGTTATAAAAGGACAAGACAATCCATCATCACACAAAATATAGTTTTTAGGTGCTTTGAGGATAGCTTTCATATTTTTTAAACTTTCAGAATGAACCACTTCTCATTGCATTTTTGTGAGCCAAAAGCCCCTGCCATCTAACAACGCACCCTTTTAAATTTATTCATTTAAATTACTATTCTGAGTACTGATCAATAAAACTGAAATCCAGGCAGGGTAAATTTCTACCTACTTTTCTTAAGGTGCTAAAAAAGCAAATCAACAGACTTGCAGGGAGCCTCTCATATGTCTCAGCATTAGTTAGCAAGTTTACAATGACATGGAGATTTCAGGAATACAAGCTAAATACACACGGTACATATCTGGCACGAAGTAAAAAATTGTGGTGCTTATCTAGGCAGTGTAAGATGATATCACTGCTGGGGCTGATTCAAGATAATTTACAACAGTTTATGGGCATGAGCTGCTATTAATAAAAAGAGCTGGAATGACAACACTGGGTACAGAAAGAGGTATTCACAGAGACTAAATTTAGCTGATCCCCATCCCCAGGTCCTTCTGTAGTCTGGAAATGTAAGCTTCTCTAGAAGGCAGCTCAGAGCACGAGCTTAATTTAGGCTCAGGTTACAGGAGAGGCAAAGATTTAGTGTCCCCCAGCCACAACACAGGGATGAGACTCTCATGCTGCTTCCTGAGCTGCCTCTGGTATTTGCTGGGCACTTCACTGAACCCAGTTGGTTGGCTAATGAGCAGCAATCTACTTCAAGGAAATAAAAGTGATAGTCTTCCACTGATTTAATGAGCTGAACTGGCTCAGGAAGAAACTGGCTCAAGGCTGACTTGGAAAACAGAGGAATAGTCATAAAGCAATATCTTCTGATCTGGTTTGGCCCAGCTTTGGAGAGATGAGTTTGCATTGTAGCCCTCCAGGTCACACTACTGAATTTCAGCCAGGAAGCATTTCACTGGCTCTTCTTTCAGTATATAGTAATGGTGTGTGCTAAAGAAAACAACAGGTCCTAACAATAATTAAAAGGAATAAGAGAAATTGTAAATGGGCACCTGTTAGATCCAGATCAAAGATATTTGTTACAGTCATCATATAAAGTTCATGGCTCACTTTTCTTTGCCTACAGCATTACAAACCAAAGTGGAAGCTTGATTTGTTGAATAACTGGGATATGTTTTATAGTCTGAAGGAGAAGGCTCAAAATGTGCCCATGGATATCTCCCATCTGCGAGTACCCAGTGGGTTCAGCACAAAGAGTGTCCTTCCAGGCCTTCACATGGGACTTGGCTGTAGCAATGGGGCCAAACATCCCTCAGTACTGGGAAACATGTTAAATAATGCTTACTGGAAGCTCGGCTGTGTCCACAGTGTTTTCCATAAAACCTGCCCTGTGAAAGGCAGAGTGGGAAGGGTCCAGAGTGCAATATGGCAAAGGTTAGCTCAGATATCAATGGATGCTTCCCAAACAGGAGGGCAGTCAGTCAGCCTTGACCCTTAACATCAGCAGTCTGCTTCAAAGGCAGTGCTGAAAGCCTGTGACTCTACCAGGGAGCACAGGCAGAGGTCTCTGTAAAACATGCAAAAATGTATTTGGTCTGCCTTCAGAATGACAATAATTTTTAACAAGGTAAGTTGCGGGATCATGCAAGAGAATGTCTAGATGGAAGGGAGTGGAGAGATGAACCTGCTCCTTAGCAAAATCAGTGTAAACAGTACCCAGACATGGAGATTCAAATAGCATAGTACCTTCTCCAAGTACAACACACGTAACAGGAAACCTGGAATCAAATCCTAGAGAGGTAACAAGTCCTGCAGTTGTGGAACTACTTTAGAAGTCATTAAAGGGATTATATGTGTTCCTCCATGAAGGACTACTTAAAACCCTACTATAATACAATATCTTATTGTATTACAGCAGGTAATTATTACCTGTTACCTAACTACTACTGCAGTAGTTCTACAGTACTACTAGAGACATTTTTGTACAGATTAATTGAGGTTCCACACACTACTCTTGAGGCAGATATGCTACACTATGTGATTACAGGGGGTGATTTCACTAATGTAAAAAAACTCTTCAC
>JAWWLV010000045.1:57235803-57255127 GCA_035041135.1 Platyrinchus mystaceus
TTGGTTCAATAAAGTCGGACTAGTACCTAAACCATATTGGTTTGCTGTACTTGTCTCTGAACCCCTTCGTTCCTACAATTGAAGGCATGTTAAAAAAGAATACTGGTTTGATAATTATGAGGAGTGTTCTTTTAGGCATTTAAATATTTACAACAGGCCTATTTGCTGGATAGATTTAGAAGTTTTGTTGCAACTCTGAAAGATACAACTTTTTTCCAAATATAATAACTAAATCGTGAAATGCCTTTCTAGCAAAGGGTTGGCTGTGAACTCAAACTCCCCACAAATCATACCTTTTTTGGAAAGTCTGAGTGAGTTTTATGAACCTGTGCTGTAGCAGCCTCTGACTTTGTTCCTGTGAGACCCATCAGAACACCAGGATAGATAGTGCTGTCCCCCAGGAAGAAAAGATGCTTTCAGATGGCTGTTGCATGTTTCTGTGAAACAAAATAGACCTCAGCTCAGGGTTAACTTTAAAATGCAAGTGAACTGCTTCACTGACTCCAAATTTTGTTGTTTTCAGGGTCTTTGTGATGAACTTGCTCTGGTTGATGTTGTGGAAGACAGACTAAAAGGAGAAATGATGGACCTACAGCACGGCAGCTTGTTCCTTCACACTCACAAGATTGTGGCAGACAAAGGTGAACCTCAGTTTCTTTTAGTTATTACTGATATTCTGTGACTTTGCTTGATAGTGGAGAATTAGTTGTGTAATCCTAAAGAATTCAAAGGATTTGGCATTGAAAAAAAGTGTATGAAATGGGGTGAGAGTTTGGATGAACACCACAGCAGCGGGAGTAGCTCTTAATCTGCGCTTTCTCTTACATCTCTAATGGCCACTTTACAGTTTGGGGCTTGTTTAGTAAAATTGATTTTAATGAAACCGTAGTACCTCTTTGTAGAAGAAATAATGTAGTTATTTGGAAAGTGGAGGTGAGATTCAGAGTGGTTAAATGTGCTTTCCAGACCCATATATGTTGATAACTAAGTTGGACAGTGTTAAAGAGGTGGTACTGGCTTTAATATTGATGCTTCATGTTTTTGGGTTTGACTGCAATGCACAGTGGAGAAGCTGCCTGTAGCACTGTGTGAACACAATGCTATTGAAATGAGTGATAAGTGTATTTAACACATTCTGTGTCTTCCCCCCCCACTGTGCTCTGGTGTAGATTATAAGGTGACAACCAACTCCAAGATCGTGATCCTGACTGCAGGGGTTCGTCAGCAAGAGGGGGAGAGTCGCCTCAACCTCGTCCAGAGGAATGTGAATGTCTTCAAATTCATCGTTCCTCAGGTTGTGAAGTACAGCCCCAACTGCATCATCATCGTGGTTTCCAATCCAGGCAAGGAAATCTTTCTGAAACCCTTAAAAATTCTGTTTGGTAAAACACAACATTCATTCTCTGAATGTTCAGTCTTTCCAAATACAAATTGAAGGTTAATAGCTTTTTGTGGACATCTGCCAGGTAGTTGCCAACAGCAGAATACAAACAAATATTCTGTACATTCTGATGCTCTCTTTATTCAGAATTTGTCATGGTGTCCTTATTTTAAAAGAATGCTTTATGGTAAATACTTCAGTTTGTTACATACTTTGGCTTAAGCAGTTGGTAGTTTAAAACTTTTATTTCTAAAGGATAACTTTAGTGTCTGGATGTGATACAGCCATTTTTCAGCATGAAGAACTTGCCCTGTATTCTCTATTTTCAGGAAAAAGACTTTGATGCTGAAGCCTGTGGTGGAATAAGGGCTAACTGTACTACACAGTTCAATTGGATTAGAAAAGACTTTGCTATAAGTGATTACACATATTTGTGTGCTCACTTGCAAAGTACCTCATTGCACTGAGGCTGTTTGGATGTCTAGAGCTGACCTGTAAACATTCTGATGTGCTTTGTGGGGTGTCCCTGTAGGGTTGTCTTGCTTGACTCTACATCTGAGTGAGGCCAGTGCTACAGAACCCTGGTGGTGAAGCCACGCTGCTTTAAAAGATAACTTTGCAGAGTGGAAACAGTGCATGCAAAGCTGGCAGCTCAGCTGGGGGGTTGAGTTAATTAGCTGGTGTACAATTAGTCCTACTGAATACCAGTGTTCTGAGCAAGTGGCTACTGTGCAAGTACAATAACTTAGGGCAGTTTTAAACACTTATCAAAAAATCAAACTGCGACGAAGATCGACTTGTTCTTGTTCTAGCAGGGCCGAATTCAATCTACAGACTTCTCTCCAGTGGAGCAGCTGCAGGAGGACAATTGCATGTTGCTTTTGCAGAATTATTTTTATAACCCTTTGTTTTCTCAATGTGTGGAGTTTTGTCCACTAGTCTTATATAGTGGAAGTTATTGTGAGCTCATTAGAAGGGACTTTAGTGACTTGAAAGCAAGACTGCCTGGAGCTGATGGACAGGGGGGTGCTCTGTGGTCTGTACAGGTTACTGTGATCCTGACAGGAACAGCCTCAGCTGAAGCTGTAGGAAGAAACCTGTGCCTGATGAACACCTTGAGGAGGTGTGAGCTGTGCTGAGATGATGTGCTTTTTGTGCCTGAGCAGAGCAAATGATGTATTTCAAAGCTGTATACACAAATGTGTTCCCTCCTGAGAACTGGCTGGCTTCTGAAAGTTGGAGTCATAATGATTGCAGCCTGTTTATTATTGTTGCTTCGACCTGTTGGTTAGAGGTTTTTCTCTCTGCTCACATCCTTCTGTCTGCTCCACCTAGCTTTGGTTTTTTTCTAAAGCTTTATTTTTGGAGACACATGCAGCTGAAGCATATTGGTCATGTGGCTTCTCATGCTGCAGAGGTAGTAAATGCAGAGACTGCTTAGTGCACAAATCAAGAAATTACAACTACAAAGAGTATGCAAATCTCAAACTTTTCACTGTAAATTGTTTTACCTGTTGCTGTGATGATGAACTGGAAGGTAATGTTACTTCAGGAATTTACTTGAATGTTTCAGCCACATGAGATCTGTCCCAGTTCTGAATGCCCTGGGTGTTTAACTGTGACAAAAAAATGTGTCCCAACTTTAGCTGGTAGGAATTGAATCTCCAAAGATCTTCCTCAGATTTTTTGAGTATCCATCAAGGTACTATTCAAAATCTCAAGCAGTACATTAATTTTAAATCCCCCAAAATGGTCAGACCCAAAATACTTTGACCAACGAGCATAGCTATGTTTTGAGTCCTCCCGATTGCCCTGCTACTTGCAGTAAAGCAGTTGCTGGAGCATTCTTGGTGTGAGTGGTTTAATTTACTGTGCATGTTTTTCCCTGCAGTGGATATCTTGACCTATGTCACATGGAAGCTGAGTGGCCTGCCAAAACACCGTGTGATTGGAAGTGGCTGCAATCTGGACACGGCCAGATTTCGCTATCTGATGTCCGAGAGGCTTGGGATCCATCCAAGCAGCTGCCATGGCTGGATCTTGGGAGAGCATGGTGATTCCAGTGGTAAGGAGCAATTCTGACCTCTTTGGGAATGAGCAGTAGTGTTAGAGGTTGAGGTCTAAGGGGTGTTACAAAACCCTGAAAGAACAGATGCAGCTCCAGTTGAGTTACTGGCACTGAACTGTAGCTTTATGAAGATTAAGAGTTGAGACAAGTCCAGGCAATGAGAGAATTGGGATTGTTCAGCCTGGAGAAGAGAAGCTTTGGGGTGATCTAACTGTGGCCTTCCAGTACCTGAAGGCCCACAAGGAAGATGAAGAGAGACTATTTCCAAGGGCCTGGAGTGACAGGACAAGGGGGAATGGCTTCAAACTGACAGAGAGCAGGTTTAAATTGGATATTAGGAAAAAATTCTTCCCTGTGAGGGTGGGGAGGCCCTGGCACAGGTTGCCCAGAGAAGCTGTGGCTGCCTCATGGCAGGGGATTGGAGTGAGATGATCTTTAAGGTCCTTTGCAACCGAAACCATTCTGTGATCTTGTGAAATGTAGCTGCACATATTTAATAATTAAACTCTGAACCAAAAAGGCCAATATTGTGAGCTCAAGTTGTGTCCTAAAGGCTACAGCTTAGTACTTTTCTTTATCCTCAGTTTTTGGAGTACCATAACATAGCTTGTAGCACAGTTCTCTGAAAACAGTATCAGCTCCTTTTAACTCAAGGGCAGAGCTTGTTAGGGGTAACAGAAAACCCTGGCAATCCAGGCTCAGGCTAACAAAATTATCCCTTACCTTATTTCATGACTTTTCTCTGTGCTGTTTAAAAGATGGTTTTAAAACCATGTAAAATCAAAGAAGCCCATCTGTCTTAATTCAGCTCATGTATTTAAAGTCTGAAATGATGCAGCAGAATATCTGTGTATATTGGTACTGTTTCATATTTTTGTGCTGTGTATTTCTAGGGGAGCCACCTCTTCAATGTCCCATTGCATTTGATCAGCCCTACCCTAATGAAAGCAGTTTGGCTGAGCATACACAGAGCTCATCCTGCACCGGTTTTTGCTTTGAAGTAACTCAGAAATCCTGGTTACTTCACAGGAACAGAGAATGAGCCTGCCTGTAAGCTTCTGGTATGAAGAGAGATGCAAATTCCTCTCTTGGTATTTTAAGTTTGCATATTGCTACTCTCTCACTCATGTAAATAAAAATAGGGTTCTTGAAGGCTGAACCTAACACTGATTAGTGAAACAGCAAATACATCCCTGCTGCAGTTTTTAACAGAAATAGTTCTAAAAGACTGAACAGCTAAGATGTGCCTTTTTGCTAGAATTTGAGGTTTCTGACTTGAGAGAGGGCTGTCTACACCTTCGAAGGTCTCAAAGGTTCTGCTGTTACGTGTGACAATCAACTTGTTAAAGTGGCAGTACTAAAATAGTCTCATAATTGACACCCAGAGTTCTCAGAATTAACTGCAGCTAAATGAAAACTGAAGATCTGCCTCAAACATTACTGTGGTTCTGACTGCTGCTACTCATGGTTCCAATTGTTTTAGATAGGGAAATGTGGAGGGGGAGTTGCAAAGTGCTGTCGAAACTTATGTTTTATGTCCCCTCTCTGTTCCAGTGGCTGTTTGGAGCGGAATTAACGTGGCAGGGGTTTGTCTCCAGCAGCTGAATCCTGCCATGGGATCTGACAAAGACCCTGAGAACTGGAAGGAGGTCCACAAGAAAGTGGTTGACAGGTACAATGACTTGAGGAATAACATGGACATATGTGATGCTGAAAATAGCTTGTGTGCACACTGTCTTTCTGTTGTGCTGCAGCTTTCATGCCCTTTTATTTAGAGGGCTGCTTGGATAAGTGGGACTGCTGGTTTAAACACAAAAATGCAGGATTTCAGCTGGTTCTTTCATTATCCTGCAGCCAGACAAGCTGTTGCATAATATACCCACTTAAGTGCTTAGAGCTGTTTGTGCTTGTTTTCTCTTAGGGAGCTTCTTAAGTGGTTCACTTTGTTCACAGGGCACACCACCAGTGTGTTTCTGTGAGCAGAGTGTTGGAATTGGGGGAAATCTCATTCATTGATGTAAGAAAGTTTGTTTACATGTTGCTAAATCACTTGTCTCGCTTGTGATATGAATGTACTCTCCTTCATTCTCTCCAGATGTTGGCTAAAAACACCAGGGGGTGTGTGTAGGTAGCGCAGGGCTTTGACTCTGAATGTTTATCTATTCCAAATGCACTCAGAATGATTGTGCCACTGACTGAAATTGAGAATTTATTAGGTATAGGTGTGCTTTTCTACTTAACACTAAGAACGCTTCCTAGATGGAAGGTAATTTGCCTTTCAGCTAATCCTGTAAGAACAACAGGGATTCTTTATTGTACATATGGGATAATTTAGACTTTATGCTTTATCCTCTAATGCTGAAACACATCACTCTTCTACTTTGATATTTTAATTCCAAAACTTAGAAAGTGTTGCAGGAGTTTAATTTTTTTTTTTAATGGGAAACTTTCACTCCTCTTAAGACTTTTAATTCACACAGTGTCTTGAAGGAATCTTAATGCAATTGTCTTCCCATGTTTCCTTAGTGCCTATGAGGTGATCAAACTGAAGGGATACACAAACTGGGCTATTGGCCTTAGTATTGCTGACCTCTGTGAGACCATGCTGAAGAACTTGCACAGGGTTCATTCAATCTCAACACTGGTAAAGGTAAGAAGTGGTGGCTGACTGGATGCTCTGGTTCATTTTGTTGTTATGGACAAGCTAAGTAGTCTCAATTTGCAAAGGGCTGAACAAAGGAAGCTTTGTAAAATACTTTGAATTTAAAATGGGAGCTTACTCTTGCCATTCCTTCTAGGCTGACCTCTCAGCCTACTCCTCTCACAAGTATGGAGCTGAAAATAAGGTCTCTGTACTACCCTTGTGTAAAGTTTGCCATTTGTGGCATGCAGATTGATTGGAAGGTTTTGGTGTAAAACTGGAAAACTTCATGGAGGCCCAGTTGCAGTTCCACAAACCACTGCCTAGCAAAGGTCCTGGGGGGAGAACTGTGTCCTTTTGTAGCTGGTGTAACTGGCTGCATCTGGTCTAGACCAGCTCTGTGACCCCTGGTGCAGCAAGGACTCTGAGCAGGTTGAACTAACTGCTCCCTCTGTAGCAGGAAGGATGACCTGCCCTAATCCTGCAGCTGAATCTTGTCAGCTACTTGCTGTATATAAATAAAAGCAAGAGGTTTGAAGAGCTTTGAAGGTGAGGTTTCTGCAATCAGCCATCTTGGCATTGCCAGTCATTTGATCTAAAAGAGCTCTATGCTGTTTATTTTCTCAAATACGCCGTGACTGAAATTTTTCCGCAGGCTGTGAAGTGATAGTTTTTGGCTCTGCTTTCGGGAGGCTTCTTGTTCTATAAACTAAATGCACATCTGGGGTGATGGGCTCATGTCTGATCTCTTCTGTCTGTGGCAGGGCATGTATGGCATTGAGAATGATGTCTTCTTGAGCCTGCCTTCTGTCCTAAGTTCCTCTGGACTGACAAGTGTCATCAACCAAAAGCTGAAGGACGATGAGGTGACTCAGCTGAGGAAGAGCGCGGACACGCTGTGGAACATCCAGAAGGATATCAAAGATCTGTAACTCATGAATGCCAGATTCCAGCCATAGAAAACCAGCATGTTGTGTGCAGATATGGGCTCTACTCACTCTACATCTCTGAAGTTAACATTAAATGCTCTTCCAGACGGTTCATGGTAGCTGAACTTAATGCTTGCTGTAACGCACAAACCTTACGAACAAATAAAGCAATTTTCAGGCATGTTTTGTTGTCCTAGTGACTTATTTTTAGTATCTAATTATCTAGGCTACTCTGGCATCCTCTTTTAATGTTTGCCACAGACTTACATGGAAGTATGACTTGACATGCCCTTTTAGAAGGTTAGAAATAATGTAGTAATAGCCTGTGGTGGGATTTCATTAACACCACCTTAGTGGAAGCCTTTTCTCAGTCCAAGTGTATTTCTTTCTTGTTTCTGATAGAGTAATTTCTATTTTTTTTTACTGATGGGTAGAAGAAATGGAATGGGGATTGCCTCTGAGCCACCTGCCAAAAATATGCCAACAATAAGATTATGCCTAGAAGAGTCCTGTAGATACTTCTCTCTCCTGGATTAAATTCTTTGCCTGTTAATGATGCCTAGTTTCTATAATGTGGAACAAACAGGATTATTTTGTATTTGATAACCAAAATTCAAGGAGGTTTTTTATTTAGCATTAGGCTGGAGTCCATGGTGATAGTCTTGTTTATTAAACAATTCGAGTTGGGTCTTCAGTCTCTAAATTTCAATATGATTTTTTAAGTGCCAATGTGCAGTTGTAAAAAAAAAAAAAAATAAAGCCCAAATATTATTTCTTAATCACAATTATGGACATTAACCATAAAATAGCCTGTACTTTCTTGGCATGCCTAGAACTGATCACTCTAGATGTCCAGAGGACAAACAGTATTAAATCTATCTTAAATCATAATTCAGGGGCCTGTAAGATTTTTTTTTTCCATAACAAATGGTCTGAGACGAAGATGGAGCAATTTAAAGGACTTCTCTATCTCCATTAAAATGCTTTGCATTGTGGACTAAAACAGTTTTATAAAAGCAAGTAGCTTAATTTTTGCGATTCCTTTGAAAAGGAAAGGTCACACAAGTTTTGTTCTGTTGCAAGATAACTTCTGTGATTTAGTAAGCATCATGTAGTTATTGAAATACCATGCATGGGATGTTGCTGACAGCATTACTTACAAAGGGTATCCCAGGGAGGCCTTAGGAGATGTTTTATTCTCAGTGACAGGCTAAATACCAGAATTTTTTGCCAATAGGAGATTGAAAATTTTAGTCTCTCATAACTTGGTGTGGAGACCCAGGCTTTCCACCCCTGGATAGATTAGCTTATAGTTCCTGCTGAGAACTGCTCCTGATCAGTTGCTATGGGGTAAATGGCATAAAATGCTGCTCTTTGCAGGGCACACCCATTAGGAATGTTCACCTGAGCACATTTAGTACAGGAACCTTGTACAGTTCCTTCCTGGCTTTGTTCTTGCACTGTGCTCAGTTAATGAGGTAATTCAAAGCTGTGCTGTGGGACATTATCTTGCAGGATTCTTGAGAGTGATGTGCATGGAGAGGCATTGATGGCATTGGAGGACAGGGAGTGGGGCCTTTCCCCTTCTGATGGTGAATCTTGATTTCTGAAGATCACTGGGCTGCAGCAAGACAGTTTTCTCACTGATTGCATCCTCACCCATTAAAGTGTAGGGTCACAGCTCATTCTGTGGACAGCAAACAGCCCCAAAAATGCTGGTGCATTTTGACAGGCACGTGGGCAGCAGTGTTTAAGCTGGGAAGCTGCTGTCACCTAGTGTTTGTCAGCTACTCCTTCAATCCCCTCCAAGGCCACTTCGGAGGTTTTTATTTTTTTTAGTGATCACAGACTGAACAGTACAAGATCTCTTTGTGCCTGGACTTTAAGCAACCACAGAGCTAATGGCAAAAGTATGGTCTGTTAAAAGAGAATACAGATGAAGGAATAAGGAAAGAATAGGGGTTTGCATGGTGAGCACTTTTCTTAGCACATCAGCAACCTCACTGTGCTGCTACTTTTTTAATTTCTACCTTTTTTTTTTCCCATCATGAAGGAAAATTCTAAAAAACTTCAGCAATGAAGTGGCCTTGTGGATGTTATGGGGGATTAGTTCAAAGTTGTTAAATAGGAATGAGCATCTCAGGTAGGGGATTTTGAGTCTTTATAAATGGGCTCTTCAGGCTATTTATTTGCACTCACTGATGTTTGCAAGCCCTATGCAAGTACATGAATTATATTGCAATTATTTTTTTTTTATTATTGGGAATCTTCTCACACAATCTTATCTCTTCATTGCAGCTGTATGGCTGTAGAACAAACAGCTTCCCTGTCTGTGCTGATACACCACCAGCCCATTCCTTGGAGTCAATACATACTATCCATAATATAGTCTTAATTCCTTAATAACTATATTGTCATAGTACTTAAAAGTTACCTGTGGGTTTTCATAACAGACTCATGTTTTGCTTTGTCCAGGCCACTGATACATGAACTTTGTTCTTGTTATCCTATAAAAGGCAATACAGGCTTTTAGCCACGTTCCTGTGTGTCAGGAGGTACATTTGTCACTCCTTCTGGTCTACCAGAACACATTGTGGTGCTGTTGGACAGAGCAGTAAGAAGCAGCACTTCAGAAAGCAGAGGACAACTTGCTCCATTCATACAAGGTAAGATCAGTAATGTTATTTTAATTGCTGTAAAGACCTGGACCCCCTTGCATTTCCAGGTAATTAAATCCTAGCTATAGAACAGAAGGTCAGTCTGATTACCCTGCAAATATCAGACAAGCAGATACTGACAGACAACAGAGACACAAGGGATTTTACTGACTTTTGGTATTAAATCAGCTGTTTTTTTAGTAGTCCAAGGATAAAATTGGGGCAGGGCATTGAAGTCAGGCTTAAACAGTGAAATAGTGCTAAAAAGAACACATAGCTGGAGAGCAATGAAAATGCTAGTCTAGCATCATTTTCCCAGGCCAAGTCCACAATAGGATTAACAATTAACTTGGCCGTGGCGAGCTGGTGTCTGCAGGGTTGGTAACTCTCATTCTCACTCTGAGGATGAAGCAGCAGAGGCCACAGTGCTCTGCAGAGCTGGGAACACCAGCCTCAGACCAGCTGAGATGGATGGCTTTAGGTTGGTGTGTCCTGCCTATTTGTTTTGGACAGAACATACTAGGTGTCTCTGAGGAAAGTCCATTGTGTCACATCACTCCCCCAAAATTCAGAAGGTTCTGAGCACTGTCTCCCTCCTGGTCACTTCCCAGGGTCTTCTCACTGGAAGGAGCAATTCTCCACTCCTGTGAGATTTGGAGGCATTTTTTGGCCTTGCATCAAGAAGGAGCAAAGGCCATCCTTAGCAGTTGGGCTGATCTGAACTTGCTGAGGTCAGGCAGGCACTTAGGGCTGGCCCTGGAGCATTTCTGAACACCTCCCTGATTTTCCCTAAACTCTGCAGTGACTAAACAACGCGGGCACTGGAGGACTCATGTTAATGCCACCAGTGCCACCTACTGCTCAATATCTAAAGAACAGTCCGTGTGCATCAATAGCAATAGCTACAACCCATTGTCTTTTCCTCCTTTGGAATTTGCCTCAATGCCTATGAGCATTTTGTCTTATTTTTTTCCCTACAATTATTGTAGGGAAACCTCGAAACCCCAGTTCTGTTCAGAGCAAGTAAACTCTCACACATGGAGAGTGTTTTGTCCCCTACACCACTTGCAGCCATGAGACTGAAGTTGATTTTCCACCAGAAAAAGGTTGTCTGAAGTGGTTCTTGTGGAGAGGCTGTGGTGTGAAGACAATATCCACAGCTCAGTTCCTGGTGTGATGTACTGAGTTAGTTTTTGGCAGAAAACTTTGATCTACTCAGTAGCAGTTGGATCAAAGTGTGCAGAGCAGATGACATCCTAGGAGGTAACAGTTCCAAAAGGAGTTTCAGGTAGGGCAGAATGCACAGTAGTGTCCTTGCATTGCTATCTCCAGACAACTACAGGAAATCTGGGGAAAAGGATACACATTTTATATGTTTCTTTTCAAACTCATCGTTGTTATTGTTCAGTATCCTTGCAAGCCAATGTGTTTCTCTTCTGTGAGCTGAAAAAGAATTTAGAGAGATAGCAACTGATGTCTGGCAGAGTTGCCACACAGCGAATAATGTATTACCAAAGGGCATCTCTGCAGTTAGTGATAAAAACAATATGAGAACCTGGGTAGGCCAGACTCAAAACCAGTTTCACTGGTTTCCAGACTTCTGGAAAAAAATACTTGAATCAACGTTATATTTTAAAAGCTACTCTTTTTTGGTACATTTCCACCTTCCTACTTCAGCATGAGCTCTGTTCTTGTGAAAAAGGAGCAAACTGTGCAATCGCAGTCACAACCTTTCCCTGTCTCAATGACAAAAATGACACATCATTGTAGTGTCAGCAGAGCCTCCTTTTCACCACTTGCACCTCACTGCACTTGACAAGAGGGACAGCTAATGGTTGTCCTTCTTAATGGCAGAACACAGCTTTTCTCCTGGAGAGTTTTGATTTCATTTTGCTGTAGGTGCACAGCTTTATGGTCTCCTTTATGGCCGCAAACCTGGATAACTCCAGGTGCACCAGATATCCCACAGATAATCCCTGCAGGCCATAAATACAATGAATAGGGAGGGCCCTTTTGCCCTCTAGCAATTAAGAGCATTTGCAGGGATGAAACTTTCTGGACTGTCTGTTGGAGACAGCCTTTCCCAGGCACTTCATATGCTTTTCCCTCACTGATAACAAAAAGCAGGAATTTGGGATGGCTCTGTGTGAAAAAAACCTTCCTTAAGAAGTGCAGATTAGATACAGTGAAATATACTCAGAATACAAATTAATACTAATGTTCATAGTGCTATTGAGTGCTTTATATCAGTTAAAAACCCCCATGAGTTATCTCCAACCTGTGAAAGGTGAGTTATGCTCACCCAGTGATGGCCTTGCCAGTGCTTGTGAAATTATCTCGTGGTATCTGATGACCTTTTTAAACTCATTCTCCAAGGTTTAAGGACTTAGACCATCTTCTGTCAAATTCAAAAAGTAAAAGAAGTATCCTCTTACTACAAGCAGAAGCTGGAAAAACATGACACCCAAGAACCTGAAAACCACAGACTATACAAGGAGCTTAAAAATTTTGTTATTACAACTTCACTTCATTGCTATAAAATTATTTGCATGTTTTCCAGGCTTTGGAATGCTTAGGAACAGTGGAATTCCTCACCTGAGATGGCCTTTGTGAGCCTCACCCTCAGGCTGGGCGTCCAGGGAAAAGTGTGGAACAGATTTGGTGTTCAGAAATGAAGGGAGCCTTAAAATATTATTGTCTTTTCTTTTAAATAACATGGTTTTTTAAACTATAGGATGTCCTGGTTTTGCTACCTACTCCAAGTAGTAAAAGCCACAGCTGCTCAAAAAATAACGTCTTGGGTAAATCTTTTTTTTTTTGTAAACTGGTAAATAAGGCAAAAGATTTGAAATAAGTTTTCTGGTAAACTGTTAAACTCTCTCTGTTCCCAGCTGTGCTTTTCCATCCCCTCTTACCAGGCTCTTTTCTGAGAGAGCTCCAGTTCCTCACTTGGCAAAACAGTTTTCTACATCCTTAGGTTAGTTCAGTGAGCTGTATCCATGAGCCCAGGGATGGGTCTGTGTGCCATAAATGCAGGGAGAGCATGGGAAGTGGAAGTGGAAGAGCAAGTCTTTTGGGGGATAGTTAGTCATTAAGGTAGGCTCAGCTGTACCATGCATTATGTATGATGTCTAGGAGGTTTTTTTGCAGATGGGCTGCCTGTCTCACAGACCAATTGTCTTGGACTTGTTTTGTCTTAAGTGAGCTCAGAGCCTTCCCCTCTTTGCCTGGTGGTGCAGTGTTATTCTCCACAGTGCCAGAGATGTCCTGGATCTCACCTGGAGATTTGCTCCCTGCTGAACTGTGGATTTTGGGCAGGCTGGGCTCTGAGCTCAGCATTGGATTTAACTTACACAGCTGCCCCAGAAGCACTGGCTCCTCAACCAGACATAAGAATCTTCCAAGCAGGGAAGCTTGGAGGATCTCAGGTTGTGAGTGAGGGACCAACATCTCTGCAGATGCATGTGCACTGCTTGCAGCATCCCAGCTCTGTGCTGGAGCAAGAAAGGGGCACTCTGTGCCCTGACTTAGTGCTCACTGAGTTCTCTGGGTGGAGCACAAGGGCCCAGAGGCCAGAAAAGATCTATGGCATAAGAAAGAGAAACCAGGTGGAAAATCAAGGATCAAGACTGCAAGGAGGGGCAAAGTGAATGACAAAGTAGGGAGAGAGCCTTTGTAGCTCTGTTTGTAAAAGCTGACAGGGCTGCAGGGGCTGCTGGAGAGCAGAATGCAGCCAACAGCTCTTGCAGAGCCCTGGAAACACAGCTGGAAATAATTGTGGAGGAAGGATATGAGGTAAACCAAGAGTTTTACAGACCATGAACTGAAGAGGAACAGGTAACAGCCTTGAACCTGGCCAGTATCCTGAGAGCCATCGTGTAGAATGAGTCTACTACAGCCCCGCTGGTGAGTGGCCAACAGGTAGGGAAGCTCCATGGCTGTTAATGGGAGGGTGTATCTCGAGGGGAGGACTCAGGGGCTGGACTCAAATCAGGTGGTGAACTCAGAGGGTCCTCCCTGTTGGAGTTTGCTCAGGGCGGTGCTGATTTTACAACCCTCCTGTTTCCATTGTCCCTGAGGTGGTTGGACATAAGGAGTGCTGGGGCTGAGGAGCTCCAAAGCGTTTTTTACCCCTTCTAAAAGAAGAAAAAGAAAGGGCTCTGCCCCCAAAACAGTCAAGACCTTTCTCAGGTCAGTCTTAAATTCTTACCTCTGCCAGCAGCTGCTTCTCAAGCCCTGAGGATTTCCCTGAGCCAATTTAATGCTGGTGGTCAGACAGTTTAAACCCATTAGCTCCCAGCTATCTGAATAATTTCCTCCTCGGATCCCAGCACACCTGCGGACTGCTCCAACCAGAACTGCAGAGAACTGCCACGGTAACTGGACCTTGGCTAACTGCTGTGGCCTGTGTGGAGAGCACTCAAGGGCTGAAGAAGATGCCACTGGCTAGATCGCTGTCCATGACATCTCTGAACGGGCTTCCTCAGTGGGAGGATGAAGACCTGCCAGTGGAGGACTTGTTGCTCTTCGAAATTTCCTGGGAGGTTACCAACAAAGGTTTGTACAACACTTGGGAGTTAGTATTGCTGTTTCCACGGGAGGGTGGGGGAGGCACGAAGGGCTTGGACAAGCAAGGCATTAAAGGGGAGACTGGGGAAGGAAAAGTGGGCTGCAGAACCGCTGCGTTGGAAGGAGGGCGTGTGGCATCCATGTGTAACTGCATGCTGTGCGTGGGCTGCATCTTCCTCTGCTCGTGTGGAACAAGCATAGTCAGGTTGTGTGTGTGTCTTTACCACCAGGGAGAGGTTGTTCAAACGTCCAGGTGATAAGTCTGGGTGTACAGATGTATGGATGTATAGGTGTTGCTTTGTACATATTTGTGTTTTACCTTCCACGCAAATTCACCTGGGAATGTCGTGCATGAAAACGAGACGTAAAACAGATAATCAGATTCAGAGCAGTTTAGAACATTCTGTGATTCTCCCTCAGCTTTCTAAAGCAGTGTGGAGAAAAGGCCAGACTTGGAAGAGGTATAAATAAATATAGCTGCATTGCAGCCACTGAACAAATGTCAGTGACCAGCTGAAAGTCTTTTGGACTGGTCTTTGCAAACACAGGTGGTGCTTCATTTGTTCACTGCATGCAGCTGGTCAGGCAAAGGGCACCTGCTTGTTAGGCTAAGATCTTCCTGCCTCCATTTCTAACTCGCTCATTGATCATCCCCTTTCAGGTATGTGCAGTTCACTAAGGGGGAACAAGATCTGTTTTCACCACAAAAGGCAGTTAGTTTGAGTAAATCATCGACCCCGTGTGTATTATTGTCCTGGCAGATAAATAGAGATTAATCAGGAGAGGGGATCTATAATGTGTTAAGAATTTAACTTTAAAGGGCAAATGTGTGTGAGAGGAGCAGGCAGTGCTGGTGTTTATCCCCATGAAGTGGGAATTACTATTCTGTGATAGCTTCTGGTATTTAGTCTGCACTGCTGGGCAATTTTACATTGCTCTTTTTGAAATGCTGAGCTGCACCAATACCTAAAGGTGCTACAGAGTAGCTTTTGCACTTTGAATCCCTGTGGGCTTCTTTTCCAGTAGCTCCAGTCAAACTTTTGAGTTCATTTACTAATGCCAGAACCTGGAGCATGCAGCATGCCCTTTTGCAGTGTGCATGATAAGGAAGCCTCTGGCAAGCAGATGGCAGCAGAAATCTAGGAAATTCAGGTCTTCTCACTACCATCTCTGAACTCCATAATATGTATATTTATATATATCGAGTCATCTGGACCCAGTGGCTGTGGCTACCACACAGCATGTTTAAGAAAAACAATTAGATTTATCTGTTCTTGCTGTGTATGTACAAAATGCAGCAAATCATTTGAATCACCCACAGAGCTCTTGTTGAAGCCAAATCTACTGACACGGCTAAAATTTACTATTCTCACAATTTATGGGATAATGAATATTTATGAGTGATTATTTATTCAGTTAGTTTAAAAATAAGGTGCCTTTGATTGCACCACTTACCAAACCCATATATTTAAACGGGGCTGACAGAACTAGTCAGGGAATGCAATTTCTTTGTTAGAATTGGATCTCTGTGCAGAGTTTCCTTTAACCAACCCTGACTGGAAACATCTGTGCAAAAACTCTTTATCAAGAGAGTTTCAACCTATTTTTCTGGTAAATTCTTGATACTGAGAGTTTTTTTTCCTACAAATTCCAGGCAATTGAATGTCTAAGTCATGTGATAAGATACTGTTCCCCAGTGACTTAACTTTTATAAGCAGTTCTTGGAAAATGTTAGGGCTCTGTGAGAGAGCAGCCAGCAAAGTGCAGGGAGAGCCATCACAGAACATATATATAGGCTTAGGAAATAATAGATTATACTGTATATTTCCCACCTCCTTAAGCAGAAGGAAGAATTATTTGACAAAGTAGGGTGACCCCACATAGATTTAATACTCCTGCATGTTTTAGAGTTTGTTGTACATAAACAGACTTGCTGTATATGTTCCTAATATAGAGGGCAAGACAAGAATTAGCTGGATTTATTGCCTGGAAAGCTAATTTCGAGCATTTAACATGAAGGTCTTGTTCTTCCTTTCTGGCAATGTAGAGGTGTGTCAAAGTAGTAGTAGAGATCTACAAGTATCCATTAGTTCCAGAGTCTCATCACTTCTTTTCAGCAGCTGGAACAGTGAAGTTGTCCCTCTTTATTTGTTTTATAATTTTTAAAGTCTAGATCACTTCACACACACATAAGGCAGAGCTTTCTACTTCTCCATGTTCCCGTTTTATATTTTCTGTCCTGGCTGCAACCTGTGTTAAGTTACAACCTCTGACATAAGTGTTGGAAAGCTCTGCCCTCTCAGTTCCTCCTCTCTCTCCTCATCTCGGTCTGGAGCAAGCAGAGATAAGGTAGCTGAAGGAGGGAATGAGAAATAAAAAAGGCTCACTTGCCAGTACAACTCTCCCTCTCATTTCCCCCAAGGCATGTGAAAAGGAACTTGCCACCTAAACCAAGCGCAACATTGAAATCCTCTTGCACTGAAAGTCCTCTGCTAAGGAAATGAGAAAAGTGTAGGTTGTTTTGCAAGGTTTTCCTCACTTTATTTGGCTTTTCACTGATGGGCAAGACCCATACTGGGAAGTGGATCTACTGTGTTTCTGTGGCAGAAGGGGAAAACTGCAATGCTACATATCTGTTGGTAATCATGGGGAAGCTCAGCATTTTTCACCCTTCCCCTTCTCTCCTAACCATCATGCCCCAGTAAAGCCAGGTCTGGTCATATATCTGTGGAAAAAAGGACTGGTTTTCTTTCCCCCATAACATGATCAATAAAAGCTTTAAGGACAGGAGCACAAAATGAAGTGCCTACAAACAATGTAGATCTTGAGTCTGTGTTGGGTTTGTCAGTAGTGGTTTTCTGTAGGGTTTTCTGCCACATTAATGAGAAGGGCTAAGAATGTTCAAGATCTGGTCTGTTCTCTGTAAAGATGTCTTTAAAGTAGTTCCAGTGATATTTAGATTAGTATCCCCTGCTGCACCACTAGCAGCTTTTAGATAGAAAATAGAAGAATGCTTAAAAATGCTGGGCAAACAGCCAGCTTGTATCATCATTCAGCTGTGAAGAGATTAGCTCAAGAGTCACTGGTAGATGAATCTTAAATATTTTTTTCCATCCCCATTGGAATGAAGACTGTGCTAAAAACAAAACTTGGTTCAGAGATCTCTGTATAGTTTCTCTGGTGAAAATCTGGACTCCTGGAAATTAAATGGAGTCAGCGGAACCAGGATTTTACCTCCTCTGTATTAAATGTTTTTCCATGATGAAACTTCCCTGGGAGAAGGTGAATACTGTAATTTATGACACAGCTGAAGTAACACCCTTTGGGGAGTGGGGATGTGCTGGCATAAACTTGGCATGAGCACAGCATCAGAGCTCTGTGCATCTCTAGAGTGGGGTGGTATGTCAATGTCAAACCAATTTCAGATGAAATCTTATACATCGGGGATGATGCACACAGAAATAGCTTCTCAATTGTGGACATCTGCTGTAAATTTCAGTGCTTCAGCATTATTTCAAAATATGCTTGGAATGCTAGAATTTCACAGAATGTAGAGAACTTCTTATCTTCTGATGAGTGCCAAAACATAGCCCAAAAAATACATGAAAAAACATCTGCCATCTGAAGATTCTGTGGTTTTTTCCACCTGACACCTCTTGCAACCTTATCCTATAAATGGTCCCCAGAATATCTCGACAGGCAATCAATCCATCAGTCAATAAAATTTCAATCAGATAGTAGAAAAAAAGAAGTTCAGTCCCAATTTTTATCACAGCTGTGTAGACCAGAGACACACTGTGAGGAGAAGGGCAAAAGGGTAATTGATGTAATTAGCGACTGTGGCAGTGAAGTCAGTCTGAATCCTGAACCTGGGGTCAAACTGCTCTTGTGGATCCCATGGCAGGTGTGGTTCTCAGGAAAGCTTTGGTGCCTTCAGAGTGGCCTGGTCAGGCCATGGCCAAGAAGCTGAAGAACCCTGGGATAATCCTGGTCCTCTATTGTGTAGGAAAAGAGTGTGTGGAAAAGGTCAAACTTCTCTTGAATTAAAAAAAATCCTTCTTTCCCAAACATTTTAGTTCCCCTTTCCATGCCTGTTCATTTTTTCCCTTAAAATTAAAAAAAACCACAAAAACAAAAAGGAAGAATGAAAAGGAAATAAATGTGGGAAAATATTGATTTACTTTTTAACTTGATTTAATTTATTCCAGTGGAAAAGTTAAAAACATATTTCAAAAAGAGATAGTAGAAATATTTTTCTTTCAAGGGCATTTTAATACGACTAAAACTTTAGATATTTGAATAAAGCATTTTGGTGAAGACTAGAAAATTAAACTATCTCTGTATCCCCATTTTACTGCTAATTCTCTATATTTTTGATGTTCCAAACCAGTTCTCTGGATCTGATTTCTCCTGATTCTGCATCTATTTCTCATTTTTTCTTTTATTGTTTGTTTTAAACCCAGATTCAAAGTAAAAAACTTCAGAGGCAGGACACAGAAACTTGCACCTTGCGTTTTGGTACATCCCTGTTTTTTTGGGGAAGGTTTTCTGATTATAATATGGCCTTAAAACATCTTATTGGGGAAGAATAGGGAGGTTAACCAAATTGTTGGAAGCAATTTGAGAATTTTCCAAGGCTCCAAGTGAATATATCAACCCTGTTACTCAGTAGGATATTCCTTACTGGCACAGATATTTCCTGGGAATTCAGAGTAAGTGAGCGTGTATAAGCTATCTCTTAAGGATATATAGTGTGCTCCTTGAATTTGCTATGGAAAAGTGTGATTTCAAAAGTCAATGCATTATTCTAGACATTGCTCTGTTCTTCTCGAGATGTCTTTTTTTAAGTTATACCCAACACTTCCCACATCCATAGTTTCACTTGCACAGTTTCCCTCCCCTGTCAATTAAAAAGCTTATGCACAGACATGTTCTGTGAGTCATATTTGCACAGTAACTGGGAAGACAAAAGCCAGTTTTGGGACCAGGTAACAGGGCTTTTTATCTATCTATCTATCTATCTATCTATCTATCTATCTATCTATCTATCTATCATCTATCTATCTATCTATCTATCTA
>JAWWLV010000045.1:57255227-57274102 GCA_035041135.1 Platyrinchus mystaceus
TATCTATCATCTATCTATCTATCTATCTATCTATCTATCTATCTATCTATCTATCTATCTATCTATCTATCTATCTAAATATTTAGCTATTTTCTGAAGAATTTTTACAGTCCCTAAAATGCACTGGTTTTATAATTTACAGTTATATATATAAAATACATATATATATGTATTTACAGAAAATTGTAAAAAAAAAAAAAAATTAGCATTTTATCCTAAGTACTTTTCCTTGCATTTCAGGCAAATAAATGCCCTGAAATGTTTGGGGTATTTTTACCTTGCTGTGCAACAGATTACAATGGCAGAGCACAGAAGAATCTGCACCCTTTCCCTCATAAGAGGCCTTTCCTACATCTTTGGTGCTTTAGGACATACAAAACCTTGTGGAAAGAAACACTCAGCTGCTGGCTGTGCAGAACAAAGGTCCAGGCTGTACTCAGCCCACGAGCTGCAGCTTCCTTATTACTCTTCAAATCAATATATGTGGAAATTCATCTCCTCAGCTTAGTGTTCAACCCCTTGCAGTGTGAAAGAGGCTGATTTGCACTCCAGTGATGAGGGAAAGGCCTTTGCACTGCTCTAATCATATACAGCTTTATCATGTTTTTATCTTTCATTGTTGCAAGTCATATTTTCTCTTTTATTTTTTTTCCCCCTGGATCCCCAGGCTGCTTTGCACTCAACTCTTCCCTCATTCTGAGCTCTGTACTCCTGCCAATTCAAACCATGACTAAGATTTCTACCAAGCCTCCTGTTTATCCATGTTGGATTGAAGCCCCTTATGCTCACATGATGTATTTACCACTCTGTAAGAACAGACATATCATCCTAACTATCATTTTCTAGGTTGAATTTTCTGACTTGCCTCATATAATTAAAATTTTATGTTTATCTGAATCCAGGGTATTTGAGTAGAATCTCTCAGCTTGTGAGCAGAGGGAAAATATAGTGTCACTTACCTGAGATTTCTCTAAATCCCTGTGCAAAGCAGCCATGGAAGAATATGATGACTATAAATTAGGTTTTTTTAAGCTTTCTGGTCCTAATGAAGTGGAGAATAATAGTGCTATGCATAAATTTCCTTCTGCAGTTCCATGTGTATATGACATGAAACTCTAAAATTGTGAGCATGATTTAGGAACACAGATCTCCAAGATTCTTATCTTAGGGCTTGAATTACTAAGGGTATTAATAGGTCTTGAATTACTAAGGGAAATAATTTGATGTACTAACTCTAATTAGCAAGCTGGTAGATTGAAACTGTATTTGTTTTTCTTCTGTAAAATACCTAGAATCCTGACATGAAAATATTAGAGCTAGGGATCCTTCCAGCACTCAAAACAAATGAGATATTTGTAGCAAAAAAGGAAATTAAGTGCACAATTTCTTTTCTAGGAGCATAATTAAATGTGTATCTCTGTCGTTGGGATCCTCGGGGCTGCGAGATACCAGGCTTTGCAGAAAGCTTTCTGTAGTTGTCAGGAGATACAGTTTAATTAATCTGGGAACTAATCTCCCAAAATCATCAGCCTGCTGCATTGTAAATAGTGGCTGTTCGTGGCAGATTTTTAAGGGGAAGTGGGTAACTTCTCAAGATTCTCGACAAATGCAATTGGATGAGGTGCACTGGCACCTCTGGATATCCCAGTACCTTTAAAAAAGTGAGCCTGGAGTGCCAGCTATGAATCACTGGCAACTTTCAGTGCTGATTCCATATATAATTTCGATGTCACTGCTGAGAGGTGTAGCACATTCTCCTTGCCTGGAGTATTGCCAAGGACAATGCAGACATTTCTATTGTCAGTGTGGGCTACATTCATTCCAGCTTTAATAATTCTTTAGAATGATGACGGAGCAAGACACCTTCTGCTTTGTGGATGTTGGTTTAAATCCATTTTTATTGTTAGTAGTCAATGAAATCCATCAGTCCCTCAGCTTCTCTCAGTGATTTGTGTCAAGCTGGAAGTGCTGGCTCAGTTCTTACCACATAATGAAAAATATGTTTGAAAATTATAACTGCAGCAATAAAAAAAAAGCAGAAGGCAGTGCTTGGGATGCAGCAGAATCAATGAAGGAAGTGGAAGCATGAGCCCCAGGATTTGAATCCCTCAAATGAACAGTGAAGCTCTGATACCGTTTAAGAGATTGAACTTCTATTTATTCACTTAGAACCTACATATGTGAAGTGGTTTAACTGGAGGTGGGTTGGAGCTTCTTACAGAGATCTGTGGCCCTTTCCCCTTTCTATGTTTTGTTCTTTGTGATCTTCCTTTGCAGTGGGAGGCATTTACACTGTGATCCAGACCAAAGCCAAAACGACGGCGGACGAATGGGGCGAAAACTATTTCCTGATCGGCCCTTACTTTGAGCAGAATGTGAAGACTCAGGTGGAATTCTGTGAGCCTCCCAATGCTGCAGTTAAGAAGGCAATGGACACCATGAAAAGCCAGGGGTATCAGGTAAATCAGATGTGCTGCTGCTTCCCAGGGCAACAAAGCTGACTCTGAGGAGATTACGGTTTGGGTTAATGCTCTCGCTGTTCCACTTGACACAGCAGTCCTGGTCAATGTCACCACGGGAGAGGCTCAGAAACCACTGTTAGAACAGCAGAGTCAATTCATTAAAGGTTATTTTTGAGGAAGAACCAGTTTATCCAATTACAGGTTTTAACTGCTTAATTGGATTAATGACTTATTTATCTAGTCTCAAGGTACGGTGAGATTTCAGTGGATATAATATGACCTTACTTTGACTGAGCCCTTACATTCCATGTTCTTGTGCTGGCGTGAGGAGAGGGTTCCACTAGCTCGTGGTTTTTCTTATGTAGCATTATATTGAGTTGAAAGCCTGGAAGGGACTTAAGAAAAACATCCAGCTGACAAAGAATCGGCTTCCTCAGCTCATTGCAACTAGTCCTAGGGAACTGTCAGTTCCCTAGGAAGAGACGTTAAACCTCAACACCAGGAGTGAATTCATCTCAGTTTTTAACAAGATTCAACACAATTTTTAACCAGTGTGTTCTGTGTGATCTCAGTCACACCTTGTGACTTAATTTCTTCCACAATGTACTAGGAATAAATTTCTTCTGATATCGATGGGAGGGATGGAATCTGCTGTGCTGATGGGCAGCTACTAAGCTGCAAGCACCTGCAGCCCTGGGGACAGCTGATGACCTGAGAATGCTAAGTTTGACCTCCTTTCTTGACAGTCTTCAGCAGAGATCTAGAACCTGCCTTCACTCACTCTGATTCAGCCTTTAGGCCCTTCAGGAGGAAAAACTCTCTGCTTATGATGTGTGCTGAACAGATATGAGACAGCAGCAAGGAAGTGTTTTTACAAGTGTCTGTGGCCAAGGGGCATGGCACACTTTAATGTAAAAATTCATGAAGTTCTTGGTGGCTCTGGCAATGTGTTATCTCGTCTTTGTAAGAGCAGTCCTGCTGTTATGAGGATTTAATGCCCTGTTGCATGTTACACAGATGTGTGTTGCTGGATGAATATGTGTCACAGCTTGGGAAAGTGTCTACTGGGGACACTGATGTGATGCTCCCATTGCTCAAACTAAAAGGTCTAATCTAACTTATTCCTATCAGATTTTCATAAGTGATTGATCAGGTTATCCATGTTGCCTCTGTTGCTTGTAAAGAGGTGTTTCTGCAAGTGGTGTAACATTCCTTTGTTTGGAAAACAGCTCAAGACTTGTGGGGCAGATTAATTGCAGTGCTATATATACACTTCATGCTGTTCCACCAATACATCCCATTTAATCAGCCAACTCTGCCAGACTCACATGTGCACTGTGCTGCTGGAATATTCATATGCAGCAACAAATCTGTCCCAGGGACGTCAAATATAGCTTTGGTCTCTAATAATGACGCTGTAGTTTCCAGGAGCTGCACTTATCCTATTAACATTCATGTCTGGATTTTGCTTATGCATCACAATGGATCTTTTTAAACCAAGGGTGCCAAACTTCTCAGGTCAGGTGTGTCCCTTGCCACAACCTGACTACACATTCAGGTGAATAGGTTTGTCTGGTTTGTCCCCGCTTTTTAACCTATTTTTCCTGAATACCAAATCTGGATGGCCTGGAAAAAATACATAAGGAGCAATAAGGAGCAAACCTCTCTTTGTTACGCCCTGTGTTTTTTGTGCAAAGAGGCCCAAGAGCTTTCAACTCATTTTTCCAAGACCTGACCTCTGTTCAGCCTGTTGTAACATCAGGGCTGGGTTCAGCCTCTGAGGTCCCAGCCATTTTGATGGCAGAATTAATGTGAGGTAATATGACTGTGCAGACTGGTACAGTCTGGGTACAGCCGGGTCAGATAAGTCAGTGAAGTTCTAAACTCTTAGAGATGTTTCAAGGTAAAGCAGGAAAGCTGTATTTTCAGCCTGATGTAGGTTTAGGTATTAGTACACCTTTGGATTGATCCTTCTACTCTGCCAAATGGGAAGAAAGAGGAAATGTCATGGTAGATGACAGTATCCCCAGTGATCTGGCATAAATGGCAAAAGGTTGGATGCAAATATGACTGAAAGAAAATAATAATTTTGAAATAAGAACAAAGCCAAATGTTCTTCAGTAAGAACATAAAGCTTCATTATTCAACCAAGTGCAATCCTCCTTAGCTTATTTTTTCTCTCCATGAAAAAAAGATTAATATTGCCATGAAAATCTAAAATGAAAGTCTTAAAAATAAAATGTTTATAAAGATTGTAGTTTCCTTTGTTCCGATATTATTCAGTGTATTTTGCAGGGAAAACTGCAGGTTCTGGGTGTGTCGGACTGTGATCACATATTCCTTGTGTAAAATACTTTAGATTTGGTGGATGAAAACAGTTGTTCTAACTTATATTTACATTCATTTTAACATTTTCTTTATTTGCTTTTTCATTTATATTTTTATATATTTGTTTATATTTTACGTTTTGTTTATTTATTGTCTTTAACATAACCTGGCTTCTTTTCTATAGGTCTCTTTTGGAAGATGGCTGATAGAGGGCAGCCCATATGTCATATTGTTTGACATAGGATCAGCAGCTTGGAACCTGGACAAGTGGAAAGGTGAATTTTGGGAAGCCAGCAACATAGGGATCCCCTTTCATGACCAAGAAGCCAACGATGCTGTGATTTTTGGATCATTAACAGCCTGGTTTTTAAAAGAGGTACAGTTTTTAAACCTAGAGATTTTTAAATCTCAGCCTTGTCTGCAGACCAAAAATGCTTTGGGGTGTTGTTCCTATTCTCCAGTTTAAGAACTATAATTTTAAGGAATTGGATACCTGATGTAGGTCAAATTTGTATTTATGGTCTTTTAACTATCTTTTTCCAGGAGAAGGGTGAGGGGGCTGCCCTGTGTGAATTCTGCTGTGTCTTTATGTCACTTCCCACTGTTTCTTCTCAACTCCCTTATTTGTCACAGGATGCTCTTACAAGTAGGATCTCAAACTCCCTTTTCCTCTCCTGTGGAAGTCAAGTTGTCACACTCCCAAACTGTCCTTGAAGGCAGTCAAGCCACGTCTCAGCAATTAGATACTGCCTTGAACAGGGCATATAGACAGACAGACAGAATTAATGGTGGCACTGTGACTTTCAGATGTCACTCTGCAGAGAGGAAGCTTAGTTCACCTGCAGCATCATCTGTCTGTCATAGATGCTCATGATTTTCTTATCCAAACAAGAGCTTCAACAGCAGAAGAGCAAATTAAAGGAAATAAGAGTGACTGTCCTTGCCAGAGCTCCCTGATACTTGAGGAAGGAGATTGTTCTGAGGCACATCCCTGGGCTCAGGATTAGGGGCGATGGGAAATCAAGAGACATGACCAAATGTTGTACTGTTTTGTCACAAGAAAGAATGCAAGCAGGATGATGCATGTTCCATGTATGTTATTTCTATTTTCAGCTTTCCTGTCAGTTTGATGACAAGCCCAATATAATTGCCCACTTCCACGAGTGGCAGGCAGGAGTGGGTTTGATACTGGCCCGGTCTCAGAAACTTCCTGTCGCCACAATTTTTACCACCCATGCCACTCTGCTTGGGAGATACCTGTGTGCAGCCAGTATTGATTTCTACAACAATCTTGACCAGGTAGGAGACGTTTTTCTCATTCCTTCCTTTGCTTTTAGCTAATCAGCTCCTGGCTCCTTTTCTGTTTACTGTGCTGCACTATACGTTGTATTTTCTGTCTGGTGTGATCCCTTGTGATTGACTCACATCTGAGGGATCAGTTGTCGGTTCCAGAGCACAAGAAATGGTATTTGTAAGACCATGAGGTGTCTAGGCATGAGTCTCTTTTTGTCTGTGTCATCTGACAGGCCATCCTAAAGCTCAGTGGACTAGAGCACCACGAGTAACCAGGGAATGTAAAACTTCTTTAGCTGTAGTCATCTCCCAACCCTTCAGATGCAGCCTCACAATACCCTTTCGTTATGAAAGACAGCAGAAAAAATAGCCAGTGGCCCTCCTCTTGCTCAAAATACCCTGGAATTGTATTAAATGATGGTTTTTTTCTTTCCCCAGCCTATTTCTTAATTCTTGCAAGTCACAGTAAGTTGTTCTAATTTCAACCATTTCAGGTTAGGCTTAATGGCAAATACTTCCTGGCAAATGTAGGAAGTATTTTCTGAGTTCAAAGGAGCCACACCTGTTTCTTGGAATTTTTGTTAACTTGTCTAGTGGTTTTTGGGTTTCACTGTTTTCTTTCCACTCAAAGCATTACAGAAACTAACCTTTCAAGGACCCAAATGTCTTCAGCACTGCTTTCAGCACAGGTACACTGCACGAGCTGGGATTTCTAATATGGTCACGGACAAAACTGAATTAAAGAGATTTTTGCATTCCAGCACTTAGTGAGGGTAGAGGTAGTTAAAAGAAGTGCCTTGTTCACTGTGCATGTATTTTCTTGGCTGAAAGTAGTGAAGAAAATTACTCAGTTGGCCATTTCAGGTTGGATGTTTGCAGCTTGACACAGTGTGGAACAGTGTCTTCCAAAGACAAGGCCCCAGCCATTTGTGCTGCTGACCTTATTCAGAAACACAGAATTATAGAATCCCAGAATGGTTTGGGTTGGAAGGGACCTTAAAAATCATCTCATTTCACCCCCTGCCATGGGCAGAGACACCTTCCACTAGCCCAGATTGCTCAGAGCCTCATCCAACCTGGCCTTGGACACTTCCAGGGATGGGGCAGCCACAGCTTCTCTGGGCAACCTGTGCCAGGGCCCCTCCCAGGGAAGAATTTCTTCCCAATATCCAATCTAAAGCTGCTCTCTGTCAGTTTGAAGCCATTGCCCCTTGTCCTGTCCCTTCTGTCTGTCAGATCTCTCTCCATCTCTCCCCTACTAAAACCAGTCTCCTAAGTTAGATATATTTTGAGGTGCATTAATGAGGCTGCACAAATAACCCAGTCGAGGAGTCCAGACATTCCTGCTCCCTCCTACTCTCTTTAGGTGTATATATGTAAAATTTAGCTTTGAAGGTGCATTAAATTATTTTTTTCACTGGAAAGAGCTGGATTGTAAGAACCAAACACATGTGGTGTCGGGTTTAACTCTCGAGAAAGTGTTTTTTTTTTCATTTATTAACCCTTGCATTCTTACACATAATTTGTTACTAAGGAAACAATAGTAAAAAAAATAAAAATAGGGGTATTCAAAATGAGAAACCAGTGTTAAAAAAAGAGAATGTTGATTGTTTTACTTAAAATTTACTTAAAATACTATGTCAGAGCCATGCTTTTCTTTTGAAAGGAAATAATAAAAAAAATTGATTTCTTTTGCTTCTGGTTAATTTGGTGAGCTGCAGGAAGTCCAGAAAATAGTCTGTTTTTCTCAAAAGCAACTTTTTTTTCCTCCTGCATGGTAACTTTGGGTGCCTCACCCTTTTCTGTGTACTCAGAGGAAAAAGTAATGATCTCACATCAGAGTGGACTTGCAGATTTTAGTGTATTTATAATCTAGCTACAGTAATAATATTTCTTTTTTCTGTTCACACATGAGATGGACAACTTTATGTGGCAAGGTACTGTCCACCCTTCTGCAGAGCTTCACAAATTCCATTGGTAACCATCAGCTAAATCATAAATACAGAAATGTCTCTTCAGATTTTATTCTGAGAATATATGGAATGAAACACAAGTATCAGTTTAGAATATTACTGTAAACTGCTGTAAATAATATTTAAGGGAAGAAACTTGTGAATATAATAATAATGCTTTATGCCCTCTGTGGATTGACATTTAAAGGTGCCAGTAGAGGAAATTATGCCAAGTTGTTGCACCACTGTTTAACATGCTTAGGGTATGATAAAACTGTTCCTGATAAAATTAACTATATTAGTGAGGATTCCTTTGCCTGTAAAAAGGTCAGCCTGGCCCAAAAGTCAGTTGAGAAATGAGAGGTTGTAATTAAATGATACAGAGAGATAGATCTTCAGACTATTCTTGTTGCTGCCTTCTAGCAGTAAACTATTATGGTCAAACAAACAATTTGTCAGTGAAGAAGATTCTTTAGGGCTTTGTAATATTTGATCTTTGGAGGAAACAATATATTTTTAGGGCATATCCTCACCTCTCACCCTGAAGTAAAATATCTGGTTTTACTATTTCAGTGTTATGGCATACATTTCTTCCTTTGAAACACGATCATTATTGGTTTCTCACATTTGACCTGTGTTTCATGGTCAAAGCACATCTTCCACTAGTTTTAAGTGCAGCAGCTGAGACAGGTGGGAAGGATGCAACTGTAGGATGTTCTGGGCCAGATGTCACAGAAAAATGGTTGCAGCACAGAAGGAAAGTGTGTGGCCCAGTTGTGCCTAGAGACAGTCAGGCATGTACAGAGAAAATGGAGAAAAGAGGGAACTTCATGTTTCCTTTCCTAGTCCCCAACAGAGTCCACAAAAATTTGGCTGGTAGGGAGAGTTTTACATTTCCCACACAGTGGATGTAACAGTGTAATGTTGTGTGACTCCTGACCTCTTCCCAAGCCATCTGCTCCTTGCCTCAGTCAGAGGCAGGATCCTGGCTGTAACACAGCATTCCACCGTAACAACTGGATGACATGAACAACTGGATGTGGCACTTGGTGCTGTGGTTTAGGTGACAAGGTGGTGTTCAGCCACAGGTTGGACTTGATGATCTTGGAGATCTTTTTAAACATTAAGGATTCTACAACTCTACGATTCTGTGCCTACTGTATGAAATGATACAATTCTTGTATTCTTACAGTATTAACTCAGGGATTGGGAGAAATTCAGCTGCCTCTGCTCCAGTGCAAACCTGGGTGTTAAACCCTTAGCATGTGCCCAGGAGCAGAGTGAACACCAGAAGTAAGGCTGTCATGTCCAAGCCAGTGTGTAACAAACAGGCTGGCCATGTCTCAGTTAAAGAACCCTGAGGCAATAACCATGTAACAGGCTATTCAGTGAACATTTTACTTCCTATATTATCCACATTTAAATCGCTCTGATCCTGGAGGAAGGAATGGAGGGAAAACAAAAAGAACAAAATCGAAGGTGACCTGCCCAGTAACTGGCAGTGTGTGATATTTTTATCTACTTTTAAGCAAATCAAGATCCCCAGGTAGGTGACTGGGCTGGGGACTGCCAACCCTACCTATGGGTTACTGGCTTGAACTCTTCCACAGGTAACACTTTATAATTTCACTAACAAACAGAGCGTGTTATGAGCTTAATTTCCCACAGAAGTTTAAGAGGTTTTGTAGGTCTAAATAGTCCAACCAGCAGTGCATTTCTCCCATTATCCCCATGCCCAGTGTAGCTTTTACACTGGTGAGTGGAGGATTATGTTTGTTGCCAAGATAAACTGAACCAAAATAGCTAATCCAGAAGTTAGGAAGTTCTGTGAAAAAATTTCTGAGCCTGTAGAGCCTTTTTCTCTTCAGGAGGAACTGATGTCTCAGCTGAAGATCAAGAATGTTAATCTTTTATTGCTTTCCCCATTGCTTAAGGAGACCATCTTATTTAGGTGGTGTGGGGTATTTTGTTAGTTTAGTTTTTTGGGGGTTTTTTTGGTCTCATTTCATCCCTTTAGGGTTTTAAATAGGTCAAGACCTTTCATAAATTGACTGAGACAGTCTGGGCAAGTTGATAGGTGAATAGGCAGCTCATTTTGGCAAATGATTCAACCTGAAATTTCATCTGAGGGGTGACCATCTGAATGGTTTTGGGGACCGCTGGCCTGGCATAATGGAGAAGTTTGTAGACTTCAGCCTCTGATGCTTCTTGCTAAAAAAAAACATTTGAGTTATAGTGGGAAAAGTGCTGCAATGAGAACAAGGAAAGCTCAGTATTGTTCTTCATTGCTTTTTTACTTCTATTACCCTGCCATGTGTAACTCTTCTATATAGAACTTGCAATATTTGGGCTCATGCAAGTGCAGCTGAGTCTAGTTTGCAAACTGGTGGTAAATCCTGTCCCAAGAAGTCTGAAAGGAACAGTACTAAAAATCCCAGTGAAAATGAATAGTCAAGAGCTTTCATGCTGCCAGTATCAGAGCACAGGCTCTCATTCCAGCTGGTGCTGCTCTGTCCAGGCTGTCACTGAGCTCTCTGTGATACAAAGCTGATCCTCTTTGTCAGCAGAGCAGCTAATGGAAATCTGATTTAAGCCAGGAAGTGTAGATTTCATTCTCTTTTGGCATTGCAGAGCTGTTCCAGAATGAAAGTTCTATTTGCACAAGATAACAGTCAATGGGAGGTAAATTTGACGTAAGATGGACTTTAAAAGAGTCATTCTTACATAATTCAGGCACTGGCAGCCAGTGAGATTATGCTGGAAGCAGAGGTCTTTCCATTCTTCCTTTTGGTGAGTGAGGAATTTGGACTTCAGACCTACCTCTGACTGTTCCTGATTCCACTGCAGCATCACTTTGAACTTGAGTGTGCTGCTGATTTAAAAGGCCAGAAGAGATTATTTCATTCTCTGACTAAAATCCTCAGTTAAATATTCATGCAGCAAACATGTACCTTTTTTTTTTTTTGAGATACAAAATACTTACAAAAATGTTATCCAGTCTCAAGGTAGTAGGGCTTAAGCGGTGTGGGTAGTCTGTGTTACTTCTGCAAAGGTGTCACAATGTTTTATTCAGGAAAATTACATATTTTAATTCCAGTTTGAAATTGTACCACTGGTTTTCATCATACTTTTATTTTCTTCAGGAAATCATAGTCTAGTATCAATATCTAGAGAGTCTATGCAGACTGTGCCAAATTATCTGTCTTTCAGAAAAGTATTTACATAGCCAGTATAGTCCATCCTCCTTTTCCACTCTCAAATCATTCTTCTTGTGCTTTGGGAATATTTTACAGTTTGTCTTTATCATTTTGAAGTAGGAATGTCAGATTTGGATTTGCTACTTCAGTGACTGTTCACTGCTTCCAGGAGAAACATAACACCTGTATCCCATCACTACTTGATATTCTTTTTTTCATTCAAAGATCATCATAGCTGTCTTAAACAGAATGCCATGCTGGGAGGTTCAGTGATTACCTACTGTGCCTCCTAACATGTTAAATTTTAGGACATGAATGAAATGTTATGCTTATTACATGGATCCCTAGAAAAGACACAAATGAGCTGAAATTTTTCCTCAGGATTGCACTGCAGCAAATGCAAGCTTTACTCCAAAAGAATTGAGCCTGTGGAACATCTTCCTTTGTTGCTTTGAAATTAGAGTGGCCTTATAAAGGAGTCATTTCCTCCTCTAGTTCATTCCATCTTGTAAATTCGAATAATCTGCTTGGTTTCTAACAGTCAGGGCAGGAGGGGATCCTCACTGGGAGAAGCAGTAAAATATTTACAGGAAAGTTGATATTGAAGGAGTCTTTAACAATCACTGAGGGATGAAACAGTTGGACTCGATGATACTGGGGGTCTTTTCCACCCTAAATGGGTCTGTAAACAGTTAATGTGACTTAGATCTGCTTTCCTCTGGATGCAGCTTTCCTTTGTGGCGTTGCTCAGTGTTTCCCTTTGCTGATAACAGCAAACAAACAGCAGTCAGTGACGCACTTCATGGGTGCTTCGCTCTGCTCCCGCTGGACACGAGGGATATGGAACACGGTTCACAGGTGCCTGAGCTGGGGTGGACAAGCACCCAGAGGGCAGAGCCCATTGCTGGGCAGGAACCAGTGGGTTGGGGGTGAAAAGCAAAGCAGCTGCACTGGTGTTCGGCTTCATTTGGGCAGATTGGCTCCACACAGCCCCGTGTTGCTTCTAATTCTGGAGCTAATATTGGCACAGCAAGCTCAGCTGTCTTTGCACAGGGCCATGTGGACTAAATTTGTCACCTGTCTCATCAATTAATTTTCATTTAACCTGCCCTTCAACTTGTCTGAGGCTATTTTCACTTGTCTAGCCTGCTCAGGAGTGCACAGTTCTTGCTCCACATTATAAGTGAGGTCAAAAGTCAGGGGCTTTCTTTACTGATTGGTGGTGGAAGGTGCTGGAGAGTGAGAGCAAATGAAATGTGAGAACTCCCTGACCTCTGTTTCTACTTCTTAGCAGCCCTGGAATCACGTGCCTTTGCAGAAAAATGCCAAAAGTCATGAAAGCATGTGCAAAATAAAATATTTCCCATTTCTGAAAGATGAGACAACGAATAGCAATGAAGAAATAAGCATTGATATATGTTAAATGTGTAAAGTGCTTTCATGCAATCAAAGAAATAAAAGCTAGCTAGAAATAAGCCATAGTGCTTAACAATTTTTTTATGAACATTTCTCCCAGTAGTGTTGGAAGGAGTGTTTTTCCACAGTTAGTGAACGTGCCCCAAATTTAGTTTTTAATTACATTTTGTAATTGAAACCCATTCTTTCTGAGAAAGGGGAAATACAACAAGAACCCTTGCAAGTTTGAGCAACTATTCGTTTGCTAGCAAATTAAAAATATTTTAATAATTTAATAATAATAATTTAATCAGGTGCATTTGAAAAGACATACATAGTTTTGACTGCAGTGGTGCCTATCCCGTTTATGTGTTTGTCCAGCATGTTAAAGAACTGCCCCACTTTGTTTTGGTTTTGTATTTTGCACAGAATGTTTGAACAATCAAATAGTTAAAAGCTGGGTGTGAATTGGTTTAGGGTAAGTGATGCACAATGCTAGAGATCTGTGGCACTCTACCAAGTCAAATTAATTCACCTTTATTTTTTTCTTTCTCTGCCCTCCTACTCAGTGCTCCTTCTACCATTCAACTTGTGTGACAAATGAGATGTATGTCCTCATTTAAGGATCATTTAAGATTCCCATGGGGAATGTTGAAAATATGAGATATGATGATACAACTGAGAAATGGTAGCATAGCGTAAAGTGCATTTCTTACTTTTTCTAGAAATCTCTTTGGCAAACTTAGAAACTCTTGGTCTAGAAGACCATCAATACCAAAATAAAGCATCTAATTTCTCTAGAAGTCTCTAGCTGAGATTTATCAAGAGTCCTTTTCTTTTGGTCACATTAGGGTGGCATTTTCAAGTAATAGAGTGGAAACCACTTTCTCATAAGTAGTGTAGCACCGCTGTAGAATTAGTGCTCAGTGGATAATAGCAAAGACATTTATAGCTACATCTGTATCTATACCTGCCTCAGTAAAAATTAAAAGCTGCTTGCTTAAATCTAGTCCCCTGAAATGGTTCCCATTTGATCAAGTTTCTTAAAATATGTTCTGTATCAACATTAAGCACCTACTTGGCAGGAAAGGTCACGGTCTGAATAGCTTTATTCTGGCTGAGTTCTAAAGTGCTGGAAGCAGAGGTCACACAGCCCTAACTATAGCAAGTGCTGTCTGCCCTGCCTGTAATAATGGTTAAATCTCTGACAGGCAATGAAGTCCCACAGTCAAATGCAATCAAAGTCAGGCCATGCAGCATTAGGCAGTGATAAGGACAGAGCTCATTGAGAGTCACTGTCACTCTCCATGGAACTCACACAGTCCGTTTGGTGCCCGTTCTGTCAACCTTAGGAGGTCAAGACTTCTGTTCCCATAAGTGAAGCAACATTTGAGACTAAGAGGATTGTAATTTAATTGAAGTCACTGACACCTTTTTTAGACTCATTGCAGCGGTTTTGCAGTGGATATCTGAGTGAACATTTGAACCTTTAAGCTCAGAAGGTGTTGTGCTTTGTCTTTGCCTTAGGATGATGTAAGCTCAGTAAAAAAAAAAAAAGGCAATAGCTGCATGGTTGAAAGGTGATTCAGAAATGCTTTGGTATTTGGGGTGGTCTCATCTAGTGGTTTTAACTTAGAAATTAGAAATTAATGGAGTGCAAATTGAAGTACAAGAAGCAGCAAATAACAGTGATGAAGTTGGAGAAAGAACATCTCTGAGTATCAGAAAATATCTCATTTTCTACGTTCTTTGTTCCCTCAGGAGTTGTGTCTGAGTCTTATCCTGCCTCTCCACCACAACTACATTTCTCCCACTCACTCCCCAGGTTCTGTCCTCATCCTCATTCCCTTTTTATTCTCTCCCCCATACCTTCAGTTACCAGCAACTCCCCTTCTCTCCCAAGTTTTCCAACAAGCCCTGGCAAGACGCACTATGATATATTCTCAGCCAGCAGGCCAAATACCACAGATCTTTACCTTTCATGGCATCATTAATCTAGTTATCCTTCCATTGTAGAGCTGCCATTTTTTCAGGAACATCCAGGACCTGAGACCTCTCTTGCTCCTTCAGACCCTTTGAAGTTGATAAAACAGTTCAAAAAACCAGAACGGTAAAACCACAGAATTATCCCACGATTCTCATTCCCAGGGGAAACCGAGCTTGGCACGAGAAACCTTCTTTGAGGTCATAAGTCTGAGGAGCACATCACACAGGTGTCTTTCTTTGTTTGTTTTATTATTCACCAGTTTGACATTGACAAGGAAGCTGGAGAGAGGCAGATTTACCACCGGTACTGTATGGAACGGGCATCTGTGCACTGCGCCCATGTGTTCACCACAGTCTCACAGATCACAGCCACAGAAGCAGAACATATGCTTAAAAGAACTCCTGGTAAGACCCAAATTGATTTTTTTGCTGTATTTCCTCCTACTGTCTACATTTCCTTAGACTGAAGGAATATAATAGAGACAGAGGAAAAACCAATTTTCAAAATTCAAGTGCAGATGATATCGCTCGAAAGACATTCTAGCAGCATGTAGTGTAGTCCAGAAGAAATCAAGCTCAGCATCATTTAATAACTGCTTTGCACGGACATCTAGGTTCAGGAGCTTTGTCTGTGGCAGGGTTTCCATGCCCTTAGGGCCAAACCATGAAAAGCTTCATACGTATAATATTTTCTAAAATAGTCGAGTTATGTGCCCAACAGTTTGCCTGATTTTCCCCTCTGTATTGGCCTCATAAAATATGAAATTTCAAAACCTTTTTCTGTTCCATGCATGGAGTTTGAGCAAGGTAATGATGCCAGCCTGATGAGTCATTAAAGCTCTCTTTAAGTCAGTCCAGCACTCCATGTGCAGGTAAGAGTCATGAGGGGAAAACTGCATAACGATTTTGGAGACTGTTTAGGCAGGTGTGTTCACATCTTGGTTATTTTATGCTAAGCAATAGTCAGAAGACTTTATTTTCTTGTGTTTTTTTTTTTTCTTTGTAGATTTTTTAAGTGATTTGCAGTGCTAATTATAATTTGGGATTGTTATCTTTAACTTCAATGGTTCAAGCCACATTGTGGTTCCTGAATCAGAGAAAAAGAGATGTTCAATGAATCCTTTGCCTCATTCCTGGCTAACTGTCAATAGGATGATGAACTTGGATTATTTTAAATTTCATTTTAAACATGACAGCTTTAAACAAGTCCCTTAAGTATTCAGTCATATAAACTTGGATTTCTCTGGAAGGTCTTGATTTTTACAAAGTGCAGAGCACTCGACCTCTGAAAATCCGACTTTTGAAGCTGTTTTATATTGGGATGAGGCTTCTCCTCACAACAGCTGCCCTTGGAAATCATAGTTTATGTTTTGGGATTTTAGGAGACTGAAATGAGTCTGAATCCAGTTTAATTTGAGAGAGAAAATCTGCAGACTGCTCACAGATAAAACATTAGTTGAAGCTGAAGAGAATTCCATGCACAGAGATTCACAGGCCTGAGCTTTTTGTGATTATTCTTGCAACTGTGAAGAAACCAAGTAAATATATTTAATGTTTGAGTTAAAAAATTACTGACACATATCGGGCTTCATGTTGACAGAGCTAGATAGAAATTCAATAGGAATTGCCACCACAAATCCTAGGAGACAACTGTAAGTGGAAAGTATGTTCTGATGGGAATAAGTACTTCATTAGTTTCTTTGAATCCTAAACCACAAATAAACTGTGTAGGAGTCTATTCTCATACTATTTATTCTCTCTGAAGTTGTGAAATCCGCAGTGGCCGTTTGGAAAGTTCAGCAATCCTTCAGTGGGTCATTGAGCTTGAATTCTGCAAAGGAACTTGAATGCTGAAAGTATGTGTATGTTTCTCAACCCACTTCAAAAATAAACTTTTAAAAGGGTGATAAAGAATTGGCACAATTAACTTTTATTTGCATTTATTGAGAGATAAACTTTGTAATCAAATTGTTAGCTAAAAATAGGCGAGAGATGCGCCAAGTAGAGCTGTCTCTTCTCTTTAATGTTAAACTTGGATTATAATTTAAATCATAAATCTTATCACTTGGAAATGTCCCTTTAAAGTTTAGCTAACTTGATTGCATAGGGGAAGTTTGCACCAGGACAAAGGCCCATTTGCCAGCCTAAACCTGGCAGAATGATTGCTTTTTATTATATGATCAATATTTTATCAAACAAATTTTATTTGTCAAAAGTTTGAGTAGCTGATGTTGAACCTGTTTTCTTTGAAGTACCAAGCAAGATTCTGTCAGTGATCATAAGTTACATTTCCATGATTTGAAAACTGATATTACAGGATTTCTAATGTTTTCATTCAGGTATGAAACATACTGGCAATACAGAAGAGTTTGAATCAAAATTCCAAGAGACTTAGGTATCAGTTGAGATCTAGATCTAGGCTTCCTATCTTTATATATTTAATCAAAATCATAGAAGAAGACTGAAAAGTATGAGTCAACCCTGAATGTTAGTGACTTACCAGCAGAAAACATCCTACTGTGCCAGTATTACTTAAATTAATGCCAGTTTCTTTCCTACAAATACAGAAGTCAAAACATTCTGATTTGACTTTCTTGGGACAATTTTTTGAACAAAAATGTCATTAATTCATTAAACAACAAGAAAACACTTGGCATAGGGACAAAGCTCTTTTTTATCACTTCTTCCCCAGGGTGAGGGCACATTGCCCCACACAGGTTCAAAATGTTACTGTTTGTTGAGCAGAAATAGTGAACTTGGTGCTTCGGGCCACCAAAGTTTGTTCTGCATCTCAAAACCTTAACTAAGATATGGATTGAGCCCCAATCCTGATGAAAGGGTAAATGAAGCTGCAGTTAAATCAGAGAACATGGCAGTAAGTTATACAAAGGCTGCTGCTGGTGGCTGAGAGGGATCAAAAATCCCTGATAAATACAAATTAATGTGAGAGAGTGGATGGAAACTGGCCAGAACTACCCAGTCAGGCATTCTTAGTTTTTTGGGAAGAGTTTGAAATGGTTGTCTTCTCAGAACTATGTCCTGCAGGAGGCTGTTCTTCCATGCTGGACAAAGAGCAGGGCAGAGGAAGGAGAGATGTGGTGGCTAAAGGCAAGGGAGGATGTTTCTGCTCTGTTACCTCCCCACTAATATGAGGCCACAGAGGTCTTTGTTCAGAGAACTTTTAAGTGCTGGGCAGGAGAAAGTAAAAGTTTCCTTGTCGGGCCCACCAAGACTGTCCTTTTTTTGTCATCGAGAACCAAATCTTAAGTACCCAGCAAGTAAAGATTTCCAAGTCTTTAGTTTCAAATGTGGTATTCCAAGACAGATCCATTGAAATCTTGGGTATTTCATAGTTGCTAAAAAAGGTTGAATTTTTATCTACTACTGTTTAACCTTGAGTGTTTCAGAACCCTTTACAAGATAAGGTTTAATCAGAGATCACTCACCTGTCAGGGACACGCATATATTGCTGAAGTACACTTTGAATTTCAAGGAAGTAATTGAAAGTGGCTATGGCATTTGCATGAAAAATGTCAGGCAAGTATATTGGATAGCATATGGAGAATTGATTGTACTTATTTTAAGATCATCTTGACAGGGGATTAACCAGAAGAACCGTAGGTGTTTTAAAGAAGTCTCCATAAGTCTCTCCAGAAGTAGGAGACTGTTTTATATCAGGCCAGGTGTTTAATGCTAGAGATACTAACTTCTACTAATGGGAGAAAGGATGGGAAACCCTGAATGTCAGGTATCTGCAACTGAAAAATCACAGCAAAAGGGATGTTCAGGACCTGTATCAGTGGCAAGGAAGAGACTGTGCTCCCATCAGCAGCCCTGATGTATGGGAGGAGTTAACCATGAGCACTGGGATCAAAGGAGGTGCTGTTTGGTTTGCATGAACCATGTGCTGTAGGGAATGATAATATCTTACTGAAGGTCCTTTGGCTGCTGCACAGAACCTTTAAAATTACTCCAGTTAATGGTTGTGATGAGCAGACACCCGATGACCCCTTCAGGAGAACGAGGTTGGAACTGGCACCACTGTGCCCTCTAATAATCAGTGCTTCTTGCTTCTTTGAAGATTCTTTGTATTTGAAGGATCTCTGGTATCATAAATAAGTGCAAGTTTGTGTAAGGCAGTTGTGTTCCTTTGAAATGAGAAACTGGCCTCCCCTTTCATTTCCATTTCATAAACCAACTCAAAGAAAAGAAAGTGGCATTCTTTCCATTTATTTCAACTAGATTTAGGGCAAGCCTTTAAA
>JAWWLV010000045.1:57274202-57287894 GCA_035041135.1 Platyrinchus mystaceus
TTTCATAAACCAACTCAAAGAAAAGAAAGTGGCATTCTTTCCATTTATTTCAACTAGATTTAGGGCAAGCCTTTAAATAGCTGCTGTGATCTACCAGGAAGGTGAAGAGGGATTGAATTTCAGTGTTGTTTGAAACAAGCTATGTCTGTCCTCTGTGTATATCCTATAACTCTACCTTAAAAATGCTGGAAATGGACAAATTTTAATTGAAAAATCCTTTAGAATCTTGGAGGAGAACAGCTATAAATGTGTAAAGCATATTATTCTGTGGCTATTTTTAGGAGAAATCCAACAGATTACTCAAGGGAGGTCTTTTTTTTAAAAAGGTTTCCTATATTCTCCTTTTTTTTGCTAAACCCTCAGAAGTCTTGATAGAATGGATATCTCTTGTGCCATGCAGTAAACAAGGGCAGAGTCCTGTGCAGTTTCTGCTTTCAAGAGCTTTCAATCTCTAGTGATAGAGCAGGGAACAGTGATGCCAAGAATAAAGAGGGAAAAGGCATATTGCACAACAAACGGAGACATAACCGGAGTCTTGACAGGACAAAAGGGCAGGGTCTGTCTAGTGTTGAGCAAAGGGAAAAGCCACTTTAATGCCAACATGCCACGTGCAGGAGCTTTGTGTAATGAGCTGGTGGAGACTGTTGTGTCAGGCAGTGCTGTTCCCTCTCCAGAAATAACCTAATCCATAACCTGTTCACATACTGACAGCTGGGAGACACGTTGGTTCTTTCCTGAAAGATTTCTCTGACTCTGAAGATGTCTACCTCTGCCTTTTCTCTGCTTTTCCAGATGTTGTCACCCCAAATGGCTTGAACATTAAGAAATTTTCAGCAATGCATGAGTTTCAGAATTTGCATTCCATGTACAAGGCTAGGATCCAAGAGTTCATTCGAGGTCATTTCTATGGGTATGCTTTTACTTTTCAAAAATTAGCAACGGTTGTCCAACACTGTTTATGGCAAGAACCAAAGCAGGAAGACTAATGAGTATTTCATAGAGGAGCTGAAATGCTACCAGCTTATTCAAATATCTGGCTGGGATTTCTCAGTCAGAAGCTAAGGGAATTTTAGACACCAGTCCTAACTCTGCTTAACAGATTGTGATGTCAGAGAGCAGATGCTGATTTGTTCATTATTTACCTAAGATGCAGTTTGCCAGATTAAGACAGTTGATTTAAAGAACAGTAGAAAAGCCTCACTTTCTTTATGTTCTTGGGATAATTAAATTCCTCCAGAATAGAAAGTGTTGTGTGCTTTGCTTGATTATATCTAGAGAAATACTTTGTTCTTGTCTGTTTGTTTGCTTGCTTTCAGCCACCTGGACTTCAATCTTGAGAAGACCTTATTTTTCTTCATTGCTGGGAGATATGAGTTTTCCAACAAGGGAGCTGATATGTTTCTAGAAGCCTTATCAAGATTAAACTTTTTGCTGAGGGTAAGAAAACTTGTGCAGCTGTTGACAAGGTAGAGCTTATACTCAAATTATCATGCTGTGGAAGTCACCTGCAAGAACTCCCATAAACACTGGTTTATGGGAAAGTAATTAGGGGATGCTCACAGTTTCCACAGAGCTCTTTCTCTGAATCTTCAGAGGATATAATGATCTCAGACAGCTTAAAAATAATTGGTTACATAGTTCTAGGAGTTAATTCATGACCATCTCCCTCGTTTTTAGAGAGAAATAATGAAAATGCTATTCAAGAGTTTGCCCTGAAGGTTTACGTATTAGAAGGGAAATAAAAGTAATCCTTTAATGAAGCCTTTTAAAAATACCTTTTTAAGCAAATTGCTTAATTCACTGGGACCTGATAATGATCTTTTAAATCTGCTGTTATCACACTGGATGGGAAGCTTGCATGAAAATTCCCACTGTGGCAGCGGGCTGGTGAGCAAGGCTGGGGAAGTGGAACTCAGTTCTCCATGCTTCTGTTCCCTTGGGTATAAAATGAGTGCAATGTTTCTAATATGTTTTATTTGATACAAATATTTAAAAATAATTTTAAAATTAATTTACTTTTAATTTAGGGAAGATAAGAGCTAGGCCTTGTTCTGATCAAAGATCAGAGCACTTACCACCCACATTGAGGTTGTTGAAAACGTCTCTATATCTGTCCTAAAGATTGATGCATTTTAAATTATTGACAGAATAAGTAGTACTAACCAGTTTTCAGTCATGTAGCAAGAATCAATTGGCTGCTGTGCCAGACTCTCTCTTTTGTACTCTTATCATTTAAATGATATGGAAAATCTGGATAAAAATAACGATACTATGTTGTCAGCAGGGCTGAAAAGAATATTGATTTTCGAAGCCCTAAGAACACTTGTTCTACCACCACCTTCTGTCAGTGCACCAGTAGAGCCTGTGGACTTTCTGCAAATCCTTCATCCATTCACTCACACAACCTCACATAACTCAAGTGTTACTTCCACAACAAAAGTCAGTTGTTTGGCATTTAAGGGCAACATCAAGTACCTGTTAATGTCATTTAAACAACTGAGAACTGGTAATGTGGAAAGTCTCATGTGATAAGAGGGAAAGAGTTGCTTGAGCAACCACTGCAGCAATCTCTTATTGTAGCTAATTATTTATATCACAGAATCATTAAACTCTGTGCTGTTGCTTCTCCCACAAGCTGAGCCTCACTTTACTGCATTACTGTTCCAGTTTGGATGACAGCATCTGATTAGCTGTTCAAAAACTCTGCAATTATTTCAAGTATTTATAATTTTCAAGTGTAATTATTGCTCTTTAGTTGTTTCAAGGGGTAATTCCATTGGGAATGGCAGAATACCTGTACTACTTCTGAATCTGGAAATGCTGCTGCTTCTGAAACATATTGTAGTGGTGTGCCCTAAAAAATACATAGAATTGGGTGCAATTATTTTATTTTATAGAGTCTTTTTCCTTTGCTACTTGAGTACCTTACTAACATTTTGGAGGTAATATATTAATGTTAATACACACTGAGATCATGGCATGGTGGACTCTGAACCTGCCTTGAGGAGAGGGATGGGAAGAACCTTAACATGACAGATGACTCCTGTAGGTTATTTTCCACTCTGGATTTCCCTGGACCTCAGTCTGAGAGAAGGCCTGCAGGTCTGTGTGTCTAAAATTTAAAACAGAGGCAACCCAAGATAATTTAATTTTTACCTCTCTGAAGAGGGTTCACCCTTAGCTTTTCTTTAAACAGTTGCTGACCCGAATAAAACCTCGTTCATGCAAGGAATCCTTTGCTCACTCCTTTAAGCCAAAATAGTTTGTGTCAGGTGAGGAAATGTGTAGGATTTTTGGTTTTGGTGTTTGTTTGTTTGTTTTTTTTAAGTTTATTTCCACATTCTCAGCCATGGCCTCTAAACCATGAGAAGTCAGGAAGATCTGTACTGACCATATTGAAATGGTGTGACCATATTTACCTGTGTTATCCTCAGCTGTATCTCTGACATGCCAAAAATGGAGAGTTAAGAGGTCAGAGCCTTCCTGGGCAGCCCAAGTGCATTGGATTTTCCTGTGCCTAATTCTTAAAGTTGGCTGTGATACTTTGTGGTGAGATTTTATTTTTCTTTTTATTTGTTCCTCTCCCTTTTTTGTTGTGTAGGTCCATAAGACTGACGTTACAGTTATCGTGTTCTTCATCATGCCAGCAAAGACAAACAATTTCAATGTGGAAACCCTGAAAGGACAAGCAGTCAGGAAGCAGCTCTGGTAATTCCCATTCTCTCCAAGGGCTTGATGCAGTGAATTCAGGACACATGCAAAAGTTTCAGCTGAAGAATGATGCCCTTTCTTTTTGCTCTGCTAAAAAAAAAAAAAGGGCTGTGGGTAACTAAAATGTATTTCAGGGATGAAAGAGATGAGAAAGATAAATGAGGGTAAATATTTCTCCTTTTTTATTTATTTTTTTGTGTGTGTCCTTGTTTTTTTTTTCAGTAAACTTCCCTTGCCATTCTTTGTAACACATTAGCAAGTAGTATTTGCTTTGCAGCAACAAATCAACTGTTCTAGAAAATCCACTGCTCTGGATGCCTTCTGACTATTTCTGGTATTCCCTTTGGATGTGCCACAGAGCTCCCACAAAATAAAGACTCACTGCTAATTTATCACAGGAAGCTTCTCTGCAGGCAAAAGAAATTAATTACACATCCTCTTCTATGTAGAAATATGGAAATTGTGCTGGCTGATGCAGCAGAATAACAGTTGATAATAATTGTCTGTAATTTTGTGTACAGCCTACAATAAGCAGTGGGGCTTATGACTATAAAGGGAAAATTGTCACAGGCCTTCTCAGTTTAAAAGTTTTAATTTTACAACTTCCCAAAAGCAAAAAAAAAAAAGCAAAAAAGAAAGCAAAGCAGGAGCAGACTTCTTCACCTCACTTTAACTGCTGTGTGATTCTATGTAGGGAAAGGCACATATTGTGTGGCACTTCTGAACTAAGTGATGAGGCAAAAAAGCTTTGAATTCATAAAGAAAACCAGTGGTGGGTTATCAGGGATGAATTTAGTTTAAAAAACAAAGGTGAAAAATGCCATTGCACTCAACATATTTGCAGATTAATTCTCTGAGCAGGGGAATGGAAACGGGCACCTTCTCAGGGGGCTGCAGCAGAAATAAGGAAGCTGGTCTTAAAACTGAGGGACTAAACCCCACAAGACCTGCTTTTATGCCTGTGTCTCAGTGTGTTTAAGGTCTTTAAAGTGATGCCAATTCTGTGTTTATAAAATGATAGTAGTCTAGTTTAGAGATCTGTAGATGAAAGGCACCGTGTAAGAGAAAGATACTGATTTCCTTGTTATCTCATTAACTGCCTCCAGCAGATGATCTCTGCCTTAGTTTCTGGGTATCTGTAATCAAGTTGAATTCGATGACTAACAGATATTAAACCTCCACAAAAACAGGGACAGAAATAGTTTAACAAGGGTCACTGAAGTAATTTAGTTTTTGCCATATCCAGGAAAGAAGGCAGATATGAGAAATGTCTCTGCTCTCTAGATTATCTCTGGAGTCATCACACAGCAGCTTCTTGGGACTCACAGGGAACATTCTGCCTTGTTACCACTCTGGAAACAGGAACCACAGATGTACAGGTTGGAATTAATTGTCCAGCTCTGGCTTCCCAAAAATAATGTGCCTCAGCTGCCTTCACTGCCCATGGAGAGTGATGGTTCAGTCCAAAGGATGTTTCATCCTGTACCACTTCTGGAGGTGCCAAATGATGGGTGAAAGGAATGATGCTCTGAAATGGAATGTCACACTCTGAGGATGTGGGGCGGATCTGTGCAATCAGCTTAAAATCTAAATGGTTGAAGTGAGATAAGAGTTTCTAAAGAGAATTTTCTAATTTCTAGTAAGTTACCAGAGTTTCTAATGAGAACTACACAGGAATTGGAGGAAAATAATGTGAGTGCAGTGAGAAACAGCTGTGCTTGCAATGAGTGCTTTTGGCCTCTGCTTTGTGTTTGATATAGAGTATGTGAAGTTTGATTATAATGCAACAGGTACACATTGAATAAATAATGTATGGATGTTAGGAAAATTTAAATTACATGAAATATGCAGAATGTTGTATCTCTAGTACATGGTTATTTCTCTGGTACTCAGTAATGAAGGAACAGTAATAAAAGTAAAGGTAAAACTAAAATGTAAAATCATGCAAAAATCTCCTGCTTCCAGCTATCCTTCCCACTGTGCTCCACGAAAAGCAGAAGACCCTCTGCACCATCATATGCAGCATTATCATGGTCATAATCTGGAGCTCCAGGATAAAATCACCTGACTACAGTATTGCATAATAGCATTAGATGATTTTAAGGACGCTACAGAAATGAAATACAAGAAGAGGTTGGAACTTATTAAGGAGAGGATGATGGCTGATCTGGAATATAAAATTTCTCTGCTTCTGCAAAAGCAGTCTATCCCACCTGGGTTAAGTTTTGGATATTGTGCATGGCATGAGTCTAAGAAAATATGGTGATGGGGGGGATGAGTTTGATGGGATTTGGATCAGTGTGGTTTGACATTTAGCTGCTTTACAACTCATCCAAAATTAACTCATCGACTATTGTGTCTATGTGAGTTGGGAGAGAGCAACTAAAAACAGGTATGTGGATTCTCAGCTTGGTAAAGTTCAGGATTTCACTTAACAAGCTTTGTCTTAGCCCAAAGTATGGATAGAAATCAGAAAGGCAGGAAAAGTTCCAGGAATTGGGTATTTTACTCAAATTCAGAGTGCTTTTGCTGTTTTGACAGCAGAACTTCCAGTTATATTTTCAAGTAATTTCAACTAGGGGCAGAATAATGTAAGTTACTCTTTGCATTTAGAACAGTGGTTCACTGGAGTTCTTTCTCAGCTCAAAATAAAGCATTTGTCTGGCACAGGCTTTATTATTAGCTTAAAAGTTGGCCTGAGCTTTTCAGGGAGTTTTTTTGTTTTCCAAACTAGTTATGACAAACTGCCTTTTGGTCTAACACATGTTTTCAAAAGTCTTTGAGTTGGGAAATAAGGCAGAAAGAGGAAGCTTCTTTTAAAATTCCTTGTATCTTTTTATTAGTTAAATTGGAGACCTCTCAGTCTTGATTAATGTCCAGTGTTAATGATTGTGTTTCAATATGTAGAGTCATATATATGTTCTCTTTTTCATAGTTGACACATGGAAATGTGGCCCACTGATCAGAGCACAGTTTAATTCCCCACAGCAGGAATCTCTTTTATGCTTTGTCCTGGATTTTCCTGTTGTTTTACATGTATTTATTTATGTTCCTAGGGACACTGCCCAGTCTGTGAAAGAAAAGTTTGGAAAGAAACTCTACAATGCCCTGCTAAAGTGAGTGTAAAGGTTGCTTTGCTCTTGCCTTGCAGAGACACCTGTTCAGTTGGTTTACCTGTGGTGCTCCTGTGCTTCTACTCTTTGTGGAGGAAATTTTGACATCCACAGGAAGGGTGTGGGACCACATACAGCAAATCACAAATCACAGAGGAAAAAAATCAACATATTAGCATCTCGTGGTGTAAAGAGTCTTAAGAGACATTTAGGATGTCTGAGTAACATAAAGGCTTATTCACTGTCAAAAATGAGCTACCTCAGCTTAAGAAAAAAAGCACAAAGTAATATTTGTTAGTGCTTTAGTCAAAAGACAGTGGGAAGGGAATGGCCCAAAGCACAAGTGAGATGACTGGAACTTCAGCAAAACACAAGCTGTGTCTGAAAAACAAGGGGGAAAAAAAAATTGCTTAGCTTTTTTGGAAGATAATTGACAGGTCAGCAAGTGCACGGGAGAACAAAGTAGAGGGAATATAGAAGAGCCATGAAAACAAAAAAAAGTAAAGATTGAGGTTGATATCAGACCTTGTTTGCTGTTTCTTTGTTTTCTTTCTCCTGTTAACAAGTCATTTGGTAAAACAGGCTTTGTGTTGCTTTCACAGAGGAGAAATTCCAGACTTGAACAAGATTCTTGACCGAGATGATATAACCATTATGAAAAGAGCCATCTATTCAACTCAGGTCAGAAAATGTATTATTTACATAAATATCTAGTACAGGTGATAAATGTGATGATGTACAGGTATTGTGTGTGACATATAGTGATATGTGTGCATTGGGAAGATGTTACCAGATATACCTCTCACTGGTAACATTTAAAGATCGGCTGTGGCTGTTTTTAATGCCAGCATGACCACATAAACTAATTCTTTTGGGAAATTCATGGAACACGTGCAGGACATCAAAATTCCTAATTCTTTTCTTCTGCACTACATGTAAATATTTTGTTGTTCTTGAATCCTGTATCTATTAAATAGGTAAAATCAAACTCTTAAGGAGATGCAATATATTGACTAAAAACCTTTGAAATTAAACACTAGGCCTTTCTAAAAGTTAGTACAAATACGCATATTTTGAGGTAAATGAAGCAGATTTTACGGTCTCATTTGTGGCCTTAGTTATATGGAAGACAACATTATGTGATCATTCTTTCTTACCTTAAAATGAAAATCTACTCACATCAATGACAAAATGACCCACTGTCTTCCACTAACCTTAGAAAATGGGGATAGAACTGTTTGCCAAGAGTGTTTTGTCTGGCTTATGGGTTTCTTTTTCTGTCTTTAGAGACACTGTCTGCCTCCAGTGACCACCCACAACATGATTGATGACAGCAATGACCCAATCCTCAACACCATCCGGCGCATCGGCCTCTTCAATAACCGGACAGACAGAGTAAAGGTACATCTGCCTTTTTAATTTTAGATGTAAAATGGACTTTCTTTGAACAGTCCCAGTCTGGATCAGTCTGCTTCCTGTACAGAGTGAGGAGTTTCTACTCCTGAAATCAAGAAAGTGCCATGGGTTGTTTGCACCTGGATGTAAAACTCTGTCACAGATTAATTTGCTTAAAACTAGAGGTCCAAAGTTTGAGCACAGACATTCATACTGTTGATTCATCTCTTCAGAACAGCCCCCTGATACTCAGTATTTGCTGTAGAAAATAACCAGGGCTTCGATCCTGAGCAGAAATAATTCCTGTTTTGATTGAAACTAAATGTATGTAAATAAATCCTTTCCTTATTTCCATGTGTTACCTTGTCAAACCACAGAAATTATCAGCTCCTGCTCTCATATCCATAGTATCTCTGACAATGACATATTACTTGTTCTCAGTGTTTTGTGTTTTTAAACTCATGTCAATAACTGAGTAAATATTTTCCTCAACTTCCTAGTTGCTCCTCCTTGGCTTAACATATTCTCTGCTAAGTGTGTGTCTCCAATGAGTTCTGGGATTATAACGTGGTAATAATACACTGGATGTAACAAAAGCAGGGTGGAAAGATGTACTGTATATAAATGTAAAAAATTCCCCAGAATGGGAACTAGACAACAGCTTGAAAATTAGAAAGCAAATAGTAAATAACACTGCAGACACCTCTTCCTGATTCTCAGCAGACTTGGTTGTCTTGGCATATGTCAAGTTTGTAGAAAACTGTTGTTACCACTGGAAAATTACCTGCTGCATGAACAGGCTTAATTCTTAATATTCTTAATGAGCTGAACGTCATGGACAAAAAAAAGCTTCAAAAGGAAAGTAATTTTGAGAAATGTATGACAGAAATGTACGACATACCCACTCAGACACAGCTGGCATGTGAAAAATACCCTCAGCAATGCCAGTGGAATCACTGGCATCAAATAAACTTGCAAAATGAGTCTACAGCCCATTTACTGGCTGAGTACTTTCATTTATTTACTCAAGTGAGTAGCATGACTATATTATTAAGAAGGGATATCCTTGGCATGGAGGGATGGCTTCAGTGTGTTTATGAAGGGAGATAAGCCCAGAGGAGTTTAAACCGTTTCCTGCACACTTCTTCCTCCCAAAGCTGACAGGACAGATCATACAAGGTACTTCCCTGCCTACCAGTGGAAATGGGGCAGTGACCCCAAAGCCCTGCAGAGTCATGCAGGCAAATTAGCTTTAGTCCTGAGAGTGGGACATCAGCCTAAGTTAATAAGCTTTGTCTTTCAGCAAGATTAGTTGCCCTAGGCACAGGAATGTGGTGAAGAAGCTATAATATGTCTGGTTCCAAAATTCTCCTTGTTCTTGGGAGATCTGTTGAGTATGGTAAATATTCCTTTATTTCAGTGCATGCTGTGGGGCTTACAAGTGCTTTATCTGCCTGAGGCTTCCTCTTAACAAGCCATTCCAAATCATAGAATCCCACAATGGTTTGAGTTGGAAGGGACCTTAAAGATCATCTCGTTCCAACCCCCCTGCCATGGGCAGGGACACCTTCCACTATTCCAGGTTGCTCAGAGCCCCATCCAACCTGGCCTTGGACACTTCAGGGATGGGGCAGCCACAGCTTCTCTGGGCAACCTGTGCCAGGGCCTCCCCACCCTCCCAGGGAAGAATTTCTTCCCAATATCCAATCTAACCCTGCTCTCTGTCAGTTTGAAGCCATTGCCCCTTGTCCTGTCCCTCCAGGCCCTTGGAAATCCTCTGCCTTGGTACACCAGACCAAGACAACCCATATGGTCTTGCTAAATGCCACAGCTTTAGGCATAATTCTCAATGCACACAGTCTTTCTTGATGAAGAATGATAAAGCTGAAGGCCTGTCCAGAAAAAAAGGGTTCACTATCAATCCTGTTTCCAGGACAAGAATACACACATTCCTGTGTGCAGGACACGTTTCAGTGTGGGAAGTGGATTAGGTAACAGATGAATGGTCAGAGGAGGTGTTGTCCAGATACTTAGGAAAAGAAGAGGGTGAATAAATTGCTTAAGCTTACTGATAAATAAAATGTACCCATGGTGGTTTTCTTTCACCTCTAACGTTAAGTTTTAAATATCCAGGTGATCCTACATCCAGAGTTTCTTTCTTCAACAAGCCCATTGCTGCCCCTGGACTATGAGGAGTTTGTCAGAGGCTGCCACCTCGGTGTATTCCCATCTTACTACGAGCCCTGGGGTTACACTCCAGGTAGGCAACCTGTACCCTTAACTAGCATGGAAAGATGGACACCTGTTCTGTTGATGTAGAATAGCTTTGCAGCCAGTTTCCTCTGGAGGGCTGCAAAAACTCTTGAGGCTCTGTTTTCTCTGCAGTGCAAAGTTCTTACTGCTGGAAAAAATTTGGGGCTGGGTGGTGTAAAATGTGATCCACTAACTGACAGCTACTCACATTTGTCCTTGCACTGCACCCTTTCCCATACTAACATGTACTCCTTTGATTTCTGTGGATTTAGAGCAAGAAATAATTTTTATAACTTAATTCTTAACTTGATTCAAGGATTTTCAAAGAAGATTTACAGGAATGTAAATGCTGAAAAAAGCAGGGCAAGAAATCTGATGCTACAAGCTGACACAGTTCAGTGGATTTAATTCAAGATAACAGTTTGGTTTGTGTAACAACATAGCTAAGTTATTTACCATAAATACACACAGTGGTATTGAATCCCATGGAATTAAGTGGAAATTTCTAAAAATACAGAGAGCATATAGATTCTGACTTGAAATTTGGCCCCCATTCAAAAAAAGGCACTGAACACCTGACGAAATCAGTGAGAACTATGAACTGGAGTACCTGTGAAGATCAAAGCTGATAAGTCCATGTTTTTCATGGCCTCCAAAATACTTTCTGTAGTCTTGATACACATCTGCAGTTGGGGTACCCCTTGTAAGGGCATTTGTTTTAAGCCAATGAATCAGAATAGAAGTTCTGCAAGTTTTGTCATTCTCCAGAGCTCTCTCTCTCTCTGAGTAAGAGAGCTATTCAGTTCCAAGAGAGTCCTCTTGCATGCCAGCAATTTCTCTTCCTGTTCTAATCTCAGCTAAGGTATAAAGTAAATGTGACAGCCAGGGGATGATTTGTGACCTGGACAGAAAAGTTAGACTGGTACTTGACAGTTTTGAGGAAAACTATGGTTTACACCAGTCAAAAGAGTGGTTTTTCTTTACTAAAGCAAAAGCAATTCTCTTTGTTGATACCCATTGAAATCTCCCAGAAACAAAAAGTGATTTTTGTTTTTAACAAATGTTTATAAGTATTTTATAGACATGTTTTATTGTCATATCAATGAAGGCCCCAAAGATGGCTTTCTGCATTTCAAAGACTGGAGTGTTCACTTGACCTGTGTGCTGGCTTAGGTTAGGCTTAACTTCATCTGCAAAAACTTCTTTAAGTCTGAAGGAACAGTTATCCTTACTCGTGACTATGACAGAAATAACTAAAAAATATGCATATATTTTCTGATTTTATAAAATTAGCTCCACTTCTACTGTGAATGCAGTCCTGAGTTAGTGGTGGGGTTTGTTGGTTGGGGTTGTTTTCTTGCCGCAGGAACCAGTTTACAAACAGTGAGTATCAAACCCAAAGTTTAATATGATCCTGGTCCTAAGAGAATCAGCTCTGAAAGATTTGTGAACAACTAATGAACACAGGTGTACACCAGGCTTCAATTTGAAAGTCAAGCAGTCCAGACCATGTACTGGGGTTCTCTGTTTCAATGCTGCACTCCCGGAAAGTTTTCAGTTTAGCTGCTGGAAAACTCAGATATATATTTGCAAACACAGTATGAAATTTTGTGTTTAAAATTTCTTTTTCTTCCTTTCTTTTTCTTAACTTTTTCTCCAAACCCACAACACAGCATTATAGTTTTCACTTGACATTTTCAGAGCAGCTCCAGTATTATGGGACCTTCTTTCCTGCCTGTTTATTTTTCCTTTTATTTTCTCTCACAGGGTGAAACCACACGAAGTTTATTGCCCTGAAACACTTTTTTGTCTGTTTCTTTTGGCAGCTGAATGTACTGTGATGGGCATTCCCAGTGTGACCACAAACCTCTCTGGATTTGGCTGTTTCATGCAGGAACACGTTTCAGACCCAGCAGCTTATGGTAAAATTTTTGTCGCACCACATCAAATCATCCCCTCTGAGTTAGGGGAGCAAAAAGCACAACTGTGTTGTCACTCCTCAATTTGGTGCTTTCACTAATGCAATGGAGTTCATATCTACAGCTTTCAATATCTTGTTATGTTGAACAAGCCATTACAGCTTTTGTATTTATCCAAACCCTTTCCACGTTATTTCGCTTTTGTCTTCCTTTAATTTAACCTTTTATCTTCTTTATCCTTCCAAAATCCCCACTGCTCATACTGCTGTAGAGTCTCCCAGCATTTCTCTTTAATGCCTCTGGTTGTTCTCTAACACTGAGCCCTTCAAAAGGAGCAGTGAAAGATAGCTGAGGTCTAGTACCATCTTCTTCCCAACACCCTGGTGTAAGGAAGGTGCCAAAAATAAAGTATTAATCTTAACAAACTATGTAGAGGCAAAGCTTACCTCTGCCCTCTCTCTGCCAGAATTGTCTCTTGACTGATGTATGTGAGTTCAGTGTCTCTATGGAAACACTTGTCTTTCTACAGAAAACACAATCTCTCTCCTACAGACTGGTTCTGACCATCCATACTTAAAAATTCTACAGCAAACTAGAAAAACACTGGATTATGTGGGGTTTTTTTGATCAGTCAGTATTTTAAAAGTTATGGGAGATAAAAAAATTATATGTCTTTATCCAGAAACTCGAATTCTTTTGGACATACTTACATAGCAACAACAAAGCCTCTGAGTTTTGAAGAATTTGCTGAATTTCAGATAAAGAAAATGAAAATTAAAAAGAATTAGTTCTCTTCAGTTTTCTGTTCCATCAGAACAGTAACAAATGTTATACAGCTGTAGCTGTGTTTTAACTTGTAAGACTATGTGGAAGAAGGTAGATTGGACATGTGAGAGGTCAGATCCCATTTTTAATTCCACTCATGTCCACCTTTTCTGTGTCCCTCAGGTATCTACATAGTGGACAGGAGGTTCCGCTCCCCGGACGAGTCGTGCAACCAGCTGACCCAGTTCCTGTATGGATTCTGTCAGCAGTCCCTTCGCCAGAGGATCATCCAGAGGAACCGAACCGAGAGGCTCTCGGATCTCTTGGACTGGAGATACCTGGGCAGGGTGTGTGGAACTGTGTAACACAAGTGTTAAAAATTCCAGGCTCATGGTCTGATCAGCAATCTTCACGTAGTGCTGAAGTGCAAAGACTTCCTGGGCAGGGGCAGAGGTGGGACAGGCACTGAGCTCTGCTCTGTGGGGACCAGGGACATGACCCAGGGAATGGTCTGGAGCTGTGTCAGGGCAGGGTCA
>JAWWLV010000045.1:57294879-57305032 GCA_035041135.1 Platyrinchus mystaceus
AAACTGTTTTTAATGAAGTAGTTGTCTAAAAAGACCGTTTAAATCATCTTTTCAGGTATTTTGGTGTATTTTAAATTACAAAATGGTCTAAGGAAAGCAGGAACTTTACATATGCTTCCCCTTATCTGAACCTGTACCTTTTAATCCCTTTGCATTCAGAATTTTGCAATGCAAATATATGTCACCCTTGGTGAACTTAAGTGAGAATGGATGGAGCACTCTGCTTACACAAGTTATGCTTTCAGGGTCTATGCAATACAAATGCTAAAGAAATTTGAAATATTTCACCAGTTTGATAGATTGTCTGCCAAGTAGCCAGGATGATCACTGGTTTCTTCTTCAGCTGTAAAGACAAAACACAAAGGGGGAAAAGTAAGTTGTGGATAAAGGTAAGTTCAGCCAGGCAAAGTTTTCAGGAGATAGATGTGCACCAGCATTCAGGAAAACACCACTAAAATTTATAAAAATCCACCTTCACAGAATTTTCTCTTTTTGCTGGAATACAAATAACACTTTCACTGTTTTATCTTTAGAACTGCTCATGTATTTTGTCCAAAGCACAATGCTAATGTTTAAGTTTGCCCCTCTCTCTTTGCAAAATGCCACTGAATTTTCTTTTTTTTAGTGTAGTTAGGCCAGGACAGGGGAGGAAGAGCTGAGCTTGGACCCCCAGCACTACGTGAGGTACAGTGGGAGATTTTAGGATGTGGCAAAGGCAGGAGTTGTTTCAGCACATCTGTCCATACACCAGGTAAATTCTGTGAGGTGTTTCTCACACCCTCTTGGCATTTCAGGAAAGGTGTGAAAGGTACAAAATCACCTCCTATTTTACTAAGGATTTACTTCACATTTCCTAATTCAAATAAAGACCTTTTTTTTTTTTCTCCTGTCAGGATGTCAGCCATTAATAGTTTGAATAAGGAACTCACAGCCAGGTGGCTTTTAGCCACTTTTTGTTCCACCCTGTCCTGAACCAAAGAGGGGAAGAGCATAATTTGGACAAACTCCTGGGCTTGTATGTGCTACTACATCCTCCCCAGCACCCAGGGCCAGAGCACAGCACAGGCTCTCCACAGTCTCCAGGGTGTATCCTCCTCCCTGTCCTCCCAGAAAAAGAGTCTGTGTACCCGAAGAGGTGAAAGGTATGAGGACAGAGAACATAGATTTAGGGTCTCAGCCTGGTGAGCTGCATCTATTCGTCAGAGAACGAGGGGATAATGACCTTGCAGGAAAGCTGGTCTAGAGGGGAAAGGTGGTTTATACAGGGTGAGGGAGCTGGGAAACATAGGATAGGGGTCCTCATCCAAGGGAGTGCCATATGTATGAAGGAGATGAGGGAAGACAAGTTATTTAAGCCTGACTCAGCAGCTGGGTTTTGCTGTGGGGTGTTTTAGGAGTAGGATGTGTGTTCTGAGGTTAAGAAGTGAGAAGTGGAAGCTCACTTCTCACTGGCTGGTGGTGAGGCTTCAGGATCTGCAGGGTTAGACAACATCTCTGGGAGGCTGGGAACACATGAATTATGGGATTTTTCAGGATGTTTCAGAGCTCTAAGTGTCACTGGGACCCCTTGTCAGCTGTGCCAGCAGCTGGGTTTCCAAGGAGCCAGATGTGAATCCCACAGCTCCTCTGCTGGGGCTTTTACAGGTTCTTTAAAGCCTTTACACCAGGACACAAGATCCAATGGAGGAATGAAAATTTTAAAAACAAACAACATTCTGCAGAAGAAGGAGCCCCAGTAAAGATTTGGCTTGGAAGATTCAATGCAAAATAGCCATTCCCTTGAATTTAAACCAGTAAAAAATCTGAAAAGTTAAAAGCAGAACATACAAAAGTTTACCTGTTTTCATTTATGTGACTCTTGTTCTAATCTGTGTAAATGTAACACAGTGCACTCTGTAGAACACTGTCTCAATTCAAACTAGATCAATTTACTAAATTGTTAGTAAATGAAATGCTGAAAAACTCTTTTTTAAAAGTAGTCAGAGTAAGACAAAGCATGCATTTACCTTCTTTTGCTTTCTGTAAGGAACTAAGGAGCAGTGCAGCAGCTTCAGAAAGAGATAAAGGATCTGTGTTTTGGCTTCGTGTCTCTAGAATTATAAAATCACAAATGCGTGGTTTGTTAATGTCTGAGGGCATTTCTTTACTCTGTTCTTTGTTTTATTATTATTTATGTAACTAGAGACACAAAGAGAAGAAAATACTGTTATCTCCTTTGCTCTGTAGCATTCCCTGCTGAGCCTGACAGATAACACAGAAGATATTAGCAATCTTTTTAGGAGGGAGGTTATTTCTAAGTCTCTTTTCTTTTTTTTTGTATGTTCCTTACTTTGCTACAACAACCTGTTTCCTCCAGAAACACTGCCTAGCATGGGTTAATGTTGTCTACTTTTGTAATATTTCAGTTCAGCACAATTAATAACTTGACTTGATTTTATCTCAGTGGAAAAAGCAAGTCAAAAATACTGCTTAGAATCCCACTTAACAGCCGGGTCAGTCTGGAAATTATGTAAATAAAGTCACACTGGTGCACAAGAATGGAAAGCCACTTTGTCATGGGCTTTTTGGAGTGAAGGAACTAACAAAAGGGGGGTTAATTGCTGCCTTGGATATGATTCCAAGAAAACAAATCCCACAGATTTCTCCCATAACCTGTGGAAAGACTGGTGTGTTACCTGCCCCTGTGCATGTGCACTTACCAAGCTGCAGCCTGTCATACAGATCCTTTCTCTGGCTCTCCTCTGGCATGAACCGACGTCCCTCTACAAAAGCAGTGGGAGAAGGGTTAAAAACAACCTCCCCACTGTGTGGGAATTCCTGCTTTACTGTCCCTAAAGCGCTCATTTCAAAATACAGAGTTGCAGCACTACTTCTGCAAGCATAAACTGGGAGCTGTAAGTCCATCTCAGGGTCTTTCCAAATCAGGAATAGCCCATCCTGGATCAGAACATCCTTTATTCCATAGAACTGTTGTTTCAGCACTTTTCTTTCTTGTATTAACCTGCTGTAGGAACTGTACATAGGGAGGAATTTCCTATATTTTCCTCCCTCTTTCCTGCTCTATGGTCAAGAGCCTTCAATCTCTTTGCTGGACTAGAAAGTATTGCCTTTTACAGTGATATTTCTATTTAAAAAATTTAAAAAAAAACCCAACACATCCCAAACTAACAAAATAAAGTCACATTTCTTCCTATGCAGCAGTAAGAATAATGCAAAGCTTGGCATAGAAGTAACACAGTGTATTGTTCAGTTGAGATAATTAAAAAATAAAAACAAACAAAAAAGGGACAAATTCTTTCCTTTTATGAATAGAAATTAATGTCACTAGAACTTCTTTCAGTTATGTTTATGTTTGGAGCCTATATTTATTTTGTGTTGCCATTATTTGTGTTGTCTCCCTTCTGCATTTCTCCCAGGACTATGACCTTCATTTTTTTCTAATTTCAAGGAAGCTATTTTTCTTGCTCTCTTAATACCTACCCTACCTAATGGCTTTTAATTTTGAAACAACAATTCAGATTATCATTTGTTAAAAATATTAATATTTCCATTGACTTTTGAGGGTTTGAATTGAAGGACAAAAATCTCTATTTGGCTCCGAATTTTATCTTTATATTTAATTGTACTTTAACTGTGGACTAGCAGCAAAAACTCAAAATGTCTTTTACACCACCTTAAAATCACAATATTGATCTAAGTTCCTCTTAGAAGAGGTTGCTTGTGGTCTTAATACCAGCTCTGATGCAAAGATCCTTGAAATAGGAATGTGTGTTCTCCTAGTGCTTGAGAAGCTGTTTTATTAAAGCCTGAATGGGAATAAAAAATAATAACTATATCCAGTATGTCTTAAGCCCCCTTTAAGATTATTTCAGGTAAGTAAACTGCTTTTCTAATAGGTTTTACAAGGAAGTTTCAAACTCTGCACATTTTCAGCACTTTCTTTCACTTTTCTTCTTCCAACACTTGCTTTCTTCAGTTTGATTCCTTTAAACAACAATAATAATATTGCCAATGCCACTGTTTCAGAGACAAGAAGAAATAACTAATTAGCACATCCCTGCAGTCCTCAGAGCTTCTACCTCCACAGCATCCTCAGGATTTACTGCTTGTGTGGAGCCAACATCTGCTCAGAACGGAAAGAGCTCAGGACTTACGTGCACCCTTCAAATAGAGCATGGCCTGAGGGGTCCAGTTTCTCCTTTGGAAATGAGCCTTTACACAAAACAGAAAAAGAGACAATGTCAGCATTGCATGGCATTGCTAATTAGTACAAATCCTCAGTGGCACCAACCTCTGAGCTCCGTGGGTGAGGCAGGTCCAGCCCGGGCAGCTCACCTGAGGGGCGCTCCAGGAGAACACAACAAAGGATGCTGCCAGGAGCAGTGCCAGCCCAGATGCTGTCAGTTTATGCAGCCCCTGTGCACAACAAAGAGCCAACAAGGAACAGGAAAAGACTTTCAGACCTGTAGATCCTCTCAACTTCCCATCTAAATGTGAGGGTGTTTCCCTTTGTTGCTGCCTTGCTGCCTCTTGCTCAGTGGGTATTTCAGTGCACACTGGTCTGATCAGAGGATGGATGTTAAAACAAACATACTTTATTCTCTTCAGTCAAATTCATTGCAAAGGTGAGAACTGCCATCAAGGCAAGTACCTTTTGTGCTCCTATTTGCAAAGACATCAGATCCTCCAATAATGAGAATAATGGAAAAACTAAGGGGAAAGATGATATAAATAGTCTACCTTGATTTTACCACACCTTAGACAACAAGCAAATGTGTCGTTCCGAACAAACAAGCCAACCAACCAGGAGACCAAATCACTGCTTCCTCAAGTTCAAAAATGAGTTTTTAAACTTATCATCCTATTAACATCAACCATGATTACAGACATGTCACGAGACAGGCTTTTTTTGATTCCTGGAGTCTGTCCACTGATGCAGCACATGCAAATGAAAGCACTGAGCATGAATCCTCTGCGAACAAGTTATATCTCTGCTTGTGCTCACAGACCATGTTGTTATTCATGTGTTGAGAACAGTGATGGGCAACAGGGAGCATCTAACACCCTGATTTGATTCACAGTGGTTTACTTCATCCTGGTTAAGTTCTTAATGCAGTTGTTTCAAGAACACTAAATAGATGTATGTATATATTTGCTTCAGGTTATTTTTAAGGTAAAATCATGAAGCCCCTCTGCCGTTCCTAAATATTGCACTCACATGAAAAAAACATAAATTGCAAGCTAAACATTTCCTACACACCAAAAAAAGTCTCACTTACCTTCATACTTATCTGAGCAGCAGATGTTCAGTCTTCTTTTCTTGGGATAATGTGTCACAAGATCTCCTACATGTTCAGGGGTCCCTTTTTAAACCTTTGGAGTGCAGGGGCCCTCCCCTTCCGTGGCAGGGCGGGGGAGTCTGAAGGGATCTCTTGTCAGCCCCGTAGATGGAGACGTAGAAGGTCTGATGACTCCTGAGGGAAACCTGTAGTCTTGCAGGAAGTCATGACTGAAATGATTGAAAGACGGATACACTTGGAGATGCACCCCATTAACCAGGTGAATACCTTCTGAATACATCAGCCCTGTGCATCTGCAGTACATCACCTTCCTGCTGGATGATCAATAATCACAGACAGTGCAGGTATTAATATGAAGGATGAGTGTTTACCCAGGATAATCTAACTTAGATTACTATCCATTGTGGGAGTTGGAAAAGTTGTTGAGTTACTTGCCAGTCATAATGTGCCAACATCCAGAAAAAAAGTGACTTATCCAGTGTCACTAGCTTGAGGTTATCCCTGGCATACATTTTGAGGAAGCAGTCTCTTGTTTGATTCTCTAAACATCTTGTGCATCTATTTTTCTTACACAGAAGCAAAAATACAAAGCTGAATTAAAGAAAAAAAAAAAAAAGAACCAAACCCTGAACTCTTAATCGTCAGAAACACTTTTCTGTCTCATGGACAGGTTGGAGTAAAAGCCCAGACCATGGGCTTGAATAGGTCAGACAGTGGAGCAGTAAACAGAAAAAAGGCAGGAAGCAGGGATCAGAGAAGCCACTTCCATAAACTACTTCTGAGTGATGGTTGGACTCACTGCAGTCGTGGACAGTGGGTTTGGTCCTCGGGCAAAGAGCTTATCACGCTTGATGCCTGGCCTTGCTTGCTCCATAACCAGGGTTTTCATCTGTCCTCCTGCCTTTTTTTCCTCTGTGAAATAGGAGATGGAAGCAAAAGGGGAAGCAAAGCAAAGAGGGAGTTAGAAATGGGCTGCTTAGAATCTTCCTGCAGCAGCCTCACAAACAGGGCCAGCCTGTGGTGTAACAAAAATTCACGTGGGCCCGTAAGTGTGACAAAGACTTGCTCTGGATGTCTGTGGAGTCTGAGGGAGGGCTCTGAAGAACACTGATAGTGGAGGTGCTGCTGCTGTCCAGGTTTTTGGGGGGAATATCACTCCATTCTCTGCTCATGGTTCATTGAATATACAGAACTAGCATTAGCTGCAGTTCACTTTGGTATAGACACAAGAAACAAGAAGGAAGTTCAGGTTTTGGTCTCAAGCAGCTCTTGTGATGGCTGGGAGCTGCTGTTTTACCTCTATTCTTTTTAAAAGGCCATGCCATGATGCATCCTAGCCAGCAGTGAGGATTCTACTTGCATCTACTTCAATGTGAAATATATATTTTCCCTGCTCTTTTCCTCTTGCTCTGACAGATCAGAGACATTTCTTGATGGTGTTTGACCCTTAGCCTTAGAAGGGGACTATGCATTGCGTCCAGGAGACATTCAACATGCAGAGACTTGGAAAAGGTAAAGCTACTCACCCATTCCCTCCTGGAGTGACTTTAGACCTTCTCTTTATGCACAGACCACAGGGCCAGAATCAAAACATTCAGCTGAGCCTGGGAAAATTAACCCCCTGCCTTTGGTATCAGTCACTGTGAAGTATGTTCTCTTCAAGAGGGTTTTCCTTGTGATGGAAAAACCTGAATGTGTTTGGCACTGAAAATAAACACTGCTCTTCCTGCCACTGGAATGAGACAGGGCAACGCAAAACAAACTGGGAAGACAACCAGCTCAGCCCCTCCTGTTGCAACTGGGGAGAAGAGGATGGGAATGGCAGTCATGGAGAAGGGTTTATATTGTTACCACACTGCAGAAAGCAACTTTAGTTTTTCTTATCTTGTGACCACTTTGCAAAATCTGAGCTGCCCTGGGTTGGTGTTGCCAGAATCTCTCTCTCTCTCTCTCTTCCAAACCTGGCTGTATTCCCAGAGTCCCACTGGCCTCCTTGTAGAGACTGGGGTTTGTTTGAGGCTGCCTGGAGGGACCAGGGAGCTGAACTGGACAGGTCAAAACCTGAACTGGGTTATGGTGGGGTCAGGTTACTGTTAGCTCAAGACCAAATGCAGGATCTTGACAGCATCATCTTAAATTAGTGCTGTACCATCAGATGTCTCAGTGGCACCTCTGCAGGTGTCTGTGTGTCTTCGTTGCCTTCAAACAACATTTTGCACAGACAACAGGTGAAATGAACCCCATCCCAAATTTCATTTCCATAATTTTTTTCAAAAGGTTTTTGTTTTTCCCTTAAATTCTCTGTGCCTCTGTGGCTTAGGGCTCTATATTAATTTATTTTTACTATGACCAGTGACTCCAAGTTGCTTTGGTATTTCAAAAAGGAGAGTGTTTGCACTCACAAGATAAATGTGGATGTGTATGGGCATATGAGAGCTGGTACTCCTGGAAAATGAAGTGGCCTCTAATCGGGTTATGGATCATAACACACTAAAAAACTGCAGCACTTCAGGATGATGAGCTGTGCATGGAACACTCATTGTCAGTGCTGCCATTTCTCAGCTGATTCACATAGAGGAGGAAGTGGCTTTGGCATGTAATCAATACCCTGAGTGAGGGAAGTAGAGTGAAGCTTGTTATAGCCAGCACGACCCCTTATTAGAAAGAAAATAACCTATTCTTATTCCTAAAGACAATCTAAAGGGCAGGGAATGCATATCCTGACACTGCAAATGATAAAAAGCCCATTTCTGGGACTGAAGTTCAGTGCTGAGGTGAGTGAAAAAGTTCCCATGTGGTGGAGTTTTGGCTACTGGGGTCAAACCTACATCACTGACTTGCGTCATGACCGTGTTCTTCCCCAAATATTTCCCTAAAAATACAGGCTACAATCACCGTGCCTGTATATTTTTAACTGCTGGTAAGGACACCAGTGATCTGTGGCTTGCCCTTGAGTAAAAGGTGTAGCTGCTGAGTGTGGGTGGACAGGAGGTACGTCAGCAAATACAATATTCTGATACTGTCAGGATACAAATCTCCTGAAACTTATGACCTTTTGTTTCGTGCTTATTCTCATTTCCTTTGTTCTTTCCTGCTGGTTTGTTAACTCTCTGGGAAATTAATCTCACTTCTGCCTGGCACCTGAGCAGCACCTATAGCAGGGCAGTTGTGGCTCCTACACAAGAGCCACAGCATCTCAAAAGGCTGTAAAATATCATGGCAGAGTCTGCAAAGCAGGGAGTTGCAAACAGAATTTCACATTTAATTTGCAGTGAGGGGATTTCAGTGGGGTAGTGGGGTGAGTTTTCTACCAGTGGCATAGTCAAATACAAAGAGGCTGTCTTGGAAGGCTGTGGATTTATCACTGAGAAGCTCAGAGAACAGATGAGCCAACCCCTTCCTAGGACTCATTGGTAAACTGATCCTGCCCAGGCACATTGTGATGAACTGTATGACCCCTTAACATCTTCTTTGGGACTGTTTTTTTTGTGTTTCTGTCACCTTTCAAAGCTGACTCTGGACTTTAACCCCTCACACATCCCTCTCAGACCAGGGGGAAGTTCTGTATTCGCCTTGTAAAACCTACTGACTGAGCAAATCTCATCTGCAATCCGTCAGTACATTTTATGTCAGCCGTTTCATGTCACACAAACATGTTTGTCAGCATTATTTTTTAGAATAGGCCCTAATTTACAAAATCATAGATTAGTTGGGGTTGGAAGACACCTTTGAAGATCATCTAGTCCAACATCCCCTGCAATGAGCATCCTCAGCTTCTCTGGGAAGTTGTTTCCATGGTGCAGCTCTGAAGGGATGTAATCCAGGTGCATGATTACAGAGGCCATCAGGTGCTGGCCCAAAATTTATCCAGCTACTCTGTTGCACATTCAGCATCAGAAATATGTGTGTGGGTCTGATTCCAGCACTACTACATAGTTGCTAGAGCTGCTTTTCTTCTTTTCTCTGGGCTGCATGTGAAGAGCTGTGCTAAAAACTACCTGAGGTACAGAATAAGGAGTAGAAAAGCCAGTCTGTTGGGGATCATGGAAATGCCTCACACAAGAGAGGTAACAGAGCCTTTGTTGAGGACTGCAGTGTGATCAGTGCTGCAGACAGGCCCAGGCACTACTGTTTGCAGAAGCATGTTTATGAAAGAGAAGAAAGTTCAAGGGATAATTGTAGGTAAAAGTTCAATATGTGATGTGGGGTGAGGGATGTTTGAAAGTACCAGGAAAGAGTAGAATTCACAGTGTAAACACCACAGAAAGAGGTATTACTTCTGAAGCTCAGAGAACCATAGGATGGTGCAACATTATTTTTTTTTCAGTAATGGACAAGTCTGGGGCAAACACCAGGAAAAAGAGATTAGCTGAGAAGGAGTTTTCTCCAGTTTTCAAGCTGGAAAAGAGATCTGACCATCTCAGTATACAGCTCTTCAGACAGGCAGGTCTGAACGGATCTTGAAGGACTTACCCTTCTGCAGTGACAGAAGCACTGAAGGCCAAGGAGTCATCCGACCTTTTCTTCCACCCCCATGAACTTGGCAAAGAGGATTTTTGTCCTTGTCAAGAAGTTACACAGCTGGGCTGCGAAGAGGCTGAGCATTGCTCATGTGTTACAGGCGCTCTTGGCTGAGCACGTTTGTCACAGTCTCACCCCTCGAGCTGGGCAGGAAACACGTATTGTTCAGAGTGGCTGGATGCCAACTTTTTGTTTTAAACAGTGGATGGAATTGTGAGAGAAAAAAAAAAGGCAAGTTATGCTGACAGACTGCATGATAAGAGAGCAGGTTTAGGTTAGATATTAGGAAGAAATTCTTCCCTGTGAGGGTGGGGAGGCCCTGGCACAGGTTG
>JAWWLV010000045.1:57326695-57338729 GCA_035041135.1 Platyrinchus mystaceus
AATCTAAACCTGCTCTCTGTCAGTTTGAAGCCATTGCCCATGTCCTGTCACTCCAGGCCCTTGGAAATAGTCTCTCTCCATCTTCCTTGTGGGCTCCCTTGAGGTCCTGGAAGGCCACAATTAGGTCACCCCAAAGCTTGCCCTTCCCCAGGCTGAAAAATCCCAGCTCCTTCAGCCTTTCCTCGAGAGTCTCATCCTTTTCACTCTGTAGTGGAAGAACCACAGAGAAATACAGATTTTGGCTAAGGCATAAAAGGATGTTCTCCCTGAGGCTGAGGTCACAGGTAACCTCCATATTGTGAAAACACCCTTCAAACTATGTGCAGCCTGAGGATCCTCACCACCATCCAAATAATATATGATGTTATATTTTAGGCAACATGGATTCATTTCATGTCTACCATTAACAAAAGAACGGGTCTCACTTGCAAAAGTTTTTATGCTCTTCAGGAGTCCTTCATTTACATTGTGGAAGAGATGTCTGGCTGCATTGTCCTGGACAGCACTGTCCCCTGGCTGTGCTGGACCTGCTTTTCCCTGGGAGAAATACCAGAATAAAACAATGTGGGAAGTGAGATGTCCTCAGAGGAGACAGGGCCTGCCTTTGTAATAATCCAAAAAAACCAAAATTGTCTTCCTATGAAACAAGAGGAGACATTGCAGAAGAACTGCCAGCATAAAGTAAAAAAGGTATCATCTCTGACACTTTAAGATCCTGAAATTTCTCTGTTGACTCCGAGATGATTGTGATGATCCATGATTGTAATAATTCAGTTCTGATCAATAGCCAGTTGTGTTACTGTGCTATACAAATGACAAACAGAAGTAATGTAGAGCCAAGGATCCCTCCCAACTCAAACAAATAAAAAGGGAATTTGGGGACCCTCCTTCCCTCTGCATTTGTGAGGAGGCTTTCCTGACAATTTTCAAATTTCCATTTCATAAAGGGCACTCTCCAGGAAAGAGGATAGAAGATGAGTAGCAGTTTGTTAGCGTGGTCAAGGGGTAAGTAGAGCCTTGTTAGGACAAATGGAGAAACCATATGGGAGAAGTTCCCCACACACATATTTTGGCTTGAGGTAGGTACCCCTATTTCAAGTTTATCAGCAACAGAACATTATATATTACAGTGTGAAGCACCACTGGAATAAAACATTTGAGTAACATCAGAATAAAGTGAGTATTTGTGTGAGTACAAAACTGGATTCTGAATATTCAGTGGCCTCCTGCAATCTGTGGCCAAAACACATGGTTGTGTTTGCACTACACTGAGCTAGAAAGGAGTGAAATGACTGCTCATCAAATCTGATACCCACTCCTCCCTCACCGTTCCCTTGGACTGGAAGAAACAACCCTGAAATCCTCCTCATCCATGCCTCTGTGCTAGTCCCCACTCTCCAGGAAAAGCCCAAGAATTCCTCAAATTCCTCCCTTATTCCCCTAAGAATGACTTGGGTTCTATCTCACCTACTGCAAGTCACCCAGTCTGTACACACAAACCATCATTCACACGCTGAAACATCCAGGGATGTCCAGGAGAGGACCTCAGGGCATCTCTAGCTCTGCTCAAAGTGTGGCCAACACTGAATTCGGACCATACTGCTCAGGGTATCGTCTTGAAAATGGAAATTACAAAGGAAAGGCACCTTTGCAGACACCTTTATCCTCATGTGACTTGGCAGCTGGTTACCTGCACATCAATCGTGTAGTCTCTCCCAGGCATGAGGCGGTGATCATCCATATCCCACATCTTACTGAAAAGTTTAGAAAGTTCATGATTTAAGGCCTTCCTGTCAAGAAATGCAGAGAAAAGCACATGTGAAAAAAAGAAACACGTGTTGTTATTTCTGCAAGTCTCACTTCTAGAGTCTTCTAATGTCACTCCACGTTCTGGATACCAGCTTGTCATCAGCAGAGGTTTCTCTTTCTCCCCACACCTTCCTGTCAGTGCTGGTCTAAAATCCACACATTCGTCTTTAAAGAATGCAGGTAACCCGTAAGGAAACTTGAGCCTCCTCTAAGGTTATGTTAGAGTTTATTTTTAAAGGTTCTTGTTGATAAATCTGCCTGCAGATTCCAAAAAGCAAAAATGAAGATGGTGGTATTTCATTCTTGAGGATTCTATGTAGAAACCAGAGGCAAGCAGGAGATGTTACCAGTGTTACCAACAGAATAGGAAGTGAAGAATCCCCTCTACAATAAATATCTCTCTTGCACTGATCTCTGATGCACATATAGACCTACCCAGGCTGCTCCTTTCCTTGTTTTTAATGGAATTTTGTCCTGCATAATAGTGTACAGCTTTCAGAAGTCTATTCATCCATCTATCAACAAGATTTAGGAAAGGTTGTTACTGTTATGAACCACCCAGAGGTAGCTCCAAGTGCATCGTGTCCACATCAACAGGACCAAGACAAAGAACAGAGTGGAGAAGAAGGAGAAGTGGATTAATCATTAAATCACTGGCAGTGGAATTAATCAGTTACAGACCAGCATGTGCATAGAAGCCCAGAGAAGAACCACTTGATAATTTTGAATTCTCCTCCAAAGTGGAAAAGAACAAAAGCACTGAAATCTGTCAACAATGGGCATTTCTTTCAAACAGCTGTTTGGGCAACGTGCCATGATTTTAACAACTGGTTTTCCCATACTGAATCAAGGCATCTTAAAGTCCAGCTCTGAACCTCCTGATTCCTGTTATGTCTTCTCCTTCTGTGGTGTCCAGGATGGAGATAACTCGCTGTATCCTCCTGCCAGCAACAAAGTGCTCTCAAGCAGGAAGAGCACACAAATACTGTGGTGAAGTCACAGTCTTCTGACGTGGCAGCCTTCACATGAGGCAGCTTGAGAGCCAGGAAGTGCAAAAAGTGAGCCAGCATTTTATGTGTCCTCTCCTCTCTGCACTTCGTGGCAGGCTCAGAAACTGATGGTTTAAGCTCCATACTGGAAGAAACAGAAAGTAGCAAACTGTGCTTGGAGAACTGAGACTTTCCCCCCCCCATCACTGAGCAATCCCTTTTCTCCACGTTCTCTGTGTAACTTTGGGGTGGAATTCATACAGCCTAAGATTAAAACCCTAAAAGCTCAAGCAATCTGCACTTAACTCCTTGAGAGCTTGATGCTGAAGGAATTCACATCCCTGAGTTAGGAGCCAGAAGCAGGTAGTTTACATTAAAGCCCCAGAGGATGTGCTGCAGCAGCTGAGGAGCATAAAGAATCCATGGGATATCCACAGAACTATTTAGAGTGGGGAAAGCAACCTCTTAGAGAAGGGTAGGGCTGCCACACCTCAGGCTGCCTGGAGCTGTGAACCTGAGCCATCAGGAGGTACTGACAGATCTACAAGATCACTTGAATTTTGAACTGGGCTTGAGTAGGTGTCAGCACCTGAAAGAAGGAAGAAGACTTGGACTGACCTAATTTTACTGGGTCACTTTTCTGCTGGGTTCTGGGCCCTCCTGCTGTCTGCTGGGCGTCCAAGGTATGTGAAGCACACTAGGGAGGGTGTCAGTTGGGTTTCATTATAATGCTTTGTTCCACAAATTCAGTATTTTATATACACATTTTAGTATGGATGTACTTTGGTAAAAGTCACCTATACAGGAGATCTGTCATCCCTTCAATACCTACTGTTTCTTCTTGGTCAGCTCTTGGTCTCCTGTGTTTAAAAAGCACTGTAGGGCTCTGTTAGACCTTTCCTCCTCTAGAGATGTTATGGAATATCACATGAGCTCAATGTGTCTACTCAGCAGAGGGTTACCTAACAGATTTCAATCCTACATTTGTTTCATAAAAATACTTCTACTAAACCTATTCCTGCATTCAGAAAACTTGTCCCAAAACTCCGAAGGCACTTGATTTTAGAAAATAAAACCCTCTTCTCTCCTTTATCTCTGCTGGGTGCTACCACAATATCATCGTGGACTTTTCCACCTTTCTCTGCTTCCAAACAGAGAGCACCTGCACACACTGAAACTGAAGGTTAAAGAAAAATACATCCTTGCCAAAGCAAAGAACTTGTTTAGCAGCTTACACAGTCATCTTGTAAAAACTCTTTCTGGACAGTATTTCTTTCAGAAAGGGCCATAAAATTTGCTTGCACATATTAGGTGAGACAACTTCAATGAGAAGATGCTCAACACCTTCATGCAAATCCATGACACACCAGCTTTTAGGTAAGGTTGTCCTGGAAAAGAATATTGCACATTTACTCTCTGGATTTCAATACAACTGTATGTGTGACTCAACTCAGAGATTTTTATCATCAATTCCCAACCCCCTCCCTATGGTGAAAGCTCTCAGTTGTTAGATTTGTGCTTTCATATAGAATAAATTATTTCTGTGCAAGAAGTGAGGCCAGTTGGATTTTGGCCAGTTGGAGCCTTGCTGGGCTGCACTTTTGTGAGCAAAGCACCACCCCAATAACAAGAACACTTAGTCTGCACTTCTAAGAGCTGAGACAACTTTTGGGGGAGGCTCTTTGCCATAATAACTTGAGGCACCAGCAGTGTGGCTAAAGCAAAAGAATCTATCATCCCCATTTTATTATAGCTCTCAAGTGAAACATTCATGGTGTGCCTGACTTTTCTGAGTGATTTTCTTGTACGAAACCTTCATTCTAACAAAAAAAAAAAAAAAAAAGGTTTTATTTCTCGAAATCAGAAATTACGCAGGACATGAAGAGTATTAAAGGTCAGTGGCAAATAATGTGAGCAAGTCAAGAGTGTCAAAACAAGAAAAACAGGTATTGCAAATGGGTCACACAGCCCTGCAAAGAGGGTTTGATCAAACATCTTCTCCAAAGTAAATTTACCTTCAGAGATCTTTTGAACAACATCCAATTTTAAACAGCCTTTAATCTTTACCTAGAGAACAATAGCATTTGGAACATCAGAACATTCACAAGAAGTTTCCAATCATGTAAAAAAAAAAAAAGGGTTCAATGTTGTGAAATGCATTCAGGAGCTTATATGGTTAATAGAAGATAGAAGCAGTGCTCTCCATTTTCCCCTTATGCCACTGTGTATGTCTTTTAGTCGAGTCCAGTGATTTTTTTTTTTTTTCATTTAAAGCTGGTATTTGAAATACCAAAGTTTAAATAAGGAAGGTTTTGTAGATGGAAAGGAAAAGGTATTGTGAAGGAAGAAATGTAAGAGGGAGCAGTTACTCAGCAGTTACTCAGTCTGTCAGGGTCCTGGGCAGGCAGGTGATGTTTGAAGAAGCAACTCTACTTTATCTCTAGATTACATTATAGCTATTTTTAAGCAAAATCTGATCTTAGTCACCTTTATTTTAAGCTAAACCAGAAGTCTCAGTGACTTTTTACACTGAGATTAGTAACAGAATAAAAAGAGGAAGCAGGGCTACGGCTGTGCTGCGTGTCACGTAATATTCTCCCAGACAAACCTATCCCATCCCCACCACCCTTCTTGTCAGAGAATTATTAATGTAAGTTTCTCTTACCCACTTGCCATGCCAGGAAGAAGTTTTTCCTCTTAGCAAACACTCTGAGCAGGGATAAGACAACCTCACAAATCTTCCTGCTAGTCCAAGGCACGGAGCTGTCTCCCTTTTATACCCCGAGGACTGTCACTCACACTGACAGGCAGCACAGAAGGGAAGGGACAGGCAGGAGGTGCCAAACCCCACGGGGACAGCACCACAACCCACTCCTCTCTCAGCACAGGAACACTCAGACCAGGAAGTCAAAGCCACCTGCACCTGGCTCCTGCTTTTCCTCAACTCCTCTGGCCGGGAATACTGGAGGTGTGACAGCAGGGACACGCAATGGCCACCGCTGCCTCTCCCACCTGGATTTCCAGGTGCAATCCTGAAATCCGTGCAGAAACTTCAGGCATGAGTCACAGCATTGCACCTGGATTATTTCCTAAGCAGATTTTAGATTTCTGCATGACTTTTGGGGCTCAGAAATGAGCACTGCAAGTCTGAGAGCCCTGAGACGGACAGGACATTCCAATCTTGCTATTCCACATACAGTTATTATTTGACAATAGAAGGGAAGGTGATGATAAATCTGAGCTCAAAAAAATTATAGGTGGGAAGGAAAAAACCCCAACATATGCTTCTTTATTCTTCTCTGTTCTTGTGAATATTAGGAGGCATTATAACAAAGAAATGCTTTAGAAAGGCAGCACTTTGCATGCAACACTGGAAGCAAGTGGTGGCAGGTGCTGGTAAATGCAGGTACCCACTCCAACGCCTGTCCTGGGAAATTTGCATTCATTATGTGATTAAATGAACCTTCAGATGGTTTAAAGCCTTTTCTTTGTTTGATAGGTAATTTTAGCATTTTCTCCTTCATAATAATTAACTCCTGAAAAACATAGCTTTAGGTCTAAACTTTATATATATATTTATGTCATTATATTTAATATATCATATTTATTAAAAAGTATATATATATAAATATATATATACATACACAGAAGCCAAAATGGCTTGGTGTTAGGCACCAGTTATAGAAGTGGTTCTGCACCTCTGGTCCATGTACCCCTTCAAAGTATCACATTAGAGCCAAATAAAGCCCCTGATAATGAAGACACCTGACACATATAATTGCACAAGGAATAAGACTTAAAACACACAAAAGTGAAGCTTCCTTATGACACTGATATCTCAAACTTGAATATCCTCAATATGAACAGAAATTTTCCTTACCATTTTTTTACTAGTATTTATTGCAGTTCTGGGTAAACACAAAAAAATCCAAAGTCCTGGATTTATCAACTGCCCCAGTTTATGAACTGAATGCAGGAACTCTTTTTGTAGGTTTTCATTTAAAATACAAAAGCCAGTGGGCATATTCTGTCTGTGAGAAAGTTGCGACTCCCTTACTCACACTGGCAGAAAGAGCCCAGATGGGAGCCCAGGGAATTTTCATTTACAAGCAGTGTCATCACTGGAGTCAGCGTTTAAGTTAATCTTTGATAAAATTGCAGGTCGGGTCAGAAGCATCACCAGCCATCTCAAATCCAAATGTGTACTTAAATCTGGTTTAAAATTTTCTGTCACGTGATTTAGACATTGAGCTAAGAAAAATGAAGGCATAATTCCAGGTCTAATGCAGTAAGAAAACCCGAGTGTCCAAAGAGCAGCCTTGGGAAATATGTGGGTTGGCTTTCTCTGCAGAAACCCATTGCACGGGGGGTTTTTTGTGCAAGAGCTGAGGCCAGGCTGCCCCTGCTCTCTGTTCCTCTTTTTCTGTCACAAGGGAATGGGGAGGGTATTTGTGCTGTCTCACTCCCATGTGAACAGCATTTCCAAAGAAACGGGGCAATAAACCTGTGGAAGATGTTCTGCCTGGCAAAGCTGCCACCTCAAGCAGCAGATGCTGACCTTTGCCAAGATCCAGGATTTTGTAAGGAGAATCTGTGCTTAGGAATCACTGAGGCCTGTTCACTGCAGGTGACAGCATATTAATGAAAGAGCTCTGAAGTGTTTCACATTTAGCACAGACACAAAGATGCATTTGCTTATTAGTCACTGATTCATACACATTGATGGAAACCAAACTTTTAGGCACCCTGGCTGAAACATCCTATCTTATTGCACATCTCAGTCCTGGTGCTTTTTGGATGAACATCATTGACATTAATGAATTGTTAAGGCTAAGAGAATTGGGATTGTTCAGCCTGGAGAAGAGAAGGCTTTGGGGTGACCCAATTGTGGCCTTCCAGGGCCTAAAGGGAGCTACAAGAAAGATGGAGAGAGACTATTTCCAAGGGCCTGGAATGACAGGACAAGGGGCAATGGCTTCAAACTGACAGAGAGCAGGTTTAGATTGGATATTAGGAAGAAATTCTTCCCTGTGAGGGTGGGGAGGCCCTGGCACAGATTGTCCAGATAAGCTGTGTGTGTCCCATCCCTGGAAGTGTCCAAGGCCAGGTTGCACACCCAGAACTTGGACTGTATAAGGATGGCACTGTTGTCTGAGTGTTAGGAAGAAGATAAATCACCTGTCTGCAGAATTGCCTTGCTAAAGTTAAGGGCTTGTCATGCTCCAGTGATCTCAGACTTAGGGGGAGGTTAACAAAGCTTGAGGAGAAGGATGTGCCACTGATAGTGGACACAGAGAATGCAGAATTTACAGGCCACAAGGACATCTGTGGCAGAACTCCCCAGATAAAGAAGAAACTGCTAAAACCAACTCAGAAACCGTGCTGAAATCAGCTCTGACCGGGCAAAAGGTAATTCAGGGAGGGGGAAATCACAACCACCAACTCACGGATCATCGACCCAAGAAACCCACCGACCCAAAAGAAGACTGAGCATGTGGACTAATTAGCACAAGAAGTGAGGGAATCATTTAACCAACAATACTAATTAATAAGATAACTATGCCACTTGCTGCCAATGAGCAATAATTCCTTTGTTTGATATATAATTCCTTTGTTTGATGTGTAATTCCTTTGCTAACATACATGAACAATGAAAAGTTTAGAACAATCCCGGGAACCATCACCAAGAAGCCCGGGAAGAGGAAGGACCACTGGGACACTGCTTGGGCCCATGGGTGGGTAACTAGTCAAATAAAACCCACCCTATGGACTTGGAACCTTAATTCGGGAAGAATTAGGACAAGAGGGCTCGGTCTTAAGCTGTGCCAGGGGAGGTTTAGGTTGGATATTAGGAAGAAGTTTTTTACAGAGAGGGTAATCAGACACTGGAATGGGCTGCCCAGGGAGGGGGTGGAGTCACCGTCCCTGGAGGTGTTTGAGGTGACACTGGATGTGGCATCAGTGCCACGGTCCGGTAACCACGGCGGGGGTTGGATCAAGGGTTGGACCCGATGGTCTCGGAAGTCTTTTCCAACGCGGTTGATTCTGTGATTCCAAGAGCCGTCTGTCACTAACTGGACCGTGACCGCACTCTGGGGTTATTCAGGCAGTTAAGAGAGGGCAAAAGGGCTGTGACGACACAACAGTGCCAACTTCTCGGCGCCCGGCGGAAAACCCCCGCCATCCCTACGGACACGGGGAGCGCCCGCCCCGCGTGACGTCACGGGGGCGGGGCTCAGCCCTGGGAGGTGCATCCCGGTGTGACGTCACGGGGCGAGGAGGGAGGCACATCCCGGTGTGACGTCACGGGGCGGAGCGTTCCGGGGCGGTGCCGTCGGGGCAGCGATGGGGGCGCAGCTCAGCGCGGTGAGTGCCGGGGGTTGGGTGGGATGGCATGGCATGGCATGGCATGGCATGGGATGGCAGCGGAGCAGAGCGGTCCCTGCCCCCCCCCGCGGTGCGGGATGGTCCCCCCTGCCCGTCCCCAGCTCCTCCCGCAGGGACACCCGAGGCCTGGCGGTGCCCCGCGGTGTCCCCGCTGCCTCCCGCGGCTCCGGCCCCCGCCGTGGTGCTTTGTCCGCCCTCGGCTCCGCCAATAACTCCGGGCGCTGTTGTTGTCCAGTGGCTCTGGACGCTCCGGCCCCGCAGCTGCGGGGGTGCGGTTTTCCCTCCGTCGGGATCCGCTGGGAGAGAGTGGGTTTAGATGGGATATTAGGAAGGCATTCTTCCCTGCGAGGGTGGTGAGGCGCTGGAACAGATTGCCCGAGGTCGTGGCTGCCCCATCCCTGGAAGTGCCCAAGGCCAGATTGGACGGGGGCTTGGAGCAGCCTGGGATAGTGGAAAGGTGTCCATGCCCGTGGCAGGGGTTTGCAACTGGATGAGCTTTAATGTCCCTTCCAACCCCGCCCATTCTGTGATTCCATGATCATTCCTGCTCAGTGGTGGAGTCTGCAGCGCTGTCATCTCTCCCAGGCGTCATTCCCCTCTTTCCCCAGACCTTCATCCCTGTTTCTTTTGTCTTACGCACCTGCTCAGACTCCGCTGGGTTTGTGAGAGGGGCAGGACGGAGCTGCTGGACGCAACATGTGCTCGTTCGGGCACGGCTCCTTGTTGGGTGCACTGAAAGGAGGAGATGAGGCAGACGCTGAAGCTGTAGAAGTGAAGAGATCCCTTTATCCTCTCATCATTTTCTAAGACAGATGAGAAGAATGTCTAGCTAGGATCACTTCAAAAACAGGGTCTGAACGAGGAAGTGAGGGGAGGGGGATTGCAGCTGAGGGTACCGGAGTTTTCATGCCAAAGCAGGGTTTGGTTTGTGTGTTTGTAGGGCAGGTCGGTGCTGGAGTGTCCAGCCTGAAGCTGTGTTTTTAACTGTGCCCTGCTCACCACGCCCCAGCAGCTGGCAGTCTCCATGCTACGGCTTTTTTCTTTGTTATCACACTGAGGTCTGTTTCCATGAATAAAAAAATTCCTGCTCAGTTACTAATTCTGTGTTCTCTGTTAGCAGAGATTGGTGCAGCTGGAAATGATGAGTCACCAGGTCCTCATTTAGTGATTCCCAGGCCTTTTGGTCTGATGAAGGCTGCATCAGGTCCCCAGCAGCTGAGAGTGACTGGGAATCACTGATTCCCAGTCACTCTCAGCTGCTGGGGACCTGATGCAGCCTTCATGGATGCAGTGCAGTTATGTTCATTAACACCTTGGTCCGCCCCGTGCTGAGAGCTTATAGATCACTTTTAACCCAGAGAATGTTCTTCTTGACAGGCATAACTTTTTATACTCATTCAACCTTCCGTTCTTCCCCTTTTTTCTCTGCCCACCTGCTGATAGCTTCTGAGTAAGGAACTGAAACTACCTGAATTGGTGGGTGTGCTGTTCCTTTCCAGGCCAGATCCCACGAGGCTTTTGCACTAATTGACCATGAATAACAAATTGCCTTCCACGAGGCTAACGCTGTGTTCAGATTATTTGTCAAAATCCAACCGCATTCTGTTCCAGCACACTCACTGCTTCACAGAGCGATGATGATGCACATTTGGGGACAGAGCGTGTTAATCTCACTCATTGAACAGCTGTGGGAGTTTGTTGCTTGACAACTGATGACCCCAAAATCATTTGCAAAGGTGGGAGAAAACGTTTATCTCTGCACCCAGGTGGAGAAAGCGACTTGCAGTTTGAACTCCACCCTCCTCCTGCCTTCCCAGTCGTGACGCTGACATTAATGCCAGAGTTGGGACTGAGCCTGAGGTTTTGAATTCCCGTTTTCAACTGCATTTGTGCCAGACAACAGCAGCATTGTTTGCAGTTTTTTGGTCCATTTTTAGACAGGCACATTTGTAAATGAAACTGTTTTGACACATTAATATTTCATTTAAAGGACCACCTGCCTCAGAGTCAGATTGCTGTTGCCACCAGCTCTCATTCACCTGCTAAATTCTCATTAGGGAGTTTCTTTGCTGCTCTGTCACTTTCTTGAACAGCTCCCCTCACTTCCCCTTTTCAGTGTCAGTAACAAAAGCTCTTCCCGGAGCTGCAGTAGTCTGGTGGATCTGTGGGAGTTAAGGAGTAACATTCTTATAAACTTCAGCTTCTTCACAAACAAGCTGTGTGGAGCTGTTTCAGGGGTTTTTTTTCAAATAAAAGTGGAAAATGCAGTGTGTGGGTACGGCATGGTGTGTCCTGAAACTGTACACAGTGTTGGTGCATTTTAAACCCCTACAGCAGCATTTTAAGAAGAGAAAAATTATGCTGTCCCTTACTTGCCGCAGTTTTAGTAATAATAATGTAGGAGGTTTGGGAGTTTGTTTTTGTTTTGTTTAAATAGTCTCCTGACCACTGTCACACTTGCAGAAATGGCATTCTAAAATATTGGTCAGGTCCCTTTAAAATAAAATGAAAGTGAAAGCTAACCAGGCAGGACTGTGAGCTCACATTTGGTTTTTGCTGTAGTCACGCTTTCCCCCTCTCCTCTGTTAAAGCACTGAATAACAAATTACAGAGTCTGAGAGAGGATTTTTATAAGTAGTTGTTCTCTGTGGATGGAGCAGCACAGAGACACTGGCAGGCCAGGGAGCCCAAATAACCCACTCAGGGACAGGAGCCTTTGCCCTGCCCAGAGCTTTCAGGGGCACTCATTGCCCCATGGGCTCTGGGTGATGCCCAGCAGAGTCTGTGGAGATGATTGAGGGACTGGAGCATCTCCCTGAGGAGGAAAGGCTGAGGGAGCTGGGGCTGTT
>JAWWLV010000045.1:57347426-57421973 GCA_035041135.1 Platyrinchus mystaceus
TCCCCACCCTCCCAGGGAAGAATTCCTTCCTAATATCCAATCTAAACCTGCTCTCTGTCAGTTTGAAGCCATTGCCCATGTCCTGTCACTCCAGGCCCTTGGAAATAGTCTCTCTTCATCTTCCTTGTGGGCTCCCTTCAGGTCCTGGAAGGCCACAATTAGGTCACCCCAAAGCTTCTCTTCTCCAGGCTGAACAATCCCAACTCTCCCAGCCTTTCCTTTCAGCAGAGCTGCTCCATCCCTCTGATCTTATACCTTAAAAAAAATAAAATAGGATGTTCATTATGACAGAGCTCAATAAGTTGCTGCTCCCTGGCTTGGTTTGCAGGGCAGTTCTGGTGTCACTGAACTGGACTCCTTTCAGGAGGATCTAAAATGTACTTTTCTTGCAGCAAGGTCGGTGCTGCTGCAGTCCCACCCCACACATCCCCCAGGGACTGAACCAGGGGGTTCTTGGGCAGCTTTAACACACATGCACTGTGAGGATTTTTGGCCCAGTGAACCAGAGTAAATGTGATTTAGTGTAAGCTCCCTGAACTGCTTTCAAATTAGAAACAGGGGCTCCTGCACCAGCTGCTTCCCCCTGACCTGCTGCTGTTCTGCCACTGATTTCCCACTGCAGATGCAGCCCAGGAGCTCCTGTGAGCACATTTCAATGTTAATAACTTATCTCCTTACACTGCAGAATCCTCCAGTGCCACTTCACAGCCCCTCCCAGCAGAATTTTGAACTCTTTAAACTTGTCAGAGCTTAAATTGCCAGCTCAAGGTTTTGTGTGTGCCAGGAACATACCTTTGGAAAATCCACATTTTAATAGTTTGTGGCATCTGTGATCTTAGAAAGTTCGGTTCAAAGCAGCTTCTTTCTCCTCCTTTCCTTCTGCCAGAAAGTGTTTCAAAAGAGGAAGCTGGATTGAAAATCCCTTCTTCTTGGAAAGGTTGTGCCAGTGTTACCACATTATTATTAACCACATTTCTCCAAGTCTCCTTTATCCCCAGACTGTGAAGGGTGTCACCATAAGTTTTATAACTGTGCTTATTCACTGACATTTTATTTCAAGCCCACTTTGCTGCCATATCCCGATAACTGCATTTGGATGCTGTTTTTTAAACTGGCTCAGGGAGGGTTGACTGACAGCTTTTATATTAATTTATTAACACATACATGACTTGTATCCTCCTGTGTGTCTTCTATGCTTGCCTTCTGATGATTCTAAAAAGTCAGGGGTTTGGTACTAAAGCAATAATTTAGGAAACCCACAAGGGGGAAAAGGTGACCTTGCACAGGGGGGGTGAGTGGATCATGAGGTGATAGTGCATTAATTAAGGCACTAATTTTGAAAGACTGTGTTGGACTTGAACCTGTTGCATGTGATCCCAGCCTGTGGCTGGTATATTTTAGAGAACTGCATGATGGTTCTGTAGCCACCTTGGGTGGGAATCATCTCCCTCCTTTCTGATGTCCAAGTGTGGATATCCAAGTCTGAGCCAGTTGCTTTGGTCCTTGTGTAAAAAAGGTGGATACTCTTGGGCTGCATCTCATGGAACCAGCTGTAGGAATCTATTTTAGATGGAGATGAATCACCCTAGAACTGTTGTATTCTGTGTAGCCAACTGGAGGGATCTATTTTGGGGAGGGATGAATCACCCTGGAAATGTGTTCCCTCCAAGAGGGGCTGCAGTGGCCACTTTGGATGTGGACAGGGTTGTTTGCTCAGATCAGTCTCCCCTTTTATGGCTGGTGCAGTTGGGCCATCAGCTTTGTCTGATAGGTTGTGTTTGCTTAGGAACTGAAAACCTGCAAACTCCTGGTGGAGCAAAGGGCTCAGGAACGTGGGATGTGATTGGAAAATGGGATTGGAAAAACGTGGAGTCTCCCAAGCCTTGTTTCTTTAATGCATTGCATGGGATTGACACAGAGGCTTTGCTGAACACAGGAATATGTTGATTTTGTGTGTTTATATCCCACCCCAAACTGCAGTTCCATGCAGCTCATTTGTTCACTTCTTTGCCAACCCCTCAGGGACTGGAATTATTATTTCTTTTCCTTGTAGAAAAACACAAGAGAGTGGGATCTTGTGTTTTGAGATGATGAGAACTGTGTATATTGATAATCACAAATGCTTTCTTTGCCTGATTACAAAGTATACTAACATTAGTGTTCAAATATACTACAGTTAGGGGTAAAATAATAGTGGGTTTTTTTCTGATACACTTACTGGGAATGAGATATGGTGTGTTTGTACTGCTTGGAGGCTCTTGGCTCTTTCACAGAGACAATGATTCCACTAGGGGGTTTCCTGTATTGTTTTAATCTGTCCTGATGGGTCCAACATGCTTTTAAAATATGTTTGATTTTTAATATAGATAAGCTTTTTAATATAGATATGCTTAATGCTGAGAGCCACACATAGACCATAATGGACTTGTCTTTGAGGAACTATTCATTTACCATTAAATTGCAGTTGTCAGTGTGCCAATGGAATGAACAGTAATAAAAGTGTCATTTCTCCATGCTGGACTTTTATTGGGCTTGCAAACCAGGCTAGTGCAAGTTATAGCCCTTGGGGTGCTAAAACACGACATCTCTACTTGAATTAAAGTGTTTCTAGTAGTTAAAAATGATTTCAGAGGGAAATAATCCCATCTCCCAAAGTGAGAGAGCTGGGGGAGAAATCTTTCATCCCAGACTCCACGAGGTTGACCCTCTCCAGGGAGAGAGGGGGAGACAGAGAGAGAGAGGGAGAGAGAGAGAGAGGGAGCACCTTGGAATCACCTGCTGTAATGATAATTATTAGAGAGCCCTCAGAGATTATTTTAAATCACCTTTAGTGACTTCTCAGAGCTGACCTGGCCTTAGGAGCTGTTCCTACCCCCTTCTTGCTCCAGTGAGTGGTAGGTATTAAATTCCACAGAGCCACTTTTCTACTCTGCTTGGCAGTTCTGAAACTTTTAAGTCGATTTCTTTATCTGTTTCTATTGCACTGTTTATTTTTGAACGGTTTGGTTTGATTTGTTTGGGTTTTTTTAAAATCTTAAAATATATATATAAAGAATAACAGTAATTCTAATGGATAAATTGGGAAAACTGTGGAAGAGGCAGTGGATTTTATTCCTTTAAAAGGAAGTGGCCCAGAAAGGGTGGCCATCTGTGTGCACAGCAGTATTTAGGTCAGTGGGTCTGTGCTGTCCTGCTTTGTTCCAGGACAAGGATCTCTTGTGCTGGAGGCATTCCTGTCTTGGAATCATGTAGGTCTCTGCTTAGTAAGTACTCTTTTATGAATATTCATCATGTAGGATTATACTTCAGGAGCTTAATCTAATAATGATAGGATGCTATGACCTCAGTGAGTTAAAACTACTCCTCTTAAATAAACATTTCCTTTGGAATCCTCGATGTGTTTTGTTTTATAATTGTGTTAATAACAGAAATATAAAATGAGAGATTATTAGGAAGAGGAGATTAATCATAAAAGTATTTCAAACATCTACCATTTGTGCCCTTGTAGTGTTTAACATGTCATTTTTTTAATATCTTTTTTCTTGCTGTTGCAGAAAGGCTGTTACTTATTTGTCAGGTATTTCTTGATTCTTTGAGTTTCCACCTCTTTTTTTTTTTTTTTTTTTGAGACTTCCTGTGTGACTTAATGAGTTAAAGAGCTTCCTAAAATAAAACAGGGGCTGACTTTGTGTGGTCTGACTTGACAGAGAGAGGATTAGTGGAAGACCAGGCAAGCTGTTGTTGGAGTATTAGCCTATATTCCTTTAACTCTCCGGAGTCATATTCCAGCAGCAAATGAAAACCTAGAAGGTCACTTTTATGGTGGAAGGTGTGTTTAAACCTAAGAGATAAAAAACCCCCTGTGCTTTGTGTCATTCTTCTTGCACATTTTTACCTGTCATTTGCAGATAGCACAGATGCCAAAAAAAAAAGGAGGAAACTCACAAGAAAACATCCATTTTTTAATTGCTGTTGGATTTTCAAAGTGCTCCCCTTGGCTTTTGCCCCCTTCTGAAGCAGTAGGAGATGCTCCTTTCCTTAAATGACCTCTCTGTGTCTCTTACCTGCCCCCAGCACACGAAGCCTAAAGGAGTTCCTGCCTCCAGACCCTTCCAGCTCCCCTGGCAAATGTCCTGTGTCATTGTGGGTTTTATATCAGAACGTGGATCCCGATATATTTTTGCACTTTAATTCAGTTTGAGCCGCCGTGTTTGGATCTGTGAGCTCACCCCACAGCAGGATGGCTGAGGTGCTGGGGGATGTCAGGAGGGGAGTTTATATATTTTATATCTGTGTTTTTTCTGTTGCTGGGGTTCAGGAGATCCTTCCAGCACTGTGGGAAGACAGTGATCCCTTTGCTGTGCCGAGGTTGGAGCGGTGCAACCTTTGTTTTCTGTGTCAGAGACCTTTCTGTCCCAGCTGGGGACACGGATGGATCCACACTGGAGCGGCTCCTCCCGGACACTGAGCTTGTATTCCCGTTCACAGAGACTTTCCCAGTGGATGGGAGCCCGTGTGTTGCCTCTGGAATCTCCAGCCTCATGAATCCCATCCCCAAACCTGCCACCACCACTTCTTTCAGTGCTCCCGTGCCTGAGATTCCCAGGAAGCGCAAAGGGAGCGATTCCGACAACCAGTGAGTAAATCCCTTCTCTCTGTGTGTCCCAGCTTTTCTTCCAGGTGCTTTCTTTGTGAGCCCCCAGTTATTAAAACCAGGATCCTATAATGCCATATCCTGGCCTGAAGTGTCTGGATAATGTGTCTCTAATGCTGCCATTTCAATCCTACCTTTTTTTTTTTTTTTCTGTCTTTTCCCCCTTTTTTTTTCCCTCTGCTTTGTGTAATTGCTGGAAATCTCCCAAGGGCCCCCTTGGGAATATTACTTTGGAATATTACCTTCCAGCATGTAACCAGGTTGTTAATTAAGCTGTTTGATCTGGAACTGCTGCTTCAGTGAGACCGGAGCAGCCACTGCCTTAAATGTGGGGACAGACCTGTGACCTAAAAATGGGGACTGTCCCCTAGTTGTGCTCAGGCTTTTTAAGTGGCTCATCCTTGTTTTCTCCTGGTTTGTAGCTGCCAAAAAGGGATCTGTTCAAAGCTGTATTAATCAGGCAGAAGTGAGGGGCACAAGCCAGATTTAATGCATTACAAATATCTCCAAGCTAATGTGCAAAACCCATCTTTAAAAGAGGTGGGGGGTAGGAAGTTTACATGTATTTGTGATTATTAAAGCAATTCTCTTTAACCCCTGCTTCCTCCATGTATATTCCATGTATCTACAGAATGTACCCATGCTGTGGGTGTTGATGTGATTGTCAGCTTGGAGATTCCAGTGTATCTTGTGGATCACTGGAAACTCCAGCAATAGTTGGGTTGTGGGGGGAAAAAACTAAACTCTCCATTCTTTTTCAGTAGCACTTGTGGATTTTTACCCATTCAGTGACAGTGTTGTAGAGTTCCCCTGAAGTTTGGATCTCTCTGATTAAAAAAAATTGAAAGTCGAAAAACTAATTGACAAACTGTTGGTTTATAAGAAGTAGTAATTAGGTCCTAAAAACTGGTGTTCTTGCTGAAAGGAACCAAGTGGGGTTTCCACTAAAATTCTTCTGTGGTTTTGCTTCCTTGGGTCTCTCAAGTCATCCTGTTGTGCTCCAAACCACATTTTGCTTACTTTATGTCCTGTTTCTGCAGGGATACAGCTGAAGTTGATGGTGATCCTCAGAAAAGGTACTTTTTATGAATGAATCTGTGTCTTTTGAGTGCTTATGGACATGTCACACTTCCCTTAACAAGCTCTGTGGTTCCTTAAGGAAAGCTCCATCCAAGGGCAGGGCTTTGTACAGCACAAGGTGATGAACAGCAGGGAGAGGTCCCCACAGTGTTAAGGGCTCCTGGTACTTCTTCCCAAGACATTTCTCCCTGCTTCCAACTTCACCAAATGGATATTAGGATGGAGGTTAAGGATGGGAGCAGATGAAAAGCACCAGTTAAATAAGAAGACTGGGGAGGTGAAGCAAAGGTCTCTTATCCTTGTAGGACCAGTGCATGCGATCTTTTATGTTTGTTTTAACCTTTCCAAATGCTTTTTGAAGTAGAACTATGTTAAAATAACGAGGTGGCAAACCAGAGTTCAGACTGGCTGTACAGCATCAGTGAAACCCTGTGTGTATCTGGGTCATGGGATGGCCAGTGACATGGTTACTTTGTTCCAGCTTCTTTTTCTGCCTCTGGATACCTTCCTTAAAAAATCCATTTGTTTACAAGTAACCATGCAGTGTGGTTTGGTTTTTTTTTTTTATGGAATAAGACTCTTTCAGTTGGAAGGGACCTACAACAATCAACCTGAGCACTTCAGGGCTCACCAAGGGTGACAATGAGATGTTAAGGCATTGTCCAAAACACTTGGCCACACCTCTGCATGGATTTAGGGACCTTCACATCTTCACCAAAAAGCTCCTGATATTTTGGGGCCCACAAGTTCCCACAGTATTCCAGGGGAAGCCACACCAGGGCTGAGCACAGCAGGATAATCAATCACCTCTTGGACCATCTGCTTATGGTGTTTGATGATCCCTGGACGTGGGTTTTGTATAAAAAATATATTAGCTATTGCTAACTCCTCCAAATCTGCACAGTTTCAATGAAGAAAAGTCCCAAGGCCTTGTGGCCTAAATCCAACCTACTGCTGGGTTTGGATTTATCAGTACTTATTGTGTGACAGACACTGACTGGGTGTCCTTTACAATTTTATCACATAGACTTTCCAGTCATTGCTGTAGGCAAATTAAACTGTAATTTAGGCCCAGTCTAGGCAAGGATTGCTCATTTCATCATCTGGCAATAAGATAGGAGAAATCACAATGTGAATAGATGATCTCCCTTGTAAAATTTTAAATAAAAAAAAGTAAAATCAAGCTTAGATTGAAGTTATTTGAACGTTCCAATAACGTTGTTTTCTCTCCAGGTTACAAATAGCCCCATAATTATGAAATATCCCATAATATGTTCAAACAACTGTGAATATTGGCAGTTGTGGTTTGGTCTCTTTCTGTTATGCATCACTTGCTATGTGAATTTTGGTTTAGGAATTTTTGTGGGTTTCCTTTTGCCAGAGCCATAGTAAATTTGTAGCATTTTATATCTTCTGAAAGTTGTGGGAGGAAAGAAGTGCCAAGTATTAAATATACAATGTAAAACTATATCTTGTTTTTTTTCTTAGGAGTGAAGATGAAGAACATGTTAAAGTGAAAGATTTCAGGTACTGATTTACAACAGAAATATGATTTACTAGTAAATAATGGGATTCACAATAATGAAATATGAGTTTGTGAAACCTCTCAAATATTTAACTATTTTCCCTGCTAAATGTGTAGGAATTTTCTACTAATTTTATTAAAAGTTGCTGCAGAATATCTCAGATGGTTTAGCAAAAACAGGAGAATAAAATTTTCAAGGTGAAAATCAAATGCAGAACATCCAAGTCATCTCTAAAGGGAGGAGCTGATGCTTCATTTGGGTGAATTTGAGAACTGTTTTTTCTGGATTTGTCCACACCTGCAGATATTTAAAATTTATCCCACATAGAAATGGATTCAGCTAAAGCACAACAGAGAATTCTCATCCTGGAACAGGTTTTTATATAGGGAATTATTCAAGGTTTGCCACTGAACTTGGAATTCACAACAGTTGAGATTCACTTGTAAGATGCAGCCACAATTCAGCCAAACATTTTCAACTTTAGACAAGCCACTTTGTAAAACTAGAGCTGTTCAATAAAATTGATTTAAAAATCTTTCATCTTTCATGTGAGCAGAGATGTCAAACCAGAAATCCATAATCCACTCAGCATGCTGTCAGAGGTATTATTTATACAGTGTGCTAACTAATAATTGTGAAGTGTCCCTGTAATCTAAACAAAATCAATGAAACTAAAGTGGCCCAAGATATATTTACACTTTTGTTTAACTCCAAAATGAGTTTTTCTCCACAGAGTATCCCAGATGATTGCTATAAAAGATTGTATTTAATGACTTTTGTGTTGTATTGTTCATTAGTTGGGGGGGAAAAAATAGAACTCTCTGGAGCTTTTCTTCCCAGCTGTGTTCTTCCAGTGTTTTTTTTTTCCTGCAGCTTTTCTCCCTTCCCCTTTATAACTGGGAATGTAACAGAAGGCTTTTTGAGTCATCCAGTCACCACCTGAATTTCTGCACCCACCTTAATTTTTTATAACTTCTTATTGACCCTTGGAGATGGGGAAGGCTGTTCCCTTTCCTGGAATGGCTGTATCCGTCTTCCCGAGGTTCACAGTTCAAGGAGCAGACACAATATTGTACTTGAATTATATTGTTCTACAGTTAAAATGGTTTTAAAAAGGCTTTAGAGGGAGAAAAGCTGATTTCTTGGCAGAGTGACCCAGAATCAGTTGTGTGGTGGAGGCATTTATTTTTTTTGGGGGGGGGGAAGTAATAAAAAAAACAGATGACAAGGTCTTTAAAACTGCACTTTGTTCTTTCTCACCTTACCAGGAAAAGGGAGAGTCTTCTGAGTTATTGTGGTAAATGACACAAGGCACAGCTTTTTCTTTCAGTTCTTTTAGTTCCCACTATATCCCTTAAAATCCCAAGGGAAAGTATTGTCTGTTGGTGTTCTGGGAGTAAATGCTGCTGTTTCTCCTTCAACCTGAGGGGTTTTTAAGGGAATGAGTTAACAGGAAGACACTGCTCCTCTCTGGTTGTTGGGAGTTGCATAAAACAGATTTCAGAGAGGCTTTAAAAGCCTGTGCTGGGACATGGTTTTTGGAAAGGAAAAGAGCAGAATGAACACCCCACCTTAGTTACACAGTTCCAGAGATGAGGCCAGGGAGCATAAATGTCTCCCAGGGATTTCTAAGGACAATCCAGAGTTTTCCTCTGTACAGCTGGGTGTCCAAGTAATCACTTGGAAGTCAAAGGTCACAAGAATAATTTAACTTTTATAAGTCTTCACGGCCACATAAAATCAAACTGTTCCTTGGGAATGTTTTTCCTGTTCTACATCTCTTTTTACAAAATGTTTTTTTCTCCTCAGAGAGGCTCACAGTCAAACAGAGAAAAGGAGGAGAGACAAAATGAATAATCTGATAGAGGAATTGTCCGCTATGATCCCTCAGTGCAACCCCATGGCCAGAAAGCTGGACAAGCTCACAGTGTTAAGGATGGCTGTGCAGCACCTAAAGTCTTTAAAAGGTGGGTTTTAGGAAGCTTAATCCTTGTTCTAACAGTAGTTACACTATGTGTCTTCTTTGATCTCAATTAAATCAAGGATAACTCATTTTACATTTCCTTACTGTATTTAGTTCTGGGTCTGTTCCTCATTTAAATCTCCATCTGTATCTTCCAGAACTTAATTTCTTCTTTTTGCTTAGAATAGCAGAAAAAAAGCCACCCTTCAGTATGTGATATTTTCTGTCTTGAAGCCAAGTCACTCCTTGATTCTTTTTTAAAAAGTCCAGGAGTCAAAAGAAAAGTTGCAAGACAAAACATACTTTAACAAAATGATTGATGACTTTAATGTTATCAAAGTCTTAAAAATTACATGTTAGAGAGTACCAGGAAAAAGAGTTATAAACTGGCAAAGTGAAAGTAATCATGGATCTCAGGGAATGTTTAGTGTCAGGACCAACCCAGGAAATATTCTTTCCTCTCCTTTTGCTATTGCTGAGGTTTGGGATTTATTTTTTTTTTGCCTCCCCTAAAAAAATTAGATCCAAACACAAGTTGCATGTTGCACAGTCTGTCAGCAGCACACAAGATTTTGAGGAGTTGCAATTTAAACAACCATCTCCAAGAAACCATCAGCTCAAACATTTGTATTTTACCAATAGGATGTGAAAACTGGGCTTCACCCAGTACAGTTATTTATATATATGTTACACACAAGATGCTCTGTGGAATCATAACGAAGGATGAAATTTACTGGAAAGTTCAACTGCTGTTTACCTCAAAAAAATATCTAGAAAAAGTTTTAGACATGCTTGTAATGCATAAAAATTCTTTATTTTAGAGTGCTTGCCATGGGTGCTGGAACAGCACATGCAGTGAGTCACTCTCATTACATTTAGTGAGACATTCAATTTAACTACAATAGTGTGTTTTTTGGATTGTTGGCAATAAAAATAGTTATGTGCTTGTGTGTTTTTGAGATTTTTTTTATTTTTAGAATTCCTAGAACTTTTAATTTTTTTTTTTTTAATTCAGCTGTTCTGGTCACAGAGCAAAAAAATATAAAATATATAATAAGTGTAACTCCTTTAAAAGTAAATTTCAAATGTAACATCTGTCATTATGTCTGTGATTAATCCATTTTCCAGGTTCCAGCAGCTCCTATTCAGAAGTCAGGTATAAACCTTCATTTTTAAAGGATGATGAACTCAGACAGTTAATCCTGAGGGTAAGTGGAAGGAAACTCTCAGTTGAATGATGTCCTTAGTAACTCGAGTTTTTGTAACAAACTTTGCCCAGCTCTCTAAATGACTCCCAAGTGAAGCTGAACTTCTCTGGGCAACCTGTGCCAGGGCCTCCCCACCCTCACAGGGAAGAATTCCTGCCCAATATCCAATTTAAACCTGCTCCCTGTCAGTTTGAAGCCATTGCCCTTTGGCCTGTCCCTTGTAAATAATCCCTCTCCATCTTTCTTGTATTTAATTTTAAAAAGCAGGTTTAGAAATGTGCTTTGTTGTAGCAGTTAATATTTACTGTATGTTTTAATGGGATGTTTTTAAAGACAATATCATTATATTTCCAGGCTGCAGATGGATTCCTGTTCGTGGTTGGATGCAACAGAGGGAAAATCCTGTTTGTCTCTGAATCAGTTTGCAAAATACTGAATTACGATCAGGTTGGTTATAGTTGAGTTTCTTGCTTTGCTTTTACCTTGCATTTCCTGAGAAATTTGAAAACTTGTACATTTGTATTATTTATGCCATTTCTTGGACTTTCTTTTGGTTTAAACCAGACCTTGTGTTATCATTTCTTGGGATTTCTTTAAAGCTTCTTCAGAGTAAGGCTGAATATCCTGTAATAAAATATTTGCAGGTACACTCAGTGTTCCTGACCTGAGTAAGAGCCCCAGATTTCAGCTCCCCCTGAAGAAAACTGCTGCTCTGAGAGGATAATTGGAAGATGTCCTAATTTCTGGGTGCAGGAGATTTTCTTTTACACAGTGAAGTGATTTTCAGAGGTGGTTTTTTTTATTTTTTTTAGGCCAAGGAAAATTGGTAGTTCAGCAGTGGAGGTTAATTAAAGCTTTCCTGGGTGATGCCTTTGTGCTTGGATGCACCATCCACAGGAACCACCTGAACAGGACTCAGCCTGTGGAACAAGGGAAATAGGAAAAATAGAAGTACCCTTGATTAGCTGACCTTTAACATCATGGGCAATTACCACAGATAATTAAGGCATGGTAATTTGTTCATGGATCTGTGACTTCTGTTTCACAAACAGAGGCTAAAACAGTCAGTGCTGCCATCTGGCTACTTGTGTAACTTTAAAACCATTTGGGCTGCCTTCATTTGCTTCAGAAATGTGAGGATTTGCTTCATAAATGGAAGGATTTTCTTGACTAATGTTAAGGATCACCAATCTGGACTCTGTTCCATACATTTATTTTTATCTTTTTTTTTTTTCTTTTAAAAAAGCAAAACTATCCTTTTCAATTGAGGTGAAATGAATCATCTTAAGGGAACAAGAATAAAGTAGATTTCATTTTTATTTTAAACTTCTACAGTGACACTTTTTTTCCTGGTTCTCATCTCTTCTGGGACTTCTTTTGTTTTGAAAACAGGCCAGTTTAATTGGACAAAGCCTGTTTGATTATTTGCACCCAAAAGATGTTGCAAAGGTCAAGGAGCAACTTTCTTCCTCGGATGTCTCCCCTCGGGAGAAGCTCGTGGATGGCAAAAGTAAGTCCTATTTGAACTCAGGTTATTTTTCAAGAGATGTCAGTAAATCTAGTTATTATCCAGGGTAGATGAATGTATTTTTATGTGCCTGGGTGTCCTTGTGACCCATTTGAATGTGTATCTGCTGCTCAGAATGCATTTGCAGTTAAAAGTTAGCCCAGAAAAGAATTGCTTTTTAGATCGTAAGAATGACTGAGATTTGCACTGTTTGAACATTTAGCAAGCTGTGGTCTGACCTTCTTCCTACCAGGAATACTACTTTTTTTTCTTGTATTTGCTAGGTCTTGTCAGTACAAAAGACCTGATGGGATAAAATACTCCAATATCAAGAATCCCTGTCTTCTCTGAAAATGCTAAGTGTCAATCCCCGTGTAACCAAACCTTCCTCTGCTTACAGTTATTTCTGATATGGAAAGCCTTATGTACTGTGCAGCTCAGGGCTATTTTATAGCTGGCTTTTACAAGCATCTTTATGCCAAAAGACAAGCTGGGAGTTTATTAAAATACCACTCAAAATATCAGGAGGGGTTTAAAAAATAGTTTGGTAGCTCGTTTTTTTTATTTTTAATTCTGTAATCTGTGGGCCGGCCGTGTTTTATTTATTAATTAAGCTTGGACTTATTTCTTTGTAAGGCCAGGATTTAGTTAGGAGAATGCAATACTGGAAGCTACATGTTTTCTGAAGTTTCACTGTCTGATTTTGGGCTTTTTTAACTGCTTTACTGAATTTTTGTAAGCTGGCTTGCAAGTCCACACAGATTTCCAGGCTGGACCGGCTCGGCTGAATTCCGGGGCTCGCCGTTCCTTCTTCTGTCGGATAAAGTGTAGCAGGACCACGGTGAAGGAAGAGAAGGAGTGTTTGCCCAACCCAAAGAAGAAAGGTATTCAACCAGTGTAGATCAAGGATTGGTGGGGGGGAGCTTTTTGTCTTGAAATTTAAATTCCAAGTTTAAATTCCCAGAGCCTTGTGCAGTTCTCGCTGATCTCACGGAGCAGCTGTAGAGAAGTGGAAATTGGGCAAACAGTTTGATTGGAGCCTTTCTCCTCCCTGTTCCCTCCTGGAAAACGGGGAGGGAGGTGCAGTGGCTGTTCAGGAGCATGTGTTGTGGTCAAATTTTTTAGAAGTCTCAGGGAAATACTTGAGAGAACTGGAGGAGATCAGAAGAATGAAACTAAATAACTTTATGTCTTGAAGATAACTGAGTGAATAAGGCTGCAAACTCTACTATTTTGAAGGGGAAAAAAAAGCAAGTAAACCAACTTTTTTTTCTGATTTACTTTTTGTGTTGTGTGTATTTGAAAGTCTGAGTTTTTCCTTTTTTTCCCCCCTTTTCATTGTAAAGTTATTTTATCAGTGTAATCCCATTAATTTTTCCACGAATTTTAATGTAGTTCATATTTTGCTGTGCCTGTACAGTAATCTACTCCTGTCAAATTTTCAGTGAAAATTTCTATTTTAAAATTAATTTCCAGCTTTTGTTTAATACCTCAGTCTTGATTTTTGCAAAGGTGTGCTGAGATTATTTGATCCTGAAAAAAAAACAACCCTCCAACTTCTCTTTTTTTCAAAGTAACCTGTTACTGTTGAGATACAACTGTAAAATTTGAGAGGCCCATAATTGTAAGTAAAATGGAATTTGGTTGATCCCTTGATGTGTCAAATAACTCGGTGAGATAAGAATTTAATAGCTGGATAAATGTTTGTTAGGAAGGCACCTGAGAAACTGGGACAAAGTCACAGTGGGATAACTCAGTTTCTCATTTTGTGGAGTTGATAAGTGGTTTTTTTGTAGTTGAGAGGAAATCAAACCTCTGAAAAGCATAGAGATATCAGGAATGCTTTGGCATTTTTGGGGGGAAGACAGTTCCTGTAGGACACACAAAATCATCTCTATGCCTTGATGCATATGAGGGTGTTTACATGTTGTGTAGGTGGCAAATGTGCTGTGATTTTAAGACATTTAAAATATTTGTGTTCCCAGAAAACTGTGGAATTCAGAAGCCTCAGGTAAACAGAGAATAACCTGGATTGTTTTGGGTTGTTCACAACTGATTCTTTGAGCAGTTGCAGTAAGGAAATGTTAAAATCATCGTGTTCACAAAGAGTCAGTTGATTTGGAAGCTGCAAGAGGGCCAGTTAATTTTAATTTATAATCTATATGAAACCATACAAAGACAAAGTGAGCTGTGGACTGTGTTTGAACTGCCAACACCTATAACTTATCTTCCTAAGTCTTACATAGGGGGTTAGAAGCACTCTCTCCAGGTAAGCCAAAATCAAGTAGTACAAAATCAATTTAAAATCACTCTGTAAAATCATCTATAGCCTTGTAGGTAAAACTAAAATGTAGTTGCTGGTCTCATGGCCAATAGAGTGAAAAACAAAACAGTAGTTTGGTTTCCTTTTTGAACAATAACTGCTCCTCATTTCATTTCTTTGTATCAGATCACAGGAAATACTGCACCATTCACTGCACTGGGTACTTGAAGAACTGGCCTCCTAATGAGGTGGGAGTAGAAGAGGAGAACGATGTAGAAAAGGACAGTAGTAACTTTAACTGCCTTGTTGCAATTGGGAGGTTACACCCTTATATTGTTCCCCAGAAGAGTGGAGAGATAAAAGTCAAAGCAACAGAATTTGTGACAAGGTTTGCCATGGATGGGAAGTTTGTTTATGTAGATCAGCGGTGAGTGTTTTGTTCTTTGTGGAGAGAGGATACCAATGACACCACTAATTAAATTTTCTGCCAGAATTTCTAATTAGAATTCTTGAAAAATGTTCAGATTTCTTTTCCTGCTGGAATTATTTCAGTCTGAATCCACGAATACTTGGGCTCTTGTTTGTTTGAGGGGTTTTTTTTCCAAACATAAAACTTAATGTATAGAAGTGTATTGCTCTATAGAAATGTGTTATAAAATGCACTCATATACTTATTTATTCATAAAGGAAAATCTCAAGTTAGAGCTTCATAGCTGTGCCTGTGACTAAAGTAACAGGCGTTTAACCAAAAGTTATTCTTAAAATCCTTAGAATTTGGGACAAATATGTCTGAGTGAGGTGCCAAATTATTTCATTAGAAATGAAAGCTAAGAAGTTCCCCTTTTTTGAACTTTCCGAACCAGATTTGTATTTGTTGTATAGACCCAGTATATTTGATTTGTTGTGTTAGGCTTTGCATTTTGAATTTCATCACTGCCATGGAGACTGTGTTGCTTTCACTCATCCCTTCTTTCACCTGGAAGTGTCAGTTTAACCCTATTCCTTGGACAATTCCTGAGCTTTTTTAATGACTCTTTTTGTGTGACCAGTTCTCTGACTTGGCTAATTATGACCTAATCACCATAAGTATTTTGGGTGAACATGTGGTTTGCTTGTCCAAACACTGGGGTTTTTGTCTTTGAATTGCCATTTATTGCAAAGGGATATTTTGCAGTGAATTGTTCTTTCAGAGCTGTACTGGTGCTTTATTCCTTTCCCTAAACACTGTTTCTTTAAATATTAATTTTTTGCTTTACCTGATCCTTAAAAAAAAACAGCTTTGCCATTGTTTGAATCCTCTGGAGTTCATGTTTCTGTTTCTCACAGTGCAACAGCAATTTTAGGGTATCTGCCCCAAGAGCTTCTAGGAACTTCTTGTTACGAGTACTGCCACCAGGATGATCATAACCATCTAGCTGAAAAACATAAAGAAGGTACAAAATAACATCCTTAAAACACTAATTATGGAAGTTCACCAAGTCCTGAGCCTCCCTCCTCGTGGTTTGCTTTTTAACTTCACCTTCCTAAGCATAAATATGGTGATTATAACTTTCCTTTTTTATCTAGTGCTGCAGAATAAAGAAAAAGTCTTTACAAATTCCTACAAATTTAGAGCAAAAGATGGGACTTTTGTTACTTTAAAGAGTCAGTGGTTTAGTTTCATGAATCCCTGGACCAAAGAGCTGGAGTACATTGTGTCAAACAACACTGTGGTATTGTAAGTAATTCCTCTCAATCTCCACATTATTTTTTTTTGCTCTTAATTGCAATTAGCATTTAGCAGAAAGCAGCCTGTTTTAAGAAGCAGAACAGGGCTGGAAAATGTCAACACCAAAAGGGGCTGAGTAACCTGGACAAACATTTTTTTGGCCTTCACCAGCTATTTTTATTTCAGCCCTAAATCATGGGTTTGTCTTGGAAAACTGTGCTGTTTCCCTGTAGGAAAAAAGGGGGTGAAAGAAATTCTTCTTAGAGGAGGGAAAGGAAGGATCTTTTAAGAAAGGGAGATATGAGTAAATGGACATGTCAAGTTAATTCTGCTTTTCCTCCTTGGCTTTGCAAGACCTCATGTGTCAGTTGACCCAATTTTAAGGGCTCCCCCACCTTCAGGTGTCAGAAGGTGGAGAGGAATAATTGATGGATGCTCCCCAAACTGACAGCCTGTGGGACAGCAAATGGATGTGTTCACTTCTTTTTTTTTTACTTTTAATTCTTCTTTTTCATTCTCCTTGCAATGGAGCAATAACTTGGATTGTTCCAGTGATGCTGGGGGACAGGGAGAGGATTTTAATGGAATTTAACAGGGCCAAGGGGGCCTTTTCCCCATTCTGTACCTGGTTCATGCCTTCAGTCAACATCACCCACCTATTTTACCCATGTCCTTTTTCCTCAAGGAGACAGAGAGGAGCAGTTAAGACAATCAGTGCTGATCAGCAGCCAAAGGACACTTCTGCCTGCCCTTGGAAATCTGTCTGGAGGAGGGAAGGGAGGCAACCACTCACCTGCTCTCCCTCAGAGAATTAAATTCACAGCCTTATTCTCTTGCCATGGAACACAGACAACCATCTTGGCTTTCTTTTTTTATTTGGAGGATAGGTGGGAATTAACATTTCACCCAGAAACAGTGCAGAGGATTGAACACTGAAACCTGGGGGGAATCTCTCCTTTTTTACTAGTTTGAGGATGTCAGTTTTTATTCTGTATGAAGTAATTTTGAAATCAAACATAAACATGCTGGATTTTGCCCTTGAAAAATGAGCTGATTGGTTTTGTGGTTTGTTTTTGTGTGTGTGTTTGTTTGTTTTTTAATATATTTAAATCTCAGAGGTCACAAGGAGTCAGCTGAAGAAGAGGTTCTCTACAGTTCCCAGCCTGCAGAAGGCAAGTATTGCTCCTTACAGTTCTCAGAGATGCTTCTCCTGACCAGTCACTCCAGATTTATTCCCTCCAGGATTTTTTTTTACTCTAGATTGTGTGCAAGGAAGAATTAATTTTTTTTTTAAAGCTAATTCTGGTGACAGCTTCTAACCACTTACAGCATCCTAATTCATATCATTCACAGAACTGTAAACAGAAGCATATTTGTAATTTCTAGCAGCCTCTGTTGTAGCAAGGATTTTGTTTGATAGGATATTATGCTTCTGGCACAGAATCTATTCATATTTTATCGACTTTTCTAGAGAAATGCAGCTGTGCTCTGAGTTCACCTGTTGAATACAGGGCAGCACTCATAGATACACATTTTGTTAAAAATTTTTTGCCACAAATTAAAGAGTTTTTGTGTGCTTTGCATTGTCTGTGAGAGAGACTGGAGGTGGCAGTGATTAAAGCTAATTTCACTACTGGAGAGCAGCAGCTTTCACAAATTCACTTGCCTTTATATTGCAAATGAGGCTCACAACACCCTCCCCCCACAAATCGGTGTTCTCAACAATTTAATCTCTGAAATAAGAGATACAGAACAAAAACAGCTTTAAAATGAATCCTTGCTGTGCAATTAAACTGCTCCAGATTTAAAGTGTTGGGTTGTTGTTTTTTTTTTTTAATCTCTAGATGCTGTAAAACAGTCTTTAGTGAGTGTCCCTGGAATGTCCTCTGGAACAGTCCTTGGTGCTGGAAGCATAGGAACAGAAATTGCAAATGAAATACTGGAGTTGCAAAGGTAAGAAATGCTCAACATCCTCACTGGGCTTTGGAGCAAAGGTGGGGAAGGGGTTTATGTGATGTGTGGGGAAGGGGTTGATGTGATTGATATGTGGGGGTCACTCAGGTTTCATTTTCATTAATTATCAAATATTTTTGGGCTGAGCAGTGGCTGTGAGGTACCAGTTCTAATGTAATGTAATAATGGCAGAACACATCCCTGGTGTGGGTAAATGGTTTTATTCTGGCCATGCCATTTTCTTTGAGGAAAGGATTATTTAACTGGGACTTGCAAAGTGTTACTGTGGTGCAGCTGCTTCACATAGGGTTGAATTGGGTAGATAAACCACTTGGGAATGGAAAATGTGAGTCGTGTTAGTGTTTTTCTGGTGGGAAAGCTTTCCTTGAAACACTTCCCAGTGGAACACTTCCATAGCTTGTTGTTGTCCCTGAATGTAAACCTGTTTCCAGTCCCAGCTCTTCCCAGGAATTAAGGCTTCATCAGAAGGTTAAGGGCTTGTTAAAAGGTCAAATTTAGGGTGATGGGAACATCATCCCATCAGTTATCTGATCGTTAGTCCGAATTTAGGACCTCGTTGTTTCCAGTGACCTGAGCAGAGCTTCACCGCTGCAACAGGAGGGCTTTGATTAATGGGACCTGCTAAATCAACTCAATACCTGCAATTTTAGGTTGCATTCTTCACCATCAGGGGAGTTAAGCCCATCACACCTCCTGAGAAAGTCCCCTTCTCCAGCTTTACCTGTGAACTGCAGCGATGTGAGTATGGAACTGCCTGTAAAAACCCAAAATTGGGGGGTTAACATCAGTCACCTGTTCAGTCTGCCAACCTGAGTATCACTTCTGGTTTTCTCTTGCTTGTATTTTTAATCTTAATGTTTTTTCAGTAGTCTAAAAATGGACAGGACAATGCTGTTTTGCTAATTTTGTGGTGCTACACACACTAATAACTTTATTGTGCTTATTAACCATAGCTGTGGAATAATTAACATATTTTTTAACCTAACTATATTGTCTATTGTATTGTGTGCACTGTGTGAATAAACATTTACCTCTCCATCAGCACTTTTTGGAAGGTAAATTTCCTTCCATTTAAAGACAATTTGTTATCCTTTTGCAATTTTCATTTCCTAACAACTTCTACTCTGGATTGTTTTGGCTTCCTCCCTTTTCTTACGATCAGTTCTCCCCTGTGTTGCCACAGGTTTCTCTGCCAAATATTGGCTGATTTCTATACACTGAACTCTAAATCATGCAGTATCTCATCATCAGGATAATTTCACTGTATTCATTGAAAGGTTTGCTTTATTCTGTGCTTTGGTGCCCCATTTGTTCCCAGAATACTTTTGGAAAGCACTTCAACTCTATTAATTCCCTGGTGGAAGTCAGGCAAACCAAGAAACTCTCCTGCTAAATCTCATTGTGTGTGTTACATTAAAAGAATGGGGGGAAAAGTAAAAAAATACTATTTTTTTCTGATTTGTTTGGATTAGGATGATTTTCATCTCAATTGTTGTTATGACTAATGTAGTTTAATGCACATAGAACATGGTAGGTATGAGCTGGGTTTTTTTAAATCTTTTAGCTGGAATGTTTTGATGTTGACAAACCGGTCACTGGGAATTTGTAGTTTATGGTGGACATGGAAGTTATTCCTAAATGCAGAATATCTGCCTGTTTTTCACTTTCCCTATTCAGTTCTTCATAACCTGACAGCACTTTATGATGTTCCTGTCATATAATAACTGTGGCTAAATTTAGGATTTAATTCAGTCCTTTGCACTCCTTGTGTTCTTTCAGGTGCCAAATAAAGAGCTGATCCAGTTATGTCCTTCAGAGACAGAAGTTCTGGAGAATTCCGAACAACCCCGGGGTGCTATCCCATTTCCCAGCAGTGAGCCTCTCCTCAGTAAGATGGATTTCCCTTGGGGATATTTTGGGAGCTTTTCTTTAATTTCTCCTTGTTAAGTTTGTACAAAAACCCACCAACATTAAGGAAAGGGTTAATCGGTTTTAAACTCAAAGGAGGCCGATTTAGGTGCTGCTTAAAAACAGGTTTTTATGTTTGGAAAGCTCTTTGTGCTTCTTCCTGCTGATGGTTTCATCCCTTTTTCAGGTGGTAATTCCCAGCTGGACTTTGATGCAATATGTGAAAATGATGACACTGCCATGACAGCTCTCATGAATTACCTGGAGGCTGATGGAGGCCTGGGGGACCCAGCTGACCTCAGTGACATCCAATGGGCTCTCTAGAGTTGCTTTTTCGGGACAAGAGGGAATGTAAAACCCATAATGCACAACAACCACACATCCTCAGTACTGTATTATAGTTTTTTTTAATGTCTTAGTTGGATTCAAACTTACTGTCTATATATATATATATATTTTTAAAGACTGAAGCCTTGTTCAGAGAGACACAATTTCTGCTGCACCTCTGGAAAAATGCAATATTATTTTTTTTTTCATGACCAGGAAACCTTGAAATTTTAATATTGAACCATCTGTAACTGGAATGCTTAGAACACATTAGTATATTTTTGCTAAGAAGCTTTAACCAAAAGGTACTGTACAATGTACAGGAAGACTTTATTTCTTAGTTTTAATACTTAAACTTTTATTTATTGGTTTTGTTTCAAGCAGTAGAATATTGGTTATCCATGTTACCTTCTGTAGAACCTACTGTACTTGTATGGTTTGAGGATATTTGTAACTATGAAATCCCATGGAAATGATGATTTGCACACACTAGAGTTGTAAAATAAGGTGTCGTGATTCTCCAGTGATGCAGTTTGTGATCCCTTGCCCTTCTCAGCAGTGCAATTTTTGCAGTCAGAAGTGAAAATAAAGAATACAGATCTGGGAACAAAGGTTGGAGTTGGATCCCCAGAACAAAAAGAAGAGAATGGTTTGAGAAAAACAGTCATTTTCCCAGTAACCAACACGATAAGGGTATGAGAAAAGAGCACCAAACTTTTAAACTTCTATTTTGTCTTGTTTTTAATGCATTATTAGTGCAGAGAACCTGAGACAAACAATGCTATAACTGTAATAAAGCACTTTGCTCTTGTCCCAGGTTATTTCCTAACTAGAGAAGTCTGGACAGACTGTCTTGGTTCCAGAGTGAGACTTGCACTGTCAGTGAAAGAAATGTTAAATTCTAAAGCCTCTTTTATTATGTTTTTGAAGATGAGAAGAACTTTCTATTGCTTGAGTCTGTGACTTTTGCAAACCTCTCTGTAATACAGCCCTGTCTGGAAGTAAATGCCATGCAGGATGATCCTTTGGGAGCAGCTTTTGCAAGGATTGGATCCCAGTTACAGCAAATGACTCAAGAACGTGGCACTTTATAGCTTCTGTTAGAACAATATAGCATTAATATATGAGGTGGATCTTTTTATCTCTGGTATTAAAGGATTAGACTAATTTTATCATAATTTTTTTCCTGTTTTCTTGGTTTTTTTTTTTTTTTTTTTTTTTTTTGTTTTTTTTTTGTTTTTTTTTTTTTACATTCAGGTAATGAAAGCATTGGGAGATATTTGAGATGTGCATCTTTTACCAGAGCCATTGAAACACAGGTACTACCACGAGCTCTATGGCATTTAACAGCCCAGGGCAGGCTGTTCCAGGGATTTTTGGGAAGGCCAGAGTGTGGGAGCACATGGATGTGGTGAACACTAGATGTCCCCCTCGTCCTGCTGGGTAACCACCACTTGAACTGGCTCCCTGTTGCTTGACAGAGCAGCTTTATATCTTATATATATTTTGGCACAAGAGGAATCTTTTTTGGTGGTGTCCAGATTGGTTGGGTTGATTTCTCTGGGGTTTTTTTTAACTCTATATTCCTGCTTTCAACTTCTTTTTTCTTTTATTTTTTTTAACAGACCTGGGGCCAAAATGATCAGTTCTCTGGCTTTATTCAAATGAATTTTTCTGGTTTTTTTCACACAGAATGAATTTTGGGCAAAGTGAGAAAATTAAACAGGCACTTTCTAAGAACTGAGAGAAATCTATTTGCATAAAGGAAATTTGAGAATTTCAGGTTTTGCCATTGTGAAATGCATTCTCTTTTTTTATACTAGAAATAAATGCTAAATAAAGCAAGAAATACAGTAGTTAATAGGTAAGTGACTACATAAATAACTTAAAATTATACAAACTTTACATAGGGTTTTTTTTTAAACTGGATTAGTTTGAAAATGGGGCAGCTGTTGTTACTGAAGGAGCATATTAGTTTTTTCACAAGATTTATGTGTCTTTAGTCAAACCATTATTTTGGGATTCCTGGTTTTCCCTATAAAAATAAACCCACAACTGTAACTTCCTTTTGCAGTCAATGATCAACATTGTGGCTCTCGATTCATTTCCTCCATTCTCCCTCTACTATTTGTGAGTTTTTCTGGCTCACAGAAACCTTTGCAAGAAAAAAAATGTCACTTTGTAAATATTTATGGCGAAATGAATAGATATTTTTGGAATACAGCTGAGATAGTCTGTGCTTATTTCTGTTTGTATAACACCACGGTTCTGGTAAGACATGGACAGTGTGTTCTTGGGTGCAGGTGATCAGAGGATGTGGTAAAGCAGGTCAATAAATGTTATTTTGATGCACTGCTGTTATTCTGCTAACAATTCTATCTAATACTGAAGTGAAATACCAGATACTCCTACTTTCAGATCTCAGGGTCCTTCCCTAAAAATATAAACGGGAAGACTGAACTAATGTGGATTTTGGGAGCTCAGTGTGATAATCCCCAGCCAGGGTAACCTTGTAATCCAGACTAATGTGCATTTTTTAGGTACTAAAACCCCCCTGATGTTGCAGTTTAATTGGGCTGGCTCTGGAGAGGAGGTGTCTGCAGGCTGGACCTGGGAGAGGCTGTTGAGCACATGGATATGATCCTTAGGGAATCATGTGGCAGGGAGGTGTGGTAAGTGATAAAGCAGGTGTCAACAGGCTCTTAAAGCCTGCTCAGTTATCAGGGTTGGACTTGAGATTTGTTACCCAGGACATAAGGAATTAAAGATTAAAAAAATCTCGATGGGAAATGAGTTCTGACATAATCACCTTATTATTTGGACAAGCAGTTCCTGTGTTGACAGGAAAACAGGAGAGAATTCCTTTCAGAATGTTACCAGTCAAGTTCAGTGCTGTTTCCATGTCAAAACCTCTGCAAATAATCCCACAGTCTGTGGAAATCACAAGGAATTCTGTGGCAAAGATCTCCCCTGGCTGCTGCTCTCACGGTGCTGAGCCTGTCTGGGAGGTGAGTTTTTATTTCCCTGGAATTTGCAGATTCCAAATGTACGTGACCCAACATCACTAACGTGTCCTAGAACACTCAGGGAACTTTGGCACGTGGGAAAGTCACATAATTAATGGGCTACCTGGTTAATGTTAATGGGTAACAATGAAGTATATACTTGTTTTTCTAGAGGGGGCTGTAAGGTGAGCAGAAAACTTTGATTTATACAATTAATTTTGATTTACCAGATCTTTAAGAATACTCTTATTTTTCCTGCAAAAACAGTTGCAGTAGCAGATAATGTTTCCACTATCATTGAAGAGATGATAAATCTCTTAAAGAAAAAAATAAAGGGCGGGGGGAGAAGAAAAAAACCCAAAACAACCATGTATTTAGTTTCCTGTGGTATTTTTTATATATTTTATATCCAAGTTCTGTCAGGAACTTGAAGTTTGCAGTGCAAAAACACGTGTTATGTATCTTAGGAATCAGAGATCATTATTCCAGGGTTCTTCCATTTGCTTTGGTAGGGAGCCATGGTTAATGCTCCTGTGTTGTGGCGGTTTGCAGATAAACAGAAAAATCAAATGGAGTACAACTCCAGAGAGAGTTGCAGGGAAACTACACATTTTTTCACCCCCCAAAAAAGGGACACACACACACAGAGTTAGGACAACTAGTTATATAAATAATCTAAAATACAGTTCTATGCCATGCTGCCAGCAGGATGCTTGTGTGAGTGGGGCTGTGGAATGCTGCTTCCCTCAGTTCCTTTGGGATAAAGCACAGGAGCATGGACTGTTTGTTCTCTCTCTTCATCTTTGCTGCATTTAACCCAAATATTTACTAATTCTGGTAAGCTTTCTTATTGTGGTCACTTTGCTGGTGTTTCAGGATTCCTGACAGCAGCCTGAGGGCAAAATACCTCCAAGTGGATCATCTTCCTGGTTAGGCCCAGTGCGCAACTGCTGCCCTTCTCAGGCAGTCTCTGAATAATCAAACCTATTGCAAAACTGTTGATTTTAGGTTTCCATGAATTATCTAAACAGAATTTGAAGCTTCACTTTGCCAGTCTAGAAGGAGGTGGGAGAGAGCTGAGCAGAGCTTGTGCTGCTGGAATGACTTGTCAGGAACTGGAGTGACAGGACAAGGGGCAATGGCTTCAAACTGACAGAGCAGGTTTAGATTGGATATTAGGGAGAAATTCTTTATTGTGAAGGTGGGAAGGCCCTGGCACAGGTTGGCCAGAGAAGCTGTGGCTGCCCCTGGATCCCTGGAAGTGTCCAAGGCCAGGTTGGATGGGGCTCTGAGCAACCTGGGATAGTGGAAAGTGGCAGGGGGTTGGAACTGAGTGATTTTTAAGGTGCCTTCCAGCCCAAACCATTCTCTAATTCTTATAGGGAACAAGTCTTTCAAATTTGGAGCTGAGACACTTCCAGTCTTGACAACTGTCCCATCCAAATACAAAGTTGTTCAGGTGTTTTTACAACAAAGTTGTTCAGGTGTTTTTACAAAGAGTCCAGTAATTTCCATTTTTATGGCAGGAAGCTTTTCCTGGGACTTTTCCAGTAGGACTGCTTTTCCAGTAGTCCTAATTCAGTCCATTAGATATATCTGGATGTGGCACTTAGGAACTTAAACAACTTGCCATTAAACAGCTTGGGAAAAGTCTCCCAAGCCTTCAAATAGCTGGAATGGAGACTGAGCTTTTGTTTCTTCTGGAAATTGAGCTCCACTGAGAACGAAGACCAGAAATTATAGGATTTTTAGTGGGTCTCAAGTGACCTTTAATGTTGTAATTGATTTACAGTCGCAAAACCTGAGTGCAAACCTGACCCCACTGCAGTCAGTAAGAATCTTTGCCTTCAGTGTGGCCAAGATCAATATTAAGAATAATTGCAAGGTGACTGTTAAAACTGAAGTTCTAGTTAGAAAAATGGGCTGGGTGTAAATCCTCCCTACAGACAGGCTGTGTTGTTTTGGTTTGTTCTTCCTCTGCACAGATTTATGGGCATTTAGATCTATAAATCAATACATATTTAATTGGCACAGGCTGCAGATGGTTGTGTCACTTATAGACACATTAATGCCTCTCTTAATAACCCCAAACTTCATAAATGTTGTCGCTTTTTAGGAACTGATAAATTTAAGTCCTGTCCAGCTCTTAATAGCTGAGAAACAAAGCACAATCAGCACACCAGTGAATCCCAGAAATAATCCAGAAATAATCTAGTTACAGTAGCAAAGCCCATAAGACAAACCTTAATTGGCTTGTCTTCCACCAGATCCAGCTTGGGATTCTCCACACAGCACTCTGAGTGTGGTGTAAACACAGCCTAAAAGCTTAATCTGGCAGATATTTTAACCTAAGTAGCTTTCTTCACTTGTCTAGCTCTGTTTAGAGTTATCCACGTGTTTAAATAAATATTTGCACTTGGAGTGTAGGAGGTAGAATTAAACTCCACAGTTAAATTGCTTCTCTGGTTGGTGGTTAAGTGGAGACTCGTGGCAGCACAGTAATTCTGCTCTGGAAGATAAAAAGAGGCAAAATAAGAAAAACAGGCAAAAAAAGTAATCATTTTTTAGCAAATGGTGGCAGCATCTTAATTGGATTGAGATGTTTGTAAAATTATAGTTAAAAATTAAACAGAGGTGATCTGTACCTCAATTTTAAACTTAATTTTGATTTTTAGTGCAACAGTTTTCAGCTGAAATATTTCTCAAAATAAACACACAGGATTAGAAAAATATTAATAACATTTTCTTGAGAATATATGCCAGTAGACACTAACAAATTGCTGAGCCCTTCTTACATCAGAGAGACAACACTTGGGAGTTGAAGCTGAAATTCCAGGACAAATGTTGACAGTGAACTGAGCAGAGCTCTTCCAGTGGAAATAGGAAACTTGGCTGAAGAGCAAAGCCAGGATAAACATGTGAATTCAGCCATCCTTTAGCTTAAGCAAAGCCACACAGAAATAGCTGCAAACTTTACTGAGCAGATGTGACTTCCCTTTTGTCACCTTGGAATATCCCTTCCAGCTTTTTAACGTTGCCTGTTGGTTCTCAGTGCTGTTCTTAAGCTTGCTCTGAATTTTTAGTAATTAACTGCTTTTCCTGAAGCCCACAAACCGAAATGAGGATGTTTTCCAGCCCTGCCTGTTGAAACTGGGTGTGTAGAGGAATAAGGGAAGGATTCCTGGGGCCAGGACACTGGGGAAGGGATCACACTTCTGTCCCCAGGAAGGAATGAGTCTTTCCTGAAACAACCACATTACTCAAGGTGAAAACTGATCATTCACGGCTCAAGTTGGGCTTTTTTTTCCCCAGATAGGTGAGATCTTTATGTACACATGAATTGTAAGGAAAACTGAGACTAATGGTGGGTTGGGATTTGACTGACAAATCCCAGTTCGGCTCTGCACGTTCCTCCAGCCTTTCTGTGGGAAAGCAGTGACTTTAGTCCTCTCTCTTGGCTTGTATTTTCCAAGTGTGTAATGGAGCAAGCTGCTGCCTCTGGCTGCACTTCCATGAGAACTGAGGGCCCATCCCTCTCAGGCTGCAGAATTCCCTGTGTTTTTCCATGTGCAGCAAGTGTTGGTGTAAAGATGGCTCCAGGTGAAAACACACACACTCGACAAGACCGGTGCTTTCATATTTGGGTGTCATGTGCTACCCCCAGGCTCACCATGTGTTGGAATGGAGGGTAACTCAGTGTCTCACCTCCTCTGCCTGCTGAAATAAAGGAGGATTCCAAGAGGATTTTACTTAGTCTTCATAATGAGAAACCTGGAGTGAGACCGACTTAATCTACAGAATCTCATTATCTGGGTTTGCGTTTGGGGTTATTTGTCAGTGCTGTGGCAGAATTACATCCCTTAAATGAGTTTAATGCTGAGAAGAGGAATTAGACCATCCAATCTGAAACCCTGCTAAGGTATCATGTGTGTCCCTGCTGTTTGAAGCTCACCAAAACCCAGTGCTGTGGGGTTTTTACCTGTAGCTTTAGGAAGGGGGGTCTTTTTTTTTCCTCAATCTTTTGCTAATGCTAAAATAATCTGTATTAATAATGTTTGTCTGCTCTGAGGACTGGTGCAATGTAGACTAAACGTGATACTTGTGGATATAAGTTTGCATAGGTTTAGATACTGTGCAATTTCAAACATTACCCCCCTGAACCTCTTAGTGTTTTTACAGAAAATTAGAATTTTAGTGTTTTTACAGAAGTAGAAACCTGGATATCGACATTGTCCCAAGGCTGTGTTAAAAGATCCTAGTCCATGGATTTTTTTCATGCTGTGCTCTTGGCACACCTCAGCCTGGATGCACAGATACTTCCTGAGCCTGAGAGAGGATCCATTCAATTCCCCCTCAGTTCCCTTGGCTGCTTTGCCAAGTTTCCAGACCCAGGTTATAGCATTGCACTGGTCGGGAGAGTATTTGGTTTGCAGTATGGAAATGCTCATCCCTCAGGTACTGGGGGGGGCCCTACTTTTGATCCTCATTCCTGTAGTAAGTTTGTAGTAGAGGTGTTTGTAATTCCTGGTCCTTTGAGCCTCCAGGTGAAGGGTGATCCCTGCCACTGGTGCTTGTGTGAGCAGGCAGGAGAGGGAAAACGCTGAGCTGGGATGAAACAAGCTTGGAAGGGTTTTATTCTCCCTTCCCTCACATACACAAGGATGCTGAAATCAACAACTGTGCATTTTAAACCACCAGCCTGGTGCTTGGGATCTCTGTGTTTGGATTTGCAGCTTTGCTCCAGGCAACCTTTGGACTTCACTTGAAACTGTTGTCTCTGTTTCCCACCTGGGAAAACACGGCTCCAAGCACTCCACACTTCAAAGGCCTTCCCTTGGGAATAATCACCTTACTGTTACAGTAAGAACAGCCTTAAAGTGCACAAGGCACAGGGAAGGCTTCTCCTACCTGGGAAGGCTGCACAGATGGAGAGTTAATAATTGCCAAATGCCATTATTGCCGAGCTGAGGCCGTGTCTCTGAGCAACGTGCAGAGCAGACAGTTAATGCCATAAGGAAATCAGTGTTGGGGCTTGGACTGGAGCTCAGGTACGGGATGGAAAGTTCCTGCCAATTTGCTAATGACTTTAGTGCACCATTAGGATAAAACCAAGATGAGGAATATCAGAGGATTCAAGACCTGGGGAGGTTTGTTGCCTCCTGCTCTTGGCTCTCCTTGCCTGATAAGGAATGCTGCTGCAACCTTCAAGTGATGGTTTTGTTGGGAGTTCTTCTTGAAAAGCAGAATAAGCACGATGAGCCAAACTTGAGTTTGAGAAGCTGAACTTGCAAGCAGCAACACCGCTTTTGAGCTTGATTAATTAAAATTTAATCAATAGCTGGGACACAGCTGCTGACTAGAAAACCAGCATATGGAGCTGATCTGTGAGTGTCTGAAGAAAATAAGAACTTGTGCTCACATTAGCCCTCCACTGCTGTTACATCAATAGCTGTTTATATTTAAATCTCGTCAGATTGACAGTGAGTCTGAGTTCTTGCTGTGACTTGACTTTGGAAGGTTTTTGGAGAAAATGGCTTGTGCTATCTATAGGATTTCCTGCCTCACAATAGCCCACCCAGCTGCCTTCTCTATAGCTGAGTATTCCTCCCCGAGTACTGAGGCACACAAGTTCTGCAATGCAGCACAGTGCCAATGGCAGCTGCAGGTTTGCTGTTTCCCCACATCAGTACAGAACATGGAGGCTTTAGTGTCTGCAGAGTGGAAGTGGATGTCATTCCCTAAGGCTGAGAGAGGTTTGAAATCCGTGAGGGAAGGCTGTGTGTGGGGATACCTGAATCCACACCCTGCTCAGTCAGAGGGAACTAACCTCTGGTTTGCTCCTGCCCTCGGTGATCGTGGAATCTCGGGATGGTTGGGGTTGGAAGGGACCTCTGGAGATCACCTGTTCCAGCCCCCCTGCTCAGGCAGGGTCACATCCAGGTGAGTTTTGAATCTCTCTGGGGAAGGAGGCTCCACACTCTCTCTAGGCAGCCTTTTCCAGTGCTCTGCCACCCTCACAAGAAAAAATTTTTCCTTCACTTCCTCTGTTCCTGTTTGTGCCCATTGTCCCCTGTCTTGTCACTGGGCAACACTGGAAGCAGTCTGGCTTCATCCTCTTGACACCCACTGGAATGAACTTCATCCCATCCTCTTGACAGCCACCTTTGAGATATTTCTGTGTATTGGTAGTATCCCCTCTCAGTTGTTCCTGCTCCATTGAACATCATCAGATATTACTGCCAGGTCAACTACTTGGAGACTTATCTTGGATTAAGGGATTCTATAAAAAAAATAAAACCCCACATTTAGTTAAAAGAGATTCCCAAAGTCAGGACTTGCAGTGCCTTGTTCACTGCCACTTACCAGTGCTGCCCTAGGAAGAGTCACCCAGAACATTCCCATCTCAGAGAGAACTCACATTAGGCTGGATGTTGGTCCTGATTAGCAGAGAGTAGATGGAAACAGAAAGTTCCCCATCTTGTGTGCGTAGCAGAGGCTGGGAATGTGCAAGGAACCCCGTTAGTGGCTCATAGTGGGATCCTCCCTGGGTCCTGCACCTGCTCCCCAGCTTGCAGAGCCCCCCAAAATCACAGCAATGGCGTTGTCTTCCTCAGCATCTGGCTGGGATGTCACCAAGGGGAACCTTGGGTTTAACTGGCAGATAGGCATGGCCAAGGAGACAGGTAAATCCCCCCTGAGTGCACCAGTGCACATACAGCAGGATGTTATTGCAAGTCTGTCCCAGCCTGGGTTCACAAACATCCCCTCTAGCCCTGCCTGCTCTGGTGGGTAACGCTTCTCTTTAAATATCACTCTGTGCTGGTTTGACATTTCCCCCTCCTGCGACTACAGAGCTTGTCTGGAGGGCTGCAGGGGCTGTTCTGGGAACTGGGAGCATCCAAGCAGAGAGGCAGCTCTGCTGCAGGGCACCCACAAATGAGTGATACCAGCCCTCACCAAACACCGTGCAGATGGAAATTCCAGCTGTCACGGAGATGGACTTGCTCCTCCTGTGCCCTCACAGTATTTTCCCCACCAAGGTGTTGGCACAGCTCTGTGGTGTCCTGCAAGAGCCAATTCCAGTCATATTATCCTTGCCTTTCCCTTCCATCCCTTGCTGGTTGCAGGTTCTTGCCTTCAGAAGCCGCTTGTGTCATTTCAAACAGAAGGCAAGAACCTGCAACCAGCAAGGGATGGAGGGGAAAGGCAAGGATAATATGACTGGAGGTTGCTGATGGCACCTTTTCTTGGCACCTTTTCTTGCTGAGGTTCATTTGGGGTTTTGTTCAAAGCAATGCTGTCCTCACCCCCTCCATCCTCCTCCTTCCAGCCCCACGGAGGAGCTGCTGCCTCCTGTGAGGGGACAGTGGGACACCAGGCTCTGCAGTCTCACTCAGCCATTTTCACAACAACTTTTTATTGATGCTGGAAGTTCAGATCGTTTTTTTACAGAGGTTCCTTCCCCCTGTGACACTCCAAAAGCTGCCGGCAGGCCTGGCGCAACACTCAGCCTGGCTGCTTCCCCAAGGGAAGCAAATTCCAGGTTAAATCAGTCTGGGGTCCTGAGGCACAGAAGGCCACAAGAGCTCTGAGCAGAATGAGGACTTGCCTCTGACACCCCCTTTTTGGGAATGCTGTGGCTCCCTTTGTCTTGGATGACACAAATTTTTTTTGCAACAGCCCGAAACTCGTGTTGGTTGAAGTCACTGGGGGCCCCTGTCAGTCTCCCAGTTCTTTGATGTGTCTCCCAGCTCGTTAATGCAGGAGCAACGAGCTGCATCATTCCCATGAAAAGCAGGAGTGCAGCTTGCCTTCATGTCCTCCTACATGTACCATATAGCATGTTTAATTTAAAAATACCCCCCACACACGCACTCAGTGCAGCTTTGGGAGCTGAGGGCCCGAGCTGAGAAGCGCAGCCCGTGGGGATCCAGGGGGCTGAGGGACATGGAAGGCCTGGGATTTGTAAGGCTTCTTTTTTCAACATACTTGATCGTAACACAGCATAGTTTGTCCTGTGTTACTGAAACATTGCCCTGATCTCCCGTGTTTGCAGGAGAGGGGGAGTTCAGTTTGTCCCCTTTAGGGACATGTGAACGTATCCCATGTTTATTTACCTTATCCAGCCAACCCAGCAGGCCGTTACCTGTGTGCTGTCCACAGACAAAGCTCAGCACTGTATATTTTTCATAAAACTTAACTGATTTAGGCAGATTGCAGCTACTGAATCTGAGTGCTTGCTGCTCATCAGTGTCCCTCAAAAAGAGGTGACCCTTCCATTCCTCACTTTTATTCCCAGCTTTTTGTGTTCAGTTCCCCGTTAGTGTCTCGGCTTTGAACTTACTGCTATTTCTGTTTCAGATTATTCAGCTTGTTCAGCTCCAATATCCTTTCTGCACATGTGGAAGAATCCCTTTTATCAAAAGCTGGTTCACTTCAGCCAATTCTTGTTCCAGATGTTCGGATGGTAATTCCATCAATTCGGCCAATTTTATGTTCTTTAAGACTTTAACAGCGAACATTTATGATTTTCACCTTGAATTTTATGTCATTCATTTTAAGAAGTGTATATTCAACTTATGTTTTAATAGTATAAGAATAGTATAAGAATTTCATGCTTTATTTTAAATAGGCTTATGTTTTAAGTAAGCTATTGAATTATTGGTGTATCCAGCTTAAGTGTTCACTTATGTGCATATAAAAATATAGACATGTACTTTAAAAGAACACAAGCCTTTAAAATATCATCCAGTCTAAAGCCCTGATTTCCAAACATTTAGGGGGACTTTAGTGTTTGCAAAACACTTGCCAAAAGATAATGGTTACTTCTGACTTCTGTTTTATTTTAAATGTGAAAACATTGTTTCTTGGATGCCTGAGACGGACTGAAACTTCTTTTGAATCTTCCTTGCATGTGTTTTGTGTGTGAATTAAAGGCATCATAGCTGAATTTCCTGGCAGCTTTTGTTTGAATTTTAAGGTGCTTTCTGTACAAATATAGCAGTACTATGTGTGGGTACACAAGAAGTAGTCTGAGTAAGGGTAACTGGAGACTAAATTATTTGGGAATGCTCAAATAATTCTTCACAGAACCCGAGATCAGAAGAACTATCCACATATGTTAAGAAGATAACTTTGATCACTCAAATTTGAGACTTTTTTAAAGGAACGGTGTTTATTTATAGGAATCATAGGCACTTTTATAGAAGGTGAACAAAGCTGTTCTGGGAAACTGAACCAGCTCTGGGAGGTTTTGATGAATCCTGCTTGGTGCCCTGCTAGCTGAATTAAAGGAGAGCTGTCTGTTTAAAGATATTCTCGGAAGTTTTTGGCACGAAGACAAAGCCCCGCAACAGCAGCGCTGCTGCGGGATCCCTCGTGCCTGTGCATTAGCAAATTGGGTGTTAATGAGCTGATAGGGCTCCTAAAAGCGTTTTGCAGGACGGCATTTGGCCAAGCAGACGTGACAGCCGCAGGTATTTCCACGCAGCCAAGCTGCCAGGGGGGCTGTGCCTTCCATCTCCAGCAGGATTACACTCGGGATGTAATTAATCTCCTCTCAGATGCACGTTCACTTATCTGCCCTTGCATTGTTTTGCTGCGCTCACCTGCTTTTCATGCCTCGCTTTTTCTTTGGCACGCGTTTAACCTTGCGTGGTTCACAACCCAGCCCGTTGTTCCTGCAGCGTGTGGTGGTGGATCCAGCCTGTCCATCTTGGCCCTGGGAAGGAGCTGCAGGGGCAGCAGGACACCCAAAACGAATGCAGAAGGTACAGCTCACCAAGACAGAGCAGCTCCTTGTTTGTCTCATCTTTAGATGGTCCTCAAATGGTTTGGTTTAGGTAAATAATGTAAATATTTTTAATTCTATAGGCTTGGCAAAATTCTATTTATAAACTATTTGTGTCAGCCATACTCACTCAGACATGACTTAAAATCCCTCTGTCTCTTTTTCCACTTATCCTTAACACAAAGAGACAGGGCTCACAAGTGAAGTGGAGAATCAAGATCACTTTGATGTTTTTCCTAACCTAAAAAATAGGTATCTTCCATGCATGAAACCTTTATTTTCTGCATTCCTGAAGTGTAAAATCTCTGGAGCGAGAGGGAGAGAGAGAGAGAGAGAGAGAAAGGGAGATTAAGATGGGTAGTAGCTAAACTGATGATCCCCATCTCCTTGTGCTCCCTCGGAGCTGCATTTCCCATGTTTCTCCCTTCTTTCAGAACTAAATAATCCCTGTTTTATGGTTGTCTGTCGCTTTGCTGGGAGCGGGGCAAGTGACTGATGCAGTCAGACAGCTTGGTGACTGCCCTCGTCAGCCCCTAAGACTTTGCCGATCGCTTCTGGTTTCTCAGGAGCAGAAGATCTCAGTGATTTCCAGTGATCACCTTCCTCAGGTCCTGCCGCCTGACAGCCGCCCTTCCCACCCCTGCGGACACCGGCACTGACTCAGCCCGAGTTTCCCACCTCAGTGAGTCACCGGCAAAGCGCATTCCCAGAGAGGTCACCCCGGGAACAAGCGATGTGCACGGGGCTCTTGGAAGTTCCCGCTCCCTCCTTCCTCCGCGGCCCTCTCAGCCCGAATATTTAAGGAATGTGTAAACCGGCGCTGTTTTTCCTGCTCCCGAAGGCCGGTAAAGCCCGAGCTTGGGCCGAGCCAGCTTTGACACTGACTCATGGTGTGAGCTGGAGCGAGTGACCGCACTGGTGTCTCCAGCATGCCGGGCAGGGATGTCCGTGGGGCTGGCACCGCTCCACGGCTCCTCCCGCTGGGAATGCAGCTCCCCGGCTGCTCTGCGGCGTGGCAGTGTGTCCCCTCGCGTGGAGGTTTGCTCAGAAACTCTGTACCGTGTCACACCGTGAGCTGAGAGACACCCTGCACCTCCTCACCCCTTGTTGTCTTCACTGGTGCCAAAGAGAGAGTGACTTCTGTGTGGTAGGTGCAGTGTTGGAGGGTCTCTTCAGAAATGTCCTGCTAGTGCTGGGAAGCCCTGCTGGAAGGGTTTTGGGAGTGCCTGCAGGCCTGCTTCTATCAGGAGATGTAAAAAGACTTGTCTGCAGGAGCACTGGTGGTTTTTCATTCAGATGTAGAAGTTGTTGGTGACAAGAACAAGTCGAGGAAATGAGGAAAAAATTGAGGCAAAATTTCCCACATTTCCCCAGGCAATGGGAACGTGGAAGCTGAAAGGAACAAAAGCAGTATGAGCTCAGAATCAGTGGGATATGAAAAGGGAGAGTTATCCCAGTGGCTGGGGACCAAAGGTGTAGGGTGTCACCACTAGGTGAACATTTTGTCCTGTGCCTGAAGATAAACACTTTGAGGACCCAAAGGGCTTCTCTCCAGCTCCATCATCTTTCCTGACTATCCCAGAAAGCAGCTCCTGAGTGTAAGTAACAACTGTCTGCTGATACAGAAATGGAGAGAATGCTGTGAACAGTATATGCACGTGAACCTAATGAATATTTCATCCCCTTTAAGGTACATTTATGCCCAAATTAGGGAGTGAGAGACCTCCAGGGAGAGGAAAAAAATGTTTGGTAGGACTGAAGAAATTTAAGAATGTGAAACTTTTGGAAGTGAAATCTCTTCTCCCGCTTTTAATGACAGCAATTGTTCAAAATAACAGAAAGACGGAGCCCATATGGAATACCCAGTCTTTCCAAGCAGCTACTCTATTGCCACTGAACATGTAGGGATTCCTCCAGCCAAGCCCAGTGTGATTCCTGCTCATGTCAGGAGGTTTTCTCTTGTTCACATTTTACATCAAACATGCAGCACCTTCCACTTTATAATACTACTTTTTGTGATTTCCAGACACACACTTGACACATGGCTGAGGTTCACCCCAGTGTTCAGGCTGGAGAGGTTTCTGCAGCTGATTACTTTTTCACCCTCATGGGTGTGTGAAGTTTTATGGGAAGCTTTCTTGTCCTCTTGAAAAAAGAAGTAGAGCTTGCCTTTTCTTGTTTTTCAGGTGTTAACTGCACGAAGCTCCAGATAAAATACACAAGACTGATCATCTGAAACTGGGCACCTGAAACAATCCCAAGCACTGGAGCACACTGGTAAGTTCTTAAATGGCCTTCTGCTTTTCAAGGGGTTTAATCCAGAAACTTGAGGGAGAAATGCTGATGAAAAGCAGCAGCCCTTCCATCAGTTCAGCAGCACGTTCAGTGTGCAGGGCTTTTCTCAGTGTTTTCAAACACTGTGGGAAGACCCAAGGATGGGACAACTGAGGTCAGAAATTTGGCTCTTTTCAGGGGGTACAGTTTGGGGGCATTTTGTACTTCAGCTGCTGTGGATTAAGTGAATCCTTTGGGCACTGAATCTCTCCTCTCCTTTTTAGGAAGGGATTTGAGGGGAATTTAAACATGAGGAGGAAGGTTCAATTATGGGTTTGACAGCTAGAAACTGTTTGTGCAGTGCTTTGTCCCCGGACTGAACACCGTGTCAGAGCGAAGCTCAAGGCTTTGGCTAAAACAATTTGCTCCACTATCAGGATACTTCAGGTATCTGAAAGCCAGGACAGCTTTGACAGCCCAGCTACAATAGGTGGCCAGAAGAGCAAACATTTCCAAGGTAATGGTTTCTAACAGTAAAACCGGGCTGTTGCAGAGAGAGCGAATTCCAGCTCCCTCAAGTGAGATAAGCTGCCCGGACAAAGGCGCCGCTTTCTCTGCTCATCCCTCCATCTGCACAGGGTGCTTGTGCTGGCACAGCTCTGCCTTCCAGGATCTTATCACAGCTCTGACTGACACAACTGTGCCGGGAGAGTCGGGAGCGGAGACCTGACCTGAGAACACCCTGGCTCAGCCCCCGGGGTTAATTCCCGTCTGGGAGTAAAGACAGCGACTCACAGAATCCACCTACTGAGCTGCCCTGAAATGAAAGCTGTGCACAGCCTGGGTGTGAAACCATTGCCCTTCGGGAAGGAGATCCCTCGGCTCTTTCAGCTGTTGTATTTTGGGGAGGGGGTTTGGTCTAAAGGAAAACTTGTGGGGCCCAACAAGTTTGAAAAAAATAAATTGGCTGTGATGTACACAGCCCTGTATTTCAGGGCTCTGCCCGTGAGCTAGAACTGATGGAACCATGGAATGGTTTGGATTGGAAGGGACCTCAAGGATCATCTAGTTCCAGCCTTCCTGCCAAGGGCAGGGACACCTTCTACTAGACCAGTTCTCAGAGCCCCATCCAACCTGACTTTGGACACTTTCAGGGATGGGGCAGCCACAGCTTCTCTGGGCAACCTGTGCCAGGGCCTCCCCACCCTCCCAGGGAAGAATTTCTCCCTAATATCCAATCCAAACATTTAGGCATTGGGCTAATGACAGTGTGCTGCTAAAACGAGATGACTTCCAGAAGAAGTTGAAACCTGGATCACTACAAGGCATTAACACTCCCAATAAATTGAAGTGAGTCCCTAAACTGTGTGCAGTGAGACAGCAATGCTTGTGAAAATGTAGCAAGAATAACTGCATTAAACACTGCACCATGTTTATCCTCAGCACTGCAGATTTAATGAGTGCTGCACGTTGCTGTTGTGAAAGGGGTTTTGTCTCAGAGTCACTGCCAGTGGGATGAATGGTCCTGCTCGTGCCTCCACCCGACACACAGACACCCATTTAGTGCCAGGGACCCTGGAGCGTGTCCACTCATCCCGGTGGTCCAGCTGCTCTGCCCCACTGCACCTCCAGCCGTGTCACAGCGTGGGGGAGACACGGAGAGCAGGAGAGATCTGTGAGATCCTGTCAGAGCCGTGAAGATCACGTAAGAAAGTGCACGCTCCTCCCCCGAAATGCCTCTGACAGCTCCCGAAATACTGGGCTTAACGCCACTTATTGATCTGTAACCACGGAGACCGTGCGTGTTCCCGTTGCAAAGTGAGGGAAAAGCTCTTTCCCTTCACCTCCTCCAGCACTGAACAATGTTGGAAAATACTCCTTGTAACCTCCCGGAGCCCTCACAGGAGGGAGGAGCGAGTTGTTTGCCTTCTCAGAGGCTGCTTCATTTTCACAAAGGTGGGGAAAATCAACCATTCCTTGCAAACCAGCCTGGAGCAAAAAGGGCTAAGTTATTCTGGGAGATGAGAGATAAGCACGCCAGAAAGCCTTATCAGCGATTTGTCTTAACTTGCAAAGGTATTTTCTTTGATGAAAGAATACAAACAGTTGTTTGAAATGTTCTGTCTGCTCAGATTTGCTTTCAGAGATCTTACTCACACGAAACCCCTCTGTATCAAATTCTTTAATGAGGATCTTCACTTTCTGAATTAAAAATTAAAGTGTGAAAAAAAGAAAAAAAAGAAAAGGTATCAACAGGGCAGTCAATTCAAAAAAGGCTGAAGAATATTGGATCAATATTTGTCCCAAGTCCAAGTCCAGCCATTTCCAGAGGGACTGGAGCGCTGGATGTGAGATCCCTGTGATTCAGCCTGGTGTGACCTGGAGCGTGATCAGCACTTGCCCATCAGCTGACAGCAAACCGGGAACATTTGCTGGATGAAGGTTTGAGGAAAACGGGCAGAAAGACCAACTGTAAAGCATCTCAACCATAGTCAGGCACCAAAGCTTTGAAACAGAGGTTCTAGAAATAGAAGACTGCAAAGCAAAACAGGTTATTTTTAAATTTCCTTTCTCTTCTCATAGTCTAACACAGCCCTGCTGTTTAACCTGAGACACACTGGAGCTGTGTGGCCAACGTGACAGGCTGGTAACTTGCCAGGAAATGGTGTTTTGGGTGGACTTGCCCTCTTTGGAAACCGTGCTTAAAAAGCAAACGCTTAAAAAGCAAATGGCACCTTCCCGTTTTTGTTGTGAATTCCAAATGTTTATTTCCGTCATGTCACCATGTTGAGTGGAAACTCCTGCTTCTTTAGAAGTCGTGGTCAGAAAAAGAGCACGAGCAAATCATTTCCCCCCCCACATATAAAGCCTCAAGAGTTTTCTCTTAAGGGAGGGAATGGGGGGGGAAGAGCTCTGAAATGAAAAGTTTTGGGTCAGCTCGAAACAAAGTTAGGAGTCAGTCGGCTGGATCTGGCTGCCAAGCCAAGCCCCGCGGCCCACTAGTGCCGTGACTTCACTCCTGGAGGAGCAGCATCTCCAGACCTTTCTGCCATGGATGCTGCAAAGCCAGGGCTGGTTTTTGGGGCAGGCTATCTGCGGACTGTGAGTCCCTTAAACTGTACGGAAAGAGGCAGGAACGCTTGTGAGAACGCTTGTGATCACACAGGCCGGGAGAGAGCGGCTTTGGAATGGGCTGCCCAGGGAGGTGCTGGAGTCGCCGTCCCTGGAGGCGCTTAAGAAGAGACTGGACGTGGCACTCGGCCTGGTAGCCGAGGTGGTGTTGGGTCACAGGTTGGACCGGGTGATCTCAGAGGTCTTTTCCAACCTGGCCGAGTCTCCGGATTCTCCACATCACACCCCGGCTGCTCCAGCGCGTCGGGGAGCGCTTCCCCCCTCCCCGGGCCCCGGGGGCGGTGCCGGGCGATGCTGGGCGGTCCCGGGCGGTGCGGGGCGGTGCAGGAGGGTGCGGGGCGGTGCCGAGGAGCCCGGGGTGGTTCCAGGCTGTGCGGGGCGGGGCGGTGTCGGAGCGGCGCGGGCGGGACGGAGGCGGGCGCTGCCCGGAGCCGGCGGAGGCGCGGCCGCCCCGGAGGGTTCTCCGGGGTCTGTGCTCAGGTAAGGGGCGCTCCGGGGGTGGGGGTTCCCCGGACCGAGTCCCGGCGGGATGAGCTCCCGCCGTGCCCTGCCCTGCCCCTCTCCCGCTCCTCCTCTCCAGCCGCCATGGCCCGGGTCCCACCGGGAGCGGGGACCGGGAGCCGCCCCGAGCCCGGCGGGACGGGCACGGCCGCGGGGGCCGGAATCCAGCCGGCCCTCCGTCCTCAGCCTCCGTGTTTCCTTCCAGCCTCCGGGCTGGAAGGGAAAGGAGAAGCGTTTTCGACACTCCCGACCTTCTCTGCCTTATTTACGCGCTGGAAGCGACACAACTTTTAGGGAAGTTTTGGGAGGAGGTGGGCAGGCTCCGGCTTTAATCTTTTCAGGCGCTAGCGCTGTGAAACTGCGGCTAAAGAAAGAGTTTTATCTAGAACTAGCAAACGTGTTTTGATTTAAGGCCTGGGGTTCTGACATCCTGTAATTATTCCCTCCCCCCTTCCCTCCCCACGTCTGTGTCTGTTAGATCCGTGATTTTGGAATAGCCGTGGTAGCTCACACCCTGGGCTGAGGTGCAGCTGTGGCTGTAAAATAGGTGCTTTGCACCTACGAGGGGGGGGAATGCGAGCTTGCGGTGCTGGACCCCGCGGTGTAACACGTGTGCGCTCTGTGGGGCGAGCGCAGGAACACCGATGGAGGGTTTCGGGCTCGGGCTTGGCCGTGCCGGAGCCTTGGGAGGCTCCGCTGGCTCCTTGTTGTGGCCCGAGCACGGATATCATCACCCCCAGCACCACGTGTGAGCTCTGGTGTGTGTGTTGCAGCGGCAGCACATTGGGCAATACGAGTGCCGCCGCATTCCAAAAAGTAAACAGCAAAAATGGGTCGCACAGTGAGGATGTTCCCCGGGCTTACACGATGGAGCACCCGAGAGGAAGAAGTTAGTGTGTGTCAGCTCCGGATTTATTGCTCCTCTTAAAGGTAGCAGCTATAGCTGGAGGATTTACTTTTGTGAAGGACGTAAGTAGAGGTTTCAGTAAAACCAGAGGCAGCAAGGCAGCTTGGTTTGAGAGGCATTCTGGAAAGGAGAAAAGCTGAAATCTGCTTAAACTCTCTGTTCCAAAGGCAGCAAAGATTTTGGCCTCTTAACTTCTTCGCATCAGTAAGAAATCAAGAGCCAGAGCGCTCTTTAATTTAGCTTAGCACCTGTCCCAGGGGAGTTTTGGCAACAGGATTTAGCCCAGTTCTTTGAAAAACTGTATCAGAGAGATCAGCTCCTAGAAGTGAAAATGCCTGTAAGTGGCGTGTTGCTCATAAATTAAGATCCATGTTCACGTGTCAGAAGTATGAAGTTGATGTTTCACTCCTCCCTGAAGGCAGTGGGAGCTCCACCTGTTTGCCTGGCTGTGGGGTGGGGCCCTTGGGAGCGGGATCCCTCTTTGGGATCTCCTGCCTTTGTGCAAGGTGCCCTGGGATTTGATCCATTCGCTGGATCTGGGCTTAAGAGTTCTGCTGAGGAATATTTAAGCTGAAGTGTCCTGTGCACGTGTGTCTGCAGCAGATCCATGCTCTGGAAGGATATTGGTGAGTAACGTTCCTGCTTGTCCCTGCCACGCAGGGCGGAGCCCCTGAAACCAGGGATGTCACAGGGGGCAGGGAACCGTGCTGAACGGCATCTTCTTTTCCCTGCTTAGATGCAAGTCCTGTTTGTGTTTGGAGTTGTGCTGCCTGTGGGGTGTGAAACACCTCAGGAAGGAGTGGGGTGCTGATGTAAAAGTCTGTGGGGCTGTGTGGGGAGGCTCTGCCTGTGACCCGTGGCAACAACCGTGAGGATAATTGCTAACATTCCTGAAATTACAGCCATACCCAGGAGACTTGAGGTTCCCAGGTGGTGCTGCCAGCCTGTCTGGTCCCATTGCTCACCGGGGATGAGCAGGACACATTCTGGTTGCTGCTCAGGTCAGGGTGGCCTGAGGACAGCCAGTGCTGCGTGTGAGGAGGTGCAGAGCCCTTCAGGGGGTTCTGTGTCTCTTGGATCCATCCAAGTGGGGTTTCTCTGATGTTTCTGTCTTTCCTCGCTTCAAGGAACACTTTCAATGGAGTGGAAATCCTTCCCCTGAAGAGGTTTAAAACCAAACAAGGTTTAGTCATTTTCTTGACTGGTGGTGTGATTGCATCAAAATAGACCTTGGGCTTACTCAGAACCGGGTAGTGTTGCTGTAAACTCGTTTGAATAACTGACTAATTTCCTTTGTTGTGCTTTGCATTGTGTGTTTTCTGTGGAGAGGTGGCCAGATCCCAAATCCAGTACAGATGCTCCAAAAATGTATCCCTGGCTCCTGGGATGGCACAAGAGGAGTGCAAAAAAAAACCCCTAGAAGTCTCTGACTGGGAAGTCCACTGGTTTACAGAGAAAGTAAAAGCTCATATATTAGGTAGGATTTAGGGAGGTGATAGAGCATCCTGGAACTTCCTGTGGTGTTAGAGGTGGTCAGGAAAGCCCCCTTCCCACTGCAGAATTTGCATGCCCTTTCTTAAGAAGGTGCTGGTAACCTCTGCCTCAGCTTGTGCATGGTGATGCACAGGTTAGGCTGGTGTACCTGAGACAGCTTCTTCTCATTCTTGCCTTGCCTATTTTCAGGCTTCAAAGCAAAACTGAAGTCATGTCGCTGCTTTAAGGCTGTACAATTATGATTTGACCCATTTCTGCCTGGCCAAACCACATCTGTAAACTTACAGATGCAAGGAATGGGTTCATTGGAAGGTTCAGGCAGGTTTTGTTGTGTTCACTCCTCATTTGGGGCATGTGCCTAGAGCTGTGCATTAACAACACCTAAAAACACTTAATACCTTCATAAACAAAACCACTTAGTACCTTCCTGTCCTTAGGCTGAACAGTGAGCCCCTTCCCCCATTTGTTATTGTGAGATCCCATTAGTCATCCCATTAGTGACTTTGCTCTTGGATCCAGCCCAGGAGAGGTGAACTGTGCTGTGCTGCTGTTTATGCCCAGACGTTTATTTAGCATTTAGTACAAATTCTCACCCTGTCCCGCTGTGCTGTAAAGGTGTTGATTGTCCAGAGCCTACGTGGTGTAATTCCAGTGTCTCCTGAGCAGAGGGGCTGTGCCTGAACCTCCTTCTTTGCCAGGCTTTGCATTTGTGCTGCTTTTTTAGTTTGAGTAGGACTAAGGTATCAACCCTCCCTGTGTCTTGGTAGGAAAGCCACTCTTGGTGCTGAGAATCTGAGTGCTGGCAGGTGACCTGTGAGTGGGGAAAGGATGGTTGTTCAATGACAGCTGCAGAAACAGCTCTTTGGAGATGTCTGCTTTGCAGGCATTAACCTTGGCATCACACAGGAAAGGCTCCAGCGCTGTTCCTGAGAGATCACACCTCCTGCCCAGTGTTTGGGAAGGCCAGCATCCAGTTTGTGTTGAGGTGTGGCTGCTCCCTTTCCCTTTGCTCTGCATCATGGACCAGTGCAGGGGGGGGGGCCACTTCGGCAGCTTCTGGCTTGTGGTGTTGAAGGGAAGATAAAAGTGACAAATATGACTTTAAGGAGCCCTTTGCATACATTTTGATGGTAATCACTCTTCTAGTAGGCACATGACTCTGGCATGAATAAACTCCCCTCCTCCAATGGCACCTGTGAGCTGAAGTCTCCCAGATCAAGTTTGGTTTGTATTTGCATCTCTCTTTATAGGCTTTTTCCTACATATTAGCGAAAAATCTGAAGGCTGAGACTCGAGCCGGCTGTTGCAGCATCTGAGCTCTGAAGTGGAGAATCTCTGTGCTGCCAGACAGCTGCCTAATTGTGTCTCAGATGGGAAGAACCTGATAACCACTGGCGTGAATCAGCACATTTAAAATCAAATGGTTCTTGTGGCTCCAAATGGGATGGATCTGGGAGAACAGCTTTGCTTCCTTGCTGTTTAACAGGATGTGTCAAAGTAAGAGGCAGTGGTAGTGGTCTGGTCTTGCACAGACTAACCCAGGCCATGAGGAGTATAAGGGGTGGGGAAAAGAACACACAGACCCTTTGGAGCCTCATGGTCTGCATGTTTTTGGGCGTTGTGAGGTTGGCAGTTGAAGGTGTCTGTGGGATCAGGTTAAAGTTCTGCAGAGTGTGATGCTGATAATTAACGTCTGTCTTGAAGAGCAGGTGAGAAAACGGTCTTTGTTGTAAAAACATCCCGAGCTGCTCTTGTGTTTCTGATAATAGTTATCTCACGTGGTTGTAGCACTTGTGATCTTGGGTCCTGTGTCCTTACACAGCTGTAAAAATTCCCTCTTGCCACATGGAAACTGCCAGAGTCTGTTCTCTGCTAGGCTTGGATCAGGTAGGGAGGTTGTTTGATGGCTGTGCTTCCCGTGGTGCTCATCCTTTTTTTGCTCTCCCTCCTGCACTGGAAGCATCTCTGATCGACTTCTGTTAAGTGGGAGGTGGGTTCAGGTGCTGGCTTTGTTGTCGTATCCCCTGTCCTGCTTCCAAACCAGGATTAAGCAAAGGAAAATATTTCTTTACTCTTAATTTAAATCTCTGGGAAGTCGGTTTTGCTTCAGAGCAGACTTGAAAAGGTTTGTCAGTTGGATCTTGGAGCCACCAACGTTTTTTTTTCCCCTCCACTTAACTGAAGCTGGTTTCATTTGTGACAGCACTTTTAATTTGTTATGTTTGCAAAGGAAACATCAGGGGAAGGTTCAGAAAAGCATATTTATGTTTCTTGGCTAAGCTGAAATTGGCTCTAAGAACTTGGGTTTGGAAGCTTTAGAAAGAAAGGCTGGATTTTTTTTTTTTATACATATTGCATGTTTTTTTGTTTGTTTTCTTCTTGTCCAAAAAGAGGTTATAGTGGCTTACCTTGGTCTGCACCTTCCCTTGGATGTGAAACGTGTGACTAAAAAGTCCTAACTAGGAGTGTCCTCTCAGAGGTTTCCACACTCACGCTGGAGGAATGGAAGCAGCAGTGAAGATGTGGTTGCACAGACAGATGGGTGTTACATGAAGCAGTAGCAGTCTGTCATGGGTGCAGACACTTCTGCAGCAGCAGCATTTTGCTCTCCCTCCACCTCATTTTGCTCTCTTTTGGTGAGCAGTCCTCGGGCTGTGTGTGGACATGAGAGGATCTGAGATCTGTAGTCAGGGTGGCGCCAGTAAACTTCCTGCAGCTCAGTGATAGAGGTAATTCTGGGGGTTCTGGCTCCATTGTTGGGACTGGGTCTAAGGTGAATTTAAGAATAATGTTCTGGTTGAACAGGCCTTCCTTGCTTGTTTTATCCGAGGGGAAGTACCTGCTCAGAGCCCGATCTGTTGTTCTCATTACTGAGACCCAAATCCGTGATGATTTGCAGGTCCTTATCTGTGTGTCACAGGGTTTCCCAGGTCGGTGTCTCAGGTTTCAGGCTCTTAAATCTGCAGATGCAGAAATGTTTGATCATAAAGGGTGAGAGGCATTTCTCTCTGCATCATTTTGGGCATCGTGGGATAATCAGCTGCCGAGGACCAGCCTTGCTCTGGGGCTGCTCTCGGAAGGATGGGGAAATGCAGAATTGTTTGACCAAGGCTGTAATGCCTGGGGAGGGTGGAGAGGAGGCACTGATGACCTGCAAGGCCTGTCAGGGATGAGATAACCTGCTTAGAGGGAGAGGGAATACCTTGCGCCCCAGCATGACTGCAAGAGTGGAGTCCCACCACGTCTCCAGAGAGCTTTGTGTTGGAGTCAAACCACAGCACGGCCTCAGAGAGAACCTCCTTTTGTGCAGCAGTAGGTGGGAATGTTTTCCTTTTGGACCTGGTTGTGAGTCTGTGGGTTTATATTTACCTCCTTGCTTGCAGAAACACTAAAGCAGGAGCTGGAGTTCAAGGCTGCCTCCTGCAAGGAGCCTCCGGGCTGTTGTCTCCATGTGAAATCTGTTTCCATTTTCTCCAGCACCTCGCGGCGCTTGAAACTCCCCCTTCCTTCCCCGCTCTTCCAAGGAATTTTACAAAGAAATCAGTAGCTGTCTAGTTATGACAGCAAAATGAGAAAGGCTGTAACGTCTCCATAGCTACCTAAAAAGTACTTGTGAAATGTCTGTGGAAGAGAGTGCCCTGGAATTATCCCATGCATTCCTTGCACGCAGACTGGAAATCGTTTGCATTAGTTAAGTAATCTCTGCACGCCTGTCCGGTGAGCAATGTTTGGTTACTGCAATAAATTTCGGTTCTTCAACCCCTGTGAAGCTGAAAAAAATGGATTTGTTTTACACAGCAAACTAACTGACCTGAACTCTCAGTGGATGAGCTGGTTGTGAGCGGCCCAGCTTAATCCAGCTTGTTTTTCTCCTCGTGTTTCGTGTAGCATCTGAAAAGAGACAGCTTGTGGCAAATTAGCCAGGGTGAGACTACAAAAAGATTGAATTATTCCTGTTTGAACAGTTCCCAGCATGTGAGCACTTGCTGCTTGGCTTGTACATCATCTGTGTCTTGAGCTGGCTTGCCAGAGCTGCTGTGACTGAGGTGAAAGTAAATAACCTCCGACTGGAAATCTCGCCTTTGCTGTAAATGAGAATTTATCCATTCATCAGTGAAAATACCATGAAGAAAAAAGGTGGCTGCTGTGTGTTTGAGTTCCTTGCGACAGCGGCTCTCTGTGAAGAGAAAACTCTCTGACACTCTGTGCTGTGCTGTCCTGAAAAGTGGTTTTGCTCCCGGTGGAACCCGGTGCTGGGGTGGAGATGCAGTTGTCAGGACGTCTGTGAGGTGTGTCCGTGCCTCGCTCTGCTCCCTGCACTCTGGGCCGTGGCACTGGAATAGCAGGAGGCAGAGTTAGGCCTGCCTTGTTTAGGCAGGGCTGAGCTGGCTGTGGGGAAGTGCAGAAGGAGCTGGAACAAGAAGCTGTTTCTGGAGGGATTTGCCATGATACACTGGTGTAACTCAGCACCTCTGTCAGAGGAGACTCTGTGGTTTTGAGAACCTCAATATAAGAAGGATATAAAGCTCTTAGAGAGTGTCCACAGGAAGGACACAGAGGTGGTGAATGAAGGGTCTGGAGGAGCCACACGAGGAGTGGCTGAGGGCACTTGGTGTGTTCAGCTGGAGAAAGGGAGACTGAGGGGAGACCTCACTGCAGTTACAGCTTCCTCAGGAGGGGCAGAGGAGGGGCAGGGACTGATCTGTGCTCTGTGGGGACCAGGGACAGGACCTGAGGGAATGGCTGGAGCTGTGTCAGGGCAGGGTTAGGTTGGATATTAAGAAAAGGTTCTTTCCCCCAGTTGGGCACTGAACAGGCTTCCCAGGGCAGTGGGCACAGCACCAAGGCTGACAGAGCTCAAGGAACATTTGGACAACGCTCTCAGGACCTTGGTGGGATTCTTGGGGCTGTGCAGGGCCAGGAGTTGGACTCAGTGATCTTTGTGAGTCTCTTCCAACTCAGCATATTCTGTGACTCTGGGATTAAAGTGAGTAGGGCAGCTACAGCACATGTGGCAATAGTTCAGGATTGGCTACCCAGTTGTTTAGGGCAGTGTATCCAGCTGGACTGCTGCTCTTAACTCGGAATTTGGCTGTGATACTGCAGTTAATTCCTCTTCTTACTAAACGTTCTGTATGATTTCCCTATGGCTGTGGTAATCAGGGCTGGCTTTACTGTTGCACATGGTGAGGAACAGCATTTCCCTTCCTTAGATCCAGCTGTGTTCGTGTAGCTGCTGCAGAGTGTGCTTTTAGGACCAAAACAGGGGGTCTCTCTCTGCTTTTCTGTGTTAAAAGGAAGAAATTAGGACCCCCCTGCCTTTCTGCTTGAGCCTCCTTGGATTTGTTGCCTCCCTTTGCCCTGAGACATCGAGCCATTTGTGGGTGAGATGTTACTTGCTGTAAGCAGAGAGGAATAAGAGTGCAGTGCATAAAATACCTGCTGGAGGCAATGAAAGTCTAATTTTTTCTAGTGAGGCCTCAGCTTTGCGTTGTCCGACTTGCCGTGTTTTTCTGGGAAGAGAGAGGTTGATGGGGAGTGAAGCCCAAGTGGAGATGCCTTTGCTGATGTCCCTTTTATCTGGGCAGGCTGTAGGGAGAAGGTTGGTGAAGGGAGGACATCCTGGCACAGAAGGGGTGTTAGTGGAGCCACCCTCCACGTGCATGTCCCTGCCCTCCATTCTGTGTCCCGTGCTCCCATGGGAACACAGGGAAATTCAGAGTCATTTGTGGTGTCCTTTCTTTAATCCCTCCTGTCTGGCCTGTGCTGCAAAGCTCCGAGGCAGAGGCTTTCCTCCCATATCTAGAGCCTCATGCCTGGATCTGGTTGATGTTTATACAGGAGTGGGAGGGCAGCCAGAGGTTCTCCGGGATCTGATAGAAGCCATACGTGAAATTAGCCCAGATTAAACGGGTAGTTGTTCCGTGATAAACAGGAGGTTACAGCACAGACTCAACATGTTGCATAGCTTTGAGACTGTGAAAAACGAGAAGTGAATCCTCCTCTAAAAGTTGGCTATCCCTGGATGAGGCTGAGGAGGTTTTGAGACAAGCCAGGACACCGAGCTCGCTGTGTAGGCGTTTGCGGGAAATGAGGCAGATTTGAGGGAGAGGACTGTGGGTAGAGGGAGGCAGAGGAGTGTTGGAGATGAAGTAAAGTAGCTAAAAAAACCATGGGTCTGCTCGGGGTGAATCTGTGGTTCTGGGCCTGCACACTCCTCCCTATGGAGGAGGGAGAGGTCAGGTTGTGTGTCCTGCTAAGGGGGACCAAAGTGGAGCTGGCTCCCCTCTGTGGTGGGGTTCTGCACACCATTCCAGTGTTCCAGCTTCCTCATGCTCCACAGTGACTGAGCATGTGGCAGGGGTGTGGAAAGCAGGGGAAAACAAACTGGGCAGGGCAGCCCCGTTTCTTCCTGCGGAGCCTCTCATGGGGCTCAGGGAATGCTGGAGGGTGGTTGAGGGCCAGACTCTCATTGGAAAGCACCAGGATGGTGGGAAAACGTGTTGCTCTGCCCTCATTCCCTTTTCCCGGTGCTGGGGCCAGAGTATGTTGCACTTCCCAGCAGGGTTGGCTTTAAGGAGCCATTGGAGTGGGATGATTTTCCCTGGATGGAGTCAGTCAGCTCATAGAGGCTTTGCTGGCTGGTGTCCTTGGAGTGGGCACATTTCTCCCAGTGAGAACAAAAAGGGTACAGAAATGTGTGTGCCCTGGGAGGTGTGCTGGGAGCACAGAGCAGGGCAGGCAGGACATGGACCAGTGTCATTTGACAGACCAGTTTGCTCTGGGCTTGACCTGTGGTGCTCTGGAGGGTTTGCAATTCCACCTGCTTCTCCCAGGGCTGGGAGTGAGGAGGGATGGATGCTGCCTCAGAGTCTCAAACTGCAGTTCTTTTCCAAGGAAAAGCAGTGCCTCCTGCATGGTCTGGCTGCCTCTCCTGCCCACATGGAGATTGTGTTGGTCTGGTGGATGTAAATAGACCGGCAGAGCTGTGATGGCTGAGGAGGGGCAGCTTCCAAATGGGAATACTCCTGGTGGTGAGGAAGGAGCTTCTTTAACTCTATGCTTGTGGGCCCCTCCTTTCCATGGGCTGTATACTTGGCACTTGGACCATATTAACTGCTTGTGTTTGGATTTCCAGAGAAGAGGCTTCCTCTCAAGGCACATCTGTGGGGCTGGATGCAGATGGTGAAGGTTCGTGTCCAGCTGTGTGTGCACAGAGGGGGGAGATGTTATTTTGGCATCTGCAAAGGCAGCTTACTAAAAATAGCCCGAAGCCCATGAACCCAGCAGCGAGAGTAGTTGTCCCAAAAGTCCGTCTTGCTGCATTTTTGGTTTGTTTTTTTTTTTGCCTTAAGGGATATTTGTTTGGAATATGCTCCGTGTCTCAGTGTTTGCACAAAAGCCAGTTGTGCTCCTGCTGGAGCTGCTGCTGGGTGGATGGAGCCAGACTGAGCTCTGTTTGTAACTCCACCACTCATTCCCCTGAGGCTGGGATAAGTTGCCCTCTGTGTTTTCACTGCTTTCCTGCTATCAGCCCTTCTGTCTGGCTCCCTGGAGCCCCTGTGCTGTATGAGGGCAGACCTCGTGCTCGGAGCTGGAGCGACACTTCCACTGGCAAGCAAGGGGCACGTGGGGTGGTTGGGATGTCAAAGCAAGGCCCTTCCTGTGGTTTGGGCTGCTGGCCCTGGCTGTGTTCCGTGTGTTTGGAAGGGGCAGCTCCTCACACACACGTTGCAGCCCTTGCCCAGGAGCTGCTTTGCTGTTTCAAGCCCTGTTCCTTCGCAGGGCTGGGGGCCCCAGGCGGTGCAGAACTCACCTTGGTTTTAGGGAAGCAGAATAAAGCAGCTCAGTGTTAACTTGCCTTCACAGAGCTGATCCTGGCTGCAGGTTATATTAACTGGTGCCCACAGACTTCCAGATTTTAATACTGGATTTTCACAGCTCAGCCTGTGAACAGGGCGAGCGTGTGCTTGGCTGTGCTCTCATGGCTGTTTGCAGTCATTGACTGCACGGCTGCAATAGTAGGAGGTGGTGTTACATTTCTGGACAAGGCTTTGTACAAGACCTGCTGTCAAAACAGCTTGATGAACTGCCTGCTGTAACACAGAATGCTGGGCTGTCGTTGTGCAAATTGAATTGCTGGGAAGCTCTTATGATTATTAAAAGATGCTTTGTGTTGATTTCCCGAGCTGGGTGATTCAGAGAAACGAAGCAAACAATCAAGGTAAAAGCAAAATTTCCCTACCTGTGCATATGCAATACTTGAAGGTTTCCAGTGGCATCCTGGGCAGGGATGGAGTGAAAAAACATATGCATAAACCTCCTCTACTTTAAAATTTGTCAGTTTTGAAGAAAGCTGGGAAACTGAGTGATAAAACCCAGGCAAAGCAGGAATGAGGAAAACATCGATTTAGTATCTTCTCCGAGTGATGAGAGGCAGGAATCTTTATCCCCCCCATTGTATTTTGAATGAGTTTAACAGCACGTTCCAGATGGATTCAGCGGTGGGTTTGGGAGCAGAAGGGCTATTATTTGGGAATTCTGACTGGCTGCCAGCTCAGGGGATCTCAGTTCAGGGTGAAATGCCCCCTTGCTCTAGGCAAGCAGAACTGTTGTCTCTCCCTCCTGCTCCACAGGGACCAACAGCCTCTCTCCCGTTTTTTTTTCATGCTGGTGTCCTTCAGATCTGAGTTAAGCTCACAGACTCTTGAATGAATGGAGCTTAAGTGATCCTAGGCATCCTCTGGAGGAAGGATGCTGCTCTGGATAGCATTAGCTGTGCTTGCAGGATGCCAAGGGGCCTGAAAGCTCTGCTTTATTTATACATAGCATTAAACTTTTAAAACAAATAGATACACATAAATATGCATACAAAGGTTCTGTTGCTTTCTGAGTTTGACCACAGGAGTTGTGCTGAAAATAGTGGGGAAAACTTGGAGGACTTCAGGATCCCTGAGTGTTGCCTGCCTGCACTGATGTTTAGATATTGCTTGAATGTGCTTAATCAAACATTTGCCTGTGTCTGCTGCCAGTTCAATTCAAGTGCTGTGCTCGAATTAAAGATGTAGCGGGGAGGGCAAGTTAGGGACACTGCTTGAGTTAATCTTTCAGTGTAGACAAACTCTGCTAATTAGTGTGTTTATCTAGGTCCTGCAGCAGTTTAGAATTCCTGTTGTGCTGTTCCCTTTCCCTATGCTCTGCCCTCCTGCTGCAGTGCTGTTCAAAGTCCGTCTCGCCTCAGAAGTGGCTCTGCTTATCAATAATACATCAAGGGATGTTCCTGGGGCTGTGTGTGCTTTATAAAATGGATTGTGTGGAGAGCTGCTGGTGTCATTTCTAAATGCTTTTCCTTGCAAGAAGAAGTGTAGTTCATCATGAACTGAATTTACCACTTGGCAATATTTCTCCTACAAGCACCCAGCCTGGCTGGTGCTGGCAGCAAGTCTGTGTGTGTGTGTATCTAGTTGGTGTTTTATTAACTGTGTGTTGTTAAAGAGCTTTTCTGGCTCCTGTTGCTGCTGCAAACTCTGCTCTGGAGGAGTCACAGAATCACAGCTTGGTTTGGGTTGGAAGGGACCTTAGAGGTTGTCTTGTTCCAACCTCTGTCATGGGCAGGGACACCTTCCACTAGCACAGGTTGCTCAGAGCCCCATCCAACCTGGCCTTGGACACTCCCACAGATGGGGCAGCCACAGCTTCTCTGGGCAACCTGTGCCAGGGCCTCCCCACCCTCACAGGGAAGAATTTCTCCCTAATATCCAATCTAACCCTACTCTCTGTCAGTTTGAAGCCATTCCCCCTTGTCCTGTCGCTCCATGCCCTTGCCACAAGTCCCTCTCCATCTCTTTTGTAGCTCCTTCAGGTACTGGAAGGAGCTGTAAGGTCTCCCTGAAGCCCTCACTTGTCCAGGCTGAACAACCCCCAGTTCTCAGAGTCCTGAGGGGAACTTGCTGCCCTGCAGGAGCCCGAGCTGTGCCCTTTGCAGGACGGCTCCAAAATGCTCAGTCCTTGCTCCTGCCCCCACAGCATCCTGATCTTCCCCATGTCCCGGTGGGATGGGATGGCTTCAGAGCCGAGTGCTCTGTGTGTGCAGTGTGGGTGTACCGAGCTGTTCCAAGGCTGTGACCTTCCCTGTGTTCCCAAACGGAGCGCTCCAGGTCACAGGAAGTACAGCTGCAGCGCTGGGAGTCTCCTCAGTTCTTGAAAAGGATTTCCTGGGAACAAAGGCTCTCATTGCTCTGTTTCTTCAATTTGATTTTGGTTTTTTTTTTATTTTTTCTGTCTGCTAATAATCTTCACTGTGTTTTCTGTTTTCTCCCTTTTTAAAAAGGCTGGGGAAATAGTGCTTTCTTTGTCTTTTTTATTTCTGAACTGAGTTTGCTCTGGTATCTCTAGGGCAAATAAATCTCCTTTTTGCTTCTTCCTGGCGTTAAGAATGCCTTTCATTTGAGAGAAAGTATAAATCTAAAATAACAAAAATTACAGTTTGACCTTTATTGGTTAGGAAAACAGTGATGCAGTGGGATGGCTGCTGGGAAGGTTGATTGCAGCTGTCTGGGGGAGCAAAGAGCTCCTGAGTCAGTGGGTACATGGATGTGTGGATCATGCTTCCTTGGGGTTTGGGATTGGGCTGTGTCTTCTCAACTCTGACTCTGAAGGAACTGTGAGTGACATGAAAGGACTTGGAAAACATTCAGAATTGGTGTAGCCCTACCCTGGCACCTCCTCCCTCTGCCTTCGTGATGTGCAAGTATCAGAGCTTGGCTTTCTGGGCCTGATCCAGCCTTGGCTCGAGGAAATGGGTATTTTCAGGCATTAAGTCCGTGCTGTAACTTTGTGAGAAGTGCCCTTTGAGTCAAACCTGGCTCCTTCATGCTCAGGGAGATGCTGAGTGTTGGCCTGGGTTAGCAAACTCCCCTGCTGATCTTGGTGAAGTTCAACCATCAAAACCTTATCCCAGACTCTTGTGTGTTTTGTCTGTACTAAGAGAGCTTATTTTTAACTCTGGATCAACCTCCATGTGTGGAGGCTCAAAGATTACCTGTGGATTTATTAGAGCCAACTTCACAGTGCTGGATTTGCATAGTCTTACGAGGTACAATTTTAATTAAAAGCAGTAGAGCCCTTGGATAGGAAGTGAAAACCTTAATTGCTAATACAGTACAATTAAGTCTCCCAGTACAAAGCTAGTAATTACACAAAATTCCTTGCAGTATGGAAACACTGTTTGGAAACATGGAAGTGTAGGGTTAACGTAGAAGGAGTTTTTTTGCAAATACCAACTGTCTGAATTGTTCTACTCTTAAAAAACAATTCTCTTTTTGTCTTAACTAGTACTGTTTTAGCTGTTGAGAGTCTGTAACACAGCTCAGTCCTTTGCTTGGGGTGGGTGGTTTTAAACAGCTGAAGCCTTGAGGTTTGTGTGACATGAGGAGCTGCAAGCCAGTCATTCATTTTCTCTTCCTTGGTGAGTGTTTGCAGAAATTTTGAGGGCTCAGCAAGGGCTTCGACTCATCCAGAAGCAAAATAACACTGTTTGGTGTTCCTGTTGGATTTCAGGGAAGGCTGGATGCCAATCTGTATTTATTCTCTGTTTTCAATCCACCTGTAGGGAGTGGCAGCCAGTGCAGGGCAGTGGTTATTTCAGCAGTGACCTTTTCAGCATCCAGCATATTTATTGCCCCCAAAAATAATGCTCATTCTACATGGATACAGCTCTCTCTGAGCATCAGGTTCCCCTGCTCTGAGTGGAGAGTTGAATTCTTCAGTGCTTCAGTGGTGTTTTTCTTTTTTCTGTTCTTAAGAAGAAAGTTCATGCATTTCTTTTGGGGAAAAAATGTGAAGCCAAATCAAAGATGTAAAGCTTCCTAAATTACTCATCTTTTCCACATGGAACTTGATGAAACATAAGGTTTGTCTGAGACATTTTCTAATGACCAAATGCATCTGGGCTTCAGGCTGAACATCTGAGGGAAACTTTTGGGAAGGAGAGCTATGGAATAAACAGCAAATGAAATCACTTCACGGCTCTCTGTTGTATTACCAGGGGAGGAGGGGAGTGATTACTCTCTTGGCAAATTAGGCTGCATGAAAGCATTCTATATAAAGATTATAGGTGCCCTAATGAGTAACAATCAGTGGTGCAAAGCAGGAAGGGGAAATTACATTGTCACCAGCTGCATTGCTGGCTGTGAGCACTGCTGTGCTTTGCCAAGCCCAGCAGGACCTGCAGGAAGCTCCCAGCAGTGTCACCTTGCAGCAGGTGATCCCTCAGCCTGCAGGTCCCCAGAGAAGGAGAAAAATCCTGGATTAAAACACAGTGTGGTGGTGTGTGTTGGCAGCTTGTGCAGATCTTCCCAGTCTGTCCTTCTCCTCCCTGCACTTGGTTCCCTGTGTTCTTCTGGTTCGTCCAGATCATGCTCTTCTGTGGTCCTCCCTTAGGCTTGTCTTGACCTGCAGAGCCCCAGATTTAGGAGAGGGTGGAAGTTGGACATCTGCTAGACCTGGTCTTTGCTGGGCTTAGGGATGTGCTGCGTGCCTAAGGAATATAGGGGATAGTAAACAAGGAATGACTGGGAAGTGAAGGCTGTGCTGGTGCTCAGGAGCTGGGGGGGGTTTCATGGAAATCAAAGTAAAACGGCCTTTGCCTCTTTTTGGGGCAGTGCTCCTGTTCCTGAGGAAAATCTTACCATCACAAAAGCACTTCAGGCAGCCACTGGGTAACACTGGAGTGCAAATTCAGGACAACTTACCTGTACTCTTATATCTTCCCTTGTACTGTACCCCATAAACCCCAACGTTTTTGCAAGTGATGACTTGCCCTGTGGATAAAGCAGGAGTTGCATTTTACTATTTGGTCAAGTATGGAAGGCTATTTCTTCCCCTCATAAGTTTATAGGATTCTTAGGGGATATTTCAGGATAAAAGGAACTGAGACCGAAGAGGATTGGTTCCCACTTTCCCTGGTGGAAAATAATCAGTTTAAGTGGTGTTGAAGTCTTCTTGCTGTCTCCCAGATGTTACACAGCAGTTAAAAATCTGTTTTGCCAAACTGCTGGATTCCAGGAATGCCCATGTTTAGTTGGATGTTTAGTAGGGACATCCTTGTCCAGGACGTGTGCTGCTTCTGATATTAACTGTCCCCCGTGGGAAAGATGGTTAGTAGGTGATTTCTAAATGAAAATCTAACACAACACATACTTAAGGGTGCACTTGTTTGCCCTCAGCATCTTGTAAGTACTTCTTTCCCATCTGACTTTCCTTTTGGAGCCCGAGCAAAGTTCGCCTCTTTCCTTAAAAAAGCCAAACAACCGCCCTGCCACAAAACAAACCCACCCATGAAATAGGAATAAATAAATAAATATTTCCTATTTCATGGGAAATACGAAACTGAGCTGGTTTCTGCTTGGCTGCTGCTGTGGTTGCTCCTGTCCCGAATTCCAGCTTTAAGGCAGAGTCCATTTGTGGACCCAGCAGTATCCAAGCACTATTTGTGGGTGTCTGAAGATGAAATGTGTCTTGTGAACAGTTAGCCCAGGATGTGATGGGAGAAGGGTTGTGTTGAGAGCTTCCCAGGGGGTGGAAGGAGGGCAGGGAAAGGATGTTGTCCTGCTGTTAGGTATGGAGTTAACAAAGACGTGCCAGCAGCTATGGATGCATTCCAGCTTCAGCTCAGTTGGTTAAATGTTTTGTGTGGTGCTAAAAATGCCACAGTTGTGGGTTCAATCCCTGTGTGGGCCTTTCACTTAAGAGCTGGACTTGAAGATCCTTGTGGGTCCCTTCCAGCTCAGAATATTCTGTGATCCCTCAGGTGACAGAACTCACAGTTTTGCTTCCCCTGTGTGAACTGGCTTTCTCTGCACCACCCTTCTGTTTGGACCCCTCCATTTTCCCTGTCATTGTCTCCAGATTATGTTCTCCCTTTTTTTTTTGGCTTGGTCCATGGTTTCTCTCCAGTCTCTCGTGTTGTTCCCACAGGAGTCAACACGTGCACTGGGTGTCCATGTGTAGATGCTGATGGAGCATCTTCTGGGCCAGCCAAAGCAGGGAATTGCTGTGTTCTTGCAGCAGTTTGATCTGTGTGAGGCTGATTTGGATGTGTCTCCTCTACCTGCATAATAATTTCTCCCAAAGATGTAGGAATGTGACACCTCTTTGGATCTCTTCACCTTGTGCCAAATGTGGTCAGAACTGAGTAGCAAGCTGAAAATTTAACAGGGTGAAGACTGACAGGCAACACTACCACATAATTTCCTTTAGAAATCCAAGCCAAAAACACGTGCTGAGGGTTTTATTCTGCAATCATGTGCTTTAAAATTGTGTGGAGCAATGTGATGAGCAGAAATGGTGTTTTCAGGGTTATTTGAAAGCACAACAGCTGAATCCTGTTGTGTGCCTGTATGTTAGCACATGACCAGCTTAAAAGGGCTGAAACAACTGAAGTGCCTGCGTGGAAAAATAGCAAAAGACGTATATAAAAGTTAACTTGTGAGGCTGGCAAAGCATCTGGTTCTGTTGATCCTGATTTCCAGGATTTCTAATTCTAATCTTTTGGCTGGCTCTTCTTAACAGCAACAAAAAGATGTCATTTTGTTCCTTTTCCTGGTGAGTGCTTTTGGGTTTCGCCGCTTTCAAAGCTTCCACTTCACTTCCCAGCTCTGGAAACACAAAGAGTTTGGGTTCATGTGCCTCAATAATAGGATTTTTAAGTTTGCGGTGTTGGAGCTCTTGGAATTTCCTGACATAACTGTGAAGGAGGAGAATGCTGACAACAGCAGTGCTGTCAAATTTATGAATTCTCTCATATCTGATTCCACAGACTTCTTATCATAGGGCTTCAGTAACATGGGTGTTGGGGGCATAAGCTCTTCAGTTAAATTCATAAAGTAATTTTCCATTGTCTTCCAGTCACTTCTACATCTTCCCTCAGCTGATGGCTGCATTTCTACAGATGATAAACCTGTTGCTTTGGCTGGTAGAGTTAAAACAAAGCAGAAACTGCATGGAGTGGCATTCCAATTCAGAGATGGACATGGTGATTAATATAAAATTAGTCACAGATTAGTCATAATTTTTTTCCTTGTGTAAATCATGTCTAGCTTCACTTAAAATCTGATAAGTTAGTGTTTTGAAAGCTTTTCTTTAAACCTTCTGCAACCTGTTCTTGCTGCTGGTGTTACAAGTACTTCACTGAATGGTCTGTCTGGTGTTGTTCTTCTCTGACTCAGGGGATTATTTATAATATTTTATTATGCCTCCAGAAAGTGTTGTTTTGCTGTTGGCCGTGTTGTCTTTATCCCCCAGTGCTGGGATGTTGATTCAGTGAGGTTTGGGCTTGTACATCGTTCAGATGTGCTGTTTTGGGGTAGGAAGTGTTGTCTGAGCTTATCAGCAGCTTGGGTTGCTGGAGTTGATGATGTGGTTAGTTTAGCTCGGTTCCCTTCAGTGTGCTGGGTGTGCCAGACCCCCGGGGTTTGGATTGAAACTTGGAGGGTTTTTTTAAGCTCAGGACTTGCAAATGGTTTAGTAAGACCCCAAACCAGATTGGCCTGTTAACGTTGATGCTCTGTTATTCTTGTCTGTGGCCTTCCAGAAACCAAAAATAAAGATAAGGGCTAAAGCATCTGTGTTTTCCCTTTTTTTGTCTGATTTGTCTGAGTGCAGCCAGCCTGTCCCCTGATAAATAAAGAGATGTGCTACGTGGTCTGAGGCAGCTGAAAAATGTATCCAGGGTGATTGGAAGGTGAAATATGACGTGTTGGCTGGTGATCCTTGGTGTGGGTGAATGATTTATACAGATGTGGGGAAATCATTCAGGCTGCAGCCCTGATTACTCCCATTCAGATTCAAACCAGCCTTTGCCCAAAGGCCTTTTTACAAAAAGATTGTACCATTAGTGGTACGAAAATAAAAGGCTTTTTCCATGGAAAACCATTGTAGCTCCCCAAATCATTCAAACTATTAGTGTTTCTTCATTGCTTTGCTCCTTGGCTTGAAATCCTCCTCCTGCCTCTCCAAGGTGAGGTAATTGGACACAATCAGTGACTTCCTTGGAAATGTGGATGTTATTAATTTGCCTTAATAATTTTTCTGAGTCAAGTCCTGTCTAGCAGCTGTTGATTTATTCTTTAGAGAGAGAGAAAATAAAATGAAGTTTGTAATTTTTATGGATCTGGGTGCCTCGACAAGGAGCTGTGTGTGTGCGTGGGAGCCTCCACGTGCACCCCATGGCTCTGCCAAGCTGCTCCAAGCGTGGCTGGGATTTTGGGAAGAGGTGGCTCAGCTGGAGGTGGAAGGGGCTGGGCACAAGCTGAGCACTTGTGTCACCCTGAGGAGGGTGTGTGGCAGACGAGGGGGAAGCACAGGAGGCTTCTTGCCACCTTCACTCCCGACTGTCAGAGAGATCCAAGTGATCTCTCCTGGTGGGAGATACTCATATACAAACTTCTTTGAGCCCTGGTGCCTGTGTAATTTGCTTTCAAAAACGTAGGAAGATTGTCACAGTAGCTTTGTAATTGAAGCACAAACACGCAGACGTGAGGCAAACGTGTGGGAAGCGGCAGTAATTTGAATTGTGCTGTGACTACTCGGGTCCCGTGTTAAAGAGTAATTTTTTAGCTTTCAGTAGAGAGGAGGGGCTCCTTCAGATCTTGTGTCTCAAAGCCCTGCTTTTTTGGATCAGAAACGATTAGGCAGAGCAGATCTTTATTTTTATCTAGTAAAGAGCAGACACGAATCAGATTATTTGCTTGCAGTACTTGTGCATTATTGTGAAAATATTCCTATAGTCACAAAGCAAAGGAATAGTGCTGCAGCTTCCTTGCTAAGCTGTGCCCCTGAACAGCGTGCCACACGTGAATTTTTCAGGTCTTTGGGCATATGGTTGTGTCCTGTTTCAGTTCACACAGTGTGTAATTACGTGCAGTTGTGCTTCTTGAATTTGAAAAAGCAATGGGTGGCTATGGCAGAAAACCTTTAATTGGCAAGGGAAAATATTATTGCTGAACATGCAAGACTGTAGGATTGGGATTTGTGTTTTTCTTCCTGGTTAAGAAGCTAGAGTCTGGAAAGGGGAAAAAACCCAATCGTGGTGTTCAGCTTTCTTTCCTGGGGATACTGGAAGGATTCCTCTGGGGCGTTTAGATATCGTGATGTTCTCAGTATGAAAACAAAAACCTGCTTAACTCTCACCTGGTTTGCCCAGTCCTGCTCCTCTGAAATGGTCATTCCTAACAACAAGTGTGGTTTTCTGGAAGGTTGTTTTCTTGATATTGGAAATGAACTTGGATTGAACTCATTGGAGAGCTTGGCTGTTGCTGGAGAGCCCCCACTCCCCCAGGCTGTGCCCTCTGGTCGGGGCTGTGTGGCACATCCATGTGTGATGCAAGAGCAGCTGTTCCCTCAGTTGCTGTTCTGGGATGATAATTTACCCTTCCAGTTAAACCAGAAAAGCCCCACCCTTTCCCAGAAGTCCCAACAAGTCCCACTTTTCACTCATGGCAGCTGAACTCCAGACTTTCCCTGAGGGCTGTCGGCCTTCCTGGCATCCTTCACAGGCTGAAGCCTCCTGGATCTCCGTGTCCCGTGCCAGGGCAAATGCTGGGATGAACATCACAGCCAGTCCTATAGGAATTAATTTTTGTAAACAGCCTTCAGAGGTGAGGGTGTGGAAGAGAGTGTTTTTAGCTCTGGGGTTAGAGGATGTCTGATTGGGGGAGTGTTGTGGTTTAACCCCATCTGGCAACTCAGCCCCCAAAAGTCCCTTATTCACTCCTTTCCTGATGGGGTGAGGGAGAGAATCGGAAGGGTAAAAGTGAGAAAGCTGATGGGCTGAGATGAAGTTTACTAGGGAAAGCAAAAGCAAAGCAGAACAAGGAATTCACTCCCCACTTCCTGAGCAGGAAGGTGTTCAGCCATCCCTAAGGACAGCAGGGCTCCAGCGCGTGTAATGGTTGTTTGGGAAGACAAATGCCATCACCCTGAACATCCTCCTGTCCTCCCCCCCTCCCCCCCCAGCTTTATATGCTGAGCATGATGCCCTATGGCATGGAATTGGTCAGTTGGGATCAGCTCCCAACTCCCTGTGCATCCCCAGCCCCTCGCTGGTGGGGTGGATGAGGAGCGGGAAAGGCCTTGGCTCTGTGCGAGCCCTGCTCAGCAAGAACTGAAACATCCCCGTGTTATCAACATGTTCCCAGCACAAATCCCAAACACAGTCCCATACCAGCTCCTGTGATAAAAATTAACTCCCTCCCAGCCAAAACCAGCCCGGGAGGTTGGTTACTCGAAATGAAACGGGAGTTTGAGGAAGGAAGGAAGCGTGGCGGTGGGAAATGCAGCCCACTTCCCCAGCAGCCTTGGAAACAAAGTGAGTCCTTGTGTTGCCAGGATCCAGGGCAGCCAGTTCCCTTTTGAGAAAGGCATGGAAGTGTTCCCTGCCCCTTGGACAGCGAGCTTGCCCGAGGTGTGGGCTGAGTGTGTGTAACTGTGAGTCGGGGGAGGAGGAGGAAATGACTAAACGTTCTGTCAAACCACAGAAACAAAGAGCATCTTTGATTTACCCAAACGGGGATGGCACAGAGGCTTGGGAATAGCTGGTGGTGCTGCTCTGGCTGGGAGGAGCAAGTCCATTGGAGACTGGCCCTCGTGGGGAGTGTGAGTCTCCCAGGACTTAAAATAACACCATTAACTAACTTCTTTCCCCTGGCTTTGCAGTTCCACCCGTGACATTCTGCAGTGCCCTTTAGAGAAACCTCAAATATTTTTTTTTCCCCGCCTTCCACATTTTGTCTCTTTTTTTTTTTTCCATCTCACAGATGTTTTTTCCCTGCCTGGCACAGGGCTCAGTACACAATTATTCTGTTGCAGTAGCCTGGAGCCCCAGTCCTGTGACAGAGTCTGCTTGCACAGGCTCGTGTGTCCTCATGTGGGTTGTGTTCTGTGTCATTTTTTTTTTTTCATATCCTGGTGGTTTTGTTCAATCTAATCTAAAAAACTGCTCTGAGAAAGAATGAGCACCCAAGCATTTGTGTGCCCTGAGACCATGATAGCTTTTTAGTATCTAGCCCTGAAAATGGTTTATTTATTTATTTATTTATTTATTTATTTATTTATTTATTTATATTTTATTCATCTCCCAGTCATGCTCTGGCTGAATTCTCTCCCTCTTCCAGTTTACACCCTCTGGATATTTGGAGCTTGTTGCCCAACTCAACAACTTGTTGGTATCTCTTTATTCCTAGATTAATTCCTAGATTTTTGAGCTGATTTCTTTGCTTTTTGGTTGTGTTACTTGCTTGGCTTTTAAACTTCTGTCACTTTGCCAAGATGTGTTCTTGTGCAGTGTCCCAGGTAGGGGTGTCCACACCTCTGGGATGTTCCTGGTTGTTTCAATCCTCCTACCAGCCATATTTTTGTATTTGTATTTTGTATTGTACTTGTATTTGAGTTACTGATTCTTAAGCCTCTTCTAATGGGAGCTTGTGTAACTGCCAAGGTTTGGAAGTTTTTACTTCTTGGTCTGGACTTTTGCATTTCAAATTCAAAGTTTGCCCAGCACCTTCCCCTGGAATAATTTTGTCAAGCTTCCCAAATACCAAATAGCTCTTTATTTTGTGCACAGTTGGTAGATGGGAGTATCCATGACTAGAACTTCCTGTCAAACCCCAGTAACAGAGAACATCTTTGATTAACCAAAATAGTTGTAGTAAGGAGGCTCAGGAAGAGCTGTGGGGTTGGTTCAGTGCTGTGGGACACTCTGATTTCCACTGGCCTCACTTCACACCCTGATTTTTGGATGTTCAACACTGTGGGGTGTTTGCTGGGATTTTTTGGAGGTTGCAGTGGTGAGAAGGAAGCCTTGCCAGGCATCATTCACCTTCTTTGTTTTGTGTTACATGTGTGTGATCGGCTGGGGAGGTGGAGTTAACATTACACAGGCCAACTGTGTAATGTAGAGATACTGAGAAATTATGTTGCTGGGAATTATTTGGAATAAACAAGCTAATTTCCTCTTTGTGCATCAGTTGTCATCCTTTAATCTCTTGGTAGTAGCTTTTTTTCAGTGCTGTTGTGTACATCATCCACTGTGCTTCCTGTATCCTGTGTGCCTTGATGAACTTTTGCAAGATATTGCTGTTAAGTCACCTCAGGCTTTGAGTGATTAATCAGAATCTCTGTTTCTCTTTTTCTCAGTGTTGGAAGTTTTATATGGGTCAGTGGTACTTGCTCAAGAGTGACAGTGGAGATCAACACTGAGTCTGCTCCTCTGGGTGAGTAATCCAACCCACTGCATTGCCCATGTCTGTTATCTGCATACCTGCTATTTTATTGCTTTTTGAGATCTCAGACAACAGCTCCTTTGGGATTTGATTTCAAATGCCATTAAGATGCTGCTGTATGTGACTCCCAGCAGGAGATGTAGAAGAATGTCATGCTGCTTCTGCTTCTGCATATCTATTTATTGGGAATCTTTTAAAGGGTGGTCCTCACTTAACACAGTCTGAGCTGCTGTTCAGAGCCAGGGAGGCTTTCCACATTTTAAAAACAGTGAATTTGCAGTTGTGGCAGAGTAATGAAGTATATTTTGATCATCCAAGAAGCGCTACTGAACTGAGCACTGGAGCTGTTCTGTGACACATGAAGGGCTCGAGCAGTGCCAGTGCTCCAGCACAAGATCCCACTGGATTTGCCATGATTGCAGGATGCAGCTGTGCCGTGCATGTGCAGTTAACCTGACTCAGCAGGTACGTGCAGAGAAACTGCCAGCAGCTTTCATGTTACTGGGGCAAGTTGATGTGAAAATGCATCCAGCAAAGCAGTGGATGTGTCGTGTTACCCTTTGGAAACGGCCCAGTTCAGCTGACTTGAAGGAGCAGCGTTTTGCATTCGGTCTAGACTGATTTGATCCAAGTAGCCTGGTGCTTGTCAGAGCTGGCAGGCTTGCTCTGGGAATTGTTATCCCTGATCTGCCTTGTTTTGGATATTATGGCACAATTTAGTATCCTGAATTCCAGCTGGAGAGCTGGGTTGGATTGCTGTGCCTGCACTTGGGCTGTGCACCCCATGGCTGGGACGGGCTCGCCCCGGGACTCCACGGCTGCAATCCCAGCTGTGCTGGGTCTCTCCTGATCCATGTGGCTGCACTTTTCCATACCGTGTTCCAGGGCTTGCTGAGCCCAGTGTTTCCTTGTGTGCTGAGTCCTTAAGCTGTTAGAGAGTGTCCAAAGGAAGGACACGAGGATGGGAAGGGTCTGGAGGTGAAGCCCTATGAGGAGCAGCTGAGGGCACTTGGATTGTTCATCCTGGAAAAGAGGAGACTGAGAGGAGACCTCACTGCAGTTACAACTTCCTCAGGAGGGGCAGAGGAGGGGCAGGCCCTGAGCTCTTCTCTAGGGGGACCCGGGACAGGACCCAGGGAATGGTCTGGAGTTGTGTCAGGGCAGGGTCAGGTTGGATCTCAGGAAAAGGTTCTTCCCCCAGAGGGTGGTTGGGCACTGAACAGGCTCCCCAGGGCAGTGGGCACAGCACCAAGGCTGACAGAGCTCCAGGAGGGTTTGGACAACACCCTCAGGCACAGGGTGGGATTGTTGGGGTGTCCCGTGCAGGGCCAGGAGTTGGGCTCAATGATCCTTGTGGGACCCTTCCAACTCAGCATATTCCATGATCCTATGATCCTTTGACTTGGCTTGCTGCCCCTCAGCTGCCCTCCCCTCCAAACTGCTCATCCCTGCCCTACCATGGGATGAGGAGTGTGGTGTTTGTGCCATCCTCTCTCAGGTGTTCTGTGTCACCTTCTGGGTCGCTGCTGCTCCCTGGACTGTCCTGCATCCCTGGCCTCGCTGCAGTGTGTCATGTGAAATATTATCTCCCTCCTTTTACTCCCTTACCCTCTCCATAACCTCTGGAGTGCTGCTTCTTGGATCTCAGACCCTTCCCACGCTAAATCGCTGTGTGTGAGCTCTCTCTGGGATTCACAGCTGCCCAAGGTCTTGCACCAGGCCTGTAAAGAAGGGGACGTTGCTTCTTGTTTGTCAGGAGCCCTAAACTCCACTGCCAAATGCTTTCGTTCCCTGAGTTTTTAATCAGGGCTGCAGGAGAGGTTATCACCCATTATGCTCCATCCTGGTCACATTTCTCCAGTTTTACTGCTGCTTATCAGAGTTGGTGGCATTTACACTCCAGCTGGATTCGAGTCCGTTGTGGCTGTAAAAGCATCAATAAAAGTTGGCTGGCAGCCATGTCCTGCTGGATGTATGTTTGGAGATTTCCAATCTGCTGGCATCACCGTGCCTTTGCTGGAAGTCTCTCCCTCTTTGCTCTCCGGGTGCTATGCTGAGTCCCTTTTCTGGGAGCAGCAGAAATTCTGAGACCTAAATCTGCCTTGTTTTCCCTGTCACTTGAGCTGTTGCTCTTGGGAAGGGAGTGTGTGTCCATGTCCATCCTAGGCTATAGGAACAGGTGCTCAGTGCTCCTTTTGCTGTTCCTGTAGCTCCAGTGCTGGGAAGTATCTGGAATTTGGAATGCTGTTGGAGTCAGACCCTCCATCCCCTTGTTTCCTACCGCGTTAACCACGATGCTGACAGTTCATCCATGGCCCACAGGAAGGCAGCATTATAAATAATCCAGAAAGGCTAAATGAGGCTTTAAAAATAAGCCTTAGCAGAGACAGCTGCTTTAGTGTGATGCCATGAAGACACAGGAACCTGGCAGAGTCCGTGTAGCCAGATTCCTGCTTTTCCTAGCAAAATCCACCCAGGTTTTCAGATACGTCTTCACCTTGCTCTTGGGAATGGCTTTGAGTTAAAGTTTGGGGTTGGGGTGTCCAAAGCTGAGGCAGAGCATCACATGCAGCCCTGAAATAACAGGGTGAACTCCAGTCCACCCTTTTACAGTGCCTGTGTGCTAAAGGCAAAAATTAGGATTTGTTGGTTTTTTTTTCCACCATCCTCCCCCCCCTCCAAGGTCACGTTGAATACAGGAGGGAGAGAAGTACAAGGCTGCTCCTGTATATTGCATTTATTAGCACTTGTTGGCTTGTCCTGCAGGGCCCAGCCCACACGTGGCTTTTCCTGGCCTTTTAATAGTTGTGCTAAACTAAAATGTGCCCGGAATAGCACTGATTCCAAACACTTCCCCAGAGCCTGTGGCAGCTCTGGGTGTGGGTGGGAGGTGGTTGGGGCACAGTGGAGTCCCCAGGCAGGTGGTAGGGGAGGGTTCTCTGGTGTCTTTTCCCTCCCTTTCTTCCCAGAGCAAATCTTGCTGTTTGCAGGGAGACAGAACGTTCCTGTGCTTTTGCTCTTCACATGTTCTGTGTTGTAGTTCTGGGTGATGTTAATTGTAGCTTAAAGGTTCTGAGGGGGGCTCTCTGACACACATAAACCTCTGCAGGGAGGGGGAGAGGTGTTTATCTGTAAATAGTTACCCTGCTGCCCTGTTTATCTTGCATGTGACCTCCCTGTCACACACTGCCTTTCCCTGTGTCCCTCCCATCCGGTTCTCCTGATTTTATTGACTTTCCCAGTCCTGGCAATTGCTTTATATTCGGAAAACAGGAATTCATCCCTCACACAAAGCTTGCAGATCTGATTTCATTTCTTCCCTTACTTCTTTGAAAAATCCTTTTTGCTCTCTTACAGACTGAAAAAGTATATTTTCCCTGTTTATTTAGACAAGCCTCTTTTGTCTGCAGGAACCTTGTCAAATGATAAGTTTCTTTGCTTGCATTTATAATCCTGTGAGATTTATGTATTGGGAATAATCTTTGTGAGCTGGAAGAAGATTGTCCAATCTGTTTAAAGATGTCCCACTTTTTGAGTGCAGCATCTCATTAGGAACACAGTTGGCTGTTTGCATGGGCTTTTTTCTTCCTCTCTATAGCTTGGGGGAGAAAATATATCATTTCTTCATCTAGTAATAATACTTGGCACTTTGCATCTTCAAAGAACTATACAGCTATGAATTGAATAATTTCTATAACACTGTGTGGTAGTTTCTCATTATTATTTCCCCTGTTTTACAGATAGGGAAAGTGAACAAGAAGTCGAGTGAGCTTAGGCCAGGAAAGGAGAAACAAAATCAGTTTAAGTTCCCAGCTCTCTAACTTGTACTAGAGCAAAAGGAGGTTTGATTCAGGTTGACACGAAAGGGAGAGCTGTTTATCTGTAATTACCTTTCCTAACCTTGTTAGCTATTTATTTGTGTTTATTGTTGTCGTTTTTTGGTGGGGTTTTCTAACTTAATGACGTGGTTGTCACTTCTCAGTGTGTGGTTGGAGGAACTGTCTGAAGTTTATAAAGTATAAATGGAGTTGGGTTTGTTGGGTGTTGCTCTCTGCTATCCAGGGGATCTCTCTACTCCTTCCCTCCTCTTTCCTCTCAAACCAGAAGCCGGGAAAACCTTTTCTGGTGTATTTAGAAATATTTTCTCTCTGTCTTGTTTTCCATCTGAGACTAAGATGGGAAAAGTGAGACATCCCAAAGTGGGAACTGTGTTAATATATAGAAACTAATCCCTCTTGTCTCATCCACCACATGCCACATTAAGATTTTTTTTTTTCCCCTTCATAGGCTGTGGTGGAAGTTGTTGGCTCACAGTGGTGTCTGGAATTGTGTCACTTGCAGAAGTAATTTTATACAACTGCACTAGGCTTGAGTTTACAACTGCGTAATTAGCTGACAAGACCCCCAAATGTGTTGATGTCATCTAGAAAAGGTGAGTGCTGGAGGCAGTGAACTGTGGAATTATGTGTTACAAAGCAAGTCATGGTAACAGTTTTGTTGCCTACTTGTTCAAAGTTGGTTAAAACTTCTTTATTTTCAGGAACTCCGGCATTTTATAAAGGTGCTTTGGAGCACTGGGCAGCGTCAGGACAGTTTAGTCCTCTTGGGGAGAACATATAATCTGCTTGGTGCAGAGGAGCATGGAAATCACATGGAAAATTTCTCCACCTTTCTTCAGAAAGTCTCCTGGCTGCTTCTCTGTGGGCTCTCAGAGGTTTCCTGGCCACCTTCTGACTGGCTTCAGGTGCCTTGTGTGATAAACTTGCAGGCCAAAGCCTTGCATGGCTTCTAACGCAGCTTTATTCTGGGCATGCCCCGCTGCTGAGGGCGGTGGAGAGAGCAGCTGTCTCCAGCCACGCGCTCTTTTTGGGGTTTCAAAACGTTGCAGAGCCATTTTTAGGGGCTCAAGATTTAGCTGCAAGATCATATTTAGTTTTTGATGGGTGGGACAGATATCCTGGTGCCGTAGACGAGACCTTCAGCGATGGGCGGCAGCCCCGAGGTACCGCAGCCAGTGTTCTTGTTTTCATTGTCCTTGAATCCCTTATGTAACTGATATTTGTCATTTGTTATGTGTGAGCCGACTTTTTAAGGATCTGAATGTGGCTTTTCGTGAGTCTGGATGATTTTTCCCTTGCTGGGCTTGAGAGGCCCTCAGGGCTGAGTTGGGACCTGGACCTTGCAGCAGTGATATGACGAACTTTGCAGGGAGTCCGTGCTTGTGATGGGGTCTGTGTGTCTCTCCTTTGTCATCTGACAGCTTCTCTCACTGGCCTTTGATTTCAGCTGCTTACAAGAAATGTCAGCAGCTCAGCATGTGGGGAGCTGCACGTTCCCCTCGGGCTGTTCTGTTGTGTTTATTTTGTTAATTTTGTGTTTTGTAACTGCTGATGTCCTGACCAAAGGAATTTGGCTGAGATGCTTTAGTATCTCTAGGTGTTGTTACTTAGGTATTTTAAATTAGGAGAGGGAGGGAGCTACCTGACTACCTGCACACCTCTTCCTTCTCCTTTTCCTCCTCATCAAAACTCAGGGAGCTTCTCAGCTGTGGAAGGAATTGCTCAGCAGAGCCTTGAGAGTTGGATGTTCCTTGGAGCACCATTGCTCCAAAGTCCGACACAGCAGTCCCAGGGTTGAAGAGAACTTTTCCTGCCATCACCTCTTTGTTGCTTCAGTTGTGCCAAGTGTGAGAACTGAGGGCAGGGTTGTTTGGGATTAATGTTTTTTTCGTGCTTCCTCATAACTGTTTGCAAGCAGCAAAGAGAAGGGAGGAGCTGTTACATGTTACAGGTTGACCACAAACTCCATGGGCACTCAAGAGTAGGGAAGTCTCAGGAGAGGGAAAAGGATGGTGGGAGAGGGAACATCAGCTTGAAAGGAAGGAGGGAAGAAGTGGGAAGTGGCAGCCAGAAGGTGATCAGGGGCAGGTGCTGGGATGGTAGTTGAGCCAGCGTGGTTCTCCGTGGTAAACTTTATTGTTGCCCTCCCGGTTTTATTGGTGTGACTAAGAAGTTGCATTCTGAAATAACCTAAGTATTTTTCTGTTTGAAGGTCTTAAATTTGCAACTTCCTTGTTAAACCTGCCTGCCCAGCTGGCTGTATCCCCACACCCTCAGGTGTAAACCTTGTGTGGCAGCCAGGCTTCTTGTTGCCCCCTCTTTTACAGTTTTACTTGGTCTATTATGTTTATAGTAACATGCCTCTGGGGTTCAGGGTGGGTTTGGGAAATGGCTGGGATAGCAGGATTAGGGGATGATCTTTGATTTAAGCAGTATGTGTGGATATTTAAGAGAAGCCACCTCAGCTGATGTTTCAGTGCTGTGGTTTAACCCCAGCTCACACCTCAGCCCCACTCCCTCACCAGTGGGATCCAAACTGTAGGAGCCCATCCCAGCTTCTCTGAAGGAAATTAACTCCATCCCCGGCAAAATCAGCACGTTCAGGAGGAAGGTGTGTTGAGCAGGGTGGCAGCAGGCACGTGCCATCCCTTGGGCTGGCAGGTAAATAGCCCAGGTGAGTGGATGGCTCTTGCCCAGAGGGAATTGGACAGGACTTTGTTTTTTTTTACCACTGTCAGAAAGCACTGAGAACGTCTAAGGCCTTGAGTGAAAAACCAGCTGTCGTTGTTTTTTCAGCTCTCCTCCCTTCAAATTGGCAGGTTACCCTTTTCTCCTGTTTCTGAGAGGCTGAGGTGACGCTGACCAAGTTTGACAAGTGATAACCAGGGAGCCTGGCTGGGTTCTCCTGCGTGATTAAAGCTGCAAGCTGGCCCTCTGAACTTCACAAGGCAGTAGCTTTCAGGTTGATGTATCTGGAAAATATCAAGGAGTAGGTGACGAGGTGTGAAAGGCAAGGAGCTCTGTGTCCAATCTCCCCAGGCTTCCCTGTTTGTCCAAGGGAGGCTCAGATCCATAGTGCATTAAATTGATGTTTGTCTCAGCCTGCTTATCTGCTGGCCAAGCCCATACACTCCAGATGTTCCCTTATCTCAAAACCAGAGATGCACCTGCAATTGTGCCTTCAGGATTTGGAAGGTTTTTTTTGCTAAAGCTGTCTGTCTGCCAGTGTTTTCAAGGACATGTCACACTTGGAAATCATGGTATTAAAATAATTGGCTTTGAAATGAAGGGAGGGTCATGTGCCCTACATCCGAAATTCCTCTTAGTGCTTATTAATCCGGTATATAAATGTCATGGCTTACATCCACAGGGTGTTTATATTGAATTTATAGCTGTATCAGTAGCTCTTGCTCTTCAGAATAAAATGCCATATAATCTGGTAATGAGCAGTATTCTCGATTTAGAAACCAAAAATAGGACACAGACAAATCTGAGTTAACTGTAAGAAAATAGGAAATAGCCTTACCTCATGAGGGGAGAGCAAATCCAATGGAAAAATGTAGTTTTTAGTGTAATGGTAAGGCCAGAGAATTCCATCTGTTTCCTTAGGGGATAGCACAGTGACTGCCTGATTCTCCTGTGGAATACCCGGACTGAGGTGTGTAATGAGGGGTAGTTGGGAAACACCCTTCTTTCCTCACGCTGAGTAGATCAGTGCACACCAATTGGAGGCACAGAAAGCAGTGGGAATTTAGGCTTATCCCCCCTGCCCAACCCCCTGGTTTGAGGGACATGAAGTTGTTCCTCTGAGATCTCTAGGGAGCAGCACTGCCAAGGCCAAGATGCGCATTTTGGGAGCAGAATCATCCTTGCTGTGGGCAGGTGGGCATCATCCAAGAGCTTGGAAGTCTGAAACACCTTCCTTGCTTAACCAAGCCAACAGTCCCACACCTGGAGGAGGTGGGAGTTCTTAGCAAATGTTCTTAAATAACAGCAATGACATTAATAGTCATAAAAGCGTCAGTAGCTAATAACAGTCAGTACCTGATAAACTAACGATGCTAATACTGCAGGCTGTCCCTGCAGGCTGCTGACTGAGTGGCCAGTGTTTGTTTTGCCCCTCACCAGGGGTGGCAGAGGCTGTTAACTTTTAGCTCAGGTGCTGTTTGTGTGCTGGGCAGGTGGGTGAACTTCGTCCCAGACTCCCAATTGCTTCGGTGGAGGCTTTCCCGGGCTTGTTCTGTTGATGTTGGTGCCACCATGATACGATGATGGTGTGACACTGAACCAGCGTGATCCACAGCAAGATCCATATCGGAAGAGAACATGTCTTTGTTGCAGACTTGGTGTGGGTTTTGGACCTTCAGTGTTTCCCCTGGGCCCCAAACACACCCCTGCTCACGTTCTGTCTGTGACAGAAATGTCTGGCTGATGGTCTGAAGTCAGTCAAGGTGAGGAGAGCTGGTGTTTTACTGTGGGCTGATACTACAGGCCACACAAACCTGGCAGGATCTGTATTCTGAGGTCCTGTTTTGGTCACTTATGTCAGTGCTAAACACGTTCCCAGTATCATTGGTTGCAGTGGCATTAAAAGCACGCTTGACATCAAATGTGGGCTTGTGCAACTTGCTGATCTCAGGCTGGGTGGGTCTTGCTGCAAAGCTCCTGTGCCGACAGAGAGACTGTCTCTATTTCAGGCTGTGGCTCTGCTCAGCTGTCAATCCAATTTCAGGGGACCGGATTATAAACACTGTGAAACGCTGAGCTGGTGTAAAGCTGCTTTGCTGATAAGGAGCCGTTCCAAACGTTTGGAGAGTTCAGCTGTGCCCTGGGCCTGGGCAGCCATCGCTGGCTGTGCTCCCAGGGCCCAGGGCCAGGGGGTTTTTGGCTGCTGTGCCCCCTTGGCTGCACGCCGAGTGACCGAGGCTTGGTGTGCCCCGGCTGTCGTGGTGCCCGAGGGACTCCAGGCGAGGGCAGCAGGGAAACAGCGTCCTGGTTCTGCCATCTGGGCAGCAAACAGCCCTCTCTGCCCCTGTGGGGGCAGGAAATAGGGTGGAGCACCCCGTCAGGTTGCTGGGAAAACCAAAACCGAGCTGAGGGCAACTCTGGTTCCCTTTGCATCTGTTCCCAGCTCCCAGCAGGAGGTGAAAAGCCAAGAGGTGGGAGATGCCACGTCTCTTTCTGGAGAAGAGCGTTGTTGTCTGTCAGTGTTTCAGCCCCAGAACAGTCTGGCAGTGGAGCAAACTCTCAGCTTGCAAGTGCTCACAGGAGCCTCTTTGTGGATTTGGTTGCTTTTTGGTCCAAGATCTCGGCACAGATTTCCACAATTGCTCCTTTTCCCATTTCCCTTTTCCCTTTCCCACCTTGTCCTTGCTACAACAATGGGATAGTGTTTATTCTTCCCTTGCAGATTTGGACACTGATGGAATTTATAGAATCATAGAATGGTTTGGGTTGGAAGGGACCTTAAAGACCGTCTCATTCCAACCCCCTGCCATGGGCAGGGACACCTTCCACTAGCCCAGGTTGCTCAGAGCTCCATCCAACCTGGCCTGGGACACTTCCAGGGATGGGGCAGCCACAGCTTCTCTGGGCAACCTGTGCCAGGGCCTCCCCACCCTCCCAGGGAAGAATTTCTCCCTAATATCCAATCTAAACCTGCCCTTTGTCACTTTGAAGCCATTCCCCATGTCCTGTCACTGCAGTTCCTGATAAACACTCCCTCTCCATCTTCCTTGTATGCCCCTTCAGGTGCTGGAAGGTGCTCTGAGGTCTCCATGAAACCTTCTCTTCTCATATTTGGTTTACCAACAGGGTGTGTGGCGTATAAACGTAAAACCTTTGCATCCCGTGAGTGTTCAGAGTAGCCAGCCTTGCCTTCACCTGCGTGTTCCTGCTGCTTTACAGCCTGTCTTAGAATTTCCTGTAGGGCCCTTCTTTGCAGCTGTGGCATTGTGTGCCCTGGGTGGCTCCGGCAAATGCTCCCCTGGGTCAGATGTCTGGTGTGATATTAAGATGCGCTTCCCTGTTCCGTGGGGTGCTGTCAGCCAGTGACAATCCCCTGTCACCAGAGGTAAGGACACTTTGAGCAGCTGGAGTAGCTGCCTGTTGGGAGGATGGGGAAGAGAAGCCCCTGGATGTTGCTGTGTGAGAAGGAGCTGTGAGTGCAGTCAGTGGTGACAGCGAGGAGCCGTGTAGGTACCCAGCAAACAGCAGTCATGGCCCGCGTCTGTCTCCCCGAATGCCTCTGCTATCTGATCACTTGTCAACATCTGTTCATTCATTCCTGCTGCCACAAAACATGCAGGCACTTCTGAGGGTTGTGTTATTAAGAGGGTGTGTTGTGTGTAATTTACAGTGTGTTGTGACAGCCCTGATCTGCGCCGCGGAGCGCTGGCACATGGCTGAGCTCCGATCTCCCGTGTTATCCACAGTGAGTTTGGAGCCTTGCTGGCGTTACAGCAGGAGAGGAGACGTGTGTGGTCACGTTTCCCCCCATCAGACATTTGCATGGGGCTCTTTGGAGCACAGGGTTGCTGGCCTGCAGCCACGCCGGCGTCCTGGGAGCTTGTCAGGTCTTGCAAGGAAAGGAGCACCAGGCTGGGTCACAGTTCTTGGACAAGAAACTTCCAAGGAACAGGCTCCTGATGCAGAGATACCAGAGACGTCCCTGTCTTGTGGTGCCATGTGTGTTCTGACACGCAGGCTGGGCGTGTTTCTCCTTTTTTTTGTTGTTACTTGGTATTTTCTGACTCCAGAAGAGCACTATTATGTTCTAGTGTGGTGAGAACAAACTCCTGATTCTCCTCTCCCCCAGCTGTAAAGGATTTGCAGTTGTTTTAAATCTGCAAAGGGGCGTAGGGTTGGTTACTGGTGAGATAACAGTTGCTCAGTTGCAAGTTGAATATCCACCTGCACTAAGCAGGGCTTAAGTGCAGCTCCACACTGTTCCCAGAGACCCCTGGGTGCTGTTTCCACATGGAGCACTCTCTTTTTCCCCTCCTGGTGCAAAGTCCCCCCGAGTGAGACGTTTCCACAGGTGGCAATTTTGCACAGGTAGTTGAACACACGCTCTGCTAACCCGTTCAAACAGCCCTGAAGGCCCCAGAGGAACAGGAGTCCCAGCTCAGGTGAGCAGCTCTTAACCTAAGCCCTTCAGGGGGACTGGTTTAGCTAAGCTGTCTCTTTTGATTTAATGCCCAGTTTACTTCACCTTTATGTCTGTCTTCATTGAGTTCTCTTGAGTTTGGCAGCTGGAATTAGGAAAATAGTGTCTCTCTCCCAGCATGGAGTTGGCAGGCTGCTGTGTAGCGGTTCAGAATTGTTGACCCCACCTAAGATGGAAATTTCCTGCCTTGGACCACCCTGCTGGTGTACCAGGAGAGGTAGGCAGTGTAGGCAGCATAAGCAGTCTAGTCCTGCCTGATTATAAGCCACAAGGGAACACAGACAAAGTCAAGCTCTGCAAAGAAACCCCAAATGCTGGTGGTATCATTCCAAAGGGACTCTGTTGCCACAGTGGCACCACTACAGGATGCAGGATTTGGGGGCTGTTCTCCAGAGTGCTGAGTTGGAAGAGGGTGGCCAGAACTGGGAATGCTCTCCAGGACTGAGGACAGGGTTGGTATTGCAGGATAGAAACAGCCAGGTAAAGTTTCTTCTCTTTAAACAAAGACATTCTCGTAAATCACAAGCAACTTTTGAGTAACATAAAAGTAGGTCTGCAGAAGCTTTGAAAAGGGCACAGGAAGGTCAGGAGTGTGACTGAACATCAGCTCATTGATACTGAGACACAGTAATGCAACAGAGGGAATTAAACCCCTACTGTTTGGAAGTATTTAATCAGCTGACAGCGCTGCTTCAGGTCTTGCATCGTGTAAAATACAGCACATCACATTACTTCATCTCGGGTAGAGCTCCACTGTCTTTTTAAAGACAATTCAAAATAAAGAGAGGAGAGGAAAAAACCACAAAAAACCCCCAAAACCAGAGCACAGAAATGACAATTTAGTATTCCTGACATTTCTCAGAAAGCTGCTTAAGATTATCCCCTTAAAATGGCAGATTTCGCCTGCAAGTCGAGTGCAGGAGCAGGAACTGATATTTCATTAAAATATTAGGAGAGGCCTGAATGCATTTATGATCCTTGAGACATTTGCAAGAAACAAGAACTGTCAGAAGTTTGAATAAAGGGCAAAAAACAAATCCCAAAACCTAACTGCATAACTCTGATACCTCCACTGCCAGAGAGCTGCTTGTTACCACGTAGAGAGAGATATTCCTGGCTATTTTTTTTTGCTAGTTTTTTTTTCTAAATGTACTGTGCAACCTTTTATTTTAATGTTGAATGTTGGATCAGAATTTAGATAAAATGAGGTCATGATTACTGTTATACCTTGTTATATTTATGCCCAGATGGACTTTCTCCCCAAAAATGTACCAAAAAAAAAGGAAACAATGGCTTTCCCGAGGATCCACCATGTAGACCATGCTTTTAAGGTTTTGTTGTTTTTTTTTTTTTAATAGAGTTGAGGTTATTCTAGGTATTTTATTTTTCTCTCACCTCACAACATCAAGGAGTTGGGCTTCTCTCAAAGATTCTTTACTTTTGCTTAAAAAATGGAGTAAGAAAAGTTGGGAGATCAAAAGATAGCCTGTTGGGTAAGGTCTCTAACAGCAGGATTAGTTGTGTAGAGCACGTTGCTGTTTCATTTTGGAAAGCACTACTTTGACACTTCTATTAAACTTGTATTTTGAGGCAACAAGTTTAATATTATCCACCTGCATTTTCCACTCAGATTATATTGTAATAAATCTTAGACAATGAGAAAGAAACCCTTGTTTTAAATTTCTAACCTTCAGTAACCTCTTAAGGTAATACATTTTCGAAGGGGGAGAAGTTGTGGTTAATGATTTGGACCCAATGAACTTTGTGGGTCCCTCCCAACTCAGGATATTCCATGATTCTGTGAAGTGTGTGAGGAATTACAGGAGCACCCAGCTGTGCCAACTTGAGCCCACAGTTGGAGTGTCTGATCTTGGAAGTCTCAGAGAAGTCCTTGTGTTGTGCCATTTAAGCACTTGGAACTTCCTTGTAGTCTGACTAGTCCAGAGGAGGCACCAGGATGATGAGAGGGATGGAGCAGCTCTGCTGGGAGGAAAGGCTGAGAGAGTTGGGATTGTTCAGCCTGGAGAAGAGAAGCTTTGG